>VZDJ01007755.1:27757527-27787527 GCA_008694505.1 Cyanoderma ruficeps | reverse complement strand
AAGTGCCCTGCAAAACATAGCACAAGCAGAGGAATCTTATTTAAGGTTAAAAGCGTGGCTAAGTTCTTTAATGAACAGAGCTGTGCTTAGGGGTTTCCTGCAGGATTGAGACCTTAAAGTTAAATTCTGCCAGCATTTACGCCCAGCAATGAAAGTCAAATTCTGCCCTCTATTATAAGCAGACAACCCCTTTAGATTGTATTTGAAATCAATGGGATTGCCTGGGTGTAAAATGAGAACAGTCCCTTAGTGTCACAGAAAACCAAGCAACAAAGCAATTTTACAATGTTAAATTCAGCAAATAAATTCTGGTATTATTGTTTTCTCTATTGTTACATTATTACTTAGCTTTGCTATGAAATTATATAGGTAGAAAACCAGAATATAATATTTTAAAGATGGTTGTCTGGAGCTCCAAAATTTATTTAAGGCAATAATTTCTAGACACACGTGGCAATCACATTTTATCTTCAAACCAATTCAAGATGCATTATTATCTGTTATGATAACATTTGGGAGCTTTCTCAAAAATTAGTCATTTAAAAAAAAACTGTTTGTGTCAGTGAGGTCAGAGGCTGGAGGGTATCTAACACTGGTTGAGTGAAGAATACTGATTCCTTCTACAGTTCGTGCTGAGACAAAATTTCCACTTATGTAAAGGCGACTTCTGCCTGGACAAGGTTTTCAAGTGAAAATGATGCTCGCACAACTCAACCACCGAACGCAACAACTCTGTAACATACCACAGGTAACCTGAGCAAGCCCAGATCAGCAAACCTGACTCAAGAGTCACAAATTTCTTGGCCTGTGGATGGTAAAGGAGATCCAGCTTTGGGAGACCCTTGTCACACTTTATGTTTCTAGCATTGCCAAATAAGTCCTTAAGTAAAATTGCGGGATTCCTTCTATTTGTCACACAGTTTCACTTTCAGAGAATATATTAGTCACTACAAAGGCTGGAGGTTTTGTTTGTTCAGTTGGTTGGGTTTTTTACAATAAGACAAACTTACGTCTATTTCTAGGGGGAAAAAAAAGATACTCGTTTGTTTGTGCAAACTCTAGTTCCAGCAGGAGAGCCTTGGAGAGGCCTTTCATGCAGAGGGCTGCCTGCAGGATTTCCCAACTTCACAAGGGTAAAGGAAAGATAAGGCAGTTGGTTTCAATACCAAACTTTATGAGGAAAAGGTGAGGATATGCCACTTGGACTACATGTTTGTGGTTTATCCTGCCGTTTCCTCACTTACTGAATATATATCATAGCCATTGTGGTTTACCCTCAATGTAACCCCTTCTGTGATGAAAGAAATATCAATCACTCACTATGGTGGGTTTTAGCAATGTAGGTTCATGACACCATAAAATTTGGGAAGTGTGGGGACACTGGGCTCTGATAAAATGCCAATGTCACTTGCTTAAATTAAGAAACACATTCAGATCTGGTTTATACTCAAATTAAGAAAGCCGTTTGTTAAAAAGGTTATTTTTCAAACCAAAATTATTCCCGGTACTACCACATCACATGATCAACCAGAAGATAGCTCCATTGCAGCAAATCCAGGAAACATACTTGCTTTGCTTCAGGCGTTCAAAATAATTCCTTTAAATAACCAACAAAACAAACAAATAAAAATCCACACCTGGCAAAATAAGAGACCGTACAAGAGACAATTTAACTTACATTATACCAAGAAGGTGAATGATTTACAATGAAAAAAAAACCCTAAAATAATTAAAACAGACTGCATTCAGCTCTTAACATTACTCAAAATTATTAGGCTAATGACTAAAATCCAGAGCTTGAAAAAAGTTAAAACTTTAATATTTTTGTCTATCAAGAAATAAAGGTACCTTCTTGATATGTGCTATGACAATTTAAGGTGAGCAGAAGAAAAAAGCCAAAAGCCAACTGCCCAGAACCCTAATCTTTAACAATTCTTTGAAATACGACCTCCTACGTCATTTAATTTTTGAAAACCCTAAGGTCATGTAACACACTTTCTCTGTCATTTGTAAGTACATTAACTCAGTGGCCATATGACAGTGAAATTATGATAATGGGCTGCTAAAATGGGTCATGCAGACACTGCGTTTCATGTTAGCTTCAAACAACAGTGAGAATATAGTCCAAATCAAATATGACAGTACAAAAGCACATGGTTTACTTTTCTCAACGCTTTGCCAGTAACTGGGAAGAAGGATACAACCACTAAATATAGATGCATTAGTAGAATTTCCCACCTATGAACTGTCCTCCTCTCCCCACCCATGATGCACTAAAAGAAAACTGCCACGACAAAAAAGCAAAGTTCTTAATAAAAGACTGTTTTTTCTTGTACGGTTTTCCTTTCCATAATACAAAGGTTATCCCTCGACAAAGCCAACATTCTTAGAATGTAAACAGTATCTTAGAAGAAGAATAGAGAACAACACAAATCTGCACACAAAATAAATCAGGTCTTTTTAAAAGTATACAATCACTAGTATGAATTCTTCTGTCTGTACGCCAAACTGAATGGATACTATTGCCTGAAGCCTATCAACACAGACCTCTGAGGACCCCAAAATTAAAACATGTAATTTGATATATATCTACAGAATCCAAAAAGGCACTAAATTATTTATATTAATAATAATAATAATAATTTGAATGACAAAATTCTTCTGAGGTGCATGCTTTGGGGACAGTTCATCCTGCTCGTATCAAGATACAGGATCAGGAATCTTGTTGCAAAATTCAAACAAGCACAGTACATCAGGGTTTACTTGTCCTTTCCTCTTTCATACAGAGCATTGCATTTGGGAGGAAAAGAACTGCAATGTTGAAACTCTTAAAGATAGCCTCCTTAAAATGCAGGCCACCCGCACAGGATCAAAATTTTTGCGCTGGTTAAAGTCATACAACTGCATTTAACCCATTGATTTTTTTACAATATTAATGCTTATTAACTACCGGTAATAAAGGCACAATTTTCTATAAAAAGCCTTTTTCTCTTTCTTTGTCTTTTCTGCACAATTTGAAAACTGTCAGTCTAATAGTTCCTAAGAGAACTAAGCAGCAAGGTTGACGAACACAAAAGCACAGAAACACCATCACATGCAAAAGTTAGCTGAATAGCCCAGATAATTGCTTGGATAATTATTTTGATAGAAGCCCCGCTGAAAGCTCCTATATTTTATCATACATGGGAAGTGTACATGACCCACCTCCAACATGTGAACCCTATGCTGGATGATAACTGAAGTAGAGATTTTTTGTTTTTCCTTTTAGTTCAATATGATAAATAACATGTGCAGTTAGCTAAAAGGAGAATGGGCAACCTAGATTGCCAGGCTCATATTTATTTTTAAGCAAATCATGTCTGTCAGACAGGGGGAGAAATCAAGTTACATAATTTATGTAAGGGGTGTCCATTATGTACATAGTAATGTAGCAGTCTGCGAGAAGACAAGCAAGTAGCAGTGAGAGAAGTTGCTCTTGAGGAAGATCACATTGCCCAGCTCCAGCCCGTGAGCTTCCTGAGACTTATGCAGCCTGACTGACAATGAGATTTAATGTAGCCTAACTATAGTAGCCTTGAGCAGAGATGCAATTATAACAGGAAGGCATAGAGAGTTTTAGTGTATTAGACTGTATCAGACTGTTGTGAGCATCAGTGGCGTAATCAGCAAATGCCTGCTCTTCCAGGCTCTTCCCCCCACCACCTGAAAATTCAGAACATAAGAACCTTCCACTATTAAGAACTTGAGTAAAGGTCATTTTGTTTTTCTCAATACCATAAAAATACCGTTTGACATGCATATGCAAATCAGCACACAGGGAAAAAAAAACCAACCTGATTTTCCTTCACACTAGATTACTGTATCTGAATAAAATGTTACATATAAACACCTTGACTATGAAAAAAAATCACACCAGCTCTTTGGTTTAATTGGCAGGATAGTTTTAGCAGATGTAGCAGTGCTGGACAAGGTTATTGTCTCATGGCAGATCATAACAAAACTGTACAATTCTCCACTGGTCAGAAAAACAGTAATTCAGCTTAAGTTGTATTTTAACATACTTTTAAACAGGACAGGGAGGTATTTGACAATACCTGAGAATATTGCATCAATTACAGATAACCCATTAATAGCATCAGTGTATGTAATACTAAGCAAATGGAAATATTTCTATAGGTGAAAAAAATCGCCACGGGTTTCCAATTTGTAGACGCTTGAAATGTCATGAAATGAAATATGTCACTTAGTGCTTTGACACTCAATCTTTCTTGGTCTTAATTAGCACTTTTGTTTCAAAGAGCTTTGAGTATATGGGCCTAATGACTAAAAAAACTGCACCCACCCTCCCAAAAAAACCAAACCATTTTATTTCACTAAGATGATAAGCAACCCAAATGTTAACTAAATGTGTGTTTATGCAGAGTTTAGAAGGAGAACTTTTGGCAAGAGTAAATAGAGACTGTTATTTTGACCGTACTTTTCATAAAACACATGTTCACACAGAACCACAAAAGGCATACATACAGACCAAATATATGAAAAAAAAAAAATCCAACCAAACCAATCCCACCTGTATACCACAAAAGAAGTTGCCAAATCATGTACTAACTTCTACAGCCCATCCTAAAGTTCTTTTTTCACGCTCATGATGGGTCTAGATAGATACTACGTGCACTGAAGTAGCACAGAAATATACCCTTATCTAGCCCTAGCATCTTTAATTTGTCACTTTCATGGCAGACGTTTCCAGATAGTCTAGAGGTACAGAAATTTTATGTTGCCAGCACAAAAGCAACTGAAGTACCTGAACACTTAAGCCCTCATATTTTAAAATTCATGACAGATGCAAAGTAAATTTTACTAAAGACTATTATATAATCAATAATTTGTTCAAAATGCTTTTCTCATGGAAAGTTATGATGTTATTTCAAGCAACTGCTTATTACTATGTTATAAAGCATATTCCTCTGCAATATTCTGTTCAGGATCATGAAACCTTGGCAGCCTTATACATTTCCTCTTGATATACAGCAAGAAGTAACAGAGTTTGGGACAGTAATAAAAAGGATTCATCACTTTAAAATAGTTTAACATCCATTGTGTGCATTAAATGTTGGGAAAATGTTTGCAGGAGCTACTGCAAAAGTGCCGCAAATCTAATTCTTTTCCCCTGTCTGATTGATACAATCAGGAATTCATTTAAATGGTCCTTTAGTGAGCTGTCATCAAACTGCAGCCCATTTACAGAAGGTTAGCTAATTAATGAACTCTTGATTGAAGATTAATTTGGCAACGCTTTTTAATTTTCGCCTTAAAACCATGACAAACAATGATGTATTTTAATTAGAGCTTCAACTATAGCTGGGTGCTTTATATACATCTCTGATATTGTAAACAGATCACATCTATTCATTGGTAAATAGATAATAATGTTTAATTATCTGGAAATTAACAAAAGACTAACAACATATCCTAATTTTACACATGCAGAAAAAACGTATGTCCATAAAATGAAATGTCTTATTGAATAATGTAGATTCTACCAATGTACTTCCAAAATTCCTCTGTAACACATTGCTTTAATAACAACTACTTGGTGCTAATTAAAAAGAAAGATACGAGCGGGTGTATTCTCTACTCATACCTACAGATGCAGTAATCCAACCACCCAGCATAAACCTGCTTCTTCTACATAAAAATTGTTCTGTCTTCATGTAAACTGTGGTATTTCTGCACAATGATCAGTGATTTATTTCTGAAATTGCTAGAATGGGGAAGCCACACAGAGGTCTCAAAGCTCTCGACCAAGGTAAATAAAATGTCATAATATATTTAGCAAATAATAACAGAAAAAATAGAGAAAAGCATCATCAGAAGATGCCAGGAAACAAATAAGAATGCAGAAGAAAAAATTTCCTAGCACTTCTTCTCCCAAATAAAGTCACTGTTCATAGTGCTGCAGCCTAAAGAATGGCAGTAAATTCAACTGTATTTTGAGAAAAAAGTTCAATCGCATTATTTTTCAATTTATCATTCTAATTTTCAGTCCTGTCTTCTATTTACAACTTTTTGTTTTCTTTTTCAAAAGACATGGTCTTTCATAGCTTTTATTTTATGTGCCATTACCCTCAACTCAGTTATTCTAACCACAAAAAGGCAGCAATGAAACACCATTGTCAAGGGAAAGCAGCAGCAAGTTCCTGCATATTGTCTGTGGTTTTGCTTGTGTGTTTGCTTTAAGGACAGGAAAACGGAATAGCATTTAAGATGCTCATAATAACCATCCTCACAAATAACACAATCAATAGCTTGTGGCTTTTTCAGAAATCATTTTCAACTAACTTGTCTTCTAACACTGGAGACATAGAATGCTTTCATCTGTTTGAGATCGGGCCTTTAATTGCTTCAGATTAACATTAAAACGCTATTATGTTTACCAAAAATGCCTTGGCTATAATTTCATGCATTTTTATTTCATTTTAAACCCTGTTATATATTAATGACAAAATATTTGTCAATAACAGCAAAGAGAAACCTGGAAATTAATTCCATTTAAGAAGGTTTCACTTCCCCATTGATTATACAGGCAAAGCTCAGGCAGGTAAAAGGTTCTGAATCAGACCCGTCATCTTTGCCTGAACATAAGTCATAGCACATGTATGTGCTTTTCCAAGGAAGTATCTTTTTTTTGGATAGATGAATATGTGAACCTTTTTGTAGATGATGTTGGAACCAGTCATGAACTGCTGAAAGAACTTGGGGTTTTCTTTAATTCTGTCTTTGTTTTTCATTGACTTTCCGGCAGGTGATGTTTCTCAGAGGTTTATGGGCACTCTAATCAAATATCAGGGAGAACATGAATTCTTGAACATTTTTGTAGTGTAGCTATGTCTTAATAAGAAAACAAATCCCAACCCTGAAGAGACATCTAAAGAGACAAAGAGCACTCCTCACTCAATTCTGATTTACTGTGTTCCAGGCAAGTATTATTATTATTAGCATTATGGCCAGACATCATTATCCCCTCTGTATGACCTCTGATACTTCAGTTTACTCACACTTTTGCTGATATAGAACACCTGTGGAAAGCACATCAATAGGTAACCAAAACGTAGTACCACAAAAACACACTGTGATTTGTTTTCTCATGTGACTTGGTAACTGGAAAAGTGCAGGAGAAACAGCAGGAGCAAGCTGTCCCTGTACAGGCAAATGTTCCTAGAGCTACCAAAACCAGCAAAGAAGAAAAATTACTGCTATGATAATAAACATCTGTGCATAAATGCAGTATACTTTGACAAAACTAAGTGCATGAAATAAAACAGATAAAGGCAAAATCTAATTTTATATTCAATAGAACAGGTCTAAACTCATGTATAAATACTGAAATGGGTGTAGGAGGGGAAAGAATTTGGCCCACTACTTGCATCTTTTTGATCCAGCAACTATTCCCCTAGCCAGGCTGAAAAAAAACAAAATAGATACAAGGCTAGAGGATAAGAGATCAAATAATGTAAAATCAGTGGCATACAAACATTTGAGAAACAGCTTTCATCAGAGCTGTCTAGACCTAGAAGTTTAAAATCATCTGTGTGAAAGGAGAGAGGAGAAAGAGGAAAATCACCTCTTTATTCCAGAGAAAATGTTAGATTTTTTTACAATTATTTTAGTTTGAGTGAGTTGTGGAGACCATTAAAGGAAATGAGCAGAAAAAGTGTTTTCATCACTTGTTAGTTCGTGCTTGAAAAGCTCAAATACTGTTTCATTTTAATAATTCCATCTTGGCATCTATGTACTCCTTGGTGCAGAATACAGGCACTGGCAATGTAGAGGGAAAAAAAATTGTGAAGTTACAGGTGAAGAAGAGGGGCTTGACAAGTGTTATCAGACAGTGTATTCCCACCCACTGCAGGGTGGGAAGAGCAAGAACAGATTCTCATCCAGCCTGCACTGGAACGTGTTTCACTAACACGAGTGCTGTGGCAGCGCATCCTCAGCTCTCCAGCGATGGCGAGTGCCTGACTCGGTACTGCTCGATACAGTTAAGTATCACCTACATCAGCTACAGCAATCTAAAAACAAACAAAAATGCAAAGGCCACAATAAAAAATATATTTGTTCCTTTTATTTGGAGAAGTGTGGGGATGTTCAGATTACAACTTCTGTTGCTGTTTCACTGTGTGCCTCGTAAAACTCTTAGGACCTGCTTCTACCATGGGATGCATACCCTCTGCAAAATACTGCCTGCCCTTATTGGCACCAAGGGTAAATCATAGGAGGTACTGAGCAAATCACAGAAGAAGGTGCTTATTCACCATGTCATCCTGCTGTTAAATCTTTGCTAAAATGTGAGGGGAGACATCGAGGCTTTGCCTCTTGCTGTTTGGTCTGTTCATAAAAATTACCAAGTGTGTGGATGGCAAAATACAAATCTATGAGAGATTGTTTTTTCTGATCCACACATGAATTTATTTAAACAGGCTAACCCCATGAATATGTTAGAATACTAAAACAAGAGGTCATGAAACCACAGAAGATACTCATTTTTCATCAATATTGATATGAATATTCTTACTTATCTGGGAAACAATAAACAAGCAAATTACCTGCAAAAACTATTTTAATCCCACATCTGCTTAATAAAAATACTATAAAAACCAAAAAATACTTTAACACATACATGACACTAATTTGCAGCTGTAATGGAAAATAAAATCTGAATTTCATGACTTGGTTTTACCTATCTGAAGAAAAATACAACATTGTATTAGTGGCTATTCTATTACTGAAGAAATAACAAACAATACTGGATCTATTGTGCAAGATTTGTGGCACACACTTAGGCACCTTTAAAGTGGAAAACTTTGGATAGCTAATAAAATGCACTTTTGACTCTTTGGGTGGGACTGCACTTACAGCCAAAAGACATCCAGATGTTTCATACAGTCTTAAGCAGCCACCAGAATCTGGTTGGATTGACATATCCAAGCTCCTTACACCATAATACCTGTTCATTCATAGGAAAACACCATCAAGTTCTGGAATAAGCTTCCTCTGTGTATCAGAGAGCTGACTGCCACTCATGGTCAGGATCTTCCTTTCCTGCAATCAATCTACAAATACAAATCTGAGATTTAAGGGTGCAGATTTCAAGCCAATTCATTACTTAAAATCTAAAAACAATTTTAAAATGCCCTGGGAATACTCACATACTTAAAGAAAGGTATATGCTTAACCCTTGAGAAATTAAGTTATTGTCTTTCTGGCATGCATACCTAGATGTCAAGGACTCAAATCCACATCAAAGAAACGCACACAGATGGGTTCACAGTTGCAAAAAAAAAAAAAAGACCTGACCCTCACTAACAACATGAGAAGCCGCACAAAATGAGGACTGGACAACCCAAAATATTAGAGATCATTACAGAAAGCTATAACTTCCTAAGATGTTTGAAACATAATACTAACATTTAAATGTAGTAAACTAAATAGCTTGTTCCAATGATGTATTTGTAGTATAAGCTTATATTTGAAAGAATTTCAGTATTGGAACTCAGTAAAAATAATGTATCATGAAGAGAATGTTGTTTTAGACTGTTAACTTTTCCTGCCTTTAAGAAAATACAGTCACCTAACCTCAAACTATTTCAATTCTGCCTTAAAAGGCTTAAGGAAAATAAAGATTGGGGTTTGAAGGTATATTTTAGTTTTGGGGTGGGAATTTTTTTGGTTTGTTTTTTTTTTTAAATTTAGAAAACACCATCTACTGGTATTTCTTTGCTGATTATTTGGAACAGCTGAAACTAATGGTGCCTTTTTGTTTACTTCTGCATTTATATACTGGCATCAAAGATACAGCTAAAAACCTGGCAGTGCTAGAGTTCAGTTTACTGCCAGAGCTTGGATCAGTGAAGAGATTTTCCTGCATGACTTACCAAACCAAAGTCTTTCTGCACTTGCACAGTGCAAAAAGTTCCACCAGTGCCAAAAAAACCCTAGATCCCTGCACCTAACAACTTTTTCAAAAGATATGTTGCCTCATATTGTTAATCTTCACTTTCAAGTAAGGTAAAGAGGAAGATGCAGCATTTTGCATGGTCTACCATAGCATTAGACAGTAGAAAGTCAACCTTGGGGCTGGCAAACTCCAGAGCACAGAGTTCTCTCCCTCTTGCCTGCTTTTGCCCATTGCCTCTAAGAGCTACTTCTTTAATTGTTTACCTGCTTCCAAACAGCATGCATTTGTCTGCATTCCGGGCTTAATAATTATAATTGTAAATCAATGTGCATTAATAAAATAAGTTTATAAGAGCTTAGTTGGCTTGCTATTTATGACACTATAAAATACTCACATTATATGAGCAATCCCAAGAGGCTTCTATTATCTCTTCTCCCAATAATTTTATGATTATCATCTCATAATCATTTCAGAAAGAAACAAGCAAAATAGATTGTAAACATCTATTCAATTTCTCAGCATTGTAATTTGGAATTTTCTCTCCCCTGTCCCACTATAGATATTTAAAAATAATTTAAAAATAATCCCTCTGCCCAGGTTACAGAGCACAAGAAGAAACTTTGGTTCAAACATGCATGACAACACACATGTTAAGGGCAGTCATATAGCCAGCTTTGTATGACCTTAAGTATAAGGACAGCTCTTACTGAGCAAGAAGCAAACCTTTGGGTGTCCCCCAGATGTCTTAATGGTTGATGCTTCAACATAAGGATGATTAAGAAACCACACATCCTACCAAAATACTGCACTCTAAAACTTGGAATAAATTCCCCTTTTCCTAGCCGCAACATTTCTGAGCAGGGCTTTAGCACTCCATTATTGTGAATGTTTTTTGGCCCAAGGCAAAAAATATTGACAAAGTTCCACCTTCAAGACAGTTATTGTCTCTGTATACTTGATAGCAGCCTTCACAGGTTCACCTGCCAGTATTAAATCCTTGCTTTGGGTGAGAGAAGTAAAAATTTGCTAGCATTCCAAGCTATTTCATTGTAGCAGCAGCTACAGCAGCAAATCAAATTGTTCTTTCAATTAAACCAGTTCAGTGCCTTAGAGAGGAAAGATCTAGGCCTGCCCTTCTCCAAAAAAACTGCAGTTTATGCCAAGTCTGAAGTTTTTACCACAAGTGAGAGAAAAAGGCTCAGATGTTCTTATTGCGGTGGTCAATAAGCCACGTCACGAAATAAAATGTGTTTGAAACCATTTGTGTAACTGACAGTCTTTTCTAGAAGCCAGTGACACTCAAGCAGGCCAGATGCCAAGGTCTCCAAGGGGGCCATCACCAGGTTTGAACCTTCCTTTTGTCTGCAGCATGCACCAGAAGATTTGCTAGAAACTGGCAATACACTGGAAGGCGTCAGGGAGCAGGAGGGAACAATCTATCATGATAATGTCCCATATTTAAGTAGGCCAGAAAGAGCACTTTGTGTGGTACTAAAGCACCTCAATGGGAAGTACTTAGATAAGTAAAATCCAGGGCCTCGTAGCAACAAGGAAAAGAAAGGAAAACTCATTCGTGAAAAACAAATATCACCATGACTGTCCTGAAGTAAAACATGATACTAATTTAGCTGGCTCTGTCTGAACAGCAAAACACCTTACTTTTTTACTTCCCTTGCATAAAGACATCTATGCAAACACACAGCAACTGCCCCACATATGCACACTGTTTGTTTGCTCATGGGACATGGAGTGACAGCAATGATCTACCTTGCTCTGTTTTCCTTTTGAGTTGTTTTGGGGTTTTTTTGACAGAGCTTTCACTCAGTGGAAGGATGGAGGAAATAACTTAGATGACATCTGCTAACAGAATATATAGCTGTCACTGTATCACAGAGGGGGCTTAAAGAACTATGTGGCAGGGTCCCTTTAAATGAGATGGCCGTGGCTACACAAGGATGGAAACCAAATGACCCCTCATGGGTAATCTATCCAGGTTAGAGAGGGGGTCATGGCAGGGGCACCACAGAAAGGCATGCACCCTGCATGGGAAAGCAAAAGAATGTCAGAAACCAGAATTTCACTGGCTTTTACTTCAGAGACAGCAAACTCTTTCCCTGATGCTTTTAAAAAGAAAACTTTAAAATATAACACCAAGCCAACATCTGAGTTTGAAACAGAATGTCAAATCCTCTACTCTTCATATAAACATTTCATATTGCCATCATAGCAGGAGATGGGAGACAGCTCCAAATCCATTTACATTGACTCTACTATAAACCACTTTTTTTGCAGCCGTGCAAAAACATGGCCTTATATTCAGAATTTACAGATGATTCAGCTGCCCAGGATCAGAATTAGATGAGTTTATGATGTCCGAGCTTTTTCAGAAGCAAGACCATCCCTCAACTTTATTTAATGGAAGTTCAGGACACCCAGTAGCTCTCAAAATCTTGAGAGGAGATTCTTCCCCGTTTCTTGTCCCAGATTTGCTCAATAGATAAAATCTCAGTGTATCTCACCTACTTTACCCATATAATACTTTCACTGGAAAACTTTTGTGTATTTCTGAAAAGGTAAATGTTCCATTTCTCTTTTCTAATTACTATTTCTACCATTTTCCTCTCCTTCGCCATTTTCTCCATTCCTTTACTTGTACACACAAACGCACACAGAATCCCCCATGCTATAGGCAGAGGAGTAAATCCAGCTTCTCTTCACTGATTATGGGCCCGGTTTTAATTTGTGCAATAGTCCTTTTGATAACAATGCCTAGTTAAAACATCCATTAAAAGTCTGTATCAGTCATTTAATGGTGGAAGAATCTAATAGGGTTCCATTGGAACTCCTCCATTAACTTTTAACAGAATTTTTTCTTATAGTCAGTGTTGTAAAACAGGGATATTTCACAAATTTAAGACCAGCCTCATTCTCCATGGGGTGATAGTTAGGTCACTGCTTCCCAATCTTTTTTGGGTAACTGCATCAGTTCACCATTTCAGTCGCAACAATCAGTCTCTTCACAACTTATTAATTGCAGCTTGTACTCGCTCGTTTTCACTAACTCCAAATCACAAAGGGCCCTGGGAGTCCCAGTTGCATGGCCAGTCATAATGCATATAATAAAAGGCATAGCCACCAGTTTCTACAAAAAAATCCCAAAAACCCATATTACCAAGCATTAACAACAAAGGACCAGGCCCACCACGGTAACTACTGATCTGTCTAACTTTTATTCAGGAATCTAAAATCTCAGCCATGGAGATGAGCTTGTGTGTAATCAGACATCTTGTCAGATCTGTCTAAAAACTACATATTATCTCTAATGGTATATAGAAAAATTGCTAGAAGAAAGTACTGCTGTATAGGCACTCTCTCCTTCCACACTGAGGTTTAAAGGGAAAAAACAGCAAGCAGCAAAACTGAGACCACGTTCCTGTATCCATCAGCCACCCTATGCTGTTGGAAGATACTCATCTTGCCAATTATATTACGCTCTTTCGTAAGTAAATCTCAAAATCTTTAATGCAGAAAGGCAACTGCTGCTAACTTTATTTTATAAGTGCAAAAGCTAAGACACAAAAAGAGAGTTTAGTTCTTTTAATGCCTGGCCTTCAAGAGCAATGTCAAAGGCACTGGGAATTGGCACTGTTCCTTCAGGACTAGCTTAAAATAAGGGAATATTCTGGTTCTTGGCCAGACTCTGAGTGGCGGAAGTACGGTTTAACTCTCTAGCATGACTATCTCCTCCAGCTACAGAAGCATGAGGTACAGGTGCATGTGGGAAATGAGGAGGGATTTACATGGGAGATTCCAGCCCGAACAAATGAGTCACCCTAATGGAACAGGTCAGGACCCCCAACTCCCACTGTCAGCTTCAAACCCTTCTACCCACAGAAGGCAGAAGGGAAACATTGTCAAGATTATCCTCCTGTCACACTTTCAGAATTAAGAATTTCATTAATCACCAAGGAGTTCAAAGATCCTGTAAATCTGATTCTGTTCGCACTTCCACTGGTTTGACACTGATGCAGCTGTGAATCCATTGGCTGAAAATGAGGCACCCCAAATTGCATATGCATAGCTACAAGGAATCAAGTTCATAAATGTTATGATTTTCTCAGGCAAACAGCAGTTTCAGCAAACTTGAGCAGGAGGCCTGAAATCGACATGGCTTGTGGCAGCAGAGCCTCTTCAAAAGAAAATAAGAATGACGGAATTTTTTTTTCCCCATTACACCCTGCACAAGCACAAAAAAAAGTAAAAAAATCAAAATGCAATCAAATGTCCCTAAGATACATGTGGTTATATACAAACACCTTCCTCAAGAAGTAGAATCATTCCACTTTTGACCTTGTGCTTCATGATACACTGAATTAAGCAGACGTTTTACTACCACCTTACACAATGTTACTCACAAGTTTGTTTATGCATAAATAAACACACACACAAACACACAATCTCACAAGCTTTTCTCAGGCTAGATAATATGCCCCAGAAGCACAGACAAAAAAATGGAAAAAGATGAAAAAAGTGCTCTCTTCTTGCATCACTTTTATTATTATAAAGAAAAAAAGGTTCTTAGAGATTGTTTTCTTGTTTTATCCACTTGTTCATCATTTGCAAGACACATAAAGAAACGGAAGTTACTCCTAGGAAAGGCTAGTTAGAGGAAAATGGGAGACCAAGTTACAGACTTTCAAAAAATAATAAAAAGGGTCTCATGTAAACAGATTATAAAGAAATAATTAATTTTTATGCATGTGAAATCACATAAGCTTCATCTAGACTTTTGAGGAACTTTTTCCAGCTGTTTTGAGAAGAGCATAACCACTGGAAAACAAAAACACTACAACTCAATGGAATGGTTGGGGCTGTTTTCTTTCATATGAAATTTGTGACAAGAATATATGACACGAAAAACTTAAACCTAAACTTAGACATTGAGTCTGAGGTTACATCCGCACTAAACTGTGTATGCTCTCCAATCCATTTTCTGCCACACAGTTACACCTGTACTCACCTTTCCCTTTTGTAGCTTACCACCCATTACTGCATCTTGAAACTGTACATTGCGATTGTACATCTCAGCATCTCACTAAAAATGTTAGGTGGCAGAAAGAGTAGCAATGTAGCAGATCCCTGGTGCTACTGAATCAAGAGCTTAGAGAGAAAAGTTAGTTTAGGGAAAATCCAAGTAATTTTGTTTTCAAAAGAAAACCATTCTTAGAATTCAGGAATAGATTTCCACGCAGGCCTTCAGAAGGACTTCACCAGGTTGGAAAGATGGGCAGAGAAGAACTGTCTGAAATTCAACAAAGGCAAACGGAGGGTCTTGCACCTTGGGAGAAATGACCACACACATCAGCCCAGACTGGGAACTGACCTGCTGGTTGGTAAGTCTACGGAGAAGGACATGGGGGCCCTGGTGAACAACAAGATGTCCATGAGCCAGCAGTGCCCTTGTGGTCAACAAGGCCAATGGTGTCCTGGGGTGCATTAGGAAGAGCTTTTTCTAGCAGTTCAAGGGAGGGTGATCCCACCCCTCTACTCAGGCCTAGTGAGGCCACATTTCAAGTGCTGTGTCCAGTTCTGGGCTCCTCAGTGCAAGAGAGACATGAATCTCCTGGAGCAGCTCCAGCGGAGGGCAAGGGACTGGCCCATCTCTCTTTTCAAGGAAAGCTTCTGAGAGAGCTGGGCCTATTCAGCCTCAAGAAGAGATGACTGAGAGAGGACCTTATCAATGTCTATAAGAATCTGAAGGGAGAATGTCAGAAGAATGGAGCCAGGCTGTTCTTGCTGGTGCCAAGCAAACAAAAACATTTCACTGTACACCTGTATAGCAGTCACACCGGTGTTTAGGCACAAAACACTTCCAAGGAACTGAATTTAGTTTCTGAAGAGGGCTAGCTAAAGTTCTGCTCATTTTAGGAACAAGCCTAGCTGCACCTGGTATAGACTGTCAGTGAGACCAGATTCACACTATGAAGCTGAGACTGTACAGATGTTGAAGGACACATTTAGTGCAGGTAGCTGGGTGTGCAGCTGCAGTGCAAGCTGCTGCAGGTTGAACTCCGGGTGATCGAAGTCCCTGCCGAGAGGATGTGAAATGCCAAGCCTCTGCATAACCAAAGGCACAGGGACCTGTGGCTAGCCAGGTGAATGGAACAAAGACACAGCAGGGGCTGAGCACCCCAGACTTTGCACACTTACACTGTAAGGGTATAAAAGCCCTGGGTTTTCTTTGTCCGGGGCCCCTCCTCAGAGGCACCCAGCTCAAGCTGTTATTTTGTTGTTTAGTTATGGCACCGTGATTGAGTTATGAGAAGGATTTGGATGTCTGAGACTTTGCTATGGGAAATCCAGGCTCGAGCCAGTAGAGAAATCTGGTCTGACTCTGTGAGTGTGGAGTGTGTAGCTGCGAAGGGGCTTCAGTCCCAGCTCAGGTGATGAGTGCAAATGCTAGAGTGGCTCCCAGATGGCCAGACTGGGAAGTTTACAGAACAAAGAAGCAGCTGAGGAATGCTGATGTGTTCTCACTGACTCTGGAAGAGGTAATCCCCACAGCTGTGGGAGTGGTGGCCTTCAGCAGAAGGGCAGCAGCAGAATAGTGATGGTAGTAACAAATTTTCACAGTTATGTTTGCTGTATTTCTGCTCTCTGCAAAAGTATCACAGCACTGGCACTGCTGTAAACTCACAGGCCTTTGGCAAAATGCTTATAAAATACTAAGTCATAGAAAGATGGATATCTTTCCAGCACAATGCAGGGTGGCATTGTGCTGAGGAAGAAGATTACAGAAACTGTATATTTTGCTGAATTTTCTCTGGAACTGCAAAACATAGCGTTCTCCAGTTTAGAAACCCTCTCTAAGAGGAATCAAAAGGCTATATTAAATTCTTTTTTAAAGTGGAAAAACATTGCAGGGATGCTCCTGGTTCAGTCCTTTTTCTACATACTAATGTTTTCTTTCTGTGCATTCTTTCCATATAGAAAATACAGTACAAAGGCACAAACCTTGATCTGATGTACCCGATCTAAGCAAAAGTTTACTCAGAAGTACAGAATCTTGTACTTTCCACATGTAAACAGAACAGTTAATCTGAGGAACTGGACCGTTCACGTGAGGAAGTGTGATCTAGATATTCTGTACTTCATCAGGATCTACTAGAATTTGGCAACCTCTTAAAAGCAGATGCTGCTGACCGATTAAGGAAAAAAAGGAAAAAAGATTAATATTAAAATTTAGTCGTGTCCCAGGTACATAATAGATTAGATTACATGTTTTTAGATCACATTTGATCATCCAAGTTTTTATTCCATCTACCTGATGCCTAATGGAGCAAATTAAAAGTTCAAATTAAGAAATACTCTTAAAGTATAATGTCACTCAAAAAAAATACAATATAAAATATATGCTACATACTGCCTATAAAAGAACACCTGCAAGTGCTAACCTTTACAAGAGAGGATGGGGAAAAGTAGCTCATTATGGGCTCTCAGTTAGCTGGAAGTTGCCTAGTCTTCAGGAATACATGTGATTTTGTAAAGGACAGAGCACTAAAGAATGCATCATGGACTGTGGACTATACTCCTAGCTCTACAGACAAGACTTCACCTTTATGATGTCTCTCCTTACTTTTTGCTCCTTCATCATGACTGTCTCCATTGCAGGTGGAGTCTGTACTCAGTGTTTCTAAACAGCCTCTAACTGAACAGGCCCTGATCTTGACTCAGAGTCTTTAGAAAACAAAACGCTTGTTTCTCTAACCAAAAGTCACAAAAGCAATTCTGTAGATATATATAAATACAATCTATATACAAACCCAAAGACTGTTTAGAAATACGAAATTCAAGTGCTCATGTAATCTCCTACCTTTAATTCAAATAAACCGGGCAAAACCATCTGAGTGTAACTGATTCCCATTTGTCTAGAATACAAAGCCACTCCCGCTACATTACTCAATCACATTCTTAACACTTGAGCATTAATTTTATTCTAAGATTCCATTTCAGTACAAAAAAATGCAGTAGACACCAGATATACGTGAGCATAGGGCTAGAGGGCTAATTTTGGAAATGTGTTAGAGTTTCTTTTTTTTTTTTAATCTTCCCAGGAATACATCAGTAAAGCAAACCCACCAGCTCTGGAGAACACTAAAATTCAGAAGAACAGAGGCATGATTCTGCAGGTTGATAAAAAAAATTCTTCATGTTACACTAGATAAAACCACTCCATAAATATAAAGGCCAAGGAGTCAAAAAAAAAAAAAAAGTACACAGTTTACTGGATATAACTCAGCCACAAAACCACCTGTGCTAACTACATCACTGACACAGTTTAAGTGCTCAGTAATCAGACGACAAAGTGTTAACAGTCAGTGAGTTGCCATGTAATTACTGTTGTATCCAATGGAGTTTCCCAGTACTGCATGTGCTGCATTGTTCCTGTTATTATGTGGTAACTATCAAATTACCACGTGTCATCACTGTAACATTAGGTTGATCCACTATGGAAATTCATTCTGTTCAATAGCAGTCTAAATTCTTCATTTTGTCCCTCTGGTGATGTGGACAGGTGGATTACATACTGAGCTATACAAAAGGTTAAAGGAGTAGGTGAGGCACTTCATAGATTAAACCTGATCAAACAGCCTGATTCTGCCACCTTTTCCCACTACGAGTTTCACTATTTTCCCACAGATGGGATAATACTTGACAGGGTACTACTATCTGTCCCAAAGTGATCATTTTCTCCTTAAATTTCCTGTAAAACCAACATCAACTTTCTCCCTCTACAGCTAAAGTAGTTACTATCTAAAAAAAAAAAAAGAGTAGAAAAGAAGGTTTTGCTTGCTGTAAATGGAAGGGAGTCAAAAATGTCAGGAGATCCATTTAGGACTTACAGTGTTACTAATCTATTTTACTGAGAAGACATATAGAAAATAATACTGTGATGGGAAGAAAGAGTATTAGGGCTTTTTTTAGAGGGACAAATAGAAATAGATACGTCATGATAAGCTTTGGTTCATACACTTGCTGCATCTATATTTCTGTGAAGAACAAAATTAAGTGCTAGAAGTGTTTTGAAATAACATTAGGAATACACACACAAGTCTTGGAAACAGCCCAAGTGAGGGAGCAAAACTTCAAGTGTAGCTCTCAACCTGGGAACCTCCCACACTACAACAAACTCATTAGCAACTGCTAACAAGCCACCTGGTGTGAGCCACATGATAAGTGAAAATACGACGGCAAGGATGTTATGAAAATGGTTATCACCCATCAGTGCATTCACTACAAGGAGTATTTTGCACATATATTTTACATTAACACTTGGAAGGTGCTCAGATGTTACGTGATTGGAAGCCCACTCAAGAGCCTGCACAGATGACACGGTAGTTTCAAGGGCACAGGGTGGTTCACTATTAGCTTCACTGACATCCAAATAGGTGCACAGCCAAATTTATACACAAATGAAAGTCAAAGACGTTAAGGGGATAAAGAAAATTGGGTAATTATGTAAATAAAATCTGAAATATTATAAAAGATTTATCAAAATGAGGACAGAGTCTTTTCTTACCATGATTAGTTAGTGCATAGCAGAATCCCTGGGCAGACAAGACAATTACTGTTTCACACAGGTTAGCAGAGGAAGATATACTGTCTCGGGAAAGTAAGATTTATCAGCAACTACCATCTTCGCCAGGACTGGCCTCAGGTTTGCAAGTGTGGGAATCAACAGAGAGGTAAGACACACCTTTCTGAAGAAAGGCCTGAGGTCTCACAAAAACCCATGGCAACAAATATTTTCTCTGCAGAACACTTCCACCTCAACAGCTGCAACTCATATTTGAGTTTTTTGAAACACTCGATCAATAGATAAAGGTAGTCCTCTGGCTACATTTGGTAAAAAATGGCTCAAAGGCAGCTTTTTCCCAAAAATGGCTTACTTCCTTTCCCCTTTCCACTTCTGCAGAGAGCATTTCTGACCATTTGCTACATCTCTGTCAATCTGCCAGCAGCTATGTGGCTCAAGATTACAGCACTGGAGATGCATGCAATTTCCAAGTATCAGGAACTAACAGCAAGTTGGCAACTGTATAGTTTATTGAAATAACATGCATTGTTGTCTTCTCAACAATTTACCTCCAATCTACTTCAGTATTTTCTAGAATTTCTTGCAGAATCTAGCTCACTTTACATGTCAATCATTTTGAAGTTGTTTAACAGGGAATGGCAGTCAGTGGAACCAAATGGCAATCAAAAGAATTTCTTGCAAGCGATTTCAACAGAAGACCAGAAGCAAGGAATGGAAATATATTCATGTTCTCATATTACAACCAGGTTGTTCTTCCACTGTCAAATACAATGCCTCCAAACCACAAGTGTTATTGGTCTGTTCGTAGTAACAAATGTGGTGGAAGAGTGTACACGGAACTCAGGAGGTTTCATCACTGTGTCCTCTAGACCCACTCTAAGGGGACACAGTAAAACAGCAGAATCATAGAATCACAAATTCACAGAATTGTTTGCGTTGGAAGGGACCTTAAAGATTATCTAGTTCCAACCTCTCTGTCATGGGCTGGGACACCTTTCACTAGACCAGGCTGCTCAGAGCTCCATCCAGTAAGAGATAGCATTGTTTACACTAAATATTGCACCATTAACTACCCCAGCAGCAAGATGTGCACCCATTCAACCAAACTGTAGACAACAGGTTTTTTTGCTCAAGATCTAAATGTGCCAATGAGATTGAGTTCAAAAAGTTTTATTTTAGTTAATTTGATGTTGCATCTGCCCTGCTACAAACTGCTTCTCTACAAAGAACTTCTATGTGAGCACACAAATATTTCTGAGATGCAATGACCAGCATACATGGCACCATGATTTTCCAAAATGTTGGCTTAAATAAAAGCTTTGGGGCTAGTGCTACCTATGTTGCTCATGGAAAGTAATAAGCCAAGCTCTGGGAGAGAGAGAACAAGGACTTTGTCTCTTTAATTTTACATGCATGATAATGTTTTTAACCACTAAGGTCATACCTGCATGTGATGACTGACAACTTTTCAGCTTGATTCAAAGCAAACAGCTGTTGGTTTGATTGCCTAGCAACTAAAAGTTGATGGATGACCCTTAAGATGGATAACTACCATAAATCACCTCATTCAGACTCTCAGGGAAAAAAAAATTAAAAAACAATGGTTTTCATGACATTTGCTGCACTCCATAATGTGCCATGATAAATTTGGCTGCCTTATGGATGCACAGTTGTGGCTGTTGAAATTAGACACTTTTGTTTTCTGCATTCTGCACTTCTTGTAGCCCCCTCTGTAAGGTGTGTTCATATTAATACACTCCACTGTCAGAAGAAAGCAGAATACCAGAAGCTACTGTCAGTCACCACAAGGCAGGGAGAATCTGTATTGAATCTCTGCATCACCAAACAGCTTTTAATCAGGAAACAGCAGTCTTATATCATAGCTATGGCACTGGGCTACATGCATTAATAATGGTTACAATATATTTAGTGTAATGACTTGACCCCGGTCAACATTATTGATGCTGTGATTAATATGAATTTGATAAACTGCTTCCTCTTTGAAGACATTTTGTATGTTTCTCAAGCAAGAGAAAAATACTTTTTATGTAGGAGTAAATATAGCAGGCCTTCATAAAGGCTTTCTGATCTCAGCTGCATAGGTGTAAAAATAGATTTCCCAGGATTTATACTAGTGTCCCTGAAATTGAAATCTTGGCTACAAGAAATAGAGGGGAAAAAAAAAGAAAAAAAAATGGAAAAAAGAAGATATCCTCATTTTCATCTCATTAATAAAAAAAGAAAAAAAAAATCCAAACCCACCAAATCAGGATTCTAAATGGAAGGCCATATTCCTCCCAGAGAGTGTTCAGACAGAAAGGGAAATTCCCTTTTATTGTTCTAGATAATAGGATTTCTCTGTTTGTTATGTACAGAATACATATGCATTCAAAAACAGATGTTCATAATTGCTTTCATTGTTTGAATTTTTTGAAAACTCTTGAGCTTGACTATTCATATGAAAACTCTTGTACTGAATTCGGTTTATGACAGCAAAGTGATTTTTAGTTTTGTTTAAAGGAAAAAAAAACAAGAAGAAGATAGTTTGGTGCAAGTCTTAATATATCCTTGGGGAAGTTCTGCCTTAAATGATAGTATGTGATGATTTCATCAAGGACAAGTCTGGTAAATGCTACTACCTTCCTCTAAGTAGACACGTGTCAGCCCACATGAATAAACTGCTGTCCAGTGCAATTCTGTCATATGACACAGTAGTTCCCAAACTGTGATACATGACCCACTGAAGTGGGGCAGGTCACGAGGGACCCCAAGTTATGATCAGAGACATGCAAATCAACTCCAAAAACTGTATCAGTGGGAAATGGAAGGTATCAGTGGAAATCAGAAAATCAGAAATTGGATGGAAATGGAGGATAAGCAATTTCAGGTGAACCTGGGGAGCAGATGGTTACCTGAACTAAGTAATTGGGAAAATAATGCTAAGGGAAGAAAGTTTCAAGGTGGGACTGAGCTGTCAGAATATGTGGGGGAAGTATGTTTGACACATGCTTGGACTGTATCTAAACCTTTGCTATCAGTTTCAGGAACTTCTCCCTTTAACTGAAGTCACTTCAGCATTTTCTGAATTCAAGTTAATTCATTTGCAAAAAAATCAAAAGTCATGTTCCAAAGGATGAAACATTCTAATAAATTCATCAAGCACACTGGCATGCTGGTGGTACTAAATTAGAAAAAGCACTTAGCTGAGCCATGCCTTCAGACTTCCAGCAGGGTTGCAACCAGTTTTCCAAAATGTATATTCTGAAAATATGAGGCATGTGTCCACCTGCAAGATCTCAATCTACATTTCTTAATTTTACATAAAAGTGGAATGTAAGCACAGTATGCGAACAGTTGTTGAGGTCTGCTGCATTTCTCAACAACCAAGAAAGTTGATGCTCCACCACATATGTGCACACTTTAGTGGATGCTCCACTTCTGTAAGATACCTCAAGCAGTGAGTATGTAGCTTAGATGCTCTTTGTCTCCTAGAAGAGACTAACATGTCAAAGTAACAATGCCAATTGTAATGCAATTTATTGGATGTTCTGAAATTTCAGATCACTGCATCTTATAATCAATACTTTGCACTTTTCAGCCACAGTACCCCTCAACAGAGAGCATAACCACTGCAATTCACAAAAACAAAAGTCTCAAGTGCACCTAGATATGTTTAGCATAAAAACACTTATATACAAATAACATTCAGACACAACCACTATTTATTGTTTCAGCTTTAAGGCTCGGATGCCTCTGTGAAGGGCCCACTAAAGAGGACAAGACGGAATGCTGGCCCTTTAAAACTGAAATGCTTGTTTCCTTTCTGTAAGAAAAGTAAATCATGCTATAGTGAGTGGAGCTTTGAAAAAGCATCCATCCATTAAAGTTCATGGATCCTCGTTTCCAGATTGTCCCTCCCCTGGCTGTGTCTCAAGTTACAGCCTTGTACAATCCAAGTCTAAATAATATTCACTATGATAAATGACACCATAACTCCGATATCCACAATCAATCTTTGCTTTAAAGATACATCCATCTTCAATAATGTTGATGGGGATTCTGTAAAATGGGAAACGTGACTGTTTTCCCGACCTCCTAACAGTGGGGGAAGGAAGCTCTGAGTGATGGCTGTCAGCCCACATCTGGCTGCAAAAATAAATTAGCCTTATGTAGACAAATGAAAGGACCAGCCCTGACTAGAAAACAGCCACTCCTGAGCAATGGCTAATTTATAGGACTCCTTTCTGGAAAGTTCCTAGCTGAGGCTACAGTCTCCTTAGCTATCTCTTTAAATGATATCTGATGCTGTAAATAACTTCAGTGTGGTAGGAACTATGCAAAGTACAAAGAGTGATTTGGTGGGGGGAGGGGAGGAGACAATAACTTTCTCATATTCTTCGTACATGATCAAGATTTAAAATTCAGCCACTTAAAACACATTTGTGTGCATATATACCCAAACAAAAGTTTTGTTTCAGGAAACGTTGTTATATTTTGAAAATACGCTCTTCTTCATTTGGCAGAAGATTATTTTCTGCTTTAACTCCTTTGTCTTCTCCTGGGCTGCAGGACTGAGGCAACTACATTACAGAAATTAAACTATTCAGTGCAAGTGACACCTTGAAGTTTGCAGATTATTTTTTTTCCCCTGTTAAATGCTATCAACTTTTCCTTCTCCTCACCTTGCCCCCTCTAGCTGATAGAGTTTCAAGACGAGTGTGGTGAGTCCTACCAGCTCCGTTCACCTAAGCTAGTGCTATGCAGCTCAGATGTTGTGAAGTGGCACGCAGAAAAACTACTTGCTCTATTTATTTCAGCACATGGTTTCACAGTAACCAGAAGGAAATTTTAAACAGGAAAGTGGAAGGAAGACTCTCCGATCGTCTCATCCACTACCTCACACGAAACACAAATGCCTATCTGCGCACAGGACAGTGGCTACCCTTTTTTTCATGACTGAAATGCTTTATTACCTTATTCTTTATGTCTTTGACCTTGTCCTGCCATAGAAAAACGTAGGACTTTAATTCTTATAGCGCACAATATATGGGAATTTAAAAAAAAAAAAAAGAAGAGTTCTTTCCAGGAGGAATGGGTAAATGGATGAGGGAGCAGCCCGATGCATGTTATTCCCACACACGGGCTGGCTGGGATGGCACCTGGGCATGGCGGCTCTCGGGGGACAGGGAGGTCCAGCGGCACTGGGGAGGTCTGGCGGCAGCAGTGGCAGCAGCGAGGGTTAATTCTGTGAGGGTTGAAGGACTTACAGTAATGCTGCGAAGACAGAAACATCACAGGCTTTCCTGGCAAGAGGCTCGCAGAGGGTAGGAGGGGACTGCGAAATGAACTCTCTCAGGCTTTGTCGTGTGCGTTTCCCAAGGCCCGGCCTGGCCCCTTTGATAAATGACACATGTCATTCTGTCAGGGGCTGACACTGCAGCTGGGAGGGCCGGTGATGTATGGCTCCGCTGAAAAGGAAATCAACTTTTTGGCACCAAGTAAGACTGTGCCCTGTGTAAGGATTTTGTTTCTCAAAAAGTGAAAGATAGACTTAGGATTTAAAAAAAAAAANAAAAAAAAAAAAAAAAAAAAAAAAAAAGTTGAAAAACAGATTGAGCGACAGCTTACACTTAACATAAATTAACTCGGTAATGGTGAAATGTGCTAGCCTGTGATAAATAAAAGCTACATTAGTCAATTATTAATCACACTCCAACTTGTAGCCAAAACCCATGACTTAAATCTGAGGCCTGAGCTGCCTTACAAACAGATAAGACAGTGTTTGATAGATGTCTTGCATAGTGTAATCAGGAAGGAATCAAAGGCTTAGTGGTTTAACCAGGGGGGGTGTGGAAGGTTCTGGAAACTGAGACTGGGTAAAGTGGATAACTGGATTCAAAGCACCCTTTCACTGGGGATACAGTATATCTTTTGACTGCTTAAAGAAGGGAGGGGGAAGGCGGAGAGAGAGACATATCTGAATTTGGTTTAATCTTTTTTTTATATACAGGAATGTCTCGAAACTCTATTTCCCTCCCCCACCTCCCACCACCACTGTGTTAAATCATTTAAATCTGATCACTATTAAATGGATTCTCACCGAGACATCAAGTGTTTCAAATATGATCGCTTTGCACGGATTACAATTTAAGCATTTTATTTAATCGAATGAACTCGCATCAGGCTGCAACACATTCATGCAAATACAAGCTGTAGAGAAAAAGCACAAAGCTGCATAAACGAAACGATTCCTATTCAACCAGACTGTAAAGACAAAATAAAGGATTTCAGATATGAAGAAAAAAAACTAAACATCTAAAAACACTGGGAGGGTACAGGGCGGGGGGGGAAGGAGAGGGAGAAGGGATGCAGCATCTAAACCCAGGCATTATGCCTGGGTGAAAGGCTGAACTCACGCATCACCTTGTTGAGATGTAAGCACAGACCGGCTCTGTTTTTTTGTTTATACTCTACCTACAGGGGAACTGGATGGACAATGATGCCAAAGGTGACTTTTGTTCCCTGACCAGGGAGAAAACCAGCACCACAGAGCACGACAATGTCACGCCTACATGTTCAGCTGACCCACAAGGCTAGCCTAGGCTTTCTGCAGGCCCTCAAGCCAGTGGTGACAGGATGCGAGTTTCACCATCTTCTTCTCCGTGTAGATGCTCTCACATCTATATCTCACATCTACATCTCTCCTCCTCACCATCCACAACTCCGCGTAACTGAAAATTAAAGGTCTCATGTGATACATACAGCCCAGAACAGGAACATTTCTCGGATAATGGTAGCCCCAGGTCCTGACCTAGCATTGAGCTGCACATGGGAGCACCTCTGTGCCTGCACAAAGCCAGCTGCTGGTGCAGGCTCATCGCACCAGGTAAGTTGCCTTCTATCATCACTTGTATTTTCACCAGCAATTACTGGAGAGCATCACAGGGATGGGGGCTCACAAAAGTGCAACAAGCCCCCCCAGTTCAGGCCTTAATGAGCACTGCTATCAGCTTGAACACTGTATGTTTCTTGGTCAATCAGTAATTTCCATATGCTTTACATCATTTCCAGTGATGCACCAATCACACTGGTTCACCAATGACTTGTCTAACTCTGCTGAAGCCTCAGACATGGCATGCTAGTTGTGGTATTGATGCCTTGGAAGGCTGACCTGAAACAGAGACTGGACAGAGCTAGAGAATAAAGTAGGTATTTATTGAAAGCTAAAGCTTAAGGCATCAGTATCGCACAACTGCCATGAGATTTTAAGCAGGACACAAAAAAGACACAAATCCCAACGAGGAAAGAAAACATACACATCATCAACTCAAGAAGGACTTCATCAGACAATTTTCCTAGCCACAAAAACACTGTAGAAAAAAAACCTCTCTGACCTTTAAAAAAATATTTGCCTTGTTCCCTTTCCCCTCAGTATGTTACCATTTTATGCAACAAAATATAGAAACTTTTAAATGTTTCTACATGGGACACGGTCCTATATTGCTCGGTGCTGCTGTACAGACACACCAGGAAACAAATGAGCTTTTAATGTTAATCAAGCGAAAGTGCATTCTTCAGTTTACACATGCTGTACATGTTCGGCTTTTCAACAATACAAAGAGGAAAATAAAATGCAAGTCATCTGTAACTGTAAAAATTACACCACCAGTTAAAGTCAATTTTTAAAGTCTCTATACATTCATATGCATAAATGTATGGACATACATTTAACCACACACATTCCCTTGCCCTCCAACCTGTCACCACGATTTCTGCATTATGAAGTAATGTACTACTGTAAAGTAAAATATTTCTTTACATGGTGATGTGGACTTCCCAGTAGACCCAAAACACAATCCAGTTTACCTCAGCTTTTAGAAATAAACTAACAGTTTCGCTCAAGTAAAATCTCAGATAATCTCAACCATCTAAAAATGACAGCAGTTGTCTAGATCACAGCAGCAATATACCCACTCACCAACATCAAGGTGGTGCAGAGAGTGCTTAATTGAGGAATTTAAAAACAACGACTGAAAAGAGCACAAATTTCAAAGTAAATGAAATAGGGAGACCCTTTGAAACCCAAACTTTAGTGACAGCCCCTACAGAGAGTACAGCTATTTTCTCAAAACATGTAAAATATGACTATAGAAAGAAAGATAAGGAGCAAGGGAATAGCGTGTATTTAAAAACATGTGCAGACTGCCTGGTGTTTTAAACTTTTGCCTTCCTATTGCTAAAATATAATTTTTAAAGTCCATAAAATTTCAGATAGTGTGCAAAATGTTTATATATTACCAAGGTCTCCCTTTAAAAGGTTTATACTTTTACTTTATGACCTGTCCTTGATTTGACACTTCCGCTCATCAGAAAGGGATTTATAAAATAATCCTGAAGGTGAGGAACAGACATCTGTCAGGGACTGGCTGAGTTTCACTTTGCGAAATTTAAGAAGGGAGAGAAATCCTGTTAAGCTCTCTTTAGTCACCAATAGACATCAAAGGTAATAATTAAAGAAGACAGACGTCATAAAAATAAATTTATGTAGTTCTTTATAATGCACAAGCACTCTAGTGTGTAAAACATCTATTAGAGTGAAAGAAAATACAACATTCCAAATGAGCAAAAATCTGTTTTGTTTGAGGTTTTTTGACTACTTGAGTAACGTTTAAAAAAAAAAGACACCCAAGTTTAAACTAAAGTCTTTCAAAACCTTTGCCATCTGTGGGTACATGAACTATGGATGACCCCGAATGATTTGCACTCTGCTCAGAATCCCTTAGAAAGCACGGGAAAAAGTATCATTAAGAATGACTGATGACTGCCAGTCATGGTTGACCTCACCCAAGCTTTGGTCTCTGCCTCAGTAATAAGCTGTCCTTTATTAGCACCAACACTCCATAAAAGGGGTGTGTTTAGTCACAGGATAGTGGCCTTCTAATGCTCATTGCTTCTCCCTGAAAGATTGATTAGTGCTCATTTTTACTGCCTTCACAGTATATACAGTGACAGTGCTGCAGAGTGTCAGGGCCTGCAATATTGATGATAAGTACAACTACAAACTAGAGGTTTGGAAAAGGCAGAGTACTGGGAGTTCACTCTTCTTTTCAACTGGAAAACACTGCCAAAACAAAAAGGACGAAACACAAGCTTATACATGAGCTACTGATATTCTAGTAAAGATAAACTGAGGCTAGGGAATTCCTTCTCGCTGAAAAAAGGCCATTTAAAATACAAAACTTAACAGAAAAGGTTGCTTTTTCATTTTGTTTTGAAAATGCAGAGGCATTTTTCCTTTCACCTACCAGAGGCTATGGCAAAAAGAGATTACCCTGAAATATCATTCTTGTGTTTGTTCTTTTATTTCAGAAAGGCTTTTCAGTAGTGACTTACAGAGCAGGGGAAAAAATCTATTGCAAGCACAGAAAGCAAATGTTCCTGATTTGGGAGCTACTTCAGTGCCCCTTTGCAGCAGCAGGTGCCTCTTTGAGGGTAAAAAACAAAGGAAACATGAAGAAAACATGTTGGCTATGTATCATATTCTGCACAAATCTCTCTGCATTAACATGACTCCTCTGCAGCTTTTACTCTTACATTTGAAGTAAGTGGGATCTATGCAAATTCCTTCAGTGAAATTAAGATCTGGAGTATAAGCTGGCACCATCAGAGAAAAAAACTGTGGTAGATTCTTGTAATGTAGAATGCAATTGCATGCAGTGCAAAGCATATTTTAAATAGAGCAAGACCCAGACATGATCCTTGCAAAGCATCAGCATCATACTGATGAAAGAGCAGGTAAGAATTCGTGAACTTTTTCAAATAAAGGAATTCCAACCCGAATACATTACTTGGAAAAGCCATGCCTTGCCTCGATTTGATTTAAAAAGTAGAAGAGAATTGAAAACAGTCTTTAAAATCGGTGGTTTAACCAGAGACTTTATAGCATACAAGGCAAACTCAAAGTTATACTGTAGTAAGTTTAATACGGAACAACTTGTCCATATGGCTCTTCCTGGGAACGAGTCATTTCACATGTTACAGCAAGATACAGCCGAAAAAAGGCATGTTTCACTGCTACTTTTATATAGCTGTGAACTTGAGCACAGCAACCTCATACCAAAAATTACTACAGCAAGAGTTTACTGCATTAATAATAGGATGCCCTACTGCTGTGACACATTCTGTACTTTGAAATAAATATTAGTCACAATAGTTAGGTTTTAAATTCATATACTTTAAAGCTGAGCTGTAACTATGACACTTGCAATAGTAATGATTTGCCAGTAAGACCATTATTAACCATTTTGCAAAGAGCTCCTTCCTTTATTTGGTCTGTTGTACTGTCTTAACAGTATCTACCTATAAATAATTTAAAAACATTTTTACTTAAAAACAAACCAAAACACAAACACTAGCACTTGAAAACTGGAGTAAAAATTCACAT
>VZDJ01007755.1:27525027-27747527 GCA_008694505.1 Cyanoderma ruficeps | reverse complement strand
CGCCGCCTCGCCGCCCGCCGCCGCCGCCGCAGAGTTTCCGCGCAGGACTCCTCTTCCGATCCCCCTCTTTTCATGCAGAAACAAACACACACCCGCGCACGCACACACACAAATAAAAAAAAATAAAATATGGGGGGTNGTGACAGGGATGCCAATTTCCGCCGCCACTCCAAAAACTTGCTTAGGAAATGTTTTCATTTACAAGGTTAATTTTTCCTCCCTCTCTCTCTCTCACACACTCTCTCTCTCTTTCTCTCTTTTAAGTTCCTTATAAGACAAAGCTCTTCAGTCCTCTCGGCAGCAGCAGCAGCAGGGAAGATGCCAGTGGAGATGTGCAAAATAAATAGGATTTGATCAGTTCAATCTGTAGCCCAAATCCATTATCTTTCTTTCGTTCCTCTTTTTTTTTCCTCCTCCTTTTTCTCTCTCCCCTTCTCCCCCTCCTTTCCTTAATCACTTCTTCGTCTTCTTCTCCTTCTTCGCGGCGGAGAGCCGAGCAAGCGGCGGCGATGAGACGGTAAATTCAGTCACTCCCCCCCTCTCAGGCTTTCTCCGAGATCAAAGAGTCTCAAAGCGCAACTTTCTCGCTCGCTCGCTGGCTTGTTTCAAGCTCGTGGATTTGTGTGTTGTTGTTGCTGTTGTTGTTGGGGGGTTTTTGTTTGTTTGGTTTTTTATTGCGTTGGTAATAGTTTGTTCATTGTGCAAAAAACGAGGTCGATCCAGTCTCTCCTTCTCCTCCCAGCACTTAGTCTAAGAGCAAGGAAGCAAATCATAAAAAGGAGTAAAGCCCCCATACATACATATACACCGGATGGGAAATGTCAGTCACTCCTCCACCTTCCAAACAGTCACAGATCAAACAGTGTCACCACCGGAGAGGACTACTTTTCTCTCTTGCTCTCCCTTTTTTTTCTCTTCCACAAATCGAAGCTTCTTCTGCTACTAAATATAACGCAAACACATTTTTATCATGGATTTTTTTTTTTTGCTGATCTCGATCTGCAACAGAAGAAAAAAAAAACACAAAAAACCCCCAAAAAACAAAAAACAACACACACACACAAAAAATTTGGCAAAACCACGAAAAACCCCGGAGAGTGTGTGCAGAGAGGGAGGGGGGGAGGAAGAAAAGACATTCACTGAGTGGGACAGATTAACGTGAACTGTCCCCCCCCCCGCTAAACTCCTGGGAGAGAAAGAGATCCACTCTCCCTCTCTTCTCTTTTCACTGAAATATAACACACATTCGGATCCCAGGGCTCTCAGACAGTCTCAACTGATAGACAGACACATCGAGCTGCTTTTCCTGCTTCAGTTTGTTACTCCTCCTCCTCTTGCCCACGTCACCCTGACAATTACAAATAGGTCTCACACAAACCCATACCTGTCAATCTTTTTAATTGCTTTGTTTTCATTTTTTTCTCTTTCCCAGAGCTAAACAATATGACAAAAAAAAAGAAAAAAAAAGTCTTAATACAGCACGGCATAAAAGATTCCTCATGTGAGACACGCGTTGAGAGGGTTGTTATTATAATCCACTTGCTAAAGTGCTGTGCAAGACGCATGTGCTGATTTAACTTCAGCAGAGGTCTTCTTCCAGCAAACTTAAAAAGAGGAAAAAAAAAAAAAAGAGGCAGGCAGGAGATGATACTTCGCCGTGGCACACATCTACCCAGCATTGAATTAAAAATGATTTATGGGAGATTACAGTTCATCCTTACTTTAAAATACCAACAGATTGCAGAGCGAGAACTGCAGCATATGAAACATACTGCTAATACATTTTGCACAGTATGTGTCTGGGGATTTATATAATGTTAGTTGCGAGAACAGAAGGGTTCTTCCCTTTTTTTTTTCTTCTTTTTTTTTTTAAGTCAAGAAAGCAAATAAAAACTAACCAGCCGATTCCTAAAGGAAAGCACTTGGAACTGCAGTTTTGTTCTTTTTCGGGCAGAAGGGGATTTTCTTTCTTCTTACTAACGCACAATTAAGCATTGAGCTGTTTATACTGGTAGGATGGAGTTAATTCTAGGAACTACACGCGGTATCAGTGCAACATCTCTACTACATTGCCTCTCTCCACGCAGTTGTACCAAGTTGGGATTGGCGGCTCTATCACAACATTGACTTCAGTCCCTTGACCCAGTTGATTCCCTGCGCAGCTTCCCTCACCCGAACGTAATCTTCGCCGCGAGGTGACTTCTTCTTTTGCTTTTATTTTTTTTTTTTTTTTTTAAGAAGAAAGAAAGAAAGAAGCAAAGGGGGGAAAGGGAGGGCAAGATTTTCTGGCAGTATCAGGGATCGGGGGAATCCCCTGCGCCCCAAGCAAACTGAGAGCAGCCTGTTACCCTTCCCCTCCCGGCAGGACGGCGACGGCGGGAAGAGCTTCGCCCGTTTAAATCCCCTCCCGCGGCAGGCGCGGAGCCGCCGCCGCCGTCTCGGGGTTGATTCGTAGCACCTTGCGAGGAAGTGAAACGTTTCGCACGGAAGGGGCGGAGCGTCCGCCCGCGGGCAGCGGCTCCTCGGCGGCGGCTAATAACAACATTAGGAGATAAGCTGCAACTTCTCCCCACTTCTCTAACCTTTCCCGGCCGATAATTTACCGTGCTTTCTTCCTGCTTTTTTTTTTTTTTTTTTCCTCCCTTTTTAATTTTTTAAAATATTTTTGGAAGGGAGATACCCTCTTTTTGTAAACTAAATAGTGGGGTGGGGGGGGGGGTAATCCGAGGCGTTTCTCTCTGTCCGTCTGTCTATCCCCGCTTTCTCCCTCCCCTATTTTTAAACCCTTTAGTTAGAGGCAGGGTGCAAACTAAAAGCCACCACCACCACCTCCTCTTTTAGGAGATACTCCGGCCCGTCGCATACCTGCCTCGCTGGCAAGGCACAGCGGGCAGGCAGGGGCAGGCGTTTGCGGGACGGACGGCCGGGGGAGCGGGCCGGCCTCGCCCCTCGGTAGTGGCCGCGGCGGCAGAAGACGAGCGGCTGCTGCAGGGGGACCATCTCGCCGCTGCTCCTCCGGCGGCGTCTCCGTGCGGCGGAGGGGCCGGCTGGGAGGGGAGGGAGAACCTGCTGCACGGGGCTCTGTTTACGTACACACATAGCTGCGAGCGGGGAGTTTCTCCTGCCGGCGCGTCCTGCGAGCTGCCTGGAGAATCCCGAGCCGGAGCTCTCCCGAGCAGGGCGGGAGAGGAGAGCCGAGGCAGGGCATGAGTTTTAGCGCAAAGAGCGGTGCTTTGCTGAGCTCCCGGGCAGCGCGGTGGTGGTGGCGGCAGCAGCCGTCCTGCGCCGCGGCGGCTCCCGCCTGGTCCTGCTTCGGTGGTAGCTGGTCGCGGCCCATCCTGGACATGTCCTACTCCCGTCACTTTCTGGATTTCCAGGGCTCGTCCATCCCCAGCTCCATGAAGAAGCTGGTGGTGACTAAGCTGAGCCCAAACTTCAGGGAAGCGGTCACCCTGCAGCAGGACTCGGCCGTGCCACTCCCGGGAGACGGAGACCTCCTGGTCAGGAACAGGTGAGCCCCCGCCCGCGCCCCGGCCCCCACCGATTCCTGGCACCTTGTGGCCTGCGCTCTCCGACATGCTCCCTCACTTCGGAGACCGGCTCCAAAGTTGTACCAGCCGCCATCTGGCGACTGTTAATTTCGTTTTATTGTTGTTGTTGTTTTGAACGGCTGGTGCCACAGCCCTGTCACCCTATCTAGGTGTGTGGGGGGTGACACTTCCTCCTCCCCCTCTGGTGGGGCTGTGTGTGTGTGTGTCTGTCTGTGCGTGCTGCTCCCGTCGTGCGCCTGTCCGAAGGAAAAGAAACACCCCAGGGCTCCTGTGCCAAAGTGGGGGCGGGGGAGGGAAGAGGCGAGTGTTACGTTCGGTGAGTGCCGAGGAGGGAGTGAGACGGAGGGAAGCGCTCGCAGCGCCCCTCCCTGGGGCCTGCCCGGGCTGGTTACACGCACGTAGTGCCCGAGGCGTGAGCCTGTCCCCGGCGCACCCGCACAAGTCCCCCGGGGACGCTGCTGCACAGCGCCCCGTCATCGCGGTGTGCGGGCGGGCCTGGCCCGGCCGCCGTCTCCTCGGCGCGGCCCTGCCGCCCCGTACGCCGCTCTGGGCCTCGCCCCCGCGCAGCCGTGACTCACCGGGGAGGCCGCGGCCGGGCCCGCAGCCCCGGCACCACCCCCGGCCCTGCGCGCCAAGCGCGGGCGGCGCGGAGGGGGCAGGGCAGCCCTCGGCCTCCCTTGCAGGACGCGGGCCCGCAGTTGTTGGTGGCTTTTAGAGAGGAGCTTTTAGGGTCGGGCGAAGAGTGAGGAGGTGACATTTTGCTTAGCATAATACACCGTAAATCCCGCGCCCGGCGCAGTGACCAGCTCGCCGTGAAATGAAGACTCGGAGGACAGAACGTGCCTCCCCCCACAGCTGTCTCCCTGAAACCTGTTTGTTCTCGGTGGCTCCTTCCTAGACGCAGTCTTTCCTTGCGCTAAAACTAAACCTTTTTAAGTTCAGAGGTTTCTCTGCTCTCGAGGGGAAGCCGAAACTCCCTGAACTTTCGAGCAGACTGCGAGGCTGGCACGGGAGAGAGCAGCGCTCTGAGGTTCTTGTGAAGCAAGGAAATCGTAGTTTAGTTTAGTTTAGTTTACCATATTCGCCGTGGGAGTTTAAAGACGTTAAGCAGCACTAAGTTGTCTTGAGAACAATGCTGTGAGGTCTGCTAAGGCAGTGTGTGACTGTGCGTGTATGTGTGACATGTATGTGTCCATATGTAACACACAAATACAGGGTGAAGAAGGGATAAGGAGAAAGAATAGGGACTCTTCCAGGCGCTGACGAGTAAGCTGCTGTGGCACTTCAATTCGATGCTGATATCTCCCACTAAGATTTCTGAGACCAAAATTCCCTCCAAACTCAAGTCTAAAACATTGTGTTGCTGCATCCAGTAATGGCGTGAAACAGCCATCCGGCTGGAGTTAAATTCCTTTCTGTGGAAGAGGTCGAAAGACTTGAGATACAAGTAGCAAGTACTCTACTTGGGTAATGCAAGGCAGAGTAACATCCTTGTTTCTCAACTCCCCTCCCTCCCACACATGCACTTGGAGTCTTTCTCATCCCACTCCCTTGCCCGCCCTCCTGTAAATTTTTAAAATTTATTCTTTTTTTTTTTTTTAACAGCTTCCAGTGTATCTCTCCCCTTCTCCCTCTTCTTCCTCCCTTTGCTGGGTGGGTTCCCTGGGTGCTCATGGGACACGCACACTTCATGGTGAAAGGGCTTGTACTACACTAAAGGCAGGAGCTGGTCCACAGGTTCAGGCAGGCAGTTGCTGAGCTTTACCACATCGGCCTGTTACACACATGTTCCTCTACTGGTACACATGCATGAGTGGGGATGAAGGGGAAGAAGAGGTGAGTGATGAAGTCTAAATGTGGAGTTCATACATTTTGTATTATTTGTGGCGTTTCTTCTCTCTTTCCTGTTCTTTTCTGAAGAATGTCACCAAAGACACAGAATTATGTTGCTGTAAAACATTCACTGTGTACAAGCTGCAGCAGGAAGCAAATTCTGAATGTTTCCCCCTCTCTGTCACTCTGGGGAAGGACTATTCCCATCCCGAAAGGATGAGTCCCTGACTATTTAGTTTTTTAAAAACAAACAACCAAGCTGAAATGCAACTATACATTTTCTAATAGGTGGAAGCATACAATTCAAAACAGAACATTGAAAGACTTTGGTTTCAAGAGGGCATTTACAGATTTGTTCATTTTAGTCCCAGTCACGCCCATGAATAGTATTAATTGCTCTGAGCTTTTCATGCAAAACAATCCTCATTCACCACAATAAAATCTGGTTTGGGATTTATGGGAATAGGAAATTAAAATCTGTGTGTGGATAGATATTTTAAAATAAGACACAGTTAAGGGAAACTTTCTTCTGCTTTAGAGAGCTATGCCACCAACTCTTATTTCTACTTCTTTATACGGAAAAAAAATAGCCCATCTTTTACTCAAAAATCCTTCAAAACTAAAAATTAATTTAAGCTATTTTTTTTTAAATGATTCCGTGTAGGAGAGATGGAGGAGGGGAAAAGGTGATAAATCCTTAATGAAGCCATTTAAGTTCTGTATGTCCATTTCTCTTGTTTGGGGGGGGGTGCGGGGGGGAAGAGGAAAAGGGATAGGTGTGGGAGCAAGGGTTTTCCTTTTTATTGCAGGAGAAGGGTCCAAACGCTGTGAAGGTTTGGTCCTTCTTAAACTTGTTGGGGGATTTTCAAGGTTTTCCTGATGAGTGACACATTTCATTGCCAAAATACCTGTATGGATTTACTTTTGGGCTGGAAGATGGGAACAAAGTTTATAGAAAAGGGAGTAAGAGGGGTTGAGAAAGTTTCTTTTTTTGAACCAGGGGACTAAAGGGATCTCAGTGGGGAAAGTGGAGGGCTATTCGTGCTGGGTGTTTGGTCTAAATAATGTTTTTCTTGCGTAGTACTGGTTTGGATGACTTTGTTTTGTCTGTGTTTAAGGCTGTGATGCTGGTTTTCGGTGTCTCACTCTTTGTTGTGGTACACAAAACTGCATTTCTTCCCCTCGGCAGCGTCCTCCTGTTTTCTATAATAAACAGTACGATGGATTTCAACACTGCTTAGTATAAATAAAACGGGTGACTCAATGTGCATAATTATTTTGAGAAAAGCCAATCTCAGGCTTTTTTCACACCCTGCCTCAGGTTTGCATCTTGAAAAGTAAGGGGCAAAACTCAACTAGAAACTTCTAAATTAAAGAACAGATTTAAAGTAAGAAGGCGAATGAAGGCAACATAAAAGATCTGGAAGGGGTCTTAAAACCCACTAGCACTCCCAAGTAATTGTTACTTCTATGCTCTCTACTTTCCTCAGTCTCAGAAGTCAGTAAACTGATGTTTAACTTGTAATTCGTACTTTTTCCTACTTTTTAAAAGCAAAATAATCTGCGAAACTGCAGGCACATCCTACCGCCTCACTTCTGTCACCTGGGATGGCAAGGCAAATTAGACACTATGTTTTAATCCAGACGGTGCTTATGATCGTTTTAATGTGCAAGGAATCTAAGAGACTAAACAATCTTGTTTAAAAAAAAAAAAAGGAAAAAAAAAAAAGCCCGTACAATACGACCAGGAGTTTGCACACAATAAAAAGGAGGTTTAAAACAAAGTAGGGGGGGAGGGTTAGTCGGCAGGCTGCGTTGATTAATAATGATCAACCCAGAAGCTCAGGGAGGATCATTTCCCGTGGCACAGCAGCCCCGCAGAGGTGGGGAGGGAGCGGATGCGTGTACCCGCGTGTCTGTCTGTCCGGCTGTCTGTGTGTGAACACGCGTGAGTGTGCGGGGCACGGGCGGGCCCCGGCCCCGCGGAGAGCCCGCATCCCCTGCCCGCTCCGCGGCCGCCCAGCACCAAGTTGCGCCGCGGCCCCGCAGCCGCACGCACAAGTTGCGGTGCGGCCCGGGCGGGGAAAGGTTCGCATCCTCTCCGGCTGTAGAACAAAAGCAGCGGTGCGTGTGCTGGAGCCCTCCTCGGCAGGCGCCTGGCCCACCGCACGACTTGCCCCTTTCCCGCACGCGAAGTTTTTGCCCTCAGAGTGTTTGTTGTTCTACCTGCCTTTGTGCTCCGGCCGCCGCCGTGCAGCGCTGAGAGGGGAAGCTCTGAAAAACACGGAGGGTTGTTCTCCCGTCGCTGCGCTGCCTGCCCTTGTCGGGGTGCGCTGCCCCCGCCGCGGGCACGGCAGGTCCGCGTCCTGCCAGGGCGGACGCGCGCCGAGAGCGAGAGGAGGGAGGCTGAGCCCAGCGGGGACCCCGGACCTCCCTTGCGGGTTGGGGCCGGGGGCACAGCGGGCGCCCCGGGCCGCCCTCGCAGCTCCCGAGAGCCCCGGCTAGGCGAAGCCGGTGAGGGGGCGAGCACAGCTCCCCACCGGGCTCTCAGCCCTCGCTGTCCTGCCCAGGAGTTGGGGTGTAAGAGCGGGAGGAGGCTGGTGCAGCGCCGGCACGTCTCGCCTGGCGCCCGAGGGACACGGTGAGCCTCAGAAGCTGCAACTCCGTTACCAATTTTTATACATCTTTTAGCACTCCTGTACGGGAGGCACCTCAGAGCGGGATAGTAGAAGATTTTTTGTATCTGCGAACAAGACGTAGGCGTTTTTTGTTGCGGCAGAACGGCGAGTTAAAGGCAGGATTACCGAGACCACTTTTACCTATTTTGTGCATAGATATGTTTACGCTTACGTGTCTTTTATACATAACGTTGGTTAAAGTTTGAAGCTCCCCATGTTGTAAAGAATGAAGAATATCAAAAGGAGCAGAGCAGTTTTAGTTCTCCTTGCTCTGTGTGCAAGCATTTTAAAACTACACACACATATGAGCTGAGCTTGTTGCTAACTGCAACAATTAAAAGTGCACTGTTTGCCTACTTCTGCAGCTTTTGCATGGTGTCAAATACACCTTTTAGGTTGTTACGTCCACATATAGTAATAGTCCTGGCATTTTCTGTTTCATGTGTTTCTTTTTTATGTTTTCCAGTTAGCAGAACCTTCCCCAGTCTCTCTTCTCTTGCCTGTGTAAAGATAGTTACTTTAAAAAATAAATACTCTTTGCGTTTGAGCTAGATCATAACTTAGTTTTAGGCATTATCTTCCAGCTCTTAATCAAGTTGTAGAATGTCTCTATCTTTCTCTAAAAAAAAAAAATTGTCATCCATTTTCACCTGTTAGAGGTCAGTAGGACTTGATATTCAGTTTTACAATTTTATTCCTTTGTGAAAGGTTGTTTTGATGTGTTGCAAGTAATTTATATAAAGAAAAATATTTTAACATTGACATTAGCTACATCAAAAGGCAAATTTGCTGTAGTGACTCCATCAATTAAAAAGTACTTGCCTACAGTAACATGACCTTGCAAATGACATCGATAGTTAATATGATCATTAGTCATTAACAGTATTATTATATTCAAAAATATAAATTTGTTGCCAGAATCCAGATATTTACCACTCCGCATGTTTTATTCTTCTGTGTTTTCACATCCTGTATGAAGTGGTCAATTAATTTTCATGCTTTAATCTTTTACAGATTTATTTTCAGTTTGTTTAGCTTAGTCAAGTGGACCTAAGGAAAATACAAGGGATTTTTTTTTAGTTTTGTTTTGGGTTTGGGTTTTACTTTCTACAGCTTCTTATTGTTTCTTTTTGTTTAGAAAATTTGTCTATAATTCTAGAATAACAGAATGGAAACTATGGAAGTCTGATGAAAGTAATCTTCGGAGTGTACTCATTACTCAAATATGCAGATAATCAGAACAAATCTTGTACTTACCCCACAAATTTGAATACAGGGTTTCTCATACAGTGAAAACTTGGTAAGGAGTAAATCTCATTAATACATTTTTGTTTTCTTCTAGATTTGTCGGCATTAATGCATCTGATATAAACTACTCAGCTGGTCGATATGACGCTTCAGTTAAGCCCCCCTTTGATATAGGCTTTGAAGGTGTCGGTAAAGTGGTAGCGTTAGGACTCAGTGCTAGTGCAGATTACACAGTGGGTCAAGCTGTGGCCTACGTGAAAGCAGGTTCCTTTGCTGAATACACAATTGTGCCTGCCAAACAAGCAGTCCCTCTACCCTCAGTGAAACCCGAGTTTCTCACTTTAATGGTAAGTGGTGCAACTGCATACCTCAGTTTGAAAGAGCTGGGAGACCTGTCTGAAGGCAAGAAGGTTCTGGTGACAGCAGCGGCTGGAGGAACGGGCCAGTTCGCTGTGCAGCTTGCAAAGAAGGCAAAATGCCATGTGATTGGAACCTGCTCCAGTGATGAAAAGGGTGGCTTTCTGAAATCCATTGGCTGTGACCATGCCATCAACTATAAAACTGAAAATGTCGAGTCTGTGCTTAGGAAGGACTATCCCGAAGGTGTGGATGTGGTGTATGAATCTGTTGGGGGAAAGATGTTTGACTTGGCTCTCAATGCCTTGGCTATCAAAGGGCGCCTGATAGTTATTGGGTTTATCGCTGGCTACCAAAACCCCACTGGCCTCCAGCCCATTAAAGCAGAGTTATTGCCAGCAAAACTGTTGAAGAAGTCTGCTAGCATCCGAGGTTTCTTCTTGAACCATTACCTTTCTGACTACAAAATGGCTCTGCAGCATTTGCTCAAGATGTATGAAAGAGGAGACCTGGTTTGTGAGGTGGACTTCGGAGACATGTCTCCGGAGGGCAAGTTCACTGGCTTGGAATCTGTATTCCGTGCTGTAGATTACATGTACATGGGAAAAAACATTGGAAAAATTGTAGTTGAATTACCTCACTCTGTCAGCAGTAAGCTGTAAAAACAGAACAATGATATAAATCAGAAGAGAGAAAATGGGCACTTTATGTCTTAGATTTACTAGAAACAATTTCTATTTTTAAGCTTAGTAATGGATATTATATTAAAAAACAGCAATGAAGTGTTAATGAAAAGGGATGGGTTTGTTGGGTTTTGTTTTGTTTTTTATTTTCTTAAAAGTGTTTAAATCAGTGGCTGAAGCAGGGACATAATGGGCCTGTGTTTGATACTGTCACTTAGGTTAGCGTGAGACAAGAACATTGTTCTTGACAGAATAAGTCTTGATGCAGAGGCAGATTTAGTCTGTCAGCCTGATTTGATAAGACTTCATATGTAGTTCAGCTCAGAAAAAAATCTTTCAGCAATTTTGATTCCCTGATTTAAAAATAAAATTGTTAGAACAAGAATAAGTAAAGAGTTGTATCTTTGGGTTGCTCTATTAATCTTTTGAAGTTTCTGTGAAAAAAGTGCTCTTGGTTTTCTGTCACAAACATGATAATCATAATTCAGTTGCATCATGGATCATAGTAATATTCCTTGACTGGTTACACAGGGAAATTTATCCTCCAATTCTAACATGTCAGTAATATTAAGCAACTTGACTTTTTTTTTTTAATGCTGTCTTTCGTAACTATAAACAACTGCGCAATATTCTTTTAAATCTTTAACTACAAGTTGCAATATAGTCTCATTTTGTTGCCTTTTCATTTTCCACAGCTACTGTTTATTGTCCAGTCTCCCCTTTAGTCAGTATTTAAAGATTATTGGAATGGGATTTTGAGCCATGTTCATGTGTGTTCAGGCCCTGTATATTTTTTGAAGATCAAATAAAGTTATAAAAGCTATTTAAATATTTGTGGCATTTATTAATAATTATATGTTTCTTGCTGAGTAGCTCTTTTTCAGGTATTCTGTTTTTCAGAGTTATTTGACTGATCATTCTTGAAGGGGCTTCCCATAATCAGGCTGCTACTTCTACTTTTACCAAATAGTGCTTCTGCAGAAGCCCTGTTACAAACAGCAGGACCATTTTAAATCTATAGTCACAATACCTGGTACACGTATTGATGCTCAGCCATAGATTTTCTAGTGGGTGCAGTTAAAGGGTTTTGTAAAGTTTAAAAATATTTCCTCACCTAGTAGATATTATTAATGGTACAGTGGGAATTCCAGCTAGAAGCATAATATTTTCCAGAACAATAAAATACTTGAAACTGCTTGCTCTACATCTTTTTTCCATACCAAACTTTTAGGATCATAAAGGCCAATTTTGCCACATCTTTTGAAATTACATTCATTTCTATGCAGTTGGAGAGATGGAAATTTCCTAAGATCATATGCCTCATAATAAACATAATGATAGGTTGATAATGTCTAGGACTTGAAGGATGCACTTAATTTTAGGGCATTGTTCAGGACTGACTGTACACAGCATTTTTGATTGCAACACAGGCAAACATACATTTTATTCAGTATTTTAGACAGAAAAATAATTTTGATTTAGTGCATTCTTAATATAAATTTTTAGTACATGTGTCATTGGCATCATAAAGTACTATGTACAGTGGAGAACTGTCCCTTTCTTGGGCCATGCCTGACTAGTAGGTTTAGTCTCACTTCGATGGATTTTGGGGAAGGGGAGAATGGATTGAGTCTTTGTAACCATTTTTCTCTTTTACTCAAGGTGAGCATCAAACCACCATGATTTTTGTTTTACGTAAGACCTTTGTCTTAAGTAAGATGTGTTAGAAACATATTTCCTCTTTCATCTCTGATAATACAAACGCTATGTTGTGTTTGTGTTTTGCATATTAGAAAGGTGTATTGGCCTTTCAGCTGAATGCTAGAGGGATGCAAACACTCAAGTACCATACAGAACATAAAAAGTTCTCAGCATTTTATTCCTACGCATGTGACATCTTTTCTTGTTCACTTGATAAGGTGAAGTTCTTGTTCATTAAATACATCTTAAAAAACCAATGTTGTTTGGGATGTACTGTGGCAAAATAATAATAATAATAAAAAAGGTTACATCTGTAATATGTGCAGAAGAGTTGCATGAGTAACAGTTTTTTCAAATTATATTCCTGCAGTCAAATACCAAAACCATCCAAGTGGCCCAATTTTCAGATGTGTTGATCGCTGTCAGTTCAATAGATTTGGTGTTTCTGAGGCAGTGAATTCCATATGTTTTTGTCATAAAAAATTTTCCCTGTAACAGGATTCTGTTTGGACATACATTCTACTTTCTTTTTAATATGTTACTTCATATATAACGTTGCATAATGCAACTGCTCCAGGCTTCTTCACTGATCAAAATAGGGGAAGAGAGGAACCTTTGGAGGTTTCACACATATATATTCAGATATGGCATGTTGTTCATTTTAATTTTGGCTTCAGATTGTTGCTTAGCACTTTCATACTGATCACAACATTAATAAAAGGTTTACATTTGTTATATGCATAACTTGGATAGCCAATGTACAAATTTCATAGCCCTTTTGGTGTTTAGGTTAGGGTATGGTCATTGGGCTTGTCTTTTTCATGAAATGTTTATGTTAAGCTGAAGGGGTAGCTCAGGGTCAACATGATAAGTCTTCCATGAATGAATATGGAATGAAGAAGTAATTTTTGTTTTTAAAGATACAACTTCTATGCTTTAAATTGCTGAAAGAGTGCATTATCGATGAAGAGAGGGTGAAAAGTATTTCTTAAACATGCAGGTAAGGCCCTTTTGATGAGTTTCATAATAAATTTTGCCTTGCAGCAGGGGGAAAAAAACTGAACTTCTCTTTATTTAAAAGTACATTCTGCAAACTTACAGTTGTGGGAGCAGGGCTGCCTTTGAATAAGTAAGCTATGATGGATTTAAATAATGTTTAAATATTAGATGCCTAGGAAAATGTATATGGCATGCACACACTGAGAGGTTTAAATGATGATAGGACATTGAACATACAAGGAAAAGAAATACTGTAGAGTCACAGCAAGGGATTAATAACAATACACTTAATATGCTTGCAAAAAAGGTGTATTAAAAGCTGTGTGCACAGTGGGGACTTAAATGATTAAAAATAATAATACATTTGCCTTGGAAGTACTAAGTATACTATATGTAGAGAGCAGGGATTTAAATAATAATACTATTAATAATAGCAGCTCATTGAGATGTGGTTGCTAGCACTACATCCTAATTTTACCTTTCTAAATGAATTTGCTACAGAGGAATCTGGCATTGTTTGCTGAGGCTAATAACCAAATTTCCCTTCCCTACACACATATGCTTCCATGGAAAAACAACAAAGAACTAGATGAAGAGCTGGCTTTTTTCCTGAGTCTGTCACATGTGTGCATACGCACGCGCACACGGACACACACGTACTCACTCGCTCTCTCCTGGCTTGCAACCCTCAGCACATTTTACAGATATGCTTCCTACTTAATTGCTATGCTGGATTCCCCTAATACCTTTTTGAATCAAGTTAGGTTTCTACCAAGCAATAGTTTGCTGTATGTTTGTATGCGTGCAAATGTATGTAATGTATATACACATAAAGTGTGTATTTAGTAAGTGGATATGAGTAACTGCTGTGTCATGTAAATACAGATAATTGCGATCTCTTAAGGAAAAGTTTGCGGTAGTGTTTACAGATATTATATATATTCCTAGTTCTGTCTGAGGAGTGAAGAAATTTCTCTGCTGAATAGCTGTTAGTATCTATTTTACAAGATTTACTCATTTTCAGGTACCTAATGTAGCTGCTAGCATGCATGCACGACAATACAATTTATATGGTAAATGGAACCAAATAATGGCTTCACTGAATGTTATGGCTGCACTGAAGGGAAATGTCACGGTAAATAGCTGCCAAATTATGGATCATGCCGAAGTGTCACAACTGCACTAAAGACAAATAGCACTAGAGGCTATTGCCACTGTGACGCTTTTGAGTTATGAAGAAGAGGAGCAGCCTGATGTGAGCCTCTTTGTGTCCTCATTATAGCAAAGGGTTACTGGTGCAGTGTACAAGAAAACCTAGTCCTACGTGGTGGCTAGTTATTAATCTGTTCTTTTCAAATCTAACAGCTGTAGCCCACCAGAAAATCTTTTCCTTGCTTTATGGATACATATAAACACATACAAACAAAGAAAAACCTGCAGGTTTTATGAATGTAAATGTGTACGGGAAATGACTAGTAATGGAAAAATGTTGTAATGAAATAATCTAATCAAAGAATATTATTAAATTTAATATCATATGTGTATGAAAGCTTTAGTTGCTTCTTATGCAGATAGATGTGTGAAATATAAGCAATAATGCACTTTCTCTCTTTGTAAAGACTTGAGTAGTAAGGACATTACCAACTAAATTGCTTCTTCTAAACTGAAGTGTGTCCCGGTTTCTTTCATTTTAATGGGAGGGTAATAAAGATGAAAGACTAACATTTTAACTGATGGATCCCTTAAGCTACAGAATAGAAATTTATTATGTTTTGAGGGAATATGCTGAATGCTGAAATGTGGAAAGAAGCAGGGAAATCCCAGGTAAAATAAAAGCAATGTAACCTCTTTTTTCATTGTTATTATTATGACATACTTTTATGAATGGAAAACTACATACTGCTCTTACGTAAACTGAGAAAACAACACTGATCTTTCTTTTGAGAAAAAAAAATGGGGGCAGTTACTTGGAAAAAGAAAAAGATTTGGAAATGGAGGGACATCACTCAGCAAGTGGTCGCTTCTCTCTACGATCACTTTTCAAATCCTGCCTGCAGTGTTCAGGGAAGTGAGTTTGATGCTCTGACCACTATTGTACACACCACAAACGTACCATCCATAACACAGCACAATTGTCAGTTGCTGTTTTACAGAGGGGCCAGGGCTGAACAATCATGGTGGATAAATTACTTTTCTATTCTACAGCAAGTGGCTTTCCTACCATGTGAAGCTTAAGGTCATTGGCAGGGCAGTGAGGGGGAAGCTTATATATTAGTTAAAACTAATGCACTAATAGTGTTCAGATAGAGGAACTAAACCAATTAATTAAAGCTAGGTTGGTTCTTCGAGATGGAGGGGGATGACTTGGAGGGTTATTATACCAAGAGACAGGCATGTATATGTATGTGTATGTATTTTGCCTTCTTACTACTCCACTTCTTGCTACAATATTCCTGTTGATAATTTTTTTCCTTTTATTCTTTAATATCTGCATTAAAACCTTCATAACTCATTACTGAAGAAATTCCGATTTCAGAAATAAGAAAATATTCTCCAAAGGTTTTAAAACTTTAGTAATAGAATCTGCTTACAATTTTTACAGTGTAGTCTAAGGGGGGGAGGGGAAGAAAAACCCCGTCAAAAATTAGGTAGAACATCCTTGAATGGCAATTAGCGTGCCCAGAATTTATTTTATGTGCGATGCAGTTGCAAGTAGCTGCTTCTTATTAAATGAAAATCCTGTATTATGTACTTCAGGAACATTCCAACTAATGAGTATGTAATGTCCTTAGTGTAACACAGAACTTCTTTTTGTGTTCACAACCACAAAATGCTGGAAACTTGACAAATGATATCATTTAAGACAGATGCCTGCCTTAGGGACCTGTTTTTTGGCTTCCTGTTTCTGGTTTTTATTTCAATAACATTTGTAATTGCCACAGGATCTGTACCTGCGTAGTGTTTTAACTCCTTCACATATGCCCCAATGCATTAACTCCTTGGGTAGGTACCCGGGAATATTTTCTTTTTTCTTTTTCCTTTTTCCTCCCCAGCTGGTGTGTTCTTCCTGCCCCTCACAGGCACAGCTACACACATAAATAAAAGCTGGATCTTATTAGACCAGACGAATCGGTAACATCAGAGGGGGTAAACACTTACTGCACTTGCTGTGTTTTACTAGTGCAGAAGTACATCTAGACCAGGCCCAAGGCAAAACCCAAGAAACTGTGAGGTACAGCCTTATGGTTCTCAGTGAGAAACAATAGAATTCTGTGTACATGGCCTAGGTACACAATACCTTGATCTCAGTTATACTTTCCAATGTATATTTCCACATTAAACTCACATTATTTTCTTAGGTTATAGGGTAGGAGCATTTTTGACATCACTTCTGTTGGTGCTGGTTATAGGGGGCATTTTGGCAGTGCTGGTTCAACACAAGTTGTAAGTTGCTGCGCCTCCAGCCGAGCCGACTTCATGTAAAGCCCTTATCACAAGACAAGAGTAGTTTTCAGCTCCCCAGGCACTCAGCATGGATCCTGGCAGACTGCGAGAAACCTTCCCACAATCCATAACAGCCCAGAGGTTTTGGTGGTGGTTTATAGCATGCTCTTTCTCTGACTTTTTTTGTAGGTTTTACAAAAAAACATTAAAAATGGGCTGTGTACAAGAAGCTTACATGAATCTTTGAAGAGGAATTCTCACTGAGCCACTTCACTGAATACTTCAGGGTGCAGTAATAACAAAAAAAAAAAAGCTTGGAAAGAGCATGAGCTCTTGGCACCAATTCTGCAGGTGAGACTTTTCTCCTTGTCATAAGCAGTTACCTCTCAAGGACTTACAGTGTTTTCTGATGTCATTTTGAGGCAAAAACTCTGCATTCAAACCTTCTGTCATAGGACATGCAGACTCATTGCACCTGTACTCTTAGGACAAGTTTATCCCATGAAGTGCTGAACAACTGTATCTTTCTTCAGAACTGGAGCTGATGACTCTAAAAACCTCAAGAAATGTCTCTGTTTACTGCAAGACCAGACAGCACATCATAAAAACCTACCCTCCAGGCTTTCTGTGAGAGAAGGAGGGGGAAGTCTTTCTCTTCTGTCACAAGAGGGAGGTCAAAAGGACCAAGCAAGTGCCAGACCAAGTCACTTCTGCTGTTCTAGGGTTCATTTTCAGAGAAAGTAGGCAGGCACACAAATCTCATTATGCGTTACGAGGATCTGTGCAAAGGCTTCTTGTGTGCTGTCTTAAAACCATACCCCTAAGGGAGTCATTCACAAAGGGAATAGAAGGAAAGGAAATTTGTATATTTTCTGGAAGCAGTAAGACATGACATGCAGCGTGGTTCTGGCTGATTACAGCATGCCTCAGGTGAGCTGGGAGGCACGAGGCTGCCAGCCAAGTGATTTCAACCACCCAAGAAAGAGAACTCTACAGAAATGCATCGTGTGGCATGTCTGATTGCTACAAAGAAAAACACTCCAACTTCATTCACGTTGGCTTGGCATTATTGGCATGACTGTTCCTGGCAGCCTATTGGAAAGTTTTATTTGCATCCAGAGTTTTGAAAGCCATTTCATAACATTAAACAAGAATAATGCTGAAAACGCCTGGCTTATTTGCCCCTTGACACCTGTGTGTAATCCCTCATTGAAGCCTTAATGAGGTGTTCTCCTTGGGTCGTGTTACTTCCAAAATAACCCCTGCATACAAGCAGCATAATATACCTTTCCTCGCTGCATAGGGTGTGGCAAGAGCAGCCAGATGAAAGTGGATAAAATACATTATTTTTCCCGTATCCTCAGTAATCGAGATGCAGAGTCAGTTACTGGATCATTTGACTTCTTACTGAGCTGGGAAGCCTCAATCTGCTATCACAAGTGCCTAAAATAAGAGAGATATTGAGTCGGTTTCCTCTCCTGGGAATGTAAATGAGGAACAAGAAAAACGCTCTTGAAACAGTGTAAAAACAGTCTCTGAGGAGAACCTGGCTCTTGTTTCTGTGTGCATGTTCATGCTGCTGGAAAAAAACAGTTTTAATCCACAGACCTGCCTAGCCTCAAGTTGTAGTGAAACTTTGCAGGGCCCCCAGATAACTCCCAAAGTCTTGGAAAATTCAGTTCAGTGTTTGCAGTCAATGATTTTGTAAGAGCTGTGGTGGCAAGCTCTGAGCTTTCATATAATGGGTGATGGCAAAGCAAACCTTGCTCTGGAGGAACTGCTAAAAAGGCAACCTTCCAGTTCCCGGGCATTCTCTGAATGAATTGGACTGTGATTGGACTAGGATGGAGAGATTATTCTCCATCCTAGTTCAAAAAACCCCAGCTTTTCCGCTCCTGTAAGTCACAATCTTGACAATCTTACTCCTTTTTCCATCCCTTCTCCCTCTTTCTCTCAGCTTCCCTCCCAACTCTCAAGAAAAAAATAAAGGGTGAAAATAATAATAGACAGGTAGGCTGCTGGAAGTGTTCCAGGCTTTTCTCCCTTTTTGGGGGGGGGGGGGTAGATCAAGTTGTCTTGTAATATGTGTAAACCTAAGAAAGCACAGAGTTTGGCCTATATGCTTTGCAACAAAATTTGAGCAGATTTATGGCAAATATATCCAGTTTACATTTTGCCACAGAAACGACAATTTTTCTTTACAATTTATCATATATTTTCTACCTACATGGGGGAAAAAGAACAAAACAACCCACCAAGGTCTTTTTCCACCAGTGTGATTTAATTTGCAGTGTCTCTCATTCTGTTAATGTGATGAGGCAACTTCTTTGGTATTTCTTCCTTTCTTGTTTGTGAAAGGCTGCCATGTTCAGCAGTCACAAAACACACATCATGGCGTAAAGAGGAAAGAGCCAAATATTCCTCCTCTCCAATGAACTTGAAATTGTAGCAATACAAAACATTTCAGCATTGGGTCGCATGGTATGAACCAGAAGCCTGTAAGATGAGTGGTGGGCTGTAGATAAAAGATGCTGTAGAGACAAGGATTGTATCTAGCAGGGGCAAAAAAAGGATGTTGATAGTTGTGTTTTCAGGTGGCTGCAGGAAAGCCAAAGTCTGTGCTTCACCTCAGATGGATTCAGGCTTTCTCCCCTGCATGTAAATCAGATACAGTCCTAAATCTAACAGAAGCACTTCAGACATATACTGCAGTGAGCACTAATGCCAGTGTCTTTGCTTTCTAGATTATTTTCTTCTGTCTTCCTGGCATTATGTCACGTTTCCATCTAATTACAGACAATGCGAGGTGGGAAGGTGAATGCAATTATTTCTTTGCTTCCAGAAATAGAGTCGGAACTTTACCAGTCATATATAAATGGCAGCAGTACCTTTTAGCATTTTCAGTAAACAAAATGTTGATAGTGTCTTCGAGATAGCTGGAGGGGAATGGTCACTCAGGCTTAGATTTTTTTGGAGCTTCTTATCATAATTTTGCCACAGTACAATGACATCCATGCTTATCCAAATGATGGAAAAGTTTCTTGGTCCTTGAAAACTAGCCATACTGTACCAGAGAGAATACAGAGAATGGTGCTGTTCCAGTGCTTTCCTATCTGCCACACTAAAAGTGAAAAGGTTGAACAACCCCCAATCTTGACACTTGTACGTCAGGCAATATGAACTAAGCTCTGAAAACAAACATACTTGCTCTAAGAACCTGTCTCACTCCAAGAAGATATAGTTTTGGAGTGTTGTGGGTGAATTAATCTCTTTGTTCAACACTGTATTTAAAAAAATACACCAACCCTAACAGTCCTATTCTCTGTCCCAGGGTTGCCCTGGTTCTGTGCCTGGCAGGCTGGCTTTGCTCTGAAGCGCACCAGCTCTCCATACCTTGTATATTTTAATGCTGACACTGATCTTCAATCAGCCTTGCTCTGGCCTTCCAGTGAAAATATGCCAAAATGTCATAGGTTTCCAAATGAAATGCAAATACTGAACTTTCTGAAATTTACTGATAGTATTTTACTCCTTTACTGCAACTGAGCTGTACGAATGAGGCACATCGGAAACAAGGGTTTAAGATTCCTGACAGCAAAGGTCTTCGCACTTGCCACTCCCAGGTGTCTCAGTTGGATGGTCTGTGGCACCTTGATGATCTTAAAGGTCTCTTCCAACCTAAATGATTCTACAATTCTACCTCCCATGAAGAATATGAGTCCTCTGCTTGCTTGCTCACTCAGCACAATGAAAAAAAGCAATGAAATACTTGAAGTCAGGTCAGACTACCTTTTGTCATATGTAACTGTTATTACACAGATGTCACAGCAGCAGGTGCAAAATAAATACCTGGGTAATGGAAACCATTTGCTTTGCCTTTAGCACAGGCATCAGGTCTGATTTACTTGTGGCTGGCAGCTAAGAGAGCAAGGGAGAGCCAGGCCCCTATAGCCAGGTTCACTTTGCTCAGAGATGGGAAAAGATAGCCACCGTGGAAGCTGCTCCAGAGGAGATCATCCTATTTTTCACCCATGCCCTCTTCCTCGTGTTCCCTACTGTTCTGCCAGAGCAGGGAGATTTAGCTGAGCCTTGAATCTACACTTACGCACTGCCCTTTCATCATTTGGACCTCGGTGGATGTACACAATCTGGAGCAGTCTTTGCTCAAGGCAAACAAAGTAAAGGAGGAGAGTGACATTTCAGTCTTTCATTGCAGAGTCATTCAGGTCACTCACTGAAATTATAGACACCAGCTCCAGCAATGTTAACAGCCAACTTTAGATTATTAACCATCCTTTTGATAGCAGTACATTTATGGTGCCAGTGCACAGAGAATTCCTCCAAATTACAGGGTGTCCTAACACAGCCGGTCAAACCACATGGACCTGTAGATGCAGTAAGCAGTATAATTAAACCTGTTTTCTCATTTGTACTTTCCTAGCAGTGCTCAAAATACGCTCTCAACCACTGGATGCTGCTCTATGCATCAGGCTATGAAAAGAGATAAGAGTGAAGGGTGCCTTAACAATAGCTCATTAAGAAGACAACAACCATTTTCTTTTATTGCATTATTTATGTTTTGGGTGATAATACAACACTATTTCCAGGGCAAAGTGCATTCAAGAAGCATATTGACCTGTAGGTGGTTTCATTTGATTAGATTTAGAAGGGGGAAAGCTACAGCAATTTCTTTTACCTGCTGTTTTCCTGAAAGACCTGAGCTTTTTCTTACCTTCAACAGGCCATGTATTGTCAATGCATTTGAAATCCACCAAACTTCATTAGTTCTTTCAAATGCTTCTGGGAAAGGCAGTGACTCTTTTATCCCCTAAGGCTCTAGAAATTCTTCACTGAAACAATACTGGCATGCCTGGATTGGTAGGATCCATTTTTTAATATAATGACCTTCTGCATACAAGCAAACAAACATGAAGAGGACCTAAACGTTTAGATCATAAAGCTGATTTCACACAAAGGAGTCCATGTTAAGGAACATCAACAAAAATAATAATAATAATACAGATAGTGGTCATGGATACTTATTTTCATTCCTTTAAATGTATTTTCATAGTTAGTCAAACACACTGTTAATTATGGTTTTTCCTCATATTTTTTCATTATTCTCCTACAGAGTCATTTTCACTGTCTAATGCTGCTGCTGTACATATTGGTACCTATGTAAAGATCCAAGAATAAATTTTGGCCCTGACTATGGAATATTTACTCACTTTGAAATGTAAGTAAAAGAAATGAAACTGATAATGGAAACTGCAAAAGTTGGGAAATCCTTCTTTATTATAATGCAGCTTCCATCTCTTTGACTCTTTCTGTTGCTTTTCCGCTATAAACAATACTAATGATTATTTAAAAAATAAACAAACCCTAACAACAAAACATAACAAAACAGACAAAAAAACACCCAAAGCTGGGGGGTGCAGAAGGTACAGAAACTATCAGACATTCCAAGGAGAACATGAGAGAATTTGGCTTGAAAATAGAGGCTATGGCATAGATTGTATGCCATGTCTGCTCCCTGTTGTGGAGAGGGACTCTAACAGAGTTCCTAGGGTGTGAATGGATCCCCATGCCTGTGTGTAAGAATTAATTAAGAGACCAGTCAGCAACTAGCAAAAACTGCTCCTCATGCTCCTTTAAGCCCTGAAAGTGTCCACTAAATATGGTTACTGTGAAGAAGAATGGCATCTTAATACTAACTGAGAAAGCACTGTTTAAGTTATTAACATAAAGTACAAATATCTCCAGTGTCTGCAAGAGGCTTGTAGCTAAAAAAAAAAACAAACCACAAAACCAAAAAAACATGGGCAAAATATTTCTGATTTTCAAAGTAATGGAATTAGTTTTACTGTATACTATTCACTGCCTTTCTGAATTACCGATCAGTGAGATCTCCATCCAGAAATGCAATGTACTGGTATTCTTCTTGTCAATGATATATACTCAGAGAGCTATTTCTCTAATTGATGGCTTCATCATTCAATTCAAGATGCATAAGGATAGCTATTGTTATCTAACACTATCATATGTTCCAATTGTTCCACACTTCTCTCCTTGTCAATAGCATCCAAGATATCCTATCTAAATCTTCAAGATAGCAAAAGAAAGGTGCATTATTTGTTGACTCCACACATTGCATTATTAAGCATTTGTGAGCAACCTGCACATCTCCCCACTGACATCTTTAAGTATTCAATTAAAATTGGACAAGAGAGTACACCAATACAAATAAATACTCAGTTATATGAAGGCTTTGCATTGAATTTTTAAATTACTCTAATACAGGTGCTTGCTAGCAGGCACTCAGTTGAAATCAGGACAGTGATGCGAGTGTGAGAATGAATGGTGTATGAAAGGGAGGAAGGCAGATTGCTTTATGGTGGAGTCATGGCAGAGGTTTCACAGGAAGTGCTTCTCCTGATACAGCTAAGCAGGGAAGGAGAACCCTGTTATATGGATAAGCGGGACCAGCACTGGCATCTTGTCATTCTATCTTGTATAAGTCAGCAAGCTTAATTGCTCCTTGTCTTTTCAAGATGACTTTTCGACAGCAATCTTACTATCACACACATATGTTTGTTTCACATATCCGAGTCCCTTCATGCAGACTTGAATGCAGTGAGAAGAGCAGCAATATTGTGTTAACCCAGTAACATTGTTTTCCCCTTTTTTCATTTTAACCAGGCGGGTGTGACCTGCCTTCTCCTTCTGCAACTAACAGGCTGACCAGAGGCAGTGGAATGTACACCAGGACTGGAAAGAATAGATCCAGAGGGAAAGCGAGCTGTCAAGAGAACAGTGTACTGAAGATGAAAAATGTAAAGCATGACTTCTATTTACCATGATTAATATGTAAAGTTAACATGTTTGTCATGGAATATATTAATATGTATGTTTTCCTATTATGTAGATCTTTTCTTATATTACTTATTAGAAAGGGTTGTAATCACAATGGTGGGGCAAGAATGCCACTTAAAAATTAGGTGATGCCCAGTCAACATAACGTATCCACTACAGTGTCATTTCTGATTTAGATGTAGTGATATCAGTATAATTGCCGCTGGGAAGAAATTAAAATGGCTGTTAATGATAAATAAAATGACAAGAAGGAGGATCCTCCTTCACATATAATTCCAAGCAAAATACAGCTGCTGAATTCCTTGAGCACTCGGTGCCATTCGTTGATAAAGAGGAAGCAAGCAGGTTTTGTGCAGCTGCATGGACATAAGAGCTGCCATGTCCTTTCCCAATCCCAAATGTAGACGCCATAGGTCTAAAAAGATTTCACCATGCTATTTCCACTCAGGGGAGGTGTAAAAGTGAAGCACACATGAAGTGAATATTAACACTATTCTAGCAGAAAACACTGTACATAACAAACAGAAAGATAAGCAATAACAGGGTAGGGGCAGGGAGACAACAGTGCATGTGGATACTTTGCAAAATCTCCAGATATTCCTGCCTTGTCTCTGTCAACATAGGCAGCCTTAGCTCACGGATCAAAAGACCTTCATACATTTGTTTTATATCATAAATGTGTCGAGAATGAGCTACACAAAGCATCATTCACCCACTACACATGGCTTGTTAGCCTAGTCAAGAGCATCTTTCAACTCATTCACACATTAAAAGCCAGGAAACCAACATTTGATTACTAGTTTTAGCATTAAGATCAAAGACCATATCTTCCCATCTGTGAAGAGCAAGAGCCAAATTGCTTTCTTCTCTCTCTGCATTTACAGGAAAATGGAAGAGTCAGAACACAAAATGAACATTATACTCCACATCCCATGAATAACACAGTTCCAGCCTATAAAAACACAAAGCAGCCACTATAACTTACATACATTTTCTTGGAAAAAAGTATAAGCTAATCTATACTCACATCATCACAAGGCTCCCAGTCTGCAGTTATCCAAAGCTCAGAGTGGCTTGATCCACAGGTGTTATCCTAGTGTATAAAATTACAACACCTCTTAAAAGGGAAAATACCATATACCTGCCATTTACTCTTCTCTTGATATCTTCAAAATCAGATAAGGGTGTAAGGGTTAGATTACATGAAAGCACTAACTTAAAATCACAGAAAACAAAACTGAAACAGGCAGAGTAAGTTAATGTTATTTCATTATCATAGTTAGGTTTTTACTTACCTGTTGGTCAAAGAAGCTTAAAAATATAAATAAATAAAAGTCAGCCTCAACCTGGAGAATAAGTATGTCCACTTTCAGGTGAAACTTACTTGTTGATTTAGTTCTAGCCAATGCTAATTCTTCTGCAGGGGGTTTACACTTAGGCACATGTAGCCAAACCGTAGCAGGGGCAGTGGAAGAAGAGAAGGTAAAAAAAAATGAATAATGTGTAACATGCTTTCTAAAATATGGCAAATTAACACAGAAAATTAACCCGAGTGAAACAGCTGAACCACTGACCTGGCATTTTGAGTTACACAGGATTTTTATTTGCATTTTTATCTTTTTTTTGGTGGTCTGTTTTACTACACAGCATGTGAAAGGAGTGCCGAGCTCAGCCAGCCCCCAGCTAATTGCTTTGGCTCTTTTGCATGAAGATCATTTGCTGATAAATTGTAACAGACACATTTAGGCAACAAGTTTTTATAGGATGCCTGGTGCTCTTTATAATGCAATTAACATTATTTAGTATACGTGTTTTCTTATGCATTGTTGTTCTTTCACTGGCAAACAATAACAATGAAATCTGCACCCTTCAAATGGCTGAATCTTTCCTCGTGTTTCCTTGATTTGAGCTGTCTTTTGGGAGCACAGTCATCAAAGGAAAAATCCTACCTAATGTTTAGTAACGGGCGTTTTATTTTAATGGCTGTTTGAGAAAGTTGGAAGAAATGTGAACTGAGGTTAGTCTTATTCTTTTGCCAGCTTTACAAAAGACACTAGGAACAGTTTATTTTAGAAAGCAAAGCATTTTGATTTGCTCCAAAGGAGCTGCAAAGAAAAGCCTTCCTGTGAGTTCACATGTTGGAGGACTCCTTGCCGTATTTTCTCAAGCATGCCACGGATAGGTAATGAAAAATCACCAATTCTCATATCTCCAAACCTCTGCTCACCAGCAAAGTATCAAGGAGGCACCAGGTCTGCATCTCTTCCAGCAGTGGTAAGGTTCTCCAGGCAACAAGTTCTCCATTTATATATCCTTTTGTGCAAGACACGCCCCTACCATCAGGTACTGCAATGGTGTTATATGCCTGGTCTACCTTTAGACCATGCTAACATTCATGTGCAAGGTATCCCTCCCTTGTACCATGGAGGACCCAGTCTCGTAGCCCTGAAAAATGAGTGTTCTGAGCACCTACCTGAGATTGAATCATGGAATAAATTAATTTCTTCCAAGGTGATTCAAATGCACACTTTTTAGGAGGGTTCTAACCACAAAAATACAGGGACTTTTTTGAATACCCCTTTTTGAAGCTGTTCTGCTTACCATAAATTAAATGTAGCAAGAGAACCCAGACACCCTGTTCTTGACTGGCCATCATAATTGCTACACCTGAAAGTCTTACTTTCTTGCTAGCTGCAGTGAGAAAGTATTGTGCATTACCTTATTTTCTAGGATCTCTTGCACAAAGAGTAGGGGCACTGCTCTGCAGCTTGAGAGTCATGTTAGCACAGAATTTGATTCACAATTTACCACTCTGTTGCTGCTGCCTCAAAGTACCTAAAACTTTACATCTGGACACCTACGGGAGCAAACAGATCATGATGTAAGCACTCTTAGTGCCTACATTTGACACAGATGGCATTATTCACTATCCAGAGAGGCTCTGGGTCCTAGATGTGCTCCAGAAACTCCACTGACTCAGGAAATGGAGCACAAGTTTCTTCTCTCTCCTGTGACCATGCCAACAACTGAGCTGAACAGTCTGTTCAGTTTCACTCAGTCTCCCTGTAAAGATCTAAATCCCACACAAAACACATCAGCAAGAATCCCTACAATTCAGCCAGAAACAGCACCATCCCAAAGCCACCTATGTAGCCTGTTGTGACAACTCTGGCTGGCTCTGCCTTGGACCACTGTGGCTTTCACAAGTGAATCAGCAGCAGGAATTTCTTCAGGTAGAGTGCAATTGCCAGGAGTGGAATTTAACCAGAATTATCACCCAGGTCCTGTGAAAATTCACAGAATGGGTAAAGTTGGAAAGGACCACAGTGGGTCCAACCTCCTGCTCTGATCCAACCTCCCTGCTCGAAGAGGGTCCCCATGACTACATTGCACAGGATCAAGTCCAGATGGTTGTTGAATATCTCCAGTGAGGGAGATTCCACACCCTCTCTGGACAACCTGTTCTAGTACATGGTCATCTGTACATAGAGGACCTGGGAGTCTTGGTAGGTGACAAGTTGACATGAGCTGCCAATGTGTCCCTGTGACCAGGGATTCCTTGTGTGGGATCATGGAATGCACTGCTAAGAGTTTGGCCAGCAGGTCAAGGGAGGTGATCCTCACCCTCTACTGGGCCCTGGTGAGGCTGCATCTGGGTGCTGTGTCCAGTTCTAGGATCCTCAAAACAAAAAGACAAAGAGCTACTGGAGAAAGTCCAGAGGCCACAAAGATGATTTGGGGTCTGGAGCATCTCTCTTATGAGGACAGAAACTGTGGGAGCTGGAGCTCTTTAGTCAGTTGAAGAGAAGACTGAAGAGGAACTCTCATTAATGTACGTAAATATCTCCAAGGTGGGTGCCAAGAAGATGGTACCAGACTCCTTTCAGTGGTAGCCAGTGACAGGATGAGGAGCAGTGGCCATAAACTAAAACACAAGAAGCTTCACCTCAACATGAGGAAGAACTTCTCTACCTTAAGGGTGACAGAGCACTGAAACAGGCTGCCTGGAGAGGTCGTGGGGTCTTTCTCTCTGGAGACATTCCAAACACACCTGCACACATTTTGGTGAAACCTGTTCCAAATGATCCTGTTGTGGCAGAGAGGTTGGTCTAGATGATCTCCAGAGGTCTATTTCAACCCTAAAAAGATTGTGGTTCTGTAATTCTGCCCATTGCCTTTTGCCCTATTGCTTGGCACCACTGAGAAGAACCTGGCTCCATCCAGTTGGCACCCTCCTTTCCCATCCTTATGCATCCAGGATCTTGGCTTTGCACCTTGCTGAGAAAACTACAAAAAGATGTCTTCAGCAGAGTGTTTACTCCAGGGAGGTGGTGTGGCCAAGCAGAGCACTGGGGGAAGTCCTGCCTGCTGGCTGACCTGCACCCTCCTCAGCAGAAGGTCTCTGTCATCTTCCCCACAAATCTCCTGCCTCACCCCAGCCCAGTTGAGGCAGGTAATGTCCATGGGATTTTTTTTAACCACAGGCCATAGTACTGTATAATTATGAAAGTACTTTATAAAAGACTTCAGTCGTATATCCTAAAGAAACACCGAGGGCCTTTGAAAACTTGGTGCTTCCCTGCTGTTTTCCACATGCTGCATGACTAGTTTGAAGTACAAGTGTGAAAATGGACCAAACCATCTCTGCAGCTTTCCTGCCCCTAATTTCCTGAGGCAGACCTTTCTGAGAAAAGCATTTTCCTTTGGCGCCTGCTGACCCAATGGCTATGGAAGGCAGCAGGGAGCAATCAGAGGCAGCACCTTGGTTTCCCCAGACAGGTGTCCAATGCACAATGTGCCACCTCTAGCCCAACCCTCTCTGTTCCTGCAGTGGTATTCTTCAGTGGGAGGCAGAGGGCTACCTGTGATCATGGGAACTATGGGGATAAAAATGAATTGTCAAGTAATATTTATAGCTCCAAATAGAAAGTGATGACACAAAAAACAATTTCCCTGTTTGAATTCCTGTGATACATTCAGAGATTTTACAAAAACTGATGAGCATTTATTATTGTACAGCTATTGGAAATAGTTGCACAGATTTCTCAATCTCTCCCACTTCCTGAGCCTTGCTTTCAAGTACATTATTGCATGTATGCCATCTGAGATGAGGTAGTGAGCTGGCATATGACACATGCTGGAAAAATGGGCCAACTAAACAAAATGTATAGTGGCACTATTTCTCCTCAGCGAGGGCTTAATTCAGCCCAAGCATATGTGCCTAACTTAAAGCAGGCACCTAAGTGCCCTGCTGAAGAAGAGTGGAATTGCTTGCATTCTTGGAGTGAAACACATGGAGTTTAAGAGCTTTGTGGAATCCCAGCCTAAACTAATAGCATTGTATTTCTTGTTAACCGAGAACAAAAGCAAGCCAGTTTGGGATCACGCTGACCTAGATGCTATCAGAGGTTAGCAAAAATGACCGGTCAGACCTGTCAGGACTAAACAGCTGCATCAAGCAATGGGGGGGAGCTCTGGGGGGAAGGAGGGCGCCAGAGTGGCAAATAGAGAGACAGAGGAGCAGGAGGAAAAGACGGAAACTGCGTGTCCTGAATACGCATGAACATGTGTGTGCGTATGTGTGTGTGTTCTCTGCAGCTGAAGCTTTGGTCTTGTCATTTGCATATACACAGATCACTGGACATTTTTCGCCCAACCTTTCAGAAGCAACCTTATGGCACCATGACTCCCATGCTCTCAGCACTCCTTGGGCTCCATTTCCATAAATTACTGTACATACAAAAGGATAATAGCCTGTTAGCAGTTCCAGCACTGTCTGACATACAAAGCACCAAGAGCAGGAGTATTTTCCTTGCCATCCTGTGCCCCTCTTGTGGACCAGGTGTAGCCCCACTTGCAAAATGCAGTACTGTACCAGCGGTTTCTGACCCGATTGCAAAGCGAACAAAAGCTAATTTATCATGACAGCCTAATCAGGATGACAAGGTTGGGGAGGTGACATTTTCCAAAATCCCCATTTTTTTTATTTTTTTTAATCCCCTAAGCAATTTATTTTCTGAATAGCAAAGTTTTCTCCAAGAATGTTCCAAAACATAGTCAAGGTTAACCATGCTGAGAGCTTATTCAATATTTATGATTCTTTTTTATTTGTACTAGGACTTTTTGGGGACTCCAAATAGTCCATTAATCAAACTGAGTGACAAAATAGGCCATTTGACAATTTGTACAGAGGCTGCGTATTTTTTTTTTCTGTTCAAGAATAAAGAACCAACTTAACTTCATCAACAGTTCCTGATTAATTGTTACAAAGTGTCATCCATAAATTTTCCTTCGATCTAATAATCCTTTCAGAAGACTTAACAATATCCCCAGTGATTTGGGTTTTATTGAGGGCTGAGTTCCTGGAGAAGCAGTGACACAAATAGCTCAAGTGAACTGAGACACCTCCGTGGACAGTCTTCACAGAGTTGACAGTTCTGAAATACAATTATCAGTGTGATCTGCTTAAGAATTCATCATCAGCTCCTGCCTTCTGAAGACTTAAAAAAATACCGAGGCATACAAAGAAAAAGAGGTGATAAGAAGGCATCATTTTCTTCCAGCCTCATAACTGTAAATTGAAGAAAATTATTTTCTTTGCCTGCAGCTCATTGGCATATAGGCAGCATTATATTATAATTTCATAAGCATAAATCCTTTGAATAAATTTCAGAAGAATAACTGAATTAGAAATGCAAGTAAAGTATCTAAAAAACTTAACTGTACTAGGCAGGAAAAACTGGATGTGAGTAAAACTGGCATGGGGAGATTTACTGTCTGCTTTCTCATCCTCTGTCTGTGAAGGGAATACTCCTCCACTCCTCCCACTAACCTGATCCAGCTAAGGTAAATTTTAAGAAGGAAAAAAAAAAATGTTAATTTCAACCATCATTTCCATACACAGCAGGAAAATATGAAATCTAACCCACCTTGCTGCCTTCTTTTGCAGAATTTCAGCTGTATTTCATCATTAATTAATCTTGGAGATACAACAGGCTTGGGGTTTGTTGTAATTATTGTTATTTGTTTATTTATTAGTAGTAAGCATATGGGAGATCAAAAGCATGCCTCCCAACTGTTCCCTAGCAACAAGTCAGTCAGTTATTCGCACAGAAGTCCAACCTTCCCACAAAATGAATCTGGAATGCAGTGCTCCTGCAGCGCCCTCCTTGCCCCATCCCATGGACTGAGGGATGCTGCAGGTGCTGATATTCTCAGATGTCCAGCCAGGTGAACTGCACAAGTGTCTGCTAAGGGACAGAAATAACTCACCTTTTCTGAGAGGCCCTGGGGGAAGGTTTGGTTTTATAGTTGCATCATAAGATGATTGCAAGTCAGGAGATCAAAGTTAAGCCCTGTTATTGACTTCCTGTCCAATTTGGGCAAGTACTGTTTCCTCAGTTACCTGCCTGCCTGCCTTTGGGAATTTAGACTCTCGTCTCTCTGTGACTCAGCTATTCACCTTTAAAATGGACATGCTAGTTTCATACTCTCCACTATTTTTATTTTTTTCCCCTGATTTTCTGTTATGATGTGTATGTTACTATTATACTGCATTTTCAGTTGACCTGGATTGCTAAGGCCACTCTTGAATTTGGTGCAACACTCCTATGATTTCAGCTGGAGAAGGTTCAGTATGAACCTAAGTATGAGGAGCACTAATTACCACCCAGGTCATCTGAATTTGTGTGAAACCCTCATACCTGCACCCTTAAAGCCAAGTGTATTTTTGCTTTGATCGATCTATTAGTTGTTCACAGAGGCAACGCAGCTACAGTAGGGACAACAGAGGCAGGGGCAGCAGCTTTATTCTAGCTTGCTCCTGTCTGGAGCGTGGGTAACCAGATCATTGTCACTGTTGCCCAAATCTTCATGCAGAATTCACCCTCTGCCTGGAAGAGGTGCAACGCTTCCTCCAGTTCCTGTGTCTGCCCTGCAGAACAGAGTCAAATTATGGCAACATGAGCATGTCCCTTACGTAGAGGGCAATTCACAGCCATCACAGGGCCCTCGTGTCTTCTACAAGCTGTGTAAGTACTAGTGGGTTACACCACACCCTGAATTTACTTGCAGTTTCAACAGACTCAACATACACGTGTTGCGTAGTGTGGGCTGCTCAGCGTGCACCAACCTGAAGGACCACAGGGGAAAGCACCAGACACAATTCTGTAATATTATTATGTGCTATGGCTCATCAGTGGACTTCAAAAAACAGATTTACACAAGTGATGTGAAGTTTATATGGGACTTAGGATATGAATCAGATGTGCTTTTAGACTTGACAATAGGAAAATAGGCTAGAGAAGATCTCAAGAGGTCATCTGGTTCATCTTGCTAATTTCTGCTGGGAACTCTGTACAGCTAAATTAGTCACGAACAAGGAACATGTTTGCTCCCAATATTACTAGAAGAAACTGTGTATGTGTGAGGGGAGAGTGGGAGGATCTGTTTTCCTAAATAAACTGCATAAGTCCGCTGGATAATTTCCAAGGACTCATAACCCTTTCTGGATCACAGAGAAATTTCCCTGTAACACACTGGTCAATAGCTGCAATGTGTTCTGATCTCTAGTGACCCTCTCAGCAAGGGCTGCTTCATTCCAGTCTTCAAATCTGGTCTCTCAGAGATCTTAGCAGATGAACTATTAGGAAAAAAAACCTGTTTCCTTGATCCTTGGACTTTTCTCCCACTCAGAATAATGGAACCACTTTTATCTTGAACTATTAAAAATATTCATTTTGCCAGAGACCAGGCCTGGAACATTTTATCCTGATAACTAAAGCATCTGGAAAGCTCTGAGCAACTCAAAACAGAGGATTAGGGTGGAAATGCTTAGCTGTATACTACTTATGTAGCTACCACTATTGCAGCTGCTTCTGTGGCTGGCTAGATCTTGCACTCAGTGCCTTTTCACTGGTTTCCCTGATATTCAGAGAAAGGAGATTTTAGTGACCCCAGCTTTTTGGCTTTCATGTTATGTGTTCATGTCGTGTGTTCAACCGCCAAAATAGAGGTTACTTATTTATTAACATCCTATTAAGTAATCAAGCTGAAATAATTCTTTCCCAGGTGAATCAAGGATATGTCCTATTCGCCAACTCACCAAAGCAAAGTGATTTTAAAGGTTTTCTGGCTTGATTTTAATAGGGGTGTATGAAGGGTCTTGTCTCCTGTTACACTTCCCTGTTACTGCCCTGGCTTGACAGGGCCTAGTAACTTTATGTGGTTTTAACTTCTCTGAGGCCATTGACAGAGAGGATAACAAGAAAGGAGGCAGCAGAGCCTTAGACTGTGTGGTATTTATCCTGTCTTTTTCTCTTTTGATCAATTAAAAGAAAAATCTTTATCCATACCTAGAATGTTCCCACCTACTCACCTGTGTCTTCCCAGACTTTCATGTCAGGGTAATGCACCAGGGGTGGCTGTGATTCACAAAAGAACTGAAGCGAATGCCACTTACAGATAGACAGCATTGTTCTCTCATACAAGACATGATGCCTTATGATTTCAGTTCTGAGGTCAGGGATTTCTACTTCCAAGATCAGCCAAGATGGTGGCTGTCACAAGAAAGGGAATTTGGTGGGTGATGAGAAGTCATCAGGAGGCTCATGCCCCAGCTGTGGGCAAACTAGCCTGTGAGAAAAGAGAGAAGGGAGAATTCTTTTCATGGGCTGAGGTATTGCAGTCAGCCCACCCTGGTCAGAGCACACACACAAACACACACACACACACACTCTCACACACTCACACAGAGGCACAGGCACACACACAGGCAGTGTCAGTGGAATGGCTAAATGGTGGCAGCCAGCCTCCCTGCGTGCAAAGAGCAACATCCAACCTGTGAGGCATCCCAGCAGTTTGGGCACTAATGGAGACTACAAGGTACTTCTGTTCTCCCCTGCTTGGCACAGCCACGTCCGAGCAAAGGTGTGAAATTCAGCAGGTGGGGTACATGGCTGCAAGCATGTGATATTTATCACGTTACAATTTGCCTTTTTTTTTTCCTGTGGAAAAATATTGTCACTTTTTTTTTTTTCATCAATTTAATTAGATGCAATTTGTCTCAGCTTTTCTCTGCAGTATTTGTTTACTTTCTCATCAGGACCGACACAGGCCAATTAGTGTAGTGTAATTGTTTAACCTAGTCAGTGCGCTGCACTGGGTGGAGGAGCGTGCTGGTGGCGAGGGAGGCAGGGATGGAGGAGCAGTCACGGGCTGCAGTGTGGTGCCAGGGCCTTCAGGAATCGCTGACATGACACCGTCCCCTGGAACCACAAGTTGCTCTGACATCCCGGCAGCCCTGATTCCTTGTTCTCTGTCACTGCTATCACGGTATGATCAATTCCCAGAGCTAATTCTTCAACCACACCGTGCCCAAAGCGCTGCGCGGCATTATCTCCTTCCTAGGATGCCCCCTGAAAGCAAAATCTACTGCAACCATAGAAACCAGAGGACTTAAGTGATGTGTCATGTACACGTGCTGTCTCTGTTTTCAGTACCTTTGCCAAGAATACAATGTGAGAGCCTGTAAGAAGGTTGATTTAATTCCTTCATCCCATACCTCCATAAAGACAGACAGAAATTAGCCACAAAATAACTGACATGTGCCTGCTTTTCTCTCTGAACTTATGCAGAGCTGCCAGAGGAAAGGGGCTGCTACTGCTGCAAGCGGGGATGGAGGTGGGAAAAGGGTTTGGTGGGGCTGGTTCAGTGGAGGACCCAATGCTGGATGTGGCTTTCGCAGGGAAGGTGATAAGTGGAAGAAAAGGCGATAAGTGAGGTCCGTGTGACAAAATATTTGAAGTTGTTTTGGCTCTGTTGAAAAGCCCAAGTGTAGATCAAACACATACAGTCGTGCCATGCCATGGAAGAGGTTTTGCATGGATTGCAAGAGCTACTGACATTTTTCCCATTGCTTTACTATGAAGAGTACATGGGGGAGGGAAGAAAATACTATTGAGGCGGCCGTTGCAAATGTACACGAGCCTGGTTTGCCAGAGCTACCACAGAAAAGAAAGAAAAAAGGGCATCTTAAAATGAAACAATAATTGAGAAGAGGAAGAAAATACCTTTCTTTCTTTTTTCTTTTTTCCTTTTCCTTTTCTTTCATTCTTCTTTTAAATCAGATCGATGTTGTGATTAACTTGCATTCTGCAGCACAGTTGATGTGACAGTCAACCAAATTAATCCCATTATGCAAAATCCAGTTCACAAGTGGTTTTTCTTTTTTCTTTTTTTTTTTTTGCAGAAATTATGTCAATTTCCCCATAAATTGGAGAGACCATGTCAGTTTTCTCTATTGCACATAGACACTACACAGTGCTGTATGTTTATATTCCTTTAATGCAGTAAGATACAAATTTTAGCTCAGTGGCACAAATTAAGATTCATAACTTTAATGCTGATGTTTCTGTTTACATGAGGCTTGTAGGAAAATTTCCATTAGTTTTGGCATTCATTTTCATTCTTGCATTTCATAACATACCAACCATTAAAAAACAAGAGGATGAAGAGCTTTAAAAAATAAACCACCAGCAACCTGAAGTAAAAATGCCTAATTATTTTGATAACAGAAGCATGATTTTTTTTTTTCTCTCCCACCTCTTTTTTCCCCCCTTCTTCCCTTTTAAAGGAATTTGCCGCCTGTGGTAAACAAGCCTCCTCCAGGCTCCCTGTGGTGTGCGTGGTGTCTGGCGGCTGGAGCAGGAGACATTTCCACAACTGCTACCCTTTCAGCTGAATGTGGCCATGCAGTAGGTGGCCAAATCTGTTTGGCTTTCACCGAGATCTGTGAATTCCCTGCATCCAACCAACTTGTCAAATTAAAACCTTGCCTGCTCTGTGCTGAAGAACAGACGTGCGATGGAAGCTTCTTGCACTCTAGCCCTTTGTCACCAGCACGCTGAGCTCCCAACATCTGCTCACTGGACTCGGCTTTTGCACCTTGTTCATTTATAATGCAGCAAACCTCAGCTTCCACAGCAGAGGACTTAATGTGCTCCTGGTTTAAAAAAAAAAAAAGAAATTCAGAGAAAGGAACATCCGGAGGGGAGGAGAAAAGAAATTGAGGCTCTCATACATACGTTCCTCACCGATTTGGGAATAAACATATTTTTAAGTGAGAGGTTTGTTGGATTGTACTTTTTTATCCCAGTAATGCTTTCTTGTACAGTGAATTGTTGACTTTTTTCCCATGCTTTAGATTTATTAGACATGTGTCAAGTTGTCAGCCTCCTACTGCTTGCATTTGTGTCCACCTTGCAAACAGCAGGGAAAAATATTTTTTTCCCTTCTCTCTCTCTCTTTCTCTCTCTCTCCTATGAATGTTCACTTCTTGGCAGCTCTGAAACAAATTTTGAACAGTTGCTGTTCCTATTGATGGCAGTGGTTTGATGTTAGAAAAAGGGGGTTTATTTCCCCCAAGTTTCTGACATATACTGGCATATCATCTCACATCCTACCCTGATGCATCAAAACTAAAGCAAACCAAACCAAGGGGAAAAAAAAAGGCAGAAAGAGGGGGAGGGCATAAACCAGCATGTTCACACAGCTCCTGAGCCACTGAAGAACACCCGCCCATCTGTTCACCATTTCAGTCCCTTTGTTCTATCTTTATTATATGTATTCCTCAATAAAATGAATTCCTGCTACTTTGACGACATTTCAACACATGCCTCTTAGTCTGCGTTTGAACTGTCTGTGAGGATCTCCTCGCTCCCCTCCTCTCACTTGCCGTCAGCAGCTGAGCCGAGGAGATACCTGCCAGACAAGCCAAGGCGGGGGAAGAAAGCCTCCAAGGCAGTGAACAGCTCCCCATGGCACAACCAGAGTCTCCAGAAACAGTTCCAGGTGGGGCATCCTGTGGAGACAGCCCCACATACTGAGAGTGACACACCGTGCGCTACATGTTTGTTGCCATTGGAATTACACTGATGGCAAGGTGCCTCTGTCGGGGCAGAGCTCTCTTTCAACCCTACTGAATGAGTACTTAGATTTTATGTTTTAAAGCCAGCCACAGATGCTCGCTCTCGCACACCAAGATGCTTGTATCTACCTTTCAGGTGGCTAAATTTTACCTACAACTGTGCCTAGCTTTTAGCACTTTCTCCTGACTTGTCTCCTTCTGTTGCAGCCATGCAATTTCACAAATATTAAAATGCCCTGCCAGAAGAACAGGTCTGACATCTTAGCTCCCCATCTGGTTACTTGATTACCTCCCTCTCTTGCCACGCAACTGCGTTCCTCAAAACAGATCATCTTGTGGCAGAGGATCGGCAATGGTGTAGAAACATCATTTTGGCAAGTTACTGCCTCTCAGGTGTCTGCTGTTGAGGAGAAACTGGAAGTTGTTAAATGGGGCACCCCAATATACTTTGCTTTTTCCCTGTAACAGCAGAAGGAGAATTCAAGTTGTTCAAGTCATATTCAGAAAGCCCAGGCCTCAGTGGCTTACCTGCAGAATATTTGTCTCTAGTCAGCCAAGAGAGGCTACTGCCAGAAGAAGACACCCCCAACTTCCCTATCGGTTTGTTTTCCAGGAACAAAGAACCCTCCATACGAGGACTGTTGCTGGCATTATTCTGCCTGGTGCCCAGGTTCAGCAGACTCTCACACCATTCCAGTGGCACCTTTTCCAGCACTGCCAGGTACGCTCTCAGCCCCAGGGACACCAGAGCAATGGTGTATGACTAAGCCACCTCTGTTCCCATGCAGATCTTCCTGCCCGTGAGCAAACAACCACTTAAGGAAACTTTGCACTGTGCATGTCCCCAGAGCAATGCAAACCACAGAGCAAATGGAAAGTGCTCCTATCCAAACACTCTTCCACACCTGGCATTTCATTACACGGCAGATATGTAGCTCCAGAGGCACGGGTAGCACTTCCCTTCCATGCAGAAGCATTTTGCACCCTCTGCCTAATGTCTTACAGCAGTAGCAGCTGTCTGGGGGTAGAGAGGACATGCCCATTTGTTTAGCTACAATTAACATTCATCTGCTGTAATGATTCATCGGGTGATAAAGCAGTGATGAAATGTAACTTTCAGGCTCATCAGAATACATCACCTTCTATGTGGCAAGTCAGAAATTCCTGCCACAAGAGAATCCGAGACTGGTGGTGTTTTCCATCCCTAGAGGCACATTCCTCCTCTTCCCAAATGCAAAAGCCTGGAAATGCCATTGCTGTGCTGACAGAAGGATTCATGCAGCATCTCTGTTTTCACTGCAGCTGAATTCGCTCCTGCTGTAGGTTCAGCCTGTGTGGAATATTATGAACATCTCCACATGTACATTACACCCCAACTCATTGGCTGCTATTTGCTCTGGAGACTAAACATTCGATCTGCCAGCAATCACATTATCGTGCCAGCCAAAATGCAAACCTGAACCATATGGGCAGAAGAGGGACCCATTGCTTCCACACTGCTGTCTCTATTCTTATCCCTCCAGTTCCCTGATGTTGAAACAGACCATCCATTTCCTCTGAATATTATGAGGCAGAGTAAGAAAGGAACTATTTGAGAAAATTACTTTGTTTATTAAAAAATAAAAAGTCTCTATGAAAAATGTTTACCCACTGTTTACTCACCAAACATAGGGTTTTGTGCACAGGCACAAAAAATGCAATAAAATAGATACAAGACATTTAGAAATCTGTGCTGCAGATTTTGCCAAAAATGGAGCAACAGAAGCTCACCCTGCCTGAGGGAATGACTGACTGACAGAGGATGCATCCCATCAGAGCAAGCTGAGTTTAGGGCAAGCAACAGGGCAGATAAAGGGAAAGGTAAAGTATCTGTCATAAAGGAGAAAATACAGTTTCATTAAGCTGGAGCTCATATCACTTTAAATTTGCAGCTGGACTCTCCAAGTCAGCCTCTGCAGCTCCTGGTGCACTTCTGCACACGCTGCTTGAAATCGCGAGGTGCAGAAGGTAGCACAGAGCCCAGTCCTGGCTTCTGTCGTGTCCTGTTTATTTCCATAAGTAGTGTTCATAGGTAGCTGGAATAAGTACTGTGCCCTGGCACGCTGGGCCATGCTTTGCTGTAGCACAGGACATACCAGCTGCTAGGGAAATACTGGGGAAAATGGGAACCTGCTGCCAAATGGGATGGGGCCCATGTAACAAAGAACATCAAAAAGGCCAAGGTAATCAATGTCTTCTTCACATCAGGGCTTTTTTAACTTGAAAGGTCTGGAGCAAGGAAGTTTAGTGTAGTTTAGGAACTACTTGGTGTAGTTTGGGAACATTTAGAAAAACTGGTCAGGCACGACTCCATGGGCCCTTATGGGATGCACCAAAGAGTTGTAGGACGTCTTTGCGAGGCTGCTCTTAATTATCTCAGCAAGGCCATGGTGATTGAGGGGATGTTCCTGGGAAGGAAGAGACCAAATGTCACTCCTGTCCTTAAGAAGGGCAAGAAGAATCCAAGCAACTGCAGGCAGGCCAGCTTACCTTGATCCCTGGAAAGGTGATGGAGAAGTTAATCTTGAAAACTGTTTCCAGACTCTTGAAAGATGGGTGATCAGCAGCAGTCAGCACAGATTTGTCACAGGGAAATTGTGTCTGACCAACCTGATAGCCTTCCATGATGAGATGGAAAGCTTGGTGGGTGAGAGGAGAGCCATGGATGCGGTTTATCATAGTAAGACTTTTGACATTGTCTCTTTTTAACATCCTCAAAGACAACCTGGTGATGTATGGGTTAAATATACAAGACCGTGAGGTGATCTGAAAGCTGGCTGAAACTCTGGGCTCAAAAGAGCTTGAAGCTTGAAAAAAAGCTTGAAGTCAGTCAGTAGTCACTAGCCAACTCCAGTGCTAATACTGGGACCAGCACCTTGTAGCCCTCTCATTGATGACTCTGACAACAGGTTCAGCAAATTCAGAGATGGCACATGACTGAGAGAACTGGTTGCAGACTGGATGGTTGTGCTGCTGTTCAGGGCTACCCTTGAGAGGCTGTAGAAATGAGCCAATGGGAAACCCATTTCAAAACAGTTCAACCAAGGGAAAAGCAAAGTCATCCCATGCACTAGTACACCCTGGGGACTGACCATCTAGAAAGCAGCTGGGCAGAGAAGAGCCATGGGATGCTGGTGAGCAAATTGACTATGAGCCAGCAATGCAGCCTTGCAGCTAAGACCAGTCCCATATGAGTAACTTTAATTTCTGTTGGACATTTGTGGAGCCTCTTCTCAGCAGCAATGCTCTGCATGTCTGAATAGCACAGAGTTGAATGCAGATGCAAAGAGATCTTCCATCAGTTCTGTGTCCAGTCCTGGGCTCCCCAGTGAAAGAGAGACAAGGATATACAGGAGTTCAAGTGCAGTGCAGGTAAATTAAGGGCTCAAACGGTTTGGCATGTGAGTAGAGGCTGAGAGAGGTGGTCCTGTTCAGCCCAGAGAAGAGGCTCAAGGGGAATCTTTCCAACATGTATAGATGTCCAGTACTAGGATTAAAGCAGAAAGAACTAGGTTCTTCTCAGCATTGTCCAGTGATGGGACAAGAGGCAATGGGACAAACTGAAATGTTTATTAGGAAATTCCACCTAAATATAAGAAAAATCTCTTTTTTTGTTTTTCCTGTGTCAGCAATCAAACACTGGCACAGGTTGCCAAGAGAAGCTGTCGGGTCTGCATCCTTGGAGATATTCAGAACTCAAGTGGACATGACCCTGAGTGGCTGACCCTGACTGAGGAGGGGGTTAGAATACATGATCTCAAGAAATGCCTTCCAACCTGAGCTGTTCTGTAATCTTCTAAACTTGCAGCTTTTCAGGAGCACAGAAAATACAAATCTACAAGATTGATCCAGGCCAGCATCTGGTAGTGACTCTTGGCAGGTTCTCCAGAAGCTTAATATTCATCATAAACACAGAACTGAGGACTTCACTGGCAATATCCAGACTTTTAGGTCTTCACAAATCTTTAGAGAAAGCTGAACTTTAAAACCCTACAAGTGTCTGGGCCTTGGAGTGTGGTCAACACTTCAGCAAGGTTTGATAGTGTACATTGACTTCCTTGAGTTTGAATCAGGGATTCTGTTAATGATCATTTCCTCTGGGAGGGGTGGTGGGGGGGTGAATATTGGAGGAGAACTTCAATCTTTCTGTTTAAAACAGGTAAAAATTAATGCCAATCAGGTAATACAGATGTGTGCACCCACAGAGAGGTAAGTTCTTTCTCTGAATACAGAGCTTAAATTACTTGTTGCAGTATTTGAAAAACAAGTGAGACATATCTCAGACTCAGGAGATATTCTTGGAACCAGGCAAAATTGATTTTTTTTTTTCATATTCACTGCCAGATATGGCACAGTTACATGGCTATATGCAGATAGAAGACAATGTGCATCTTATCTTGCCAGTGATAGATTCCACACTGGCTTTAAAGGAATAAATCATTAATTTAAATCATGGTTTTTCTGTTTACAAAACAAGCATTTAAAAATATTTCACTCCCAGGTCCAGAAGAAAGAAAGACCTTTTAATATATATCAGTGAATCTTATAAATGCTTCTATGCATGTAGGGATGATTTTAGTGTGTTGGATTTTATTTGCTTGGTTTTTATTTAAATCAATGTTAGTTTTATCAACGGTGCATTGTAGACAAATACAGAAGACTTTAAGAGAAAATAGAAGATAAACAACATTTCTCCGTCTTTTCTCTATATGTAATGACATATTTTGAAGCTCTGGTGAGCAGGAAATGGGATTCCAGCTGGTGCCAGCTGCCACCAAGGTTCTGTACAGAAATGCTGTTCAGCACCTGCAGAGTCTTAATCCTGATTCAGGAGACCCCAAAATTATAATTATTATTATTATAATAAATAATTGTCTCCTTACTGCTGGGCCAAAATTTTGTTAACAGTATTTATAGCATCTATTGCTCCCTGATGGGAAAAAGTAACCTTTTGTGGTTAGGAGGTCATGAAATGTCCAGGACCTGAACTGGTGGAATACCGACATAAGTCCAGATTTTAAAACTGACTAAGTGATGATGAGAATCATGTATCAATGAGGACCAAGATGGATGTTGTCCCAGAGGCAGGCTGGTACCACACTATTAAGTCACAGAACAAATCCAGAGTTGAGGACTTCTGAAGATGAACTATGGTTATGGATTGACAAAATGATGGTCGATTTGCAAAGCAGTTTTCTAGAAACAGCCAAACAGATCCATGTGGCTTTGAACTCAAATCAGCCTAAAAGCCTGAGGGACAGGTTAAGAATAAGGTTTGATCAGGTATCCTTTCTCATGAAAAAAATAAAAGAAGGTCAAATCTGAGGTCCATGGCTTAGACCTTTTTATTATTTTAATTAAAACTAATCAGTTTGCAACCTCCTACATTCTTATTTCATTGCCAGGATCTGACTGGGAACATTAGACTAAGTGAATCAGACTGCTTGGTGATGATCCAGCTGGAATATTGTATTTCTCTCTTGTTGCCATCTCTATAGTTTAGTGGTCTTAAGACAACGCATGTGGTCTCTCTTAGGATCCACGGAAAGGACATGTTTAGAATGAGGCAGTTGGAGGTAGGGGCAAGAGAGGAGTAGGTCATCCTCCTCAAATATTGTTCCTCTGCAGCAGTGGTCCAGAAGAATGCATAAAGTGAGTAATCACTCCTCTGGCTAAACAAATTTCTAGCATTTGATTGATGTTCAGATTCACAGAGCTGAGAAAGACAAGTAAACAAGTCAATTCCCTGACTCATCATATGATGTCTCTGAGTATCAGATAAAATGCTAATGATTAAGTTTATTTAGTAAATATAATCAAGAAGTCCACCTTTATCTATTACTAATGATTTTATTATCCATTAGCTTTTTACCTCTCACGGTTATGAAATATTGCCCATAGTTGTTTTTGAAAAAAATGTTAACTAGAGCAAGGGTTAAGGAGAGGCAAAGCAAAGGACCACCCATGATAAAAGGCTTTGAAGATTTTCTCCAGATGAATTCTAGCAACTAAGAAAACCTCTGACAGTTTCCAATTTAGACAGTCATTTGTGAGAAATGAAAAAACACCTGGCGAACAAAATCAACTGGCTGAATGACTGTTCAGAAGAAAAAAACCAAAAAAACCAAAAAACAAAACTAACCAAAAAAAAAAACCAAACCCACAAAAAAAAACCCCCAAAAAAACTCACCAAAAAAATTGCTTACCCTATATTTTGCCTGTATTTCCTCTGTTTCAGTTTCATTGTCCAAATGAAAGGGGAGCCATACTTACTTTCAGGCCAGATAAACAACACTCTGAGAACCCTCTGCTGTGATTGAGATATTCCCACTTGCTTTCCACTACATGCTTAAACACTGTTTCAGCAAATATTCCAGACAATTGCATAATTTCTTAGACTGTTAAAAAAAACCCCAAAAACCTAAGAGCAAAAGCTATGTGAGCACAGTCAAAATAAATTAGCTTACTGATTATTCGATTAATATCATATTACTTTAATTAATTAGCATTCTTCTGTGGGAAGGAGAGACAGCCTCCCTGATTAAAAGCCTTTATACTGCACAGAAAACGTATAGGCATGTCACTGTTCACAATCCCCTTGAATCTGGGACCTAAGAAAATTCCTTTATTGTCCTGTAGCCCTTTGAATTAGGTTGGACACTCATGGACATTTGTGGCAATACAGAGATGTCTGGACAACATCTAAAAATCTCACCTTGCTGGGGAATACAGCCTACATCTGTCTGAGGGATCATTTAGGTTGAAGTAGCTAGATAAAAAGAATGTTTCTGGCCATTTATATATGTGGGAGTTAAATTTACACAGAGCTTACATCAACTTTATTGTTTGGATTTTTCCTTTCTCAATACACAGATTCAAATGGAGGTATTGCTTGTCTTGAAACAGGAGACTCAGTAAACACATCCCTCAAAATTTTCATTCTTAATGTATCAGTAACATTTCAGTTCATTACAGTGTTATTAGTCAGTCTTCATAAAAGAGCTATGCATCTTTATTAAAAATGGAAGTTCACATCATTTTATGTTCCCATAAAAATGGGTGGTGGTAGCTTTGATTAATTTCTTCACGTACAATGAACTTTACAGCAAATTGGACAGTGTAATTCAATTCCTATTTCTGTGGATTTTTTTTTGTTGGTAGAAAATTGATATAATTCATATGTAATCGTATTGCCTTTGCAAGAGATATTTAAGAAATAATATCCTGAGGTAATGATTGCATGGCTTAATTATTAATACCATACTTTCAGGCACGACAGTGTGCACTCCTTTTATGAAGCTTGGCTTCTATCAAAAAAATATTTCCCCTATCTATAGTTTGTTACTTGCTGTAAGGTGTTTCTGAATTTTACACATGCACACATGTAGGTGGGCATGGAGTCAGAGTACCTGATGTTGGTGTGCTTCTCTTCAGAGTAAGTTCTAATTTTGGAAAGGGTGGATGACTAAAGGATAAAAAGAAAGCCAACTCAGAGCAGAATTATATGCACAGATTTCAAATAAGATGGGAGTGCAAATTTGAAGTTGTGTTTGTTGGAAATGGTAGTTTTCTGGGTTACGATAATTACTGAATCCCTAAGGAAGCTTAACTGGCCACAAATGGACCATGCTAGGAAATCCAAGGGGACAGCCTAGCATCACCAGGAGGTCTAGAAGATTCAGTGTTCTCTCATGCTATATGAGAGGTTTGGTCAGGTCTTTCTAATAATCAGATTATCCACGTGTGCTGGGTAATCTTTAGAGATGTAGGGAGCTGACTATTCCTGTATTTACAGTTCTGCCTTGAGGGATGGAAGAAAACTCTTCATCCAGTCAGAGAAAATATAATATATCATTATTTCTCTGTTGTTTTATGTTTAAGCCTCTGCTGGCATTGAAAATTGCTTTCCTCTACTTCCCTCTTATCTTTCTTTAATCACTTCATGAGACCAATGTTCTGAAATGAGGGAATCTTTAAACTGTGCCAGCCACACATGCAATGTGTGATCACAGGTGATGCTTGCAAGTGATGCTTTGCTATTATCCTGCTTTGTCTTCATTCTGAGGCAGACCCCTTCAGACAAGCCTCCCTTGGGAAACTATGGGCCATACCTGCTATTTTTACTGAAGAAAACGGGCATCCCAGCGTAATTTGATAATCTTTTGATGGTGTTAACCACCACAGCTGGACCCATCCTGCGCTTAGAACAAAGAAAATCCAGTGAACACATTTACTGATGTTCAAATCAAAGAAAAAAGTACCTATACAGAGTACCTGCAGACACACTTCATGAAATAAGTTGATGTGACAACCTCTGACTACACAGACCCTTTTTTAATACAATGGATATAATTTCCGTGTGGAAGTCAGTCTCAGGAGATCTTATCAGGACATTTCGCTTACTTGTCTTTCCATCATCTAGTAAAACATTTGGGTGAAGAGACAGGCCCACAATATTCTGGGTATTGGTGGTGAACCTACAGAAAGAACAAAAGAGGTAAGAAACTCTGTCTTAACCAGACTCAAAATGCTCTTTTAGAATGATGATCTTAATAAAAGAACACCCGTTAATCATTGCTATCAAAACTAAATGGAAAAAAAAGAATTTCAGATGGACAAACACTAAATCATGCTCTTGTTTACAGATCAGTGTTGACAACAAATGCACCTAAAAAACAGTTAAAAAGTAAGATGTGGCTTGAAGGACACATATCTTCAGTTCTGTGTGTAACAGAAGTCTAAGGGCAGGTTTAGGCAGAATAGCTCACAGTAGTAGTAGGTGGAAGGGTTATTTCCAGCCTTCATCCCCCTAGGAGTGGCATGCTGGCTAACCACACTCAGATAAACAAAGTAGAAGGGAATGAGAATTTTGATGCCTTGGAGCTCCCGACAGGCCAGTCCCGTATAAGTAACTTTAATTTCTGTTGGACATTTGTGGAGCCTCTTCTCAGCAGCAATGCTCTGCATGTCTGAATAGCACAGAGCTGAATGCAGATGCAAAGAGATCTTCCCTCAGTCCCTTTGTTTCACCTGATCTTCAGCTCACAGTTATTAAAGAGCTTATTGAGCTAACTAGAAAACACTCATGAATAAATTACATAATTCAAAGAGATGTATTTATCATATTCATAGTAGTTTATTTTATACATGTATTTCATATTCCATCTGATTATGTTTGGAGTTTATATAAAGTTTCTGTGTTCAGAAATAAGCTAGGAGGTAGAAAACTATAAAACCGTGACTATGCTAGAACTATGAAATAAAGAAATATATGTGCTGGTCTTCGAAGTATCACTCTGATACATTTTACTGTTACATTCTGTTCTTCTGAGAAAGACTATAAGTAGCAAAATGCCAGGCAATGCCCAGAATATAATATTTAAAGAAAACACAACCATTTCTCTTGTGCATACTGGAACTTTGCAGTTTGTGGAAATCTTTTATTATTTCAAGACAGCAGTTCTCAGTTTCAGTTCAAAAGGATTTTTTTGTTTGTTTGTTTAATGCTGGCATATTATTCCAAATATTTAAAATAAGTCAAAATTCTTTATTATCCACATGAGATCCTAACAGCTCAGATGCTCTTTCTAGACACTTCCTGATGCTTTTAAAGCAAAAATCTTTCAGCCTGAGTCCAGGGACATTGGGGGCTTGTGAACTACTTCCAAAGAGACTTCAGGAAGTATGGAAGAAAAGCAAACCAGTTGTCGAGAGACTTAAACTCAGGTCCCAAACCTCTACTGAGTATTTGAAGGAGGTTGAAGCCCACATCTAGTTCAGGTGTTTAAGTATAATTAAGGCCTCTTTCTTTTCTCGCTTACATCAGTGTAAGTTAAAAATAGCTCCCTTTAAGCCAGCTGGTGTCGTCACTTTGTGGTGCAACATTTTGGTTGCATCATCACACCTATACTAACAAATCACAGACAAGGCTTCTCACACCAGATAAGACAATTAGCTCCCCACACCCAGTGTCTGCAGCTGAATATTGGCCAATGCATGTTTCTTGTGTTAGAAGAAAACTGTTGTTTCTTCAAAGCTGCACATTCCTTCCAGTTTCCTGTGGTAATCCTCTTATGTCAGAGGCAGAATAAATTATTAATTTTTGGTAACTGTTCTTCCTCATATTTCCTGACTCTTCCACTCGTTATGGCCCTGAATCAGCCAGATACTGAAGCACACCAACAGTCCACACTGCTGCTGGGGTTCCCGATGTTCTGCATCTGTGAGGTCTTTCAAGAACCAGTTTCTGAGTTGCTTTTTAATCCAGTTACAAAGGTGTTAGTGGAAATGCCCACACAGCAGCTCAGTGTCACTGTTACAGTGTGGGCCATACAAACACAGTGCAATGAAAACTCATGCCAACTTTGTTCTTGACGTGTGCTATTTTGTAATGAACCAAGGTCTGACAAAACATGGTTGTACTGACCATTTTACCTGTGGGCGATGCCTCTCAACTAATTATATCATTTTAATTCCCAAAGATCATTCTGCTAATGACAGTAATGGTAAAAGCCTACGTATTTAAAATAGCAAAACTCCTTGTGTGGTCACAGCAGAGCACTGATCCTGAATTTGACACATGAAAATAACCAAATCAACTGGCAAAAACACAATTACACCAGATCAGGAGGAGCTAAGTTCAGAGGACAGTTTAGGCAGCATAGTGTCTCCCTTGTGAGAACTATATAAGGGAGAGTTCTTTAAAACACAGTGCCCTAAGCAAGCTGCCTAATAAGACAAAGGCAAATAAATATGATTCACATCGAAAGAGGTACAGAAAAAAAGACAGATGAATTAAGAAAACCAGGTAAGGCATTAGAAGAAATCTTTAACTTGTAAACAATGGGCTGCTTCAGTTCACTAGGAGGCAAAAAAATGAACATCTGTGGGAACTTCTTTGTTATTAGCACTGTTTCAGAAGCTGTTTTCAGAGTCCAGCTGTAAATTGGATATAAGCAGTTGCCAAATGCAAGGGGAGTGGTTTCCACTTTGGTCTTTGTGTTTATTGTTTCTGCACTGGCAACAGAATTGAATTCATAGCAGCAGCAAAACAAAGACAGCTCTGAGTTATACTGTAATTCACTGCTGGAGATTTATGAATATTATTTTCCTGTAAAACCCAGCATTTTTCGCTTTACTACTTGTAACCTGTAAGTGGCATAAAACTGTGTACCTAGCAGGATTTCCTATTGAAGTGAGTGCCAAACACCAGTGTAAGAACTGCACTACATGCACATGTGGTTATAGACCATGCATAAATTGTGCCTTTATATTTAACTTGTCTAATCAGCTCACCATATCAAAACTTAATAAGTAGCTGCTTCTCATTTAAAGGTCTAGTAAAACTACAATTACTATGGCTGTAAGATGCCTTGTTTCGAAAAGAGCATTAAATAGTTTTATAGATATGGTTAGAAGATCTTGTGTAGTTGTTTTTATGAAAGTGAATGAGTTCATTTATAATGGGAGTCAGACACAGAAATACAAGTTGGGAGTTGGTGAAGTATCCTGACTTTGCATCCATTCCTCACAGGTTATCCTTAAAGTGCAAGTCACTTCTGCCTTCATACTGATGACCAGGCGTGGCTAGACCCCAATAACACACCCAGATGTGATGCCTTGTAAGCCACCCTTCCTCTCAGGGATAGCACTAAAGGGCCTGATTGTCATTTCTACCTGTTTTTCCACCAGGAGAAAATGAATTGTCTCTGGTGCAGTTATTCTGGATTTAATTCAAAGCCTCTTTCATGTGTGAGAACATATTAAGAAAAGAAAAAAGAAGAAGTGTCTTATTATACTCATGAGTATATGAGAGCAGGGAGATATGCATCACACCCTCTGTGCTGAGGGATTGGCTCTGCTCTTCAGCCACGGTAACTGCAAGCAAGGCACATGATTTGGCAATGAGCTTATCAGGGGGCAGGAGCAGAGGTTGTCCCTGCTCCACCATACAGCTGTATCCATAGGCGCCCGGGATCTTCCCGCCAGCTTCAGTGGATTATGGTCCTGACCCCAGGGAGACCAATCTTTCTTTTCTTTCCCTAAAGTTTGGCAAATGGGTACCCTACCTAATTATAGGATTCAAGCTCCCATGTCACTTTCTCTTCCAGAGACCAGAAAATCCTGCAGGGGACCTGAAGCCAACACAGAGCCCAGAGCAGAAAACTTCTTGCCTATAGTGTGCACTAAAAAGAAAACATCATTTTAGATGCTGGCACTCTAAGTTAGATCACTCTGTATCTCTAGGAACACTGTTGGCCAAATCTGTACTTTCTTTTCTTTAATGTATTTTTTGAAAAAGGAAATCTCAGATTTACTGTAAATGCAGACAAGGGAGGCAAGAGCAGATGGGCAATGTTTAAGTTATAAACCTAAGGGAAGATTTTTCATACAAAACTCTTCAACTGCAGCTCTTAAAATAAAGAAAGATTTTCTGTTTTCCACAGTGACTCACTAAACCTTTATTTAGACAGTTGGTAAAAACACCACATCACATAATTCACTGTTTCTTTTTTTTAACTTCCTCCCCCCCTTTTTGCTCAGCTGCAGTTTCAGAATGACGATGTTTTTTTCCTTTTAAAAGGAGGCAGGAATCTACATGAAGACATTTTGCCTTGTACTTTCTGTTGGCAATCTAAATGAAGTTTGGAGTGGCTAATATTCCTGTTCAGACCCACAGCACAGCACCCTCTGGTGCGCATATTAAATAGGAAGATTAGAATCATTACGAGGGGTTTGCTCATTTTGTGGTAGACATTTTTCAGAGATGAGTTTTCACAGTCATTCAGAAATTCAAAACCAAAAAGCAGGACCCAAAACATAATGATTTGGAATAAAGAGTTCATCTTACCCATTAAGCAAGTCTCTTACTGTGCTGATTGCAGGGGGTCTAACTATTTGCGGAGCTGGACAACTTGTTTTCCACATAACTGGCTCATGACACTTATTTGTCTTCAGAAAGGCTTCAAGTTACATATTTGCTGTTGTTTGGTCTCAACCAGCATGCTGCTGGGTGATTATGGACACCCTTGTTTACCACTAAATCCAGTGGCAACTGAAAATACTCAAATTTTGGGAGCAGCGCTTAAAACCAACAGTGGAAGTTCATTCAGGGCAGTGGAGGTTTCTCCCAGAACATGGATATGGACCTCATGGGATTTTTCCAATTGACCGTTGCTAGCCTGATTCCAGGAGATTTTGAGCTCCCCAGTTCATTTCCTGAGAAATGAATTAAGGGCGTAAACACTTCACCACATACAGCAAGCAGACATAAAATTATACAGGCTTCCCTGTGTCAGATGAAGCACTCTTAAATCAGGCTGCTTTAAAGTTTCGTCCAACAGTTCCCACACCTCCAAATTTCTGTCGTAGGTGCTACTCCTGGAAGCTGCTACCTCCAGCCATTCTCCTTGCTAGAGTATGCAATAATGTTGCGGGGATGTACATGCTGAAAAGAAGCTTCTTGTAACCATTAGCTAGAAATGAAGATGACTCAAAAAACCAGAGGGTTCAAAGTTGATTACACTATATCTGCATAAGAAAAACCTTGCTCCTTGCAATGGAAATTATTTTTAGCTAAGATTCAATGTATATATATATTTTTTTCTCTTGTCAGAGATGCTGCACTGGTTCCTGTGGGTCCCTTTTCTCCATATCTGTGTGTTCTCTGCCCTTCTATATTCAAAGGCAAGTGTCTCCACAGACAGTGGAGTTCAGCAACTGAAGAGCTGTGCATGAATATCTAAGGAGCTGGTGTGACCTTTGGTCACCTGATGATTCGGTACATTGCCTGTGAGGCAACTGGAGGGAGTAGCTCTGATGGGCACCACATGGGCCTAGTGAAGCAGTGGGAATACAGAGAAAATATATACAATTTAAAAGGGGAGACTAGTTCAAGAAATAGCTTTACCTGAAGAAATACCAGCCTGATAGGTTTGGTAACAAGTGAAAAATGTTAAAAAAAAAAAAAGTGAGGGGAAAAAGGGGGAGATATTTTTCTAGGAAAACAGCAAAGTTTCACTGGGGCCTATTTGAAGAAGCTGATAACCTTTCCCAGAAGCTTGATGGTCTCCTTATTCTTTGTGAAAAGCCATGTTCATTTGAAGAAATAATCAAATGAAAGAGGTTCAATTTCTGAGTAGAACATGAATATTTGTGGTACTAACATCTGTGGTGGCCTTTCAATTTACTAGACCAAAAGCAAAGAACAGGAGGAATTGGACCAGTCTAGTGGTTGAGAGTCTTTATGGCTTCCAAACCACACAAGAACTCATTTGTGCTGTTAGCATCAATTTATTACTTAGGGTGGCTCCAAGAAAAATTTCTGCCTTTTTCCTAGAAGAAGCACATCCAAGATATGATGCTTTTACAAGCAATTGCATATCATGTCTCCTATTTACATTTCCCAGGACACTCCAGTGTCATCCTCAGCATTTCAGAGAAGAGGCGTGTAAGGCCTACAGGAAAGAGGCCGTGACAGAAAGTCACATTGGCCTGAAGGGCTGACATGCAGCAGAGTGGGAAATCAGAATCCCTTTGGTCTGCCTGTATCTAAATTCCCCCATGTCTGGGTGCCTCTGCTGTCCTGCTGATCTCTTTTCCATACCATATTAAAAAAAATAAAAAATAATAAAGTAAAAGTGCTTCTGTGGATTGCCCGTGACTGCCATGGTCTCCGTGTGTGCAAAATAATAACCCATTTTACTTTCTAAGAATCCTTCTCTTTGAAGATGACCTGCTCAGAATTGATGAAATATGATGGATTTTCTTCTTCTGGCATATGGATGGTTTCTCCTTAAATTTCATCTCTCTTCAGCATGGCGCACTCTATTTCAGTCATCCCTGCTGCCCACACTCATCCACCATTTCCCCCGTCCTTTGTGGACAGCTTCATGGAGCAAATCTGAAGAGAGATAGCTGAGGCTGATGCTAAGAACCATTTCATCTTCATGTAGCTGAAAAGCAAATGAGCAGCCATTTCTCATGGTTAATTAATAGCACATGCTTTGTAAAGTGAAGTGCATCTTGAAGGCTGGGCTCTCCTCTGGCTTTAGAGCAGTGTGATTCCACATGGCTCCTGTGGAGCCACTACAGTTTTGTTTTGTTTTTTTTTCACAGGGAAAATAGATTCACGTCCAGTGAATAAAAATTAATGTTCACATAAGGTGGTCCAGCTGACCATGCTGTTTTCATTCAAAGTACCTAAATGCTGAGTTCCCAAAAACAGTGCCTGAAAATGTGGAAGTGGGTTTGGTAAGTGTTTCTGGAGAAATTGGAACAAACCCAACATTTCCTTAAGAATATTTAGTCTTCTTTTCAGCACTGTGGGAGGTTTGGGCTGCTGCTTTGCACATTTTTTAAGTGCCTTTCCCTTTGAGACACCTAGGGCAAAGGCCTCAGGCACTTGATGTTATCTGTTTTCATAAGAAGAGTTTTTTCCATACCACATTAAAAAAAAAAAAAAAGTGCTTCTGTGGATTGCCAGTGAGTTCTATGGACTCTGTGTGTGCAAACCTCCCACTGTCATCACCAAAGAGTGCACGTAGAAAAAGAGTACCCATGTAATAGATTCATGAACAGAATATGCCAGGAAGGGCCCAGAATGGTTCAGAAGATACCCAGCCATGCCAGATGTGGTGGGCAGGATGAGAACCTGGATAAAAAAAAAAATGGTGTAGTCAAAAGAATCTAAAGTCTTAGCTGGAAAACTGAAGAGACCACTATATATATATATATATATATATTAATTCGCTCAGGGGTAATTGTGTTATAAGTATATTGAAATATATATTTTTCCCCTCTCCCTAAAGTGCTTCAAAAGCAGCATTGGGATCAATTTGCCAGTCACTGAAAAGATGCCTAGAAAGGGAAAAATGGTCAAAGATGACCTGCTTGATACTGAAAGGTAAAAGCTGTTCACTAGCTGACTTAGGGCAAAGCAAATTTCCAGGTGTAAGGGGGTGACATTGTGTGGGTAAACAGGAGTGAGAATGGTTTCACCCTCTTGCATCACCCACAGAGCTCTGACCTGCCCTCGCGGATGAGGAGGCTGCTATGCCTGAGCTGATGAGAGCTCAGGGCAGCATCTGACTCCCTCCTGACTCTGGGCTCCACATTCACCACCTTCTGCACAGGAATGGACTTCTGGTCTGCCAGCCCAAAGTCTGTACCAAGAATGCCAGGAATGTCACTGTGCCTCCCCGTGACACTAAAGGTGGCACCTCTTCCTTTTCCTGGTGGAGATCTCCAGTCTGGCGATAAATGCAGCAGCAATCTGTGACTGTTTATTTGTGCTCATCCTGCTGATGCTGCACTCCATATATTGATTTGTCTGGGAGTCTCAGCTTCCAGCCATTCTGGGTCACTCTCGTCCCCATCTCCTAACCCACATTTTCTGTTTGCGTGCGTCGGTGGTTGAGCATCTGTCTGCACGGCACACCACGGAAGCCTGGATGTCTTCAGAGCAGGCAGCTGCATTCACAGAAGCTGGATAAAAGTCAGATGCTAAAGAACAATCTGTGGAAATCTTAGAGGTTCTTGGCTTTAAAGGCACTGAAAAAAGAAACAAACCAACAAGCGCCCCCACCCTTAAAAGATGTGCTTGGCAGAGTGTTATAAACAAAGAAAACCAGTTTGCCCATGGGATATTTGATTCTCCTTGAAGATCTTCTTGGTTTTATGCAGGTGGTACCAGCTGATGCAGAGAAAGGAGTGATAGTGTCTGGGGGAAAGGACAAAGAAATACTCCAGGCTTTTCCATTGAGTGGAGAGGTTGAGGTGGAAACACTGAGCAGCACTACACCAAAACCAAGCCAGAACAACAGAAAATCAGTGAAAGAAAAAGAGACAAGAAAGTAATTCTGCTGGGACAATATAATCTGTTTTAAAATTGACCCCCTTTACTGTCCGGCTGATTTCATGTTTTCCTGTCTTTGTTTGGACATTTAATCAGTTTCTCTCAGTGTTTATTTGTGTGCTAAGTTGCACTGGTTTTATCTGAGTGTGAACTGATTTCATTAAATCACTGCAAGCTGGATCCTTTTACTGTACTTTGTACCATTTTTATTTCTGTTTACTCTAAATTAATTAGCACCAGTGTCAGGCTGGAGCTAAGCACATCATTCTTCACCACAGTAAGTGTCCACTGGTTTACCTCAATCAGTACAAGTTCCAATTTAAGAGCAGCCAGAGTGGGCCAGACCAAAATCCACTGGTACCCCGATGATCAGAATATTCCAAAGCAGTACTTTGGGATGGGCACAGTGAAAGGACATGCACATGTCATACACTTCTATGAATCGGAGGCTTAATCTCTTTTTGCTTGTGGATGCTCTATTTTGATAGGAGTTTTGAGTTGGTTTTCTATTTTTTTCCCAAGGGAGTGTTCATCTCAACACTTACCCAGTCAATTAGGCATCTGACAAAGGGAGTTTTCTCACCCTGCACCTGTGTAGGTGTTTTGAAAGTTTTCTTAAGTAGAAAACCCCTCTTGGTCCCACATCTCTAGTGTGCTTGGGATCCACTCTTTCCAGCTGTTAGCATTAGGTGGCCCCACCTTCTCCTTGGGAAAATGCAATTCAAAGAATAAAATATGTTTTTTTGATATTTGTCCAAGCTTCTGCTAAATCAAATATTTAGTATCTCTAGAGCAGATTAAAGCCTCCCTCATTTAATAAACAATGTTTAATATTGCCACAACTTCTCATCTTGTACCTTTCAAGCAAGACAATAAAACTCCCACACAGGCAGCTGGCACTACATGTGTTTGTATACAAAAATGAAGAAGCAGCACACAACTGTGTGTGGATGAAGGCTGAACTTCCCTCCACCAACCAGCCTGAGACCTTTCCAGGATTTTGTTTCAGTTGTCTCTCTTTCCCAGAAGCCACATTTGCTGCATTTGCTGGCAGGTTTGGCAACCTGATGTCACTTATGTGGTTAAAAGCTGCAAGTAGCAATTCCCACCAGAGGAGGTGGCTTCTTCCACCGCATCCTGGGTAACCCAGGGCTTGTAGCTCTTTGCTTCTGATATTCCCACTGCACTGCTATCAGGAGGCATCCCTTTCTTTTCCCCATCCTTTCTGAAAGAGCACAAAGGCTGCTTCCATCCAGAGAGCGTCTTGCATCACTTCTGGGGGAGACAGTCCCCTGATGTGTGCTGAGGTTGAGGCAGCATCACCAAAGCAGCATAGTAAGGTGGGAAAAAAAAATTCACCTCTCTTAAATCCTGAGCTTTGTCTGCCTCTGAACATGGGACTTTTTGTCTCCACGAGGCAAGAGGGGGGAGCAGGAGGGAGTAGCAGAGAGGGCAGGGAGTGCAGGCAGCCCCCCGTTGCCACTGTGCATTGTATAAGATAACATGAGCAAAAACTTCCCTTCCTACTCACAAACAGGCAACACTTCACCTCTGTTGTGCCAAGAGGTTTGCATTTTACTATGCTGTGGCATAGTCTTTCAAGATCCTAATGTATTATAACAGAAAAATGAGCTGTATTTCATACTTTCAGCATCTGGTGGTAGTGAGGAAGAGAGAGAGAGAGCAGAGGAGCAGAAGGATGCTATTAGCAGCAGCTTTGCTGTGGAAAAAACACCTGGACTTTTTTTCTCCTGCAACAGCAATTGAATGCAGAGCCTATGGCACTTGCTAGGGACAATCGCCTTCCCAGCGGCACTGCAGGGATGGGCCTGATGGGCCAGATCTAATGAGGAAAATGATGTTGCCGGGGCTGCAGGGACGGCTTGGGGCTTCACATACTCCTCATGGTGCTGGGGGTACAGCTGGGTGAAAAAAGCAGCCCTAAAGGGCACGGCAAGTGTGAACTATTGGTCTTCCTTGGGATGTACCCCAGTGCTGGGCCAGTGGGCACCAGCATTGCCCCAGCTTCAGAGGGAGCAGCCCTGCTGTGTTACAGTGCTCATGTGCTCAGGGAGCACTGGGACACAGCTGCCTCCTGCCTTATTAATTTCTTCTTAGTATTAATTTTTTCCGCAACACTTTGTCCCCCACTCCTAGCCCACTTGCAGCTCACAGGTAAAAAAGAGGAAGATTTCCAGGAAAATCTCAATAGCTTCAGCTGTTTATCCAACTACAGGATATGAATTTCAAACCTGCAATATATATATAGAGAGAGAGAGGGAGAGAGAAAGAGAGAGTAGTGAAATAACTGTAAAAGGAAAAGCAATTTACTCTCTGATTTTTATTATGTATATTCTCAGCAGGCAAACAAAATGTATTCACCCACCACAGTGACCAGAAAACAATATATTTCTACTCTTATCAGACACAGGCATTGACTCAAGGTGAGGCCCCAGGGTTACCTATCCCAGAGGAGCCTTCAGATTTGGCACAAATGATTGACACATAAACACAGGTTTTTGTGCACGTTACCATTCCTGATCTTTTAAAATGCCTTTCAGTCATGGTCCAAGGTTCTTAGATGAGAAAACTTGCTCTGTATTCTGCCTGCAACACATGGGTGGTAACGGGGATTTGCCCCTTGTTTTTGTGTAACACAGCTTTGTTGGCCTTGCAGCAGCAAATATGCCCAAGGAAGCTCTTGTGGAGTGTCCTTGGATATCTCTTGTCTTCTGGAAGGAATATATCTCCTTATAGTTTGAAGAGCTGCTGTCCACCTTTTGCATTGGCTCAGCCTCATGACAATACCAATGGTTGTGAAAGCTGTGCCATGCAAGGCCTCTTTATGATGGGGTTTATTCAACTTCTGGGTTTGAGTTTTAGAGAGGGAGAGGAAAAATTACCTGGCACCCCAAGCTGCCATCCACAGGCCGTGGACATGGGCCCACCTTGAGGAAAACACTGGGGTGACAGTCTAGCTCCAGTCACTGGCCAAAGCTGGTGACTGGACACATTGGGGCTGACCTCTGGACGTGTGCTCTTGGGGGCAGGAACAACCTCAGTGCACCAAAGGTGATCACTGCAAAGGAGGGCACCAGGCTCCCAGTGCAGGCACTTCTGCCCCAGGAGGAGCTCAGACCCTGAGCACATTTCCCTCTGCTGCTGGGAACAGCTGCCCCAAGAAAGCCAGTGGCCGCCCAGTGCCCATCCATCCATCCAGAGCATCATAGGAAGCGTGGTTTTGGAGATCAGCACACCTGTCAGAATGGTTTCCTATCGCCGGCTTGCAACCTCGCCATAGAACTGCGATCACACCTTCAAACAACCCCTTGTTCATGGAATGTATTTCAAAGACTGGCAGATCTGGCTGGCAGAATGGGGTCCCATATATGAATTAAAGTCTTTACTTTTTTCTTCCAGAAGTTTTCAAGAGTGTTAGTGACAGAAGAGGAAGGGAGGGAGGCAAATTAAAAACTTTTTATACATTAGGAAGGTAAATGAAGCAAGTGAATGCAAAGACAAAGAGATGAAAGTCATATTTTATGGTAAGCATCATGCAAGAGCTTCTTATTGGTGATGGGTGCGCAAAATAAGACACCAGAAGCCAATGAAAGAAATGGTTGTTAATACTCTGTCTAGAAATGATAGTTAGTACTGTGACTTTCTTTTTTTCCCCCACTGATTAAATAATTTATATCAGAATACTTTTGTAATTTGAGTCTGTCAGATGGGAGCTCTTTTATATATAAATATATTTTTTTCTCTCCTGCTTTCTAATTAGCAAGGTACAAAACAGAACAGTAATGTATTACACAAGTGGAGAAGTGACATTGTCTGGAGAGCCTGGCTGTGTCCCGATTCCCAACAAGGAGCGTTACGATACCGTGCTCGGGAAACCCAGACTCCCCTCCTTTCAGCAGCTAAAGAGTTAAAGAGACAGATCAAAGTGAGAAAAAGGGAAAATATTCCTTTCAGGCTTTGAAACACTGTTGCCACCATGGAGAAGAGTAGTAGAAAATTAATAAGGTGGTGTTGGAGCAGATGCATGACCTGCAGTATAGTACAGAGGGCAAGAGTTCAAATATAAATAAATATGTATGGCTGTGCTATGTCTTATTAGATAAGAGTGCTGTCTCGTAAGCAGTTTAGGTGCAGAGAAGTGGCATCTGTAGTACTTGTGAGACAAGGAGCTGTACCATAAACAAGCCTTCTGATTAAGCCAGGGATTTTCTAAGAGGCCAGCAAGAGCCAGAAAGGAGATTCACCATTCCAGCTCTCTGGGATCAAGGTATCAGGCGTGGTGGGGGAGAGGGGCTGAGTCTCCTGCAATGATCCTGGCAGAATTGTCATCATTTGGGAGGCAGGACCACTGCGTTCAGCATCCCAAAAGATCCCCCATGAACAAGACTCCTATCTGTTTTGAAGTAAAAGGTAAAATGCCATACTACAAGGTGCACAGCAGATGGTAAGTCTCCTCAACTTCCATTTCTCCAGATAAAATTCCAGGAGACATCATCTTACACAACATATAATTCTGGAGGATGCATTTCAGAGTCAATGTTTGAACATCCCAAAGCCAGTAAGCACTTGGGCCAGGGGACAGCAATGGCAACTGCTGCAGACCCCAGCCTTCCCTGAAAAAAGCCTGAGACTCCTTTGCGTTCAGATCTACTTCAAATAAACCTGACAAAAATCATCTCACAATAATTTCTCAGCCACAGTCTAATCTGAAAGTTGTATTTAAAGGTATATGGATTTTATCACGATTAGATCATTATGAACTCTGTTGGCATTTTTTTCTGCCTTGTGGAATTACTTGTAAAAAGAAAGCAAACTGCATTTAAGACTGAACTGAGCTGATTACAAGCAGTCTTAAGAAAAAAAATTGACACAGACAAAATAGAGATTATCATTCTTTATCAGTCACAAATAAACTTCACCTCAGGTTTTCCACTTGAGTTGAGTTTCCCCTCTATTTTTCAGCAAAATATTTCTCAAATAGTTCCAATGACCCAAAACGAGCATTTTTCACAAGATGAATTTCTCTGCTGCAGAAGTTCATTCATCCCAAGGCAGGCTCCGGCAAAGACATGGGCAAGGCTTGCCAGGTAATGTGGAAACAAATGTAGGCAAAAGACAGAACTGGTTCCATGCAAGTTTCACCCCTCCCTTCTTTACTTTTATAGAGGGGGATTAGTGACATGGATAAGCCACGGGAGTAAAGCTCGCGTGGTTTGTACATGTCACCAGAACCCCTACAGAAAAATGCAGCTTTATAATATGTACAATTTCGGTTTAGTTTATTATTTATAATACCTGGGTACCAACAAAAAAGCTCAGACACTAATGCAAAGTTTTTAATTTCTTAGTGCGTTGACATCACTTACTGTCTTTCTCAATGTATTTTTATTTGTTTGATCTTCTATAAATTTTTCTCTTTGTTCTTCAGATGGAATAGCAAATCTAGTTCATTCTGAAGACACTCTGCTGCTATAAAGTAACTGAGAAAACCTTTAAAAATTTAGAGTTTTAAGTGTAATATCATGTCCCATAAGAATATTTGTATCATTACAGGACACAGTATCACCTAGTTCTGTAGAAACATGAAATTCCACCAATTCGTATCTATTTTAGCCAGCTGTGTCATTTTAATGCAGACAGTTTATTGGAGGCAAGGAGCTAAATATTCTATTCCTACTCTGTTTCAATGCGATTTTGGCTACATCAACATTTGCAAACCTTTCTTTCTTTTTTTCTAACACCTTCATATCAAGGCACCAGAGCTGAAGCTTTTAGTGCAGGTTTCTGCTCATGGAGTCAGATTTCTAAGGCTGTGGTGCTTGCTGACTGCCTGTCCTACTTTCATCTTACCTTGCCTATGGCTGAGCCCATTAATATTTTGAAGTGAAGCTGGAAGGTATCTCTTTCCATACACTCATGATCAGACCAGGTTTTCAGCTGTCTAGGAAAAGAAAAGGGACAATGGTGGCTGAGAGTAGGTGAAAATGTGGGGATTTGGGGTTTGGGGTAGGGAAATTTGGCAGGGCCAGGGCAGATCCTGAGCAGGAGGAAATGGTTTGGGCAGAAGACCGCTAGTAGCATCAGGATAGAGGGAAGAAGGGCACAGGAGGCAAGGTTTACTGGAGGGCCAGAGTTTTCCACGCAGAATGAGGCCACAGAGGACATCCTGATTGTCTTTGACTTGAATCCCACCTAGGATCAGGAAAAGGGGCCCAGTAACATTGCTCTTCCTCACTATCTGTGCCTGGCACCCCCTCCACCACTTTCTCAGCAGGGCCTGTTGCCACTCCAGCCACAAAGCACCTCAGCCTCTTCCTTTACCACTGGGAGCCCTCCCCACCACCACTTTTACCTCCTCCAGACACAGCATCCCTCTAGTCTATATTCTCACATTATTGTGTATTCTCTTCCTATACACACACACACACACACACACACACACACACACACACACACACACACACACACAGAAAGAGAAAAAAAAAAGAAAACAANAGAATGATGGATAATAAAAAAAAAAACTCTAAAGAGAGAAAAAAAACCGCCTGTGAACAGTTGTGGGACCATTGCTAGAGACAGCTCACAGCATTGCAGGGTTTAACAAAGAAAGATCAGAAGTGTTGACTAGACACTTTTGCTCTGAATTCGCAATGAAGCTGGAGGGTGTATCTATCCCGTCTGACGTTTCTGCAGGAGCAGAACGTTTATCTCTGCAACAAAGGAAGATCTGAGGCAGCACCTGCTAAAATTAAGCCTTCCCAAAACTAGCTCTATTAATTTGCACTCTGGAGTTTTAAAGCAAGTGGCTAAGGAACTTTCTGAAACACCCTCATTAATAATTCACAGATGTCAGGAGAATGAGTTAATTTTGGAGCCTGAAGGTCAGCAAACACTGCTCTAAAGGGAAAAAAACTCCAAAACCTGCTAGAAAGAAGAGAAAAAAGAAAGTAATAGAGAGAAGTAGAGAACCAGCAAGGCTGACAGCTCCAGATACATCCTGAAAACAAATTTTTAGGGCAGCTATAATGAAAAATTTAGAGTCTAAGTATATATGCATATATTCACATAAAACAAAGGCTAGCCATAAAATGTGCAGAGTGGTAGTTCAATCCTTCCTTGATGTGAGGTTTCATAAACTCAAATTATCAAGGCTATTGCCCGAGCACGCAAAGGATAGTTTGGTGCCTGTGGGTTGCTCACAGTGGGAGGCTGATCTGGGCATGCCACTGTCCCAGGTGTCCCTGCATCCTCAGGGAGGACACAGTGGTACAGTCCCACAGGGCCATGCTGCACAAAGCACCCATGGGAACACCTTGGGCAGCCCTCCAGGCCTTGCCCAGTTGTTTGGAGTGAAGCTGAGGACACATTTGAGGTCAAGAAGAACCTTGCCTTTGGACTGGGGGGGCAAAACCTGGACTTGCATCTCTGTGGCTTTAGCAACCCAAATGGCTCCTGCCAGGTAGGGATCTCAAATCCCTACTTTTGTTTTAGAGGATCCACTTTCTTGCAAATCTAAACGGCATTTTTATGATTATTTCCAGTTGTTACATGATTCTTATTATAGTTCAGCACTGACGTCAGCAATAAACAATAATAGGATTGTGAACTATTGCTCTTTCTAATAAAATTATGTTTCTTCTCTGTGTTATAAATCTAATAGCTATTACATCAGTACCCATAAATATATATCATTGCTTACCTTTTTAATATATACAGGGCATTCCATGCCCCAACAGAAAATAATCAGAGTTTTTTTTTATAAGTTAGCCACAGCCATTATTAGATCATGAATGCCTAATAAGTAGAAGTAGAAGGTATAGTTAATGGACAGTTTTCATATAATTTTCTCCTTTTGAAGGGGGAGAAAGAGGTGGCTTTTACCTGCTTTGCTTTCCAATCTAGAGCTGCAGCCTTTATTCTGTCCTCTGTGTTTCTCCACACTTTATGATTTCTTTCCCTTTCTTGTTTGAGGCTAAATGCTGGTAAAAGAGCACTACACAAAAGCAGTGCAATTTCTCCAGTGCAGTGCTATCAAAATCCCTCTCCAAGAGCCAAGAAATAGCCCTTTCCTCCACTGTTTGATGCTGATGCAGATACTTGCTCTCCCTGTGGCCAAGCATCTGGACTGTCTCCCTTGCCCTCTGTGGGGGGTGCCCCCTTTTGCTGTCCCCCCATTTTTTTGTGATACCCGTTTTGACCATGCCCTCCCAGATGGCCCAAACCTCCTGATGCTCTTCCTAAGTCCCTGGGGTGCGGGTACCCAAAGGCTTGTGGTAGAGACTCATATCCCAGGCAGGGTGACCACCCCAGCCATTTCCCAAAGAGGGATATCATCCTGGTATCCCCCTGTGAGCCCACGGAGCCTTCCTGGAGAGGATGTGCCTGGTGGCACCCCGGGGCAGCCCACGACACGGACACGACTGTGATCTATGGAAGCGCGTGCAAGATCTGTATAAATAAGGCAGATTCCCCCCTCCACCCCCCTCCTTCTCCTCCTCCCCCTGCTCCTCCTCCTCCTCCTCTCCTCTCTCTCAGCGCTGATTAATGTGTTGAATGAAACCTTTAAATGTTTGATTTCAAAGCAGAGGGATTTTTCCCCCCTTCTTTCCGCCTATCTGTAAAGAAGGAGAAAAAAAATCCGCGATCATGTGGGAAATGTTGATTTTAATGGAAAAATTGCATTGTGCTGACTTTCATAGAGTAGAAAATCCACAGAGTGAGACTTCAGGCTTGGCACCTGCTCCAGAACCTTCCTGATGAAGCAAAGGTTGTCTTCATTAAGAGCATTAATATTCATGCAGCATGGTAATTTTGACACAGAAAAGGTCTCTGTAACCTTTTCTTGTGTGAGAATTTTTTACTTCTCAAGGAAATTACAGTCCAGCAATGACTTAATTAATGCTGGGTTTCTTCAGCAGATTTTGAAGAGCTGTCAGTTTGGGCTTGCAGTAGCTGTCAAGCAGGGAGAGGGCTCTGGCTAGGTAGATTGAAGGGAAGGAGGGAAGACACCCGAGCCCCCAGCCTAGATCCTTGTGGCTGGGGTGGAGTAACGGGGGGAAGGTTCTGGGGAGCACACACCTCCCACATTAGTTTTAATTTACCAACCTGCATTCCCCACTGCTGGGTCATTTATTATTGGTTTAAAGGACATAGCTTGAATTAGTCCTTCATTACTTACTCAGCTTATTTGTTATTTGTATCGTTATTACTACTGTTTTATAAAATTCCTTTTGCTCTCCTCTTCCTCTAGCAGCATGCATGGAAGTTCTCAGGAGAAGCCCCCCCGTTGGATATTGCACAGCCACTGTTGCAGGGAAGAAAGAGAAAAGCCTCCTTCTACTTTTAACAAAATATTTATATATGTGCATATACATACGTAATCAGATAAAAATACTCCAAAGAAATGAGATCTCCTGCCAAAGAGGAACAGCAGCAAGCGGTATTTTTTTTTTTAAATCAAAGTTTACATTCTTCTCCAGTGATGTCAGTCATGTTTGCAGACAGGGCATTTCGCACAGTGGAGAAGGAGGGAGCTTCTCCTTTCTCCTTCTTTTCCTTCATTTGAAATTTTTGAGTATGCTTTCGAGACATCCTTTTAGGCTCTTTCTGTTCCTGATGCTGTTTTGTTTTTCTTTTTCCAGATCATTCTGATGTGTCCTGTCAGCTTTCCCAGATCCAGGATTCCTCTCAGTGCAGTACTTTTCTGTCTCAGTCCCCTCTGCTTATCCCTCTCTGCCACAGCACAGAGCACCACCAGGGAGCTGTACCCCAGCCTCCTCCTTCCCGGTGAACAAGATGAAGGGGACTTCAGCAGCAAGACCTTGAAGGCAAATGCAACTCAACACTCCGGCTGCAAATCCCCCTCCACTCTCAAAGAGCTTTGAGGAGAAATTGAAGCTTTGCTTCTGTACCAAAAACATTCAAAATAATCCTGCTTTCTTTGGTAGCTGTATTAAAAGTATTTTTCTTTCACCTGGAAATTAGTGGTCCTAAGGCAAGGCTGTCTTAGATTTCGAAATCTGGATGAAAGACCCACCCTCCCAGTGCCAGGAAATGCAAGGAATTTTTTGATTATTCTCTAGTCAAATGAGCAGCAGTGTTAGGCCAGCACTTTGTTTAAAGGTGATGCAGAAGGCTAAAATGAACATTTAAATAACGACCTTGAGGTATGAGCATTTTGAATATTTTAAGAAGGGAGACTGCATATGACATTCATTTCAGCCAGCTGTAGCCCTTTATTCTTTATTTCTTGTGTTGTCAGAAGTGAAAATCAGAAATGAAATCCCAGTGATGTGCTGGTCCAAATTTCTGTTTCAGATGTTGGCACCTTGAAACACAAAAGCACGCTGCGAAGTAACTGAAACCAAGGCTAATGGCACAATGATGTGCTGAAAGACATACGTAACAAAACTGAAGGACATTCCACTGAAAAACAAATATTACATTATATGTTCATGTACAGGTATTTTAAAATAACTTGCACATTCTCCTCCATTCATTTTACCTCTTTTTTAGCCATTGCACATTTGCTGTGGACAGTCTCAGCATGCAGGACTAACTGGGCTCCAAACCAGAGGAAACTGGTACTTGAAAAAATCCCCAAAGAAGATGTTCAAGAAAAGGAAAACCCTCTGTTCTGTGGCCGCCTAGACTCTACATCTCTAAAGAGGTCTTCACCACCCCTCAACAATGCTAAAAAGGGAGATCCTGATGAAATATAAATAGTTTGGGCAACAAATCCAGCATTTGTTATTAGTTGGGGAAGGTGATAAGATGGTCAACAGAGTTGAGAGAGAACCAGAGTGTCAGTCAGGGTTTGGTTTCTTTCTAGGTTTTGGCCTCTTTCTAGCTTTGCTTTCAGTGGGTGACATGTTCCTCCACCCTGCCTGCCTTGTGTTGCACAGAAGCACTCAGCTGCCTTACCTGGGCTGATCCACTTCTTTCAGGGGTCACACCTACTTATTCTCTCTGTTGGTTCACCATTTAACATAGTAATAACTCACACGTTTTGCCAACTACTAATCAGCATTTTTCCTAAGGATGATCTCACAACACTGGAGCCCAAATGAAGAGATGGCAGCAGCCATGGGGACAAGGGTCAACAGCTGAAAATGTCTCAAATGAAAAGCATACCCCATTCACACAAAAACTGAAACTGCTTCTAATTGCTGATTCCTCGCCAAAAGCCACACTCCTCCAGAAGGATAATTTTTTTTTTTTTGCCTAAGAGCAGAGGTTTCTTGCAGAATGTGGTTTCAGTAATAAACCATTTGATCCAGTGCAACATCCAGTTCCACTTCACAAACCTCTCCAACATGCCTTTCCCATACTAGAGAAAAGAGATGAGAACATTTTCCTGATCAAAATATGATCTCTTTTCAGGCACCAAAGCTATGCTGGAGTAAAATGTGGTTTTATTTATGCACACAGGCTAGAAGGATTGCTGCAAAGGGAATTTTCTAGTCCAGGGGACAAATAATAGGAGTTGTATTTCTTATCATCACAGCAAATGAAATAAATACCCAATATTTCTTCCGCCTAACAAAGTAAGTAATTAGCAGTGCCATAGTCAAGGGAACACGCAGGTAAATGGAGCAATAATTGGGGTGATACAACATTTGCCCACTTCTCAGATGAGGGATAAGGAGCAGGCCCGAAGTGAACCCGCATTTTATTTACTGCTACACCACTGGTAATTAGATGGCTTGCCATAATGGATTAGCAGCAACCAGTGACACCCCTTATCCCTGGCAGACAGAGCAGCGTGCGCCACAGAAGAAGCTGTTAAAAGCCAAGAAATACAAGTGTGTAAAAGATAAGAATAGCAAGTGCCCTCCCCATGTCAGGCTGACTGGGAGTTGAAAGCGAGCAAGAAAGTCAATCTTAAAATATGCCAGTTAATTTTAATGACATTGAAATTTTACTGACAAGTCTGAAGTATTTTAAGTAATGTCAGAATTATCTTACTTGGGAGAAAACTGAATTTTTATGATTTTTTTTTTAATGTATAAGCTGCATTACTGTTTTATGAGGGAAGCCTGTCAATGTGCCTGCTTTGAACAAAATCCCTCTGCAGACATGTACCCGTTGCACTATATATTCTGCTCCATCACCAGTGGAAGAGGGTATGTTGGGAAGGATCTGCATGGGCTGTGCTCACAGTGTGTGCTGTCTGTGTAACCTCGCTGCCAGCCTGGAGCCAGGCTGATCGACAGCAGCTCCCAACCCCGGGGCAATCCCTCAGCAAGGCACGGCCACCTTTCATGGAGCCCTGGTTCTGTGTCATTTCCCCAGCGTGAGCCTGGCCTCGCACAGGGATGCTCCCTCACCAAGGCAACCTGAGCATCACCATGAGGAGTGTGGAGCTCTGCATCATCCCAGGTAAATGAGAGAAGGCCTTGGCTTGTCCACTTGATTGACTGATTGATGTTCTTCCAGCCAGGTTATAAATCTTCACTCACCTCCGTGTCTTTCTCTGAACTGAACACCAAGGAAATGCCGACCTGTCCTCCCTGTGATGCACAGGGAGCCGGGTGCTTCCCAGCTGATCCATCTACCCAGACTCTTCAGGGAAAAAAAAGAGGGACTGTAGGATTTAATAGTCCACCATGACTGTGCTATTGGGATTTTTAAAACCATTTGGTTGACCATTAGCACTGCTTTTATTCCCGAGCAGCCATCCAGTTAATTCATAAACACACACACACACACACCAAGTACGTAGGTGCACATCCCAACCCTGCAGAAGCAAGAAATGAAACCCAATGTCTAATTCAGCAAGAAATGAAACCCAAACTGCTCCTCAGAACTGGGATATTCCCTCCTGGGGTCTTGCTGCCTCTGGTCTTTTCTAAGACCAACAGCACTGTCTTTACATCTTCTCCAGATGCTTTCTGCCAACACATCTTCTCACGTTATTTTTCTGGCCCCATCTCAGATTCCTCAGTCAGCTGCTCTGCAGCTAGGTTAGTGCAGGTGACTGTGGGAAGGGTGATACTTGCTCCTTCCCACTCTGTGTTTCCCCACATTATGAAGGCCTCTGTCCTGTGCAGTGCTCAGTCCCCAGCAGACCCTGGTCACCCAGGTCAGGCCACGGCCTGATCTGGTGGTTCAACCTTTTGGCAATGACTGTAGGATGTAATCTGGTGGTTTTAACAGTAATCCCATCCTCCATTAAAAGGTTATAGCCTTTGAAAATGGTCTCTATAGACCCTGCTGGGTTCACCCCTACAAAGTTGTTCCATGTTTTTTTCCAGTATGCAAAGCCCATCATGGAAACTCTTCCCCCCTGCCCCTCTCCCTCACTCCTGTCTGCCGTATGACAGACAACATGACTCCCAACTTCAGAAGGCATTCAGCAGGGCCCCATCCACTAGCAGGCAAAAACCCCTTTCCTTCTGCTGGTAGGCCTCCCTCCCACCCCTATTCCCACTGTCAATCTCTGTATCCTGCTTCATGGTATTACAGCCATGAAATATGATTTTCTTCCAGTTGGGAATAGGAATTTTGCCATGTTTTGCTGAGAAGCACATTTAATATAAATAATTCCTACTGTTCACAGGCTCCCACTTCTATGTAAAGGTTTATGCGGAGCCCACGGCAAAGAATTTAGGAAAAGGCTATTCATTAAGACCCTTACTTGTCTGTCACCTCCAGAGGTCCCCCACTGGCAGAAGGGGTCATGTAATGTCTTATTTATACCTATCCTTGCAGTAATTAATTTTCTCCACACCATTTTGCCACACACCTGGGTGTTTTTTCCTCATTTCTCTATTTGTGGTGCTTTTTTGATTTTTTTTCCCCACCCCAAGTTGCTTGTTCTGATGCTAGCATGAAACAGCCAACCTTTTAAAGAAATCATTCATTTTTTTTAAAGGTTGAACATGTCATAGGAAGCTGGTGCACCTAATATTAAATCCCAGCTGTTTCTTTCAAAGTTCTTGAACATTGGGTAACTTGCAGAGGTGCTCAAACACAGAGGGTCAGCATGGAAATCATGGCATGGAAAAACCACGATGGAAAACTATTTTTTGAAATACATTTATGAAAGAGTTGTGTTTCAGGTTGGCTTCTGATTTGCTATATGGTTATTCATTTAAGGGGTCAAAACCACAGTCAAGGAGTGCTGGAATTGCCCTGTTAGGGCTTTAGAAGCACAGAGATGTCCAAAATAAGGGCTGAATCCTCTTAGCTCGTGTACCTCAGCCTCAAGTTGAAAGATCATGTACAAGGCACAGGAAAGAGCTATGACTGTTCTGCTGTTTACAAGTTGCTCCCCAGGAGCTGTTTGTAGGAGTCCTCATCACAAACACGCCACCACCCTATGGATCTTCCCTGGCAGCCTTGGTGCAGGCACTGGCAGCTGTCCCATCACCAAGGCAGCACTGCTAGCAGCAGCTAATCAGGGCTCCCTGATCGGGTGGAGGAAGGCTCAAGTGCTAGTGGAATGATTTTTACATCTCCAGTTCATGCAACTGCATCTGCTGCTTGGCTTTGTGTGAGTTCCTTGGCTGTAAATGCCAGTGTCTGTGCTGTTGCCCAGGGCTTAAAAATCAGCCTCATGAGTGGAGCAAGGGTGCAAACGAAAGAAAAAAACATTACAGAAGGACAAAAAAATAAAGTACCAAAGTGAGCTACTTTGAGCAGGACTGCTCTTTGTGAGCACACAGGACTGGCAGCAGTGGAAAGTCCACTAGGAACAGTCACCTGGAAAATGCACAGCCAGCATGCCTGGCACTGGACTTGGAAGAACTGCCAAAAAATGCGTTTCCTCTTCCTGCCTCAGCTTCAAGCCCAAACCCGACCCCAGTGGAGCAGTTTAATGACCTGGCATGGTTGGCTTTAGCAACCAGCACTCCTCATGGTTTTGAAATGTCACATCCCATAAGACCTTTCCTGTGAGCTGGGGGACATAACCAAGTACCGCTGTCACCAAACACAGATGTTCATGTGCTCGTGTTCAAAGGTGTTCACTGACACACAACAAATCGGGACTTGCTTTTAAAGAAGCCACAATAAAGAATGTAGCAGACCAGTCTTAGGGTGTGGGTGAGTGCACAGGCTCAAAAAAGGCAAAAAAGAGTCAGCAATGATGGGTGGTGGATGAGAGTTTAAAGCCCAGCCTAAGGAGCCTAAGCAGCAGCAAGAGAAAGATGGAAGTGAGAAGGAAAGTGGAAGTAAGGAGAGCTCTGAATATTAAGAAGGGACAGCTCACAGGACAGGACATTTTGACAGATAATGATGAGTGATGGGGAAGCAGTCTTACTGTCTTCGGAGTGTAAAAGCCAGGTGTGCAGGGACAGGGAAAAGCTTCATGGTATATTTACACAGAAGAACTGATTATTTACAGACCATGTGCAGAAAGGATTTTAAAAATTAGCTGGTAATTTTGGCTGCCATATGGAAGAGCTGACAGAGTGACACACCTTCAAGTTATTTGACTGTTTCAGTTTTGGAAAATGAGACAACTGTGAGTTCTCTGAGGTTTAACCTGCCTAACCCCCCTCCAAACTTCTAACACCAGATCCAGACTAATGCTGATCTCCTGAAGGATTTGGTCCTCATTTCTGAATCAAGTGGCTTGAGAGTGAGCTGTGGCTGCAGCGGTCTGTACCTCCACACAACACCCAACCAGGTCCCACACGGACACATGGATACTCCTGTAGTCCTGGTCCTCAGTACAGGCAACTTTCCAGGTGTCAAAAAAGCAGTGCAGGCAGGTCAGGCTTTAGCAGGGCCCCACTGCTCTCACAGAGCTATTCCGTGTTTATTCACTTCTAATTTTCCCTTCACAGCCTTGCTAAGAGCACTCTGAGTCCCCCAGAAACTTCTATCAGGATAGCCCACGCAGCAGTGAAGATGCAAACAAATGACTCTCCAAAGATCAGCCCCTACAGAAGCTGTGCTGCCCCATGGCCTGGCAGGGCCTGCAAAGGCTACAAGCTGAATCTTTTTTAAATTTAACCTTGCTTAACCCTTGAGCCTGGGCTACTTTCAGCTGCCCCAGAATGATTGATAAAAGCCTGCACGGTATCACTAATCTCGGAGGCAGTGCAAGCTGTTTGGGTTCCCGTGTGCACATATGGAAGAGCTTTGGAGTGTCAGATCCAATACTCAATTGCTGTATCAGCAAAGGTGCAATGAAATTCACTTCAGTGCTCCTTGAATACGTTATATTTAAGACTGCCCAGAAGAGGACTCAAGTCTCAGGGCCCTTATTTGGTTAAAAACTTGGAGAAGTAATTTTCCCTCTTGTGCTATTAAGCATGTGGTTTTCTTTATTTTGAGATCTCACTTTGCCTGGATATATACATCCATATATCTCACAATGCATGTATGGAAACCATACACAATAACAAAATAACCTTATGTACTGTTAGGGTTGGTTTTAAAATTTACGGGGTACAATCCTTTTTTTTTTTTTTTCTGAAAAGGAAAAATTCTAAAGCAGTTCCATATAGTTAATGTACTGTTTGGCCTTCCATTAAAAAGATACTATTAAACCAGTCCCAAAAACACTAGCAAGTGAGTAAACGTTTAAACCACAAATCTCTCTCAAGTCCCATGGGAAGGAAGTGGGTGGGGGACTCTACCAGTTCCAAAATGGCAAGATCATATATCAGAGGTGAATAATAATGTGCAAAAATATATGTGTCAAGGAATAACACAAACTAGGAGAGGTAGGAGAGAAAGGACTTTAAGGGATGAAAAAATCTTAATGCCAGTAATGATGGAGAATCTGAAAGTGTAGGTCTTGCTAATGGAGTGGAAAGAGAGAGAGAAAGAAAAAAAAAGGGTAAGCGAGAGGGGATGAGAGGAGAAAAAGAAGAGGAGTAAGAAGAACAAATATAGAAAAAGAAAAAAGAAAAAAGAAAAAAGAAAAAAGAAAAAAGAAAAGAGAAAAAAGAGGGAAAGAAAGATAAAGAGAGAAAGAGAGAANAAAGAAAGAAAGAAAGAAAAAAAAAGATAAGAAAGAAGGGGGTGAATGGGATCAAATAGCAGGGTGACACCCATCCTGGCTGTAGCAATGCAAATGAGGCCTCATTGAACAGGAATGCACAAAGCACAACTGTATATTCCGTACACGAGACAGTTAAAAATTTGAACATAAGGTAGCATTTCCTTTATCATATCCCATAAAAATAGCAATTTGCTAAAGCCCTTGTAGCACAGTATGGAAGGTGGTGTATTTTACTGATAATGTAGAGATGACAGATAGTCCTATACTAGGAGGTTTCAATGGTGTCTTGCTGTATAGCATAATAAATTGTGAGGAGCAGAGACAGAGGACAGTGCAGGCAGGCACTGCTCCACCTCCAGTAGCCAAATAATTCAGCCCCGGCTCAGTAATTATGCTGTGTGAAAATATGGGATTAATTAGACTGGTACACTAACACACTGTAGTCTCATTAAAGGCTGAACAGCATTTTCATAGATACTGCCACTTGAACAGGGCTGCTGCTAATGTGAAAAGACAAAGTCTCTTCTTTTCACACTCCTTGCTTATTATCTTACTTAAGGCCACTTAAGCAAAGTTCCAAAGGCAGCCTGGCAGAAAGCCCTTTGTGGGATTTATTTTGTTATTTTACCTGTATGCTAAGGAAACAGAGGGGGTTGGTGGGGGGCAAAGGGAAATGCTAACATTAGGAAAAACTGCAAATTCCCCTTTGCACCAACCAGAGTTTTTATTCTTCTTCCTCCTTTTGTAATTTTTATCTCACTCTTTTGGGGAAGGGAGCATGGGTTAGGGGGATGATGTAGTGGACAAATGGCGCAAAGAGAAAAAGTTGTCCCCCATCGCAAGCCTCAACTGTTTGGTTTCAATTTCAGGGGTCAGCCCCTCTGAGGGATTTGATCAGCTTGACGGGGGAGCAGGAGCCCCGTGCCAGTGCTGCATCCTGACGGAGGAGTGCTGGGGTAAGGCCTGTGTCTTTTGAACTGAGAAGTGATTAGCAAGCCAGAAGGCATAATTTATGCTAAATAGTTACCGTTTCACAGTCTTTTATCTGCAGAGAAAATCCTTCCTCCCAGTTACTCCAAGCCACCGAAAAGGTCTCACTCACCCAGAAAGTCCAAATGTTGCCACACTGGTAATTATAACTCTGTTATAATTCTCCAAAGAATCCAGCACCTGGGAGAAAATTGATTTTGGAAGGGAAGGACGTCTGTAACACAGCCTCTGTTAAACAAGCAGATGTCCTCTGTCAGCGCCCCATGCTGCCCACACCCCGTGGGTCAGCACAGGCCAGATTGTCACAGTGTCCCCCAGGCTCCCTGCCCCCATGGCTTCAGCCTGCTTAGGGACACCTGGGGATGCTGGCTGCGGCTGGAGGGAGGTGGGAACCAGGGCTGGCACTATCCAGCAGCTCCCGCTGGGGAGTGGGCTTGGTCCTTGTGTGCTTTAATTCTGGGTAAGTGGTGGGGATAGAGCCCGCAGCACGGGAAGCAGACTGCCACAGGGGTGTTGAAATATAAAGCTTGTCCTTTAAAATTAACAGGCCTCTGTAAAGACCTGCTTCACCCTGCTCTCAGGAGAGCTATTAGAGCAGAGAGAGACTTTGCCACATACATAGGAAGGAAGAAAGGGGGGAGAGAGGCAGGAGAGGAGCCCAGCATATCCTGATGACAGACAATAATAGAGGTATCTGTGCAGAAATACTGTGGGCTTGGAGATGCCTTTTAAATTGGCAATGGTAATATTCAAGTCGGAGAAATAGGTGATGTTGAATAGACTGAAACCTGCTTTGTGGCTTAACAAAAGTGGGCAATAGAGAGGCTGACATGAAACAAGTCAGTTTGCAGCAGGCTCTAAGGTTAGCATCATTAGCAAAGGGGAGAAATGATTAGCAGTAAAAAGTAAGACATTAAAAAGAGATTTAAAAGGAGAGCTAGAGGGAGCTAGGGGATGGGGGGTGCTTTATTTGTACCTGAGGAAAATAAAAGAGATTCTACCCAGACACATTTGAATACTCTCGGCTGCCTTTGCAGATAGAAATTTTATGAATATTTACCTTTCACATGGTCTGGGAAAGAATAAATTCTTTGGCACTAGTATTGAAACTTGAGAGCAGATTCTCCTGCCCACATGCAAATGCTCATAAAAAATCAAGGGCAAAGAGTACTCCAAATAATGTCCCTCCTGCAGGTAAGTGCCTTTCTGATGATCTTAAAAGTAGGGTGACTGATGGCCAGGGTGGTTGGACCTTGTTGGTCTGAGTAAGGTACTTCAGACACAGCTTTAGCTCAGTTAGCTTGGAAACACTCAGTAGCCCTTTTGCTCTGAAGTGACGTTGGTCACTTTAAATAAATAGAATGTATGCTCCTAAGTCTCGTACATGCTTCTGAAGCCATCAGCTCCTCACTACCTGCAGGCAGTGCTTTGAGGCTTTCATCTTTAGATGGGGACAGCATGCAGCCAGCCAGGTTTCCTTTATGCTCACAGCCAGCATTTGTGTCCCTGGGGACAAGGGAGGAGAAATTTAATTTCTGGTGTCAGGCTTTTTAAATATGTCTTCCAGATCACGAGTCCATTCACATTATACCATTCTCACTGAGGCTGGTATAAAGGAGCAGAGTGGCTGTGAAGAGACTTGTGTCACCCACAGTGTGTGCCACTGTTCCATAGAGTGACACATCTCAGGGCACATCAGGACCCTCAGCAAGGAGCCAAGACACACAGCATTTGGCCAGGGACCACGTCTCTGTCACCCTGTCCAGCAGGACTGCCCTGAGGGTACTGCTGAGGAAGTTTGCAGAGATGGTCCCCAGAAAGCCCTTCAGCTGTGCAGCAGTAGGAAAGCAGGCAAAAATGCATGGGATTTATTTGCATTTCCTTCTCATGGACATACCAAAGAAGCAGCTCACACTGAGCCAGGCAGGGACGATTACAAGCCTGCATGCCTAATGTCTGCACATGTGTAAGAGACCTCAACATGTGCACATGCTGGAGACCTCAAACCTTTCTTAGCTGCAGGCAGGAGAAAAGCCAAGTGTGACAGCTCTGTCCCCAGAAGTGTGCAGCAAAGCGAGCAGCCAACAGTCATGACCAGCTCTGCATACACCTGAGCCAGCAGCTCACCAAGGGCAGCTCACTCGGGCATGGGGCAGCCACCATCCAGCGGAAACCTTGCCCAGGAGTCTGGGGGACTGGTGGTGGCTGTGGGAGGGCTCCTTCCAGCTGCCAGCTCTGGGCAGGCAGCTCCTGCATCCTGGCAGCTGGCGTTGTCTCTGCTGCAACCACTGCCTGCAGTCTCCCTTCTGCTTTTCTGGCCATGGGGCCAGGACCCACTCCTGGGTGCTGCCTCGAACAAGCTACATCAGCACGAGTTCACAGCCTTTGGGTGGGAAGACCCAGAATAAGAGGAGAGATGGATGAGCAGTCCCCTACTCCCTGGGGCAAACCTCTGATCCTTACAGCAGAAGCTCCTACCTCCTTCCCACAATGAGTACACCAAGGGGTTAAGCAGAAACACACAGTCCAAGTCCTGAGTAATGCCATAATGCCATGCCCTATTCCGTGAGTCACAGGAGCAGGCTGCTGCCATAAATGCAGTCACAACGCAGAGAGAATGCAGGACACAGGATCAGGAGCATGGAAAGTTATAACTGGCAACAGGCTACATGTAGACCAGAAGTGAGAAGAGTTGGGCTTTCCTCCTCCCCAGTGAGGGGTCCCAACGCTCCATTCCCACTATCCATCTGTCTCTGGTGATTGTCTAAAGGCTGAGGTGAAAGCCCAGCATGCTGAACCTTGGCCCCACCGAGCACTTGAGTTGTCTGCAAGGCCCTGAACAAGTGCCTTTAGCAGCAGCACTCGTGGCCGTGTCCCAGCTTAATTCCTGAATCTAGTTCTTGTTCACCACACCAGCATGAACCTTTGGAGACAACAGGTAAAATACTAATGGAAGGAATTATGGAAATGCAATTTTGACACATTGGCGAAAGAAGATGAGAGCTGATTATGAGACCTGTCAGCTCCATCCTTCTCTCAGCTCGTTGTGTCTGTGTGAATAGAGAAATCAAATTAAAAATGCTTGAATGCATTCTGGAATCCAAAGGGGAATGTATTGATCTGAAGATAAGGTCAGATACAGGCCCTTCAGTCTCTGAGTGGAGGGGGTGGAACTTCAGATTTGTATGAATAAGAGAGCGAGTATATCCAAGGCTGGCCAGAAAGGGACCCTCTGTTATGTTCTTCCTCGTGAGAAGTACATTTCCAAAGTCAGATAACAAAAACCAGCTGCCTTGAATGCCTATAGAAAGCACACCCCTGGGCAAACCTGAAAAACAGCATCCTTCAAACAACCTCTCACAAGGGAAGATGGAAAGAAATAAGAATGATAAGGATGTCAGCTGGCCAGAGCCCACCAGGGCCATGCAAGGCATCCGCAGCCCCCTGGACCTGAGCTCACGTCTGTGGAGAGAGAAGGTGGACCAGACCTTTCCCCAAGCCAAAAGGATTTAGCTGGCAGAGACAAGAATATCAATTACCTGAATGTTAAAATTTTCCCAACTTCTTCATCAAACTTCTTCTTGTCCTGAGAATGTTCAGACTAAAATGTTATAAAAATATCATTTTCTGTCTGTGTCCCTTGTTATTTTTTGCACTTCATCTCAAGGCCCATTGCTGCTTCTTAAAGGGAAGAAATAGGCTTTTGACTGGAATAATGACAATTTGGAGGCCATGGTTTCGCTCTGTTGCAGATCTTTGCCTATTTCTGATATACATGAATTCAAAGGCTGCTGCTTAGATCTCAGACAGGATAAAGCCAATGTTTGCTTCAGAAGGATTTTCTTTGGGAAGAGTACATTTTTTTGTAATCGCAGAATGACATAGTGCTCTGGGGTTATAAAGAGAATTTTATATTTAAAAAGCTATCTCCAAGATATGTGCTCCTTTTACTCAGCTATAAGCTAAGCAAAACAGAAGGAGAGAGAGAGAGAGAAAATGAGAGAAAATGAATTAGCTTGAACTTTTGCTGAGATAAATATGGCCTGATCTTTTAAGTTCAGTTCATGCAAGCAATCTCCCTGAAATCAGTGGGGTTTTACCCATGTACTTGGAAGCAGACCTTGGCCCCATATGGCTGAGCACTAAAAAAAAAGTGCTTTCAAAACATTAACTAAATTTGGCTGTAATTAGAGATGGGGCTTAGCCAAGTACTTGCTTCTCTTGGGTCTCCACAACTGCCCCTGAAGCCACGCGTGATATGGCTACATCAGGGTCAGGTGCCCTGGGAATCTCTTGTCCCTTCTCCTGGACACATCAAACCCATGCAGATGCTGGTGCTTTTGGCAGGGGTCTTGGGACCTCATGGAACGATGCTGGCCATGGCAATGGAGTGCACTGGGCTAAAGATAAGCTGGGTTGCCAGTGCTCTCACCTTAGCTGAGCAGTGAGGGGAGATCAGTGTAGGGGGGAAAAGGCTTTCACTCCATGCCTTGGTCCAAACCCAGCAAAAATGATTCATGTGTGCAAAACAGCGAGGGACACACCAGCCTCTCCTCATCTGGTGGGAGTTGCGTTAAAGGGAGAGAAAGACAGAGGGTGTGAGTGTGTGCACACGTAAGTGCATGTGCAGGAGAAGCAGCACACTCCCTCTGCCCCTATCCCCCTTTCTTTGCAGAGGTTTCAGATCATCTGCTTTTCACTGGCATTGAAAACTAGGGGGAAAACTGAAGCTGGATTGTGACTGGAAGCTAATGTAGTCTACATGCAGCAGACATCTAATATGATGTTATTTATTCCCATAGATCTGTTTATTTTGTTTTCAATTTACCAAACCCTGTGACACATTCCCAAAGGTACCTTGTTGTACAATACGTTGCACACAGTAAGATATTCAGCCTAATTCACTCTTTGTTTTGTTTCAGTTCAGCTGCATGAGGGCACAAATGCATCTGTGTTATATCTTCTCCTGTGACTGATGTTGCAGACTATTGCCATAGGGTTTTGTGAAATGGGATCTTAGTTAATCTAGGGCATTGTCTTTGTAGTGCTAAATTCTTATTTGCAAACATAATGTTCTGGCATTGATGCAACAGGGGAACATTCGTTGTTTTTTCTTGTTTGGTTTTTTCTTTTTTTTTTTCTGTTTAGAATAGACTCTGTGTTTTTAATAAACTTTTATTCTAAAGCTTTTTTTCCCTATTCTGCATCTGATCTGAGGCAATTATAACACATGGCAACATGTCAAATTGATGTCTTTAGTAAGTCAAGCCAAATATTCATAAAAATCATGTGCCCAAACAGAAAATGTGTACTGTTAAGGAGAAAAGTACCTGATGTTTTTTAAAACACCTGCAGGAAGGCGATTCTAGCCTTTAAACATACACAGACATACAGACACAGACATACAGAAAGGATTTTGAAAAATCATCTGTCTATACCCTGGAAGGATGGTATCACTTAGAAATCAATGGCTTTTCTTTGCACTTGGTTGAAAGCTCTCATGTTTTCATTTTTCTTTTATTTCAGGAATGTGTTGTTCTTCAGTATACTGAGGACCTGGTCTGAGGAACTGGTGCAGAATCAGGAATTCCAAATTGGATATTATAGAAGTGTGCTGCAGACAAAATTTGATGTAAACAGGATCTGGAACAAATTTGATGAGATTGTGAAAAAAGGAAGACGGGATGCAGATTCATTAATAAACAGCCTGTGGGTAGTGAGCATAAAGCCTGATTGATCACAATTACTGCAGTTCATAACTGGAAAACCAGACGTTGGAGGACATGCACAAGGTAAAGCTGGTCTGACATCAGAACTGAGCCTCATGTATTTATTGTGTGGCAACTACAGAAATCCAGCTCTTGCTTGTGATGGGAATGTTTCCATAACAGCATTTAGAGTGGTTTAATTTTCACTTCAGCAATCCTTCAGACTGATTATCAAAGGAGCTTTCTTAGAAAGCTGCTTGGATGGAGAAACCAGATCTCCCACACGTGCCTTGTCTGGCACAGCAGAACGGGGGGTTTCTTGCTGAATTAACACCCAGAGCGCTGTGCAAACAGATGACTCCTCTTCACCAGCTATTCATGCAGGGAGCTGTGCTCATCTCCTGGGGGGGAGCAGGAAAAACAGGCCCTGCGAGCTGCCATTTGCCCAATGGGGCAGCTCTCTACTGCATGGCTGGCTGAGTGTGTTAGGTGAGCAACCATGGCTGGCAGGTGAGTTAAGGATCTCCTTGCAGGAGCACTCAAAGCCTGGCTCTTCCCTCTGTGCCAGTTTGTACACTAGAAAAAACCCCAAGCAGTGTTGTTGCCTGTATGTGTAACGGTCCTGTAAGCCTCAGGCTTCCTATGCAGAAAGGGAAATTTTCTACTAGGTATCTGCAGCAGGAACCCCCAAAGCCAACAGGAGCAGTCAGGGGCCAAGGAGAAGAGATGTGGTGCAGCAGTGAAAACAAAGAAATGCTTCTTTCTGCCCAGTGCTGCCCACATCAGCCCTTGGTGTCTGGTTTGTGGGTACACTGAGAACGCTCTCAGCGAGGGACACCAAAGGCCATTGGAGTCAGAGAATCATATTTGGATTGTAAGGGACTTTAAACATCAACTATTTCCAACCCCCTGGCACAGACAGGGATACCTTCCACTAGAAGGACACCTTCCACTAGAAAGATGTTATGATGGTAACATACCCTGGATATCTCCCTATTTACCCAAGCCTTAGAGAGTTAATGTCTGTGTTAGCTCAAATGAGGCCCCACAAACATTTGGAGATCTTTGTACTCCGTAGCTGTCCATCTGTGAAAGAAGAGAAACATTTCCTCATACCTTAGTCAAGCTAAAGGCAGACAAAGCTGTGATGGCTTGGGAGGAGCTCAGGCACCAGAGTGACAAGTACCAGAAGAAATGACCACAGAAAATGACTCATCCTGCCTCTGGAGCAGGCTTTCAACAGCACGCAATGAACCAGGCATGAGGCCACCCACAAATGACTGAAAAGCTGTTTTGAGTGAGCCCCTGCACCCATCTGTGGCATGGCAGAGCTCATCCCCTGCACTACTGGGATGCAGTCCCTCCCATGCTGCAGATGAACCGTGGCTGGGTGGCTGGGGCAGGAGCCTCACTCCTACCACTGAGTGAGGTAGCAGGAGCTGAACCCACCTTTGAAGAACAGAGGAGAAGAAATGGATCCCTGATTATTTGCAGGGGTTTTGAGGGCTCACTACTGGAGTAGGGCCATTTTAGGACCCTATTAGAAGGCCCAGCAAATGGGGACTAGAAGACAAACCCGGTACCCAGGGCAGAAGACTAGACTGGTAAGAGTTTCTGCCACATTTGCACTTAGTCTATGGAATTTTGGAGTTAGATGCCAACAGACTACAAGAGGAAAAGAGTTTATCATCTTGTCTTGCTGACTCCAACAGGCATGGTGCCTAAGACTTTTCTCCTGCTCCTTGGCAGCCAGCTTTTGTCCATCTCCCACAGATCATATCACAGCCCAGTGAGACTTTCTGTAGCAGAGTGGTCCACTGGCAGGATGACCAGGTATGTAGCTAGTTTGTTGCTGTCAGAGACAGCCCTTTACCTGCAGGAACAAGAAATTCACTCATGGAATTGAGGGAAATAATAACAAAAAAAAGTCAGGGGATCTAGAGACGGCCATAGGTGACTCAGCATTTCTCTTGTTGATCCAAGGTACTAGACAGAAATGCTCCCAGAAATTTTTGTTTCCATTTGCTTTAAATACCTGCAGTTCCTGCTGTCACTGGATTTTATTACCATAGCTTGCATATGGATCTAAGGCAGGAGTTTGAGCAGAAACGCCCCACACGGTGCCTAGCTGCTTTGAGCCAAAGCAAGACAGCCGTCCTGGTGTTTAGATGCATCCCTCCAGGTTTTCCCTTCACCTGCCATCCTCACCAAGCTGCTGCCAGCCAACAGTGCCATTACGTCTGTTCAATGTGCCACTGCAGCACCAGCCTCTCTGCTGTCCTGGCAGGGGCAGGCAGTGGGGTTGGGACATACATGTCCCTATCTGGGTCCTCAAGTACAAACACAACCCCAGGCTTCCCTTTGCTTTTTTGTTCTTAACCTTGAATTAAAGCACAAGAATAAATCAGCTGAATTATCTGCTCTGCAAATACATAAGCAAAGCTTACAGACTCCAAGCAAAAATGAGAAGAAAGAGTAAGGCTGAGAGGATGGACAGATGTCCCTAGCAAGGGAAAAATCCTCCTGGAGCTGGGCATCTGGATTTCACAGCTACCAAACACCAGCAATCACCACCATATGCTGAGCAGAAAACACAAACCTGTTCTACACCCCCAGCGGCAGAGGAACACATTGGCAGATAGAAGAAGCTTAGCAGGATTTGGGGGAAAGTCCTGAAAATCTCTCAGAGTAAGACATCTGCTAGCAGGGACTTTATTTGCCACAGAAATGAGTCCTTTCCTTCCCCTGGTGACCTTCTATACCTGAATGAGACATGTCTTCTCTGTGGGTGTCTCCCCCCATGGGAATCTGGAGGTGTTAAAGGACCACTCCTGACCTGGAGTGCTCACAGCACTTGTGGTGGCCAGATCTCCAGACCTAACACTGTGTCCTGCATGGCACCACAGGGTCAGTCACCTGTGTCTGCCCTGGGCCTTGGTGGAGAAGAAAGAGAGAACAGAGAGGGGAAGGGAGTTATATTTGGGTTCTGAGTAGATGCTGGAAAGGCATATTGGGTTTTGCCTTCTATTATATCTGCTCCTTGTCTTTCAGCTCTGATTGTGTGGCTTTGTTGTGTGTGAGCAGTTGTGGCTTTTGGTTCCTGATAATTGAGTTATGTTTCTGCTCTCAGAAGCTCCTTAACAAGCTCAGTTCCTAGCAGACCAAGAATCAAAGGTTCTGACTCCTTCCCTTGCATTTGCTCAATCTTTTTTTCTCCTTTGTCTGACCAGATACCTCCTCGTGACACTCAGCTCATCAACCAGACCTCCCAAGGAGCTGGATTACTTTCAAAATCTGTCTCTTGAGCATTGCACGGATCCTGAAGCTCATGGCTATTTAGATATCAAGGGATGCATCCCAGCAGAGGCAACTAACTAATAACCCATTCTTCTGCTCCCTGAACAACCACGTGGTTCACTCCCAAATATGACAAACTGGCAACGGGAATCTGCGTGTAGGATCTCCAAGAAGCTGAATCAAGACATGCAAAAGCTGCAGTAAGCAATGAGGATTCAAAGCAGCAAGAAAGGATGATTCGAAGCTGCAAGAGTAATCAGAGGTCTGGGGAATATGGAAGAAAAACCACCCCAGAATTAATCTACTGCTGCCTGGGGGATTGCTATTCTTACTCATCAGAAATTCCCAGAACCCGATGGCTCACAGTTAACACTGACCTCCAGGGCAGGACTGCGCAGTACAACTGGTCGTTCAAAGTAGCCTTGATAAATGTGTTGCTGCCAGAAGACAAGAATGTGTTTTAAACAAGGTCAGGTGTCCTGTTACATTGCAGGACATAATCCTGGTTTGTGTATACACACACATCAATTTCAATTGCACGATATGTGCTGGATCTACCTGTCTATGGTGAATCTTTGCTTCTCCATCACTGCTCCCAAATCCATGGCCATCATTTAAGAAGATCCTAATAGGAAAAAGTCAAAATTGATTTTGTACAAATGGAGTTACTGGCTTGTCCTCTTCCTGGTCAAAAATTATCTTCTGATGATGGAGAAAATCCCATTATATTCTACCGTATTAAAAAAAAAAATCCCAAAGCTTTAAATATTAACTGTGTTTTTTGGGGTTTTTTTCCCAGTTAAAAGAAAGGCCTGGCTTCCTTTGCTGGGCATATTAGATATCTTACCTAAATAGCCAAAAAAAAAGAATCCCTTTGAAGCAGTGCCTTACATGCCTTACATGCACAGCCACTGAAGGAATTAGTCCCAGGTTGAGGGCTTCCTATTATCTTTATTTAATGCATATGAAGGACTGTGTGTTGCTGTCCTGATTACACACACAAGGCAGATTCCACAGTGGACTGCATTTGGTCTTGAAAGCCTATTTCCCCCATAGTTTTATTTACCATTCTTAAAAAGGATAAACAGAGAGCCATGTGCTTACATCTTTTGAAGAGCACATTTCCTCATGCTCTACAAGAGGCTTCTTTGAGCACTCATCATTCACAATTGTGCTCTTGGAAGTTTTAGCAATATTTGTTTCAGGTAAGTTTATTTTTATATGATTGACTGAAATCTCAAGCTGCAATTAAGAAAATTGCAGCGAGCACCATTAGAGGAGTAGCGTCATTTTCTCCCCTTTCCTCTAAAATGTCAGGTTTCAATGTCACCGCGAGATAACCCAATCGTGTGCCTGTACACCCGGGCTGGAGCGAGCGGAAAACCGTCTGGAGTACTAATTACAAACGACTTGGAATAATGACACAAGGCAGAAGGAAAATGAAAGGCCCTGGTCCCTATCACTTACCCGCCCAGGTGTGTGCACAGAGATGCAGGTTATTGTGGAGCTGTCTATTCGGCAAATACACAAACATCCGTCCCCACTTGTAGAGCAGGCTCAGCCCCTCCCCCATCTCCCTCTGTCTCTCTGCCCTTTCTTTCTCTCCAATTATAAACCAGCACCAGGTTTTCTCATCAGCCATCTCCATGTCTCCAAATGGCTTTTCAGTGTCAGGCCTATCAGGAAATTAACTCATCATGCAGTGACAGCTGCTAATTTTTTCCCCTTACATGTCAGATGGATCGCCTGCTGAAGCTAATAATGAATCACCAATCCCTGATTAGAAGGTGCTTCCGAAACATATAACTGCCATCTGAGCTAACTTTTTTCTTCATATAAAATGATATCACCCTAGAGGAGCAGAAAACGAATTGTATTCTTCAACAAGATAGAACGGGGGTAGCCTGAGTGAACCACACACTATCTTAAATTATGGGCTAATATTGCTCAGTAAAATAAGTGAAAACTCACAGCTCTTCTCTGTTTTGCCAAATGAATGACCCTTTTTTCCTGTTAATCCTCTCACTTGAACTAACTTAGTTTCAAGTTTCAATCTTCACCCATCTCTCTTTATTCTGTTTACAGCTTTTGTGCTCAGGAAGTCCACTGAGCAGAGAAAGTTGGAGAAAAGCCCCCGAGATTGCTTTACGAGGCCTCTTCCTACCACAATGCCAGCTCCTTGTACTGCTCTGCAAGCAGCTCCAGCCCCATCTCTCAATCCCCAGCATTTTCTGAAGGGGACTCACCTGCATTTCAAACACAGGTCCAGCTCAGGGCCAGCCCGAGGCACAGGAACTTTTAACACAGAGATTCTTACAAGCTTTTACATGAGCTGAATCCACTGTCCATGAAAATCACAAATGTATTTCTTCTGGGACTCAAAGCTAACATCCCTGGTATTAGAGCAGTGTTTATAAATGACAGCAGTGCTTGCAAGACTATGCACAATCCACATGTGCATAACAACAGCACATCAACTCCCTGACTCATCCCACTTCCACAGCGGAATGCAGCTGGGAGTCAGGCAGAATGGTATGTTGCTGTGGGCCCTTTAGGTGGTGTTGGGCTTTGGGTTCTTTTGTTTTTGTTATAGGAAATATTTCTCTAAATATCATTTCCAGCTATCTCCTATGTCCCATTTTATCCCAAAGATGGAGCCTGAATTCAGAGGTCAGGATATACTGCCTCAGGAGGTGTGCATCTGATACTTATAAAATGGAGGGTGAAACTGCTTGCTGGAAATATCTCTTCCTTCTCTGTCTTCACTTAGGAATTTTAGTTCACTTTTGGTGGGGTTTGTTTTAGCTTGGTTGGAGTTTTTTTTTTTTGTTTGTTTCTTTTTGGTTTGTTTTTTAATTTGTTTATTATTTATTTATTTTCCCCTCACATACTAGTTCTGTGGTTCTTAAATACTTACATTTTTACCTGTTTGGCCATCGTCACTACAAGTATAGTGACATCAGCATAATCCAACTTCATTAATGCTTATTCAGAATGGATAACAAAGAGAAAATGAAGCCATTGGCTCTGGCAGTCAGAATATCAGGAGGCAACTGACTGACATGGGAATACTGCCCCCTCAACAATCACTTCCATTACAGCACAGCCCTTGAATTCTCTGGAGACAGGCAACTGAAGGTATTCAAACCAAATAGCAAAACACACTTGCAGTGAATGGCTGCCTGGGCTGGGCACCTTCCTACACCCAACACACAAGGTCTGTGATGCTCTGACAGTGGATGCTGCCTGTGGGAAAGGGCCCTGGCAGCTTCTGAGCCTGCTCCAGGACAGGTCAGGGGTGTCCTCCAGCTCCATGCGCAGCCCTTGGAGGGTCAGGGCCTTTTCAGGTGCTGCTCCACTCTGAGTGCCTCCCTGTGCTCCCTAAATCTTCCCTGCTCTCCAAGACAGCAGGCATGGGAATGCTTGAAAGATCCATAGAACAATCCAGCTCATCTCCTCCCAGATTATGATATGGGACAATGCCAGGAGCTCTGGCACAAGAGTGAGACAAATGCCAGAGACGTTTCCTAGGTGCTGGAAGAGACCTGCCATAGCCTCAACTTTCAGTGTATGGCAGAGAGTGTTTTAGCATGGGGTTGAGACAGTCCATGGAGTCCTTAAGCAGGATGACAGCTCAGGAACGAATGTCACCCTTGATTTCTAATGTTACATTTGTAGGGCACTAATAAGTTAACTTTAAAGTGCACATTAAAAAGAAGAAGAAAAAAAAGGCCCTAGGAAAATATTAGCTTTCCTGATGGGGCTGCACTCAGAGAAAAGTATCGTTAACCTGAGCTCCCAGGTAATTACAGCACATGGTAGGCTAGTGAATCCTTTCCAGTGCTCCCAAGCACAGGAACATCTACCACTGGGGCTTTTTTTTAATGCAAAGGTCTGCTCTTTTCATTGTGCATACAATGTGATTGCTGGTTTGACACTGCAGGCTACACTGGTTTTATGAAGGATTAAATGCCACCTGAGACATATTTATCCTAAATAAATCACAAATGGTAAACTGCAGCATGTCAGTGTCAACACCCTGTACTGCAGCAGAAAGGTTAGCCATACAGGACTAAGCACAGCGAAGAATTAGCATCCAAGCTGCAAGACCACAGGGCTACAGTTAACAGGAGAAATGATCAAGAAGAAATATTTCCACTGAAAAACATTCAGTTTTTTGAACATCTGTGAGAGTCTTTCAGAGGGCCATCATTTTGTAAAGGTCACCTTTTTCCTGATAACAAACGGGAGTTGATCCTGTCACTGTTTGCCGAAGACAGTATTTAAGAGTAAGTGAACAGCTTGTTACTTTTAAGAAAGATGAGCAAGTCAAACTCGCCTAATTATGAATCTTGATGTCTAACTTGAAATTTACTTTTTTGGGGGTTTGACAAAGACACAACCTCAACTCTTGGAAAATAATAAAATTTGAAAAAAATAATAATAATAAGAGATGAAGAGGCAGCAGGATCTTATAGCCCCAGAACGAACCACCTTTTCTCAGCAGCCCTATCAGAAAATACATTTTTAAGCAGTTGCTTCAGGAAGGAACTATTGTTTCACCCCACCCCAACTTTCTTACAGTCGATAATTTTAAGATATTAAACATGATAGGAAACCCAGTTATCTCTAGAGTCAGCATGGCTTATACCCTAAACACTTACACAATTATATTAAGCATGCATGAGGCACACTTCAGAAATTAGATTCTTTTATCTTTATCTATCTAGCAAGCTAGAGAAAGGAAAAGAGAAAAGAGAAAATGCAGAGACATAACAGATAGCATTCGTTTGCTCCTGCTGAATGCCAGTTCTGTTTATTGTTTAATATTAAAAATCATGATGCTTCATTTTAATGCTAACATTTATTTGAAAGACAAAAAAAAAATCCCCAAACCTTGCCAGTTTATATTTTACAATTTTTCTAAAGAAACAGAAGCAGTTTTATCATGAAACGAATCTTTTCAACATGAACTTGCATTGAACAATTGCAGTATATCCACAAGTAAATAACTGACATTCTGGACTAAGCAAGAAATACAAGGTCACCTTTTATTCCCCCTACTTGTTAATGTCAATGTCAGAATTTTCTTTAAAAATCCTCCTAACATTTGAGAAGTAGCTCACAAAATGAACTGCAAAATGGTATTTATATGAAGCACTAGTTTAAGGAAAGCAAAACACTGACAGTGACAGTATTTTTTTCAGAAAATGCACATTTCTTATGTAGGACTCTCATCTAAAATTAAGTGGAAGTTACAGGCATCAAGTTCTTCTCAAACATGTATAATCAAGGATTTTCTGAAGTGTAGCTTTTTTGAGCTCTTCTTTAGGGAAAGTCTTATGTGTTACCATGAAAGAGTAAAGTACTATGAAAACTTTCATTTTGGATGCAAAAAAATCCTTATTTTGATGACATATTTTTAGCCAAGCATGTTTTAAAGTAAGATTTTAGAAAGCAAAATGTCACCTGTTCTACTTTAAAATGAAGAAGGGCACCCAATACTGTATGTATGCTTACCAGTTCACCTTGCTTTGTGGGGTTTGTATTTTTTTGCATATTTATCTGTCCACAAAATGTACATATAAGTGCAATTATTTTACTCCTGTGATTATGTTATACAAAAATGACAGAAGGCAGGGAATTACCCTGAGATAAAACAACGTTAAGACAAAAACATCGACGAAGAAAGCACTGAACAGAACAATTTCTACTTTGGGTGGGGGGCTTTTTATCCTGTTTTGTACCCTAGTATGCTTGTTTTATAATAATCCCATATAATAGTTCTTACAGCTATTGTAACAAAACTGTATTATCCTCTTTAGTGAACTCCTCCTATTAGCAGGATATGTATTTGTTACCTGGCTTGGAGGAAGTTCTACTGAGAAGGCTTTACAGAAAATGTTCCAGGAATACAGTGCCTCCATGATTCTGGTAATATCCAGCTCTGCTCTGCACCCTGCCTAGGGGAGAAGCTCTTCATGCTTCTTGTACTTTGTTATAATCTCTCTGGCCTTGAATCACCTCTGAGCCACCCTCTGTATAGATGACCATGCTTGTTAACTGCTCTCTTGCTCTATCAGGGGCTACAGCTTCGGCTTTTATAGCAGCACCAGCCTGCAGAATGTCTTGGGACCCAGCTGTCTCTATCACAGCGTGTGAGTACACACCAGGCTCATCCTGCATGTCTGGTGGCAATTCTGTGACGATGTAGTGCGTTGCACCTTCAGAGAAGTCACCATCAGAACCCTGAGCCATGGCTTGAGCTAATTCTTCACTGACAATAATCTGTGATATTTGCCCATCCGACTCCACTAAATCCATGTGTTCGCTCTGCACACTGAGCGTGTGGCTACCAGCTTCCTGCATAATTATCTGAGAGCCTTCTCCAGCTACCATATGCACAGTCCCTTCCTCATTTACAATGACCTGGGTGACACCTTCTTTCATGAGCTGGTCGGCTGCAGCCGTGTCACACACAGCAAACTGCAACACTCCTTGCACCATGTTCTTGAAGGCAGCCTGAGCTCTCTCCTGAGAAGCAATTATAGCCGATGGGTGCATGACCCGTGTCACTACTTCCACAGGTTTGGTGTCTTCCTGAGTCTCTTGAACTTCATGGAACATTTGTATTTCTTGTCCGTCTGCATCACTGGGAATGCCGGGCATCTCTGGGTTTGGCATTTGCATGAAGTCCTTCTGACCAGACCTACATCTGTCAAGGAGTCCGGATTTGCTTTCCGCTTCACCCAGCTCTGTCACAGCACAGAGCAGGGCATCTAATGCCGAGGAGGACTCCGGAGGATGGACTGTAGCCTCAGAAGCATCTAAAACGTCTTGTCGCATTATCTGCTGCAGTACCGCGCCACTGGAGTCAGGAACCGCGTCTATCTGAAGGGCCTCTTCCATGTCAGCTCCCGCTCCTTCAACCACCACCACCTGTGTGGCACCATCTGCTAGCTGCTCTGTAAGGATCTGCTCAGGAACCACGCTACTCACGTGGGAGCCGTTTTGGTTTGTGGCTATGACTTGCCCATCCTCCGTGATGTGGACCACCCTGGCCATCTGCCCGGCCATCGCCAGTGTCTGCAGGGTGGCCGCCGCTGTCTCTTCCACGGAAGCGTCGATGGCAAAGTCGCCATCGTATCCTTGAATAATGATGAACTGCTGAACTTCCTCAGGGGACTGTGGCTGTCTCCTGCTGCCCCGAAAGGCCTTCTCCTTCACTGGAGAAACCTCTCCCAGCGCTGCCGCGGTAAAAGGGCTCGTGGTTTCCACAAAGGTTGCTCCTTGCCCCTTCAGTCGGCACTCATAGGACTTGGACACAATGCCTACAAGACAAAATACGCTGTTAATGTGGTATCATGGCGAGTATCTACATTACCTAAACAAATTGTAGCTTAAATGGAAAAAATTCCTTGACAATTTTTAGATTTCATTGACAGAAAACATAGATAAAAATGAGGAAATGAACAAAAACCTATTTGCATGTTTTCCAAATAACATCATTACAGGTTGAAATAATTGCTGAGTGAAACAATTCTGCAGCTTATTAACAATTTAAATGTGTTTTTAAAAATATCCTGTATAAAAAAAGCCCAGATAAATACAGTATACAGTTAAAAGCCACAGCTTTTCAAGATCCTATTGGTGATATTTCAGTACTTCAGTAATGAATTTTAGGATTGCATATTACATTAAACATATCTTGGTGTGAGAAACTGTGGCTGATCTTCTTAATACCCTGCTTTTGTTGATGAGGTGATTGCCATGCTGTCATTTTAATGCCATTGTCTTTCCCTTCCTCTTCCATCCAGCATCTTTCTCATATGACAGACTCAGTCAGTGGCCCAGTTACCTGGAGAAAATACTTGGTAGTTTTCTTACCCTAAGCAGGGTGTTCTATAAAATCTAATCCAGCGATACCCCTATTACACATCTTAACTATTCCTGCATGAAATCACTTGACAAATGATGATACCTGTAACCTCCATATTCCAGCTGTTTACTGTCATTGAAGGTTTCCTTCTCAATTCTCACCCCTAACTATAAAGCCTCAGCAAGGCAAACAGTCCCAAGGCTGTACAAAGTCAAGGCTCTCACCTTCCAAGCATGGCCTGCATGCTTTTGGGAAGACATGAATGAGCAGATCCTGTGGCCAGCTTTGTGGATGTCCATGGAAGGATATCCCTCTAGCCCTCCCCATGGCAGTGCCATCCAGAAGCACCCAGGAAGCCCCTCCATGTGCTGGGAGCAAGCTGTGGGATGCAACCAGTTCACACAGAGAGAAGAGTGGGTGTTTGACATTGCAAACAAGGTGAGGCTCTAATGACAGATGGGCCTTGGGAAGGCTGATTAAGTCCATGCTGCTGAGACTGCCCATATCCACACTCCAGTTTAAATTCACCTACACAAACTGAAATCACATCTCTGGAATAACAGGTGTAGCTTCCCACCAGTAACGCAAATAGCTATGTCATGGCTTGCTTGGGATAAAAACAGGCAAGAAAAAAAAGTGACATTTATAGTGAAATTTCAGGCTAGCACTGTACTTTCCAAGCCAGTTCTAGTGAACAATGTGCTTCACTGAACTCAAGAGACCAAGAAAATTATAATAAAGCTGGTCTAAGGGGGCTCTTTCACTCAAAGAATAGAGCTGTCAGACCCTGATCCCACAGAGAATTAAAATGGGCTTTAAAAAGAGACTCGTTTGCTTAAAGGTAAGTTCACACTTAGAAGCTGATTTACTCCAAGACTGAATACTTGGCACCTAGGAGACTCTAACAACTTGCTATGTTAAGGTGGATATCAAGCTAAAATTCTAAAATAACATCAATAATTAAAAGACTGAGGTCTTATACTAATATCTATCTATCTATCTATCTATCTATCTATCTATCTATNCCACCTTTCCATCCATCCTTTTTTCAATTACAGAGCTTCTGGTAGAGAACTGTACTGTGAAGCACAAAGAACACATTTTGTCAGGCTGAAAGGTGGCAAATCACCTTCACAAGTCTAAACTGATGCCATACTACTTTCTTACTCCTAGTTTGCAAGGCAGGTTATCTTAGGAAAAGAAAATTAATGATTTAAACCATTAGATTGTTTCCAGGTGATGCTGCATAAAAATCTGGCACATGCAATTGAACTACATTTTGTCAGGTAGAAGCAAGAAGTAAGCTTACTGTGGTATATAACTGGTTCTTATTCCCACTATTCCTGTGCTTTCTGTAGGAACTGACATTCACATGACCCCCCAAAGAGCAGAAAAGTAGGAAGGGGAAATCAACATAAAATGACAATTATCTTAGCTCCTCCACATTTTGTAATAGAGTATAAGTAATTAATTCTCTCAGGAATCTTGCTTTGTTGACAAGATAAAAGAGGAGCCTGGCAATGATGTGGCACAAAATCAAAATAACTCCACAAATCATACATTTTTCACTGGATTTCAAAATCAAAATAACTCTACAATCATAATTTTCACATGCACATACACTAAAATCGTGACATCTTTCTCCAAAGATCATAATAACTTATGTACAGGACACAGCATCATTGTATTGAGGAGAAGCTCAGGTCTGGGGAAGGGAAAGAAAAAGGAAATTCACCCTGTTTTCATCTCCTCAAATAAATGCCGTGCCTGTGTATCTATGCAACTCCAGTCTTTACTGTGCAATTGAATGGGAAGTCTCCTGGGTGAAGAGCTATCCGGTGAATCCCTCGCAGCACTGATAATTATGCCATTCTGACTGCTTACTTAATCTATTTGAATCCAGAGGTGAGTTAAGCCACTTCCTGACCATTAAAGTAAACTACATGGGTAAATACTGCTGTCACTAAGGGGTGTGATGAAGCTTAACTACACCAACATCTTAACCTCAGCTCAGTGCAACCCCAGCTATTCCATCACAGTTCATAAATGCGATTGCAGGTCCATCTTTTGATTCAGCAATTTAATAACTTCGAGTGCTGTCAGTACTGCTCTGAAAAATGGCTCCTATAAAATGTAACAGCCTCAATCAGATTGTAAAAGATTCACCCACTGAAGATTCTTCCATTTCAACTATAATGAATTAATGTTGAGCTGTGTAGAAGTTCAAGTGTCATTTAAACTAATGTGAATCTACTGTAACTTTAAATTTTAACTGGACTATGACCAAGAATTTACTGGGAACATCAACTTCAATTTTAGTGATTTTTCATGGTAAATATGAACTGCAGATTTTACTGGTATTCTTTTGTTTTAACAGTGAAAAGCCAAATAGGGAAGATATTTAGAAAACAACAGATTTTGAGGCTTAGCTGCTATTCCTGTAATGAAGCACTGGAATCCAGTACAACATTTGTAGGAATTTTTATGTATTTAATGAACATGTCACATTATTGGACTGTATGTAGCAACAAACCACGTTGTCCCAGTAAATCCAGCCTGCCTCTCGCCCCCTCTTAACAGTTAAAGAGAAGAGGTAAGTGTTGGCTGATACAGCAAACATAAGCTGCAATACAAGCCCACATTAATATTAAGAAAAGTGGACTTGTTGCTGATTGTGTGTCATTGCAAATTAAAAAGATACACAAATAGGCATTAAAATGACAAAATATAATGATACAAGAGCTCATATTCAGACAATTTGTAAAGAGGTGTTTCATATCTAGGGGTGCAATGATCAGAGAATTGGTTTCTTTCCAAGAAGTCTGTCGTTTCAGCAGAGCCATTATTTATCAGTTGGAGTCCTGAGCGACTGTTAGTTTTTTATTTGAAAATGTCAGGGTATTTTAGACATTAAATCCATATTTGCAGGTTATTTTAATTCTGTGAGACCACAAACTCCTGAAATAGGGCTAAAAGAAATGCTTTGATGTTTAATGTGTGTCTGGGAAACTAGAAATAGGGCTTAGTACCTTTTCCCCTCTCTCTTACTCAATACCTGACTTCCTTTTGTGTGTCTGTTTTATTCTTTTGTTACTGTCATCATTTGTTCCCCACAGAATAAATACCTTATTCTTTTGTTAAGCTTACATTTAATTAAAATGTACAGGATTTGTGCAGTAAACTCGAATGAAACAAATAAAACAAGGGCCCCCTCTCTTGAAGGCATACGTTGTGAATGAAAAATGTCATTACAGACTAAAAAATTTTGCAGTAAACAGGGCCTACAGAGAGAAGTTTCCCCCGTAATGACATCCATAAAATACACAAATGGCACTTTTAGTACCATCCTGAATATGGCATTTTCTGTGCTCTACACACAATCTAAATGGTTTGATCATAGAGCATAATACTCCATTGGGTTTATAGAACAATCAATGTTCCATAAAATGATGTATTTATCCAATAGTAGGCTCAGCAGTTACTGGTGTATGACATTGTAGGACACTGGCTTTGTACTGTTCAGCAGCACACATGCTGGCTGTAAAACTTATCTAACACTACTTCAACAACTTCATCTCATCTGTGTCAAGTAATTTGTTGAAGCCTCAGCTTGGTTTAAAAAAACTTGTAATAAAAATTCATAGAATTTTCAGGAGAATGAAAGCTGATGACAATAGAAAGGTCACATTGTGGCGCCACTCGCGGGGTTGGGGGTCAGCTGCAGTTCTAAAACAGAAAGTAGATTTCATGCATCGTGTAGCAGATAAAGATGGCATTAAGGAGACTTGTCTCAGAAAGAAACGCGTAATGCGTGAGGAAAGTCTGGGCTAATATTATATGTAAAGCACCACCTTGCTCTCAGCCAGCAGCCTCTTTAGAATTCTAATCCTTCCCCAAAACTTGAAGCAAGTGGCTGTGTGTGGTAAGGCTGGGCTGAGGACATCCTTCACAAGGAGCACCTTTAGGACAAAGCAGTAAGTCATAAATGAAATAATCTATTATGACGACGGAAATGATCTGCATTTACACATCTAGCTTAAAACAGCTATTTTTCCTTTTCTGTAAAAGTTCTAGGAGGCCTGATTTATAGTCCCCTATTCAGCAACAATTAATTTTTCATACTTTGGTGATTAGGTATATTATTTACCGACACAAACAAACATTTTGTATCTGCTAAAATGCAACAAATATTAAATAATGTGAATGCAAAGAAACATCTGTTCCTTCAATCAAATACAACCTGTAAGGAATTTGAAAGGTATAAAAGAATCACCTTATGTCTAACATCACCTGAACAAGAAACTGACTTTCTTATTTTAAAAGTTATTGTCTACATGGCAGCACAATATTTTGAATTGTACAGGAAGTCCGCTTTTCATATTCATAAAGCAATATAACTTATGCCTTGATCAAGCTCCAAGTTTTTGCTCTGTCTCCTTTCAATTATTTTTGTAGTGATCTCTACTTCAATTAATTAAGTACAGTCTAAGAACTGTGGCATAATTTGGGATTTCCCTGATTTTCAGAGGATGCATTTTTCAGGTCTCTGTTCTTTGACCATAGTAAAACCTGTTCTTTATCATTTGCAAGGCTTTTATGTGCAAGCAATGTGTGGGCCAGCGTTTTTTAAACCAGCTAGTTAAGCTACTAAATAAGAGGTTGTGAAGGCTCATTCATGTCCTCTGCTGAAGGAAAGAAAATAGGATGGGTCAAACTGAGAAGGGAAATAAATCAGTAACCCAAAATGGCCCTGTTACAACTATTATGTCCACAAAGGTAGCAAATATTTGTAAAGCAATACAAATAAGCATACCTATTGGGACTTTATCAGCTCCCTAAGAGACATAAAAAAATTCCACCATTGACACAAATTACACAAATCTCAAGCGGTACCAGTAGAGCAAGGCTTCATTTTTTTCCCCCTTTCAATAAAAAAAAGATCAAAACCAACAACAAATAGAACAAAAATATCCCAAATAATGTTCATAGTTTATTTTGTACTTAAAAATCCAGTAATGTCTTGTTTCAATGCTGAAACTCAAAACAGCCTTGGCTTCTGGTTCTGTCCTTAACCACTCAATCATATTTGGAAACTTCAAGGTCTTCTAAGAACTGCTTGAATAAAGGATGAAGTTTTAACATTTCAGGTATCTTAAAAAGCAGCAGATGTCCCTTAGCTTTCTAAAAATGTGAAAGAAAGTACTCTTGTAATATTTTTTCTTTTGAAAAACAGACTGAAATTTCCTGCTTGCTATTTTTACCTTCCACATCTTACAAAACTATGTCAATGGCCACAAAAAGACACAAAAGAAAAAGACAACCACAAAATTAAAAAACCAAGCCATTCACTTTGTGTGTTTAGGCAGTTTGTTTGGTTTGGTTTAGTTTAATTTCCCTTCAGTGTCTAATGAACCTTTGGGAAAAAGCCTTCTCTAGGAAAAATTTCAGTTTCTCTTTTCCTGCACACAAGGTCAAAAATGAATGCTACAGAGCCCAGTGTTACAGACAGAATGCAAATAAAAAAATATCCATACCAAAACTCCCACCGATCGTGGCAAACACGTACGGTGTAAACATGCTGAATTTACAGCTGCCTAACCTGCAGAGTAACTGGTTTACCTGCAAACCAATTTTCTCTTTACCTGTTTGCCACCATGCAGGCTGCTCTTCTCAGCTCTGATGTGTGAGCAAAAACCTCTCTGCGGCATATGTAGCAATTACCTACACAGGCAAGCAGCATCAGGAATGTATCTGGAGTATTTCAGCTATCTCTTCCAGCGCAATTTAGCAGCTTGAGATGAGGATAGCCAGCCTGGACATTTCTTGGCAGTCCAGCTTCAAAGACTACTCTGGCCCTCAGTTTGGGAACAACTGACATTGATGATACTCGGATGCACTCTTTCTGTTTTATTCCCTGCAGTGCAAATGGGAAGTGCATTTTAGCACTTCTAAATCAGAATCTCAATTTCAAGGGGTTCTGGTTGTGCTCAGTCAAACCAGTGATTTCTGTTTCCTAGGCAGACAGAACATATAATATGAAAAATAATACACTAATATGAGAAGAATCAGGGGACAAAATGCCCAAGCTCTGCTCATAGGGAAAATGACCTGAATTTGTGAAATAAGTCTAGTCCCAGACACTAACAGCTTTGTCAAAAAAAGGAAAAAAACCTTTTTGTCATTGTTATCTCAGCACAAGGTTTTGTTTTTCAAGAATATATACATCCAGATCCTGGTTTATAAACATTTATTTATCAAGCGCACTCCTTACTGCCATAGTTAGCCTCAATAGTCTCAAAGGGACTAAACATGGTTGCTTGCATTATGCATTGTGTTTGCATAATCAGGCCCTTGGGATTAACAATTCTGAAAATGGCTGGCCTTCCCTAACGTTTGATGTACATATATGCACTAAAGAGAACAGACACTTGTAAGGAATACCTAAAATAAAACATTATGTTATTAAATGATCAGGCAGAAATTATATTCTTTGGCATACCTATCAACTATGAGTATCATGATTCTCTGTATTTATCTATTCTGATTTATGCACCCTTTCAGTAAAAAGAAGCACCTGTTCTTTGCTTGAGGACACATCTCAACCCATTTAAAAAGCACAGCAGCTTTTAGGAGGAATGCTTGGGATAACTACAAATAGTAAGTTTGCCTAGTTCTTTTTGTTAGTTAAGACAGCAGAAACTACCATTTCAAATGTGACAGTCATATCTGTATTTCATTTATAAACTCAACTATATTAGAGCTATATTCATATCTTTCCAGAGTAAATTATGGGAAATAACCATTTGTCTTCATTGTAGACACTTTTGCATGTATAGTAGAAAACAAACCTCTATTCAATAACTGCACAGAGGCACCATTAAAATCAAATTTACAGTAAACAGAACCTGCAGCTGGGGTAAAACACTAACTGTTAGTATTTTAATTGTCAGTGAAGCTTTTGGAGGTCTAACATCTGCTCATAGCCAAATGACAGCAGCTGCTTGTGTACACTTAAAACAACATGAATTTCTTCTATAAATATTAAAATGAATTGTATGTCGTGTGTTCATTGCGGCTATGTTCCTATTAAGCTGTTTAAGTATATAGGGTATTTTGAACTTCTTTCTTGTGGCAAATTCATAAAGGGCTGACCTCCTCAAAAGAACGAGAGGCAAAGGCAGCAAAAATTCTTGAGTCTGTAAATTGAAAATGTTTAGAGACAGTACTGGAGGTCACCCTCTGCCAAGACACTGCTGGTATATGCTAAGGTAAGTCCTGATCATTGTGCACTACAGTAACTTCAAGGACAAGACTGCTCAGCATGCAAAGTGTCAGGAGTCTATGAGATGGCTTATATCAAAAGCTAATGCTCTAGCAATTAATGCATTATCTTCCCTGGAAAAAAATATTCTGTTTCAATGTCCAAAATATTGGAGGAGATGAGCATACTCTCTTCCGTGGACTTCAACAAAAGCATCCTGGAATGATCCCTGATTCATGTGAATGAGATTTTGATAAAAAGGACATGCTTTATAACTTAATTTTGCACCTTTTTATCTAGGCAGTGACATACAGTTGATATTTTCCTTTTAGACTCTCACCTGCTTGGGAATATAGGAAAGAAAACTGGAGGAGTGACACACATTTAGTTAAGCTGTAGAGTCTGGCACAGTGAGAGGAAGAGAGCATTACAACCAGTTTCAGAAGAAGACAAGGGAAGAGGATTTTATAGTTTTCACTTTACAGGTTTTCAGTAGAGAAAGATCTGTTTCTTTGCTTTTACAACATCAAGTGTAACGCCAGTGGCAAATAATATTTGTGTATTTTCGCAACAGATCTACAGCTGGAAAGGAGCACTACAATAATTTAGTCTGAAAGCTGTAGGTCATGCCAAGCTGTGTTTTGGAAAAAAACCCAACATGATTAGACGCTTCAGCCTTACATGTGTAACCACAACACAGGATCAGCCACGAGTACAGCTGTCTCCACAGTGGTACCTGGCTTAAGATGAAGGTGAATTAATTGTGAAGGCAGTTCCCGAACTTCTGACATCATATTTCCCACCCCAAAAGTCAGTCTCAGTGAGAGGAAAATGACAATATATGAGGAGGAAGAAATAGGGCTGGTTATAGGTGGGACACTTCCAATGCACAGACTTTCCTCTTTGCTGACCCTCACTCCTCCCAAGGCACTTGACAGCATCAAAGCTTACCATGCCCAAAATGATGAGTGTCAGGAAACATGCTGATTTTTCAGCTCAGAGTGTCACAGGCCTAGCAGTAATGCTAGGATTACTTAGGAAGCATGAAGCAGGGGTACTTGCTGATGCTGGGAGGTTGGGTGGGAAATAGAGGCTGGAGTGATGGGTAACTCTTTTATACTACTTTCAAGGGTCGAGTTCACGACAAAGTCTTCTTTTCATGATTCACTTCTGGCGAAGGATGGAAGCAGCATGTTTCCAGAATATCTTCAAAGGAAGAGCTGTTCATGTAATTGACCCTTCTCTTGACAGAAATATATTTTCAGTGCTACTTACAGAGTAGCACTTAAATGAACTGCCTTCCAGTGTTAGAAAGCATGATGCAGGAGGTAGATAAAGCAAGACAGAAGATACCAAAGCTGGTGCTTTCTGGGCTGGCTCTGAGCACTGTCAATTCAGGAACTGCAAGATGGTCTATGCGCCTGGGCTGCATGGGAAATGCAAAGTAAATTGTTGAACTGCAGCTCTCTCAGAGGGCTCATAACCTCCTTACCAAGTTGCTTGAACTTGGCTGCAAAATTGTGTGTTCAAGAGCTGAATAATTACCACACTACTCTGTTGATAAGACTACCTAAATTGTTGGTTAACTAGAGGTAGAAATCAACAGCTTTTAGATGGCACATGGAACTAATACCAAACTGGAAGCGTTAACATCAATACAAAGAAAAACAGGATGTAGCATAAGTAAATAAAGAAAATAATAATGTAAGATTGAACTTGTGCTACTGCATTCTAGCACTCGTGAAGAAAGTAAATATGCAAAAATTATATTCCATGAGAGTCCCTTGAGAACTCTAATGCTGAAGAAATTTAAAGAATGACAGTGTTCATCAAATTACATGTAAGTTTATAAAATGTAAAACAGGAAAAGAAAACAGGCCAAAGCAAATTTTAATTGCACATTCAAAGGCACGTCTGCTGCACATTGTTCTGGTAAAGATACAACTAAATTATGTCTTGATCTTTCTAGGAGAGAGATCTTGACTAAAGAATATTCAGAATAGTGAAACAAGAAATATTAGAAGTCCGACTTGAATGCAACTATTTAAGGTTTAAGTGCAGATATTCTGGCTACATAATCTGCAAATGCTGGAGAGGGAGGAAAAGTTTTGTCTCTATTAGAGAAGCATAATCTCATTTTGATGAAAGACTAGAATGTTCATGTCATATTGCAGGAAGATGGTTAGGCATGGTGAGAAATGGGAAGTCAATTCAGCTACCTCATCCACTTTCAAGTGCGAGGGTGATGAAGCTCCCAGATGGAATAAATAGACTGTACAGTAGTTAAGAGTATGACTTAACCCAGCTCATCACCATTTATACTGCAAATCCATACTACTCCAGAACAATTCAGTGCAAAGCAGCATGGGATTCTGCAGGAACTACTCAGATAACTTCTGTAAACATCTCCATTCTGAACTAAAGTTCACTCAAGACTGTGGTGCCTTAAGTCTTAAAACCCAAAGAACTTGCAATGTCAATCATAGGAAGCATGAATTGAATCTTAGCCAAATACGGACTAGTAAACAACCCCTGCCATTCTATCAGGTCATCTAATTAGCTCTTTTATATTTTTTCCTTCCTGAGACTCAACTTAGACTTAGGAAAAGAAGGAATATTTTTAAGTTAAATAATGATCATATTTACCTAAAATATTTTAAAATGCCACTTAGTTCTTGATTATGAAAGCACTTGTTCAAAGATTTATTATCTATGTCTCTCTTCAACTGAAGCAAAGTAATGCTTAAAACCACGCCAACTAAAAGATGTCAAGTGGTTTGAAAACACAATGGTTCACTTGTCTGCAGCATGATGCATGCTGCAGTGAATGCCATCATTCTGCTGTGAATGCCATCGTACCTAGGACCTGGTACAGCATCCTCAGCAGTAGCATAAATGACACCAACCACTTTTACTATTGGTGGAACTTAGTTAACATTTTTTTGTTAGAGTAGACAAAATTTCAGAGGAATTCATGATCATTTCTATGAAAGCAGTAAAGCTTGGGATATGTGTCAAAAGGGAGACCAGAAAACATCGCCCCCCAAAAAAACCCCCAAAAAACAAACCAAACCAACAACCCCCCCGCCCCCAAAAAAACCCAAACCAAAACAAACAACAACAACAACAACACAAAAAACCAACAAAAAACCCCCCAAACCCCCCCCATAAACAACCCCAGAAGCCTGGAGCAAGACCTGGAAAATCTGATTTTCAAAACCACTAAGAAACTAACAGCTCCTGCCGACACTATTGTTAAAAGTTTCTTATTTCAGCTACATTTTAAAAAAAATATTTCTTACTCTTTTTCCAGCTACTGTAGTTAAGTGAGCTGAGAATTTTCTAACTTCTGGCATGGAACAGACCAATCACCAGGGCTCATTGTGGTTTGTTATTTCAAATATGTGCAGACTACAGAGCCTCAGAACTGCCCATGGCATCACAAGTTGAAACAGCTGCTGCAAGTCAGAGGTAGAGCTTACAGAATCCATGGCTATAACTTTTGGGATATTTTCCAGTGCTCCAAAACCCACCGAGGTTCACCATCTCTTGCATTGTGTCTCCAAGTACCCTTAAAACATTATTCAAGTGCTTCTACTGAAATAAAAATATTCTACTGAAATAAAAATATAAAGATATTTGAATGATATTATTTCTTTTATAAAAATAAAATGCACATATGAAAATGTACGCAGACAGAACAAAAATTGTACCAGTGCCTAAAAGAACAAGCTAAAAGAAGTCCAAAATTAATGTTTTTCTTCTTTCACATGTTATTTTTTCTAAGGCCTCTTTAACAATAGAGTGAATTTTATGAAAGGTTTTTAGGTATCTTTGCATAAAGCTGATTTCCTCTACGCAGAATTAGAAAGCAAAATAAAATTGGCCTGCTTTCCACTGGTGCTAGACACAAGAACATGCAAATGCAAACTGAACAGAACAGACTTAAAGTCTAATGGCATCTATCTAAAACTGTATCTTGTGAATTGCTCAGAATTGGTAACATATTTATCACTAAATAACACTATAAAAATGGAAAAAGCATTATAGTAACTTTTCAGGCAGAGAAGTGAAAAACAACAAGAAGTGTGTTGCCGGGGTCACGCAAGAATTCCCAGGTGTGCTGAGTCCCAGTTTTACGTCTTAATCACTGCATTATCATTTCTTAGGAGAGTCTATTGTCAACTCCAAGAGTTGAGGTACTCCATTTACCCACCGTGAGGCTCTAGTCACATCATTGCAATTTTCCTGATAATGCCCTGTCAATGACTCAACCCCGTGTTCATCAGCAGAGAGGAGTTCAGTGTCCATGTATCCTATAATGAGGAATGCTGGGCTGCAATCTCTGCTGAGATTGTCATAAGTGTCCACTGATACCATCTGCAATTACAGAATTTTATGAGATGGAAACTGGTTCATTATGAAAAAGACTCAAGTCTACCAGCTTATTTCACAGATGTCAGATGGCAGACTTCCTGCTCATCGCAATTTTTGCAAGTGCAGAAGAAGGGGGCTGTAGTTAGACTTTTGGGAATTAAGCATAGAGCTAATGCTAAGCACAGGCCTAAATGCTTTTCTATGCTGGACCCTGTTAGCTCCAGTCCAAGCCATTCAAAAGAGGACACAGATTCTTGAATTTCAGCTTCACAAGGGCCAAACCAGGACTGCTAGTTCCCAGAGGAAGGGAGACACAAACTTAGCTAAAAATCACTTTTGGCCTCAGCCAAACAAATATCTCTCAAACTGAATTCAGCTTGATTATAACTAAGCAAAATAATTACATGAACACTTTCAAAAGTATCAGCTGAATTCCATTTTGAATTGTCACCCATTCAAATAACGAATGAATACATTCCTTTAAAAAGGCTAACGTAACATTATGGATAACTAAGCATTTTTGTATTTTTAACATGTATCATTACTTTCCTTGAATAGTTTTCTCCAAAAGTTCATTGTTACATTTCAGAAGCGTGTGCAGAGTGGAAAATGTTGTTGATAAACCTTTCTTCTTAAAGAGTAATCACTCTCACACATACATTCTTTTGCACTCTCAGACAGTGATATATTCATCTTCAAACCTGGCAACTCTTAGCTTAAACAAACATCCTAATTTCAGACATTTCAGTCAATTTAAGAACACAGAAATTAAATCAATTCTCCAGTTTCTCTGAAAGAAATAGAGATTTCTTTACAGCTTTCAAGGAATGAAGCACTGTTTGCTACAGTGCAGCCCTCTTCCAAAAAGAGCCTGTTTCTGTTGGAGGTGAAGCTTGCTGCATTTATTCATTCCCTTTTTAACAACACACCACAAAAAAAATCCAAGCTAACAGAGTGCTTAGCCACCTAAAATACTAAATGCAGGCTATACCACTACTTCAAGCTCTGGGTGAACTCCGACACTCTGAAAGATTGAATGGAAGGTGCTGATGCCAATCTCTTATCATCCTAAATATTAAGGAATCTGCTTATTTGAGAGACTTGCTTTCTCCTCGTGCAATTACCCCAAGTGGCAGAGTCAGACATGCTTAAACCAAGGTCTCTGACCATCCATATGTTCCTTTCACAGGCCGGTTTCCATAACAAAGATATACTCCCACTTGGTCAATTTATCACAACCTCCTCAAACACTTCCCCTCCCACACATGCACTTGGTATCCCCACTGCCTCACCACGAAAAAACAGAACAGAAGCCCACCAACCATACAAAAATTATATTGCAGATTTGTAGATTAATGGGCTGATTCTGGTATCTCAATTCAAATGGATTTACAACCACTGTGTTTAGCCCTGTGTGATTTCAAATAGAATTACTTCTGATGAATTTGAATGCAAATTCACAAAGCATTAAAACAAACCATGTTTAAACTCGTTGGTTCATCAGATGCAAATATTGTGCATTAAGCAGGGAACACCCATTTATGAAAATAATGAAAACTGACACCAATATAATAAAATCATTACAGGTTTATGGATTCTGGGACTTAAACAAGCCATACCCTTGCTTCTCCTAACTGATTAAATGCTTCTTTGCAGTTTATGTTTGATCTGCAATTCAAAAATAAATTAGTTCAGTCTTTGAGCCCAGAACCTTGGAAAATTGCTAGGAGGTTCTACCTCAGATTCGTCTGGGGAAAAGAGCTGGGTAAAGGGAGGAAATTGTGGGGGCAGGGAAGCTTGCAGTACAACTGAGAACCGACAGCACAAGAGAGGAAGCAGAGAGACAAATCGAGGTTTGCAGACTCTACCGGCAGCGTTCACAAACCTGTGGCCTAAGCAGCGTCGTGTGCAACAAAAGGGGAGGATGATCATACTGTGGGCACTTGTGTTTCATAAAGCTGGCACGGATGGGTCTGCCACACCATGTGCTTCATTTCCATGAAACCTCAACCATCTTCACTTTGCCTCATGTTTGCAGACAAAGAGTTTGAGTGTGGAAGGATTGCCCAAAATTTCTGGGGTTCTCCCACGGCAAGGAAGCAAAACCAAATGTGACCATGTTCTAACCGATAAAGTAGATCTTTCAGGTTGTATGTAAACAGTATATATAGTGTGGGTTTTTCATTAATCCCCCTTGTCTAATTATCATGAACACGATTTCATTTTCAGTTAGATGACAACAGCCTAGCTCAATAGTTTCCAGTAAAATCTTTGTATCTGGATAATAAATTCTTCTCATAATGACGAGATTTAGAACAGCAAAACACTCCTCACTGAGGCATGTAATGCTGATAAAGCACTATTTTGCTGCACAATCTATGCAGTATAAAAAGTTCTTTCCTGCATCATGATCTGCTCCAATTTGTGTATAAATAGCATTTGTAATAAAAGGAAATGTAACACCAAGTTTTACTTAAATAACTGTTCAAAAAGAGATTGGGAGATAATGTAGCTAACACACAACAACAACAACAAAAAAAAGAAGGGCAACTGCAACAGCTCTTTCTCAACATCCTTTTTTTTTTTCTTTTATGAATCAGTTCACACTAACATTAAGTATTTGAACCCAAATATTTAAAGAATTATATGTTGGGATGTTTTGAAGGTAGTTTGGTTCCATCTAAATGTGCTGCAAACACCAGAAAGCCCAACTTTGAAAACAACTCTCTCCATAACTTTAAACAGTCATCCCAAGAAAGGTCCTGTTTCTGAGGACAAACATACATGACTGAAAAGGTCTAACAAGATGTGAAGTCCTTCAGATCTACATTTTCAAATGTGAATGTCTTGAAACTGGATGTAAAGAAACCATTGGCTATTTCTGAGGAACCATGCAGCAGCACACTGACAGTGCCACTGACACTGGACCACAAGGGATTTGATAAGCCTGACTGTTCCAGCATTGCAGCTATCCAGCACCCACTGTCTCCACTACCTTCTATAAACCCTTGACCAGCAGATCAAGAACTTCTATTACTATGACAAACCCATTATTTGCACCTATAGCTTTGTCATGTCCAGACCACGGCACATGGAACAATACTGGTCGGAGATTAGGAGTAAAATTGTGTCCACATTCAGGACACGGACAAAATTCCCACTGAATCACAAAGCAAGTAATACCATTTTGGATTAAAGAAAAAAAAAAGAAAAAAAGGATTCTGCTCATTCTTTATCATTTAATGCCAATGCTCTGAAATCCATTCTGGCTTCTAATGGGCATTAGGATGCTGGTGAAAAGTTACCTAATCCTGAGTCACTATGTTTAACTCTGTTGCTCTTTTCACAACCCTTTTTGTGAGCACAGCCAAAAGTAGCATTTGGAATGTGCTCATTTTGTTATAGAGAGGGAAAAACATATGTCACATTTTCTTATCATTTCTGAAGTTGATCCCAAAACTAGACTGAAATAGTTTCTGATTACAGGTATTTTCTGTGAACTGTGAGGCAGGTGAGGATTTGTTTTTCCCTCATGTCCTACTGGCTAAATTCTTGAGAGTTGCTGAGAAGATGCTGTAACATTAATTAAAATTTGTACTGGTTGAAGTGATGTATCTTGAGACCTTGTCTTTAAGAGCTGCTGAATACCAGATCAACCTCAACCTCTCAGTGCTACATGCATCTTCTGGTGGTTTTTTTAATTGTATGATTGTAGGAGAAGGACAATACTCAAGGATAAAGGACCACCTTAATCTGCATCAAATGAGATTGGCCTGGTTAAACAGTGACAAAGATGTATGGATATGTAGGAAGTGTCAATCTGAGCACTCAGATGTGGAATTAGGACTACATGTATGGTACTTATTTTAGAAAGTGGATCTCAGAGAATAGATAGGGTTGCCCACTTAGTGCAGAAAACCCTGCTCCAGTTTTAAAAGCTGTTGTCACTGCAGAGCAAATGCTTCAATTTTGAAGCAAAGTGGTATGTTTGGTGGCCTCATTTGCATGACAATGCCCAGAATGCTCTCCTAACTCACAGCTATTTCACGGAAGGGCCGATGCATTCCAGGTTTGAGAATAAACCCAGATCCTGTGGGTAAACCAGTGCATATGATTTTAATACTTCTCCTCCAATTCATGCAAAAGATGAGACTCTTAAAGTGGATAGTGATTATGGGTAACCAAACTAACCTGTCATCAGTATTTACTAGAAACCAGAATTACAAATGGTAGTTCGGCAAGTCTCTAACTCCTTGATTAATTAGCTGATCATCTTGTACCCATGTGTATATGCTTTAGGTGTTGACATAAGTCATGAAGGTTGCTGTGAAGAGCTGTCCCAATGTATTAACAAGCAAACCCAGAAAAACTAAACAATGCACGAAACACAGCACAGATACAGAATAACAGTTCATCAAGACGGACTTTGCTTGTCTCCTGCACTTCTCTCCTCCTCTCTCACAGCTTGCTACACAAAATAAATGCACTACATCGACTTACACTGCAGTACAGAATATCACAGTCTGCTCTATTGTGTGGATTTCACTGCTGAGAAGCTGTAACACTAATTGTCAGTTTCCCACGATCAAAGTAATTTGGTTAAATAATTGGTTTACATTTACTATATCCTATTTGCCTCACAAAAACAAATGTTGTAACAAAAGATCATCTGAAGAGGAGGGAATGCTATGGTGATAACACCAATATGGTGCCAACATATGGAGAAATATGTGCGTTTTGTGCACATAAACAATGACATGAAGCTTCAGCTGTTTAGAGAACAAAGCTTTACACCTGAGTTAACTTAATATTGTGATACGTGCATTCTGGTGTGTATGCGTATGAGGGGTGAACCTCTTCTGATATTGGATCTTGGCACTGCAATTAATGTTTTAAATGCTGATTAACTGGTGATCACTTATAATTAATTCTTGATTGGTGAAAAATGATTTCTTCTTTACCAGTGACATGAAGTCTGCGCTCACAATGCGAAACAATGGCTTCTCTATACCCAAAATCAGGTTGATGACATCATGATAACCTTTCAAGACATTCTTGGCTTTTCAGATGTTTTTCCCTCTTTTATTTGATATAATATGTGGATTTGACCACAATTTTCACAGCTCCTCCCCCGATGCAGAAAAGGAACACAGTAACTAAGTGCCTGCAGCAGTGACAGAAGCCGTTTCTTTAGCTTCCCTCCAGACTACCAGGCGTGAAGAACGGCTGAAACATTTTCCTTCAGCCACCAGAGTGGCTCATTTTCCAAATGTCGCTAGAACAACTTCATCCAGAAGAGGCTGCCACTGGAGTTCCTTCAAAATTCTGCCAGAATGGCTTAAACTCAAATGTAATTAAAAGCCTCTGAAAAACTCGTAAGTCAAGGGAGTGGCATAACACCCATTAATTACAGTGCTCCGTGATGTCACACCTGTGACTTATGAGAGGCTATCCTGAGGTGGGTTCAGAGCTGCTGTTCGTAATTTATAACGGTGTTTTGACGCCTGCCCAGCAAAAAAAGCGGTTTCGCATTGGGATGGTACATACCTTGTAACAGCTGATTGCATGATATAAAAAATAATATTTTGGGCTTCATTCATTGGAAAACTATTGTGGCTGAACACAGGTTTAAAAACCAAATACACCACCACCAAATGGTGCACATGCAGTCGTACCATAACCCTGTGATAACATCTGGTTTGACTATAGCACTGTTGATGTCAATCAATGGTCAATGCTAAGAACAGAGGAAAAAAAAACTTCAGAAGACAGAAGTGATTGCTGATTTTTCCAGTGGATTCTGATAGTGACTGGTTTTTAACATTAAGACTGGAATCAGAAGATTTGCATAATTGTGCTTGGCTGTACCTGCAGAATTTAGACAGTTGTAAAGAAAATAAAATTCTGAACAGGTTACCTGAAATGAACTGAGGTAGGTTTATTTCCATCAGTCCTCAGATGCTATTTTTGCTAAAATATAGGGCATACTGTCTACAGAATGTTAAATTAAATTATACAGAATGATACTCAGTTTTATGAATTTGAAGTAAAAGTTGTCTGTATTTGACAGACATTTACAGAAAAAAAATGGCAATGTTTCTGCAACAGATTAAAACCTGCATTTTGCTTTTTTCCTTTGTCTGTTTTGAGTTTAAATGGAAACAAACCTTACAGTATAGAATTGGCTTAAGGTCACCTGTCTACAAGGGATTACTGTGTAGTTCCTTTTATATTTTTCCCCCTACTAGTTTGAGGGACAAAAGGGCAGCAGTACCCTAAGGGCTTTTTCAAATAACCTCTTTAGCAAATAAAGTCATACCCTATGTATAGAGGCCATTTCATCCCAGTCCCATGGGCTGCCTGTAGGGTAAAATACTGAATTTTTCTGGCATATGTCACTGAGTGTGAAAAAGAGGACCACTACTTACAGAAAGTTAAAGGCTGAATGAAAGAATGTGAGTTTCCTTAATGCACTAATTTAAAACATTGTATATTGAAGCAGAAAACATTGACTATAAGCGTCTCAGAAAAATGCTGGAATATATTTATGTGAGCCATACAGACTCACGTATCAACAACTGATTTACTATGGCTTGAAAACACAACAGATTCAGCTAATCTGAAATCTTAAACAAACAAATATATTTTCTCCAGGGAAAATAAATAAAATGAAATCTGGCCTATTCTTTATGAATGTAATCTTATGATGGTATCAATTTAACATTACCATAAACATCTCTGAAATCAACTGTCAAGAAGGAATCTGTTATGCTTATATAAATTACTATTATTATTGTTTTTTTGCTGCACTTACTGCACCCCACTTCTGTAATTGCTTAAAAGACAACATGCAAACCCTCAAACTTTCAAGTATTCATAAGGTATAAAAAATGGTTTTAAAACAAATGATTTGACAGCTGCAAATGCAGGATAACACCTAGTTACATTATAGAAACAGTGTGGATAATTACTTTTTTTCAGAAGGAAAGACTCCATGGACCATGGTCCTGTCTGAATTTTCCTGCAGTTCGGATAACGTGCAGTAATACAAATCCTGTTGTCACCTCAACCAAGTCTTTTTATCATCTATACATCAGCAAGAATGATGAGAGACGTCCCATGATTCTAACAGTCTTCCTTTGAAGGATACACATGTTAATTACTGCACTAATTATGGTTTTTGAATAACCAAATGAAGTAAGCAGTCTATGGGAGGTACGGGCATAAAACTAAGACTGAGAAAATACTAGTTACTGAAGTCATCAGTGTAAACTGACACATTGAACATGCTTAAAAAAAGTAGAAGTAGATTTTAAAAGACAAGCATCTTCAATAATTAGGGTTCCCATACAGGAAAAAGAAATGTTATTTCTTAATGGCAAGTGCATTTAAACTGTTATCTAAAGATCTGAAGGTAAGCCTGCTTAATTCACTGTTCTTCTTTTGTTATTAGGAAAACATAATTGTTCCAAATAATTAGCACTAGAGTACATCACAAGCTGACAACAAAATTATAGAAATCTTCATATTCAGATCCGTCTAGCTGGCTATTAGGAACAGTTTCTGATCATAACCCATTAGTTGAAGTGCTGTGAGTTCTTGATTGCCACCAAATAACCTCAGATATCTGCCTAAGTTAACAGCCTCTATTTATTCAGAGTTTTCTTGACAGTAAAAATTGCTTACGATTTTTACAGCTGCCACACAAAAGAACAGTATCAGATGTGTGCACTTGCAAGACTAGGTGATAAAATAATTGAAATGTGGATTTTTAGACACAATTTCAACGCCTAACTTTCTAAATGAAAAACAGCTATGGGATTTCAGTGTGCTGTAATGGTACTATTGGCTTTCCTGTTTATTAAAAATTAACATGAACGCATTCCAAATCTTCCTAGTTGTGATGACCATGCTAATTAAAATAAGATTTGTTTGGGCCAAGGTTCTTTGGCATAACAGCCCTACTTTGTCCTTTTTTTTTCCACTGAGCACTAACTAATCAACTCCTAAAGATATTTCTGTATTTTATGGCTCAATTCTTCTTGGGGCTTTTTGGTACTTTCTTGTGAATCATACCAGGGCATAAACAGCTGTTAATCTATTTCTTAAACAGATAACTAGCATGGATAGCATCACGGCAAACGCTACCAGAAAGTGTAGCATATTTTTAAAAGACACTGACAAATTAATCCTCTGACAGCAATCACTGCTGTAACCCCAAAAGGAATAAAAAAAAAGAAACCAACCAAAATTACATGCACATGGTAAGAAGAGAATTGCACTCTTTTAGTTACTTACCCAGCTTCAGTGAGTGGATTATTGATAATGTAATACAGACAAAATAAAAACTTATTTAAATTCCCCATCTAATACCTTAGTTATTTATAATACTATTTGAAGCTCCTTTCGAAATGTGGGGTTTTTTAGGTGATCTTTTTTTTGTTTCATTTTTTTTTTAATAATAGCTCAGTTTATAAACCTACAAAGCTTTATGTCAAATCCCATGGGGAATAACTTTGATTACTAGAGTAATTAATGATGCTGGATAGTAATATGGATTTTCTGTTAAGATTTGAGTTTGAAGTTAATTAGTCTCCACATTATGATTTGCTGATTAATTACAGATATTTAGTTATAAAGAGAGATGTTAATTATTAATCTAAAAAATCATCTTGTGCAATTAACTAAAACTTTGATGTCAGTCACCACTCCCCTCGTATGTAACTTCCAAGGTGCTAATTCTATGGAGGGAGGCACGTGCCTTCCCCAAAAGGTAAAGAAAGTCCTTCTGCTATCTTTTTTGTGTATATAGAGGGAACACATTTTTCTCTTTATTTGTCAGGACAAGCCACCCACTTTGAAGCTGGACTGTAACTTAATTCTCATGAAAGTACTGATCTTTCATTGCTTATTCTTACAATATGCCTCATCACTGAAAAAGAAAGTGCTATAAAAGAAATTCCACTATGAGTCTTAACTGTGTGTACTCTCGAAATCTTGTCTTAACCTCAGAGCTGTGATGTTCTGCTGACTGATGGGCTTTGTCAGTTCCCATGTTAAAGTCTGGAATGAGCTTCAGTGTTGCTACAGAGATCAGTATTTTCCAGCAACAGCAGCAGCAGCAGGCTTTACCAGTGCCAAGAAAATATTAGAGCAAAACTACTAATTAATGTAACAGCTCAGTTAGAATTGAAAATCAACTTTTGTTTAAAAAGAAATGCCACATTATCTCCTTTCCCCCCTCGCTTCTCTTCTGATCTGCAAAGAAGAAATCTTACTGTTAATGTAAAGGGGCTAAGAATGCGATTAAGAAATAGGGTTAAACCAAAATGCATCAGCAGCACACCAATGTCCTGGAATTTACCCTAGTAACACAGACTCTGAACAGGGATCTGTTTACATTATCTCTAGATCATCTTGACAATATTCATTCTCTATTTACCTAAATGAGGCAATATGATGATATTTATTGCTCAGAATGGCTAAATATAGACTTTTCCTGAGCACTCAATATCATAGTGGGAGGTTTTGCTCTAATCTACATCTTTAAACTGACAAGCTGGAGCATTCCTAATGAATGCCTCTTTTCATCTGGATGTCTGTGTGTATTTGACAGTATAAATATTTAGCAATATCGGAGTCAGCTTGTGATTTTACCCAGATGGACTGATTGATGCCTTGGCTTGACGTTGCCAAAGACAATCCATGTAGTTATATAAGCAATTTCCCTCTTACTTCCTAAGAAGCAATTAGGTGGCCAAAGGCAGCAACCCAAAAATAGTGAGAATACTTCTGGTATCAGCTGACAACTCTAAGGGATAAATAAAATATGGTACTTAAATTATTACCACTTTACTTCCATGAATCATAGGATTAAAGCTTTCACTTCTAAAGTACATATAAATTGCAGGGTTTCTTATGTCTGTAATTTGCAAGAATCTAAGTTAAAATACCAGCTAATCAGTCAACTCACATTCACCTTGGGAAAAGTACCACCCTTCCTTGTCATTTTTGTAAATTGCATGCCTAAGCACCAATGTTATTTTCAGGGGAAAAAAGCTTGTTGTCAATAACACATATTGCAGTCTAGTTAAAACAACATTTGTTAAGGTTTAATCGCAAATGTAATCTGCTTTTAAAGTTTAGACAGAATGCTCAGAGAAATTCAAGGGACAGATAATAAATCATTTTCTCCTATCCTGGGTGTGAACAAGGTAGGCTGGAGTCTTGCAGGTGTGCTGCCTTTTTCTCCTATGTGTTACAGACTCTTGCTGGTTTCCACCGACTGTTCAAAAATATAGGGACTCCATCAACTAAGAAACAAGAATTTTTTTTACTATCTGACTTTCAAACGACAGTCGCTGCACTTCTCGTATTGTAAAATATTCCCCATAATTTTATTCAGTTTGCATCTTTGCATACACTTTGTAATTCATAATGTGCACAACAAATTGCAGAAACGAGAATTTTTAGCTGCATTTCATGCACACACATATAAAAATATGTGAATACAACAACAAAAAAATCCTGGATACTGAATGTCAGCTTTAAATTAGCTATGCACTGTTTGTCTGTGTCGGTCTTACATGGTGTAAGATGCCTGCAATGATTATATCTCGTTCTCTTATGCATGTTAGTACTTTGGGGGAAAGAACAGTCGCACAATATTTTTGGCAACAGTAAAATTCACGTCCCAGCTATGTTGTCGATTTCATTCCCTTCCCCAAACACCTTCAGTTTCTTTGTTTTCTATTAACTCATTCCAGTCTTTGTATGCCCCATGCAATAACCCAGGAAAAAGGGCAAGGAACACATTATTCTTCTTGACACTAATACCTATAGATCCTGTTCTGCAGTGATACCTCTCCCTATCACTAAGTATCTCAGCAAACAGAATTCTCCAAACTCAAGAGCTGGAACCATTAATATATTGCACAGGCAAGTGGGACACAATGCCTACTGGTAATCAGACAAATACAACAAGGCTTCTTGGGGCCTGACCATCTGCTTATGATATACAGGAGTTTTAAGTGCAGCATGCTTTGGCTACATTATTTTATTCCAAAAGGCAGTCTCTCTGATTACCTGTTTTATTATTATTCTGTGACCAGCTGGGTGCCAAATAAAAATAAATGTATGCTGTTTCGTATTTATTGGATTTGATTAGTAATAAATTTGTTATTGACCAGATCCAGAGTGTGAAGGCCTGAGGCACAATCCAATGGTCTCTACTCACTTGATCATTACACCCTCCACTTTCAATCAAGCTGCATTGAATTGTGTTACTCTATGTTTTGCTTCTCAATTGTCTGGTTTGAGAATGGAGAATCAGGGATGGAGGGAGAGGAAAGTTGATGTTTTCTAGCGAGAAAATTAGGAAAGAAAGGGAAGGCTGTCCCTTTAAGCTGGGAGATAACTACAATACAATACCAAAAGAAATCTGGTGATAAAGTGCACTGTACATGGTACAATCCATTGAACAGGTTGACGTGAGAAATTACTAGGTCGGATAAGGCAAAGTTTAGAATAAACTGCATTGTTTTACAAAATATGTCATCGGGAAAATGCATTAACTCTAATCAGCCAAAATGGTGTGATTCATTGCTTAATTTCAGGGTATCAGGCTATAAATTACATCAGGCCTGCCACAACTAATTTTTGCAGTGGCATACTAGATGAAAAATGAAATGTCCAAGTGGCTACAAGTGAAAAGCTTCCATCTTTCTTCCACAGCTGAATATTACTTACTCTAATGATGTATAATAGCCTGCAACTACACTTAACCTGTGCATTAAATAGCAGCACAAAATGTTTACCTAGAGTTATGAAGAAGAAAACAGCAAATCAAGCAAAGGAATCTAGAGTGTGTACATTAACCTCCCACATGCCAACATAATTGTCCTCTACAGATGATGTATAACACTTATTCCAAATCATACTTTTTTTTTCGTTACACATAATAGCTTACACTTCAAGTATCAAAAGTGTCAAAGCATTGTGTGATAAATTGATGCCAAAATGTACCTAATTAATAAGTCTGATGATGTTTAGATTAAAACAGATGTTGGTTATGTTGTTAACAGAAAAACAGCTAATAAAAATAATTGCAACCTATATGCCTAAAAACTGCAGGTATTATTAAATAGAACAACAAAACCTGAGCAGTGCAAAATGGTTAGTAAGCTTTTTTTGGGTGCGAATGGTCTTTTATGTACAAATTCCAAACAACAGGTCAAAGCAGTTCATCAGATCAGCAGTTACAAGCAACTTCCCCTTGTTTAAAATCCTTAGCCAGGCTTTATATGGAGATCATTTTTACCAGTGATACTCTGTGTGCAACAAAAACTACTGTAAGACATGCACACTATTATTCACTTACAATAAATAAGGTGAATTCTGTGTTGATTACACACACAAAAAAAGAAGATAATGAACTCCAGAAAGTTTCTGAATGTGATCAAGTAATTCATGATAATACAAGTATCTTGTAGATACCAATGAAAAAATAAGCTAGAAATAACATGGTATTTTAAAACTAGCTTTATTCTATAAATTAAATATCATAATATTTAAAATACTTGGGGTTTTTACCCTCATGGAAAATAACCTTTTATCACTTTGCCTCCTTAAAAAATATAGCATCCAGGGAGAATCTATTGATGGAAAACCTGATGACAAAAAATTCTATCGGTCTGAAGCAACTTTTGGAGAATCTGATTAGGTCTCATGCTGCAATACTAGGTATTCCATTTTTGCCAAAGGGCCAGCTATTATTATTAACATCATTTGTCTGAATCATTACTCTGCACCTTGGTTCAGCAAACACTATGAAGATGGCATGGTAATAAATGACCGCAGGATTCTTTCCTGCTTCAGCCTGTTTTTATCTGCCACCTCTCTACCGTCAGCTCCATCTTTCTGAACCTCTCTGAATCCCCAAAAGGGACGGGGCGTCTATTTGTTTTCCACTAGGTTACCACTCTGTCTATTGTTGTTTGCACTAAAGGGTACGAATTCAATTCATTCTTGTGACATAAAAGCACTGATACAGTAAATTTTTTGCCCAAGAGAAAACACAAAGTTGCTGAATATGGGCTAAGATGTGAAGCTCTTATATGTACGTGAAGGAGCTTTCTGAGACAGTCTTGCTCACTAAATATTGTTTTTTCTCCTCCACAATCTAGACAATCACATTACAGCGTTTTTAACTTACACTAACCTTGCCAAATTGGTACCTCTTGCAAAACAGTGACTGTGCAGGAGGGGTTAAGTAATACACCCTCTTGTACCTATAAGCAAGAGAGGAAACAAAGGGCTGGGCGGTACGATAGCCAATCGGTAGCTGTAAGATTAAGTAAGCCAGTGCTTCCATGATAATCAGGGTTAGTGGAAATGGCAGATGAGAACCGAGGAAAATAACTAACCAAGGAAAAAAGACTTAAAAATAGTTAAATAAGAAAACTGTAATGAGAAGGAACTACAGGGCATTGAGTAATCTTATTTTTCTGCATGTTGAAATTCACACAAATTACTTTACCTTTATTCATACCTAAACATGCCAGAAAACAATCAATCTGCTATCTCAAAGAATTGATCAAAACTGAGCAGAGCAGGCATAATGTCTCATACTTCACTCTGCAAAATAAAACCAAAACCTTTCAGAGATGTAATGGGTCTCTTTCTTTTAAATAAGAAAATATGCTTATTTTCTTCTTCAGTGACAAGAAGTATTGAAGTGTTGAAAAATACCACATCAGACATCTCTTCAAGATTTCCCAATTACAAACATCTTGTCTCAGATACCATCTTTTTGCAAAACCATAAGGCAGATTTTATGAGATGATCCATTAACAAAAATAAATTTCAGTGTCCTAATATACGTAAACATATCAGGCTTTGAGGGAATGTAAGACATGTAAATGCAGTTATAAAGCAAACTTAGCACGGCTTTTCACGGCCAAAGGCATCTTGTTTTTCCAAATATACTGTTAAGAAGTGCCAAACTTAGTAAACCCTACAGAAAATAGCCAAGTACTTTCTTGTCTGAGTCTTATAGAATGCTTAAAAATAGCACTCCTAAGTCTGAAATGTTATAACTGTTTACAAAACCTGAAAGGTTGCATTATGCACAACGTTCTTTGCCATCAAAATGCTCTATGTTCCTGCCAGAAGTTAAGAAGTTATCACTTGAAAATCACTGGCTAATCTAGCTTGTGCTAAGATGGATTTTTAATGAAAGTTTAATGAATGATAAATACTTGTTTCTTGATAAATGTTTAATTATGCCAATAATTACCAACTGCTGAAAACTACTGTTGTGTTAATAATGGCATTTTAGTACACAAGCAGTTTCATGAGTCATGATGCTGTTAAAGATCAGAATTCCATCTGTCTAATGCAAACTAGCAAAACAAAAGAAAAGTCTAATTAATATTTTGATACATTTTCCCTATACACTTAAAACGGATGTCCTTTTGTGAAAGAACAAATTTACTAGCTCCCTTTTTGAGAGAAGAATTAAATGTCTCAGAGCCATTATGTTATTAATCATTACTAGTATTTGAACCTAAAAACTGAAAGAGAAAAAGGAATCACGCCAGATGTAGCATATGTATGAATGCTTCTTGCTTATCTTATTTTGGAAGAGGAAAGAATGGGACATTAAGGTGATGATGAGACCAAGTTTTCGCCTGAAATATTTTGAAACGTTCAGGTACCACACTATGTATGTAACATTTATCTTCAGAGTTACCTAGGACTATTTTGCTGATGTCAAAAAGCCAGCAGACTGCAACCCTCACCTCTTACAAATGCGGGGCCAAGAAACATCAAATTGTCATGGTGCCTTCCAATGGGGCCAGATAAAATGGAGATTCTCATACAAGTACAAAGAAGATAACAACATAAACATGAAATAAATCAGGACAAAGTAAAATGAGGTAAGAATATTGCCATGAAAAATAAGAGATCTAAGCTTTCACTGACTTATTTGTTTCAGGATGCCTCTTAGTTTGAAAATATCTCCCATATTTGTTGTGCTCTTGGTACTAATTTTGGCTTAGTCTCTCACCTAATTGCCACAATACTTGTGGACAGCCTCGCCAGGATCCTGGCAAGGTGCTAAGCCATTGGGCTTTTAATGATTTAAATATGGCTTCTTCCCTGCATCAACTCCAGTGTCAGGACATATTTTATGTATGTCCATTATCAATATATTTTAAAAGGGTCTTGATCCTTATAAGTGTTGAGTTTACATTCTATTACAAATGTTGAGATTTTCTTTCTTCTTGAAGCTATTTAAAATTTCAATTTAAATGGGTCTTTGCTTTTTACAGCAAAGATGGGGCAGAGCACTGTAAAACTTGTTTTATTCAGTAATCTTGTATCTCATGTGGGTTCGACTATGGGACCCTATAAATTATTTCCATTTCCTACGCCTACAACTCTACGACACAAATTTGTTTTCCACATAAAGGAAATGTATTTTTTGAGATGGTATTCTTATTTAACATTTATGTAATCTTTACTGTGCATCAGGATGTATTGGAGGAGTATGACCTCAACTTGATCACCTTACAGAATACTTTGATTCTGAAACAATTCTCGTAGTTCTGAGAATTGCCTGACATCTTTGATTTATGTTTTCACTGAAAAAAATACTCTTTTTTGCAGATTGGCAGTAGTTCATAACAAAAAGGTAGTTAAACACAAAACCAGACCATAAACTCTTATAATGAACCGAACCAAAACAAACACACTAATGAAATATCAGAAAGGAATTTTTCTTGCTGGAGAGAGAGACTGGAATGCTGCTTCAGATTAGCACGGTGAGCCTGTTAGCATCCATATAGCATCTGCAAAGCAACGCAGAAGTCAGTGCAGTGAAACAGAAAACAAAGCCCATCCTGACAAATGGCTGGTGGCTAATAACACTTCCTCCCTAAGATTAACTTAGGACAATAAAAGAACAAATGCAAAGGTATATTCAAATGTATATCGACATTTTTTCCTGCAGTTGAATCATAGCAGGCTATTGCTCTAATGTTATAAAATTACCTAGATTATACAGTAATGTATGATACAATCAGTGATAGCCTTTTTGATCCTGTCATACTGTGTTCTGTAGCACTTGAAACGTAAAGGTGGTAATATATAGATATCAATCTCATCAATATCCTGCACTTTAAATAGACACAAAACCCATTAATCTCCTAATTTCCTACAGGAAAGTTTGCACACCCAGTAATCAATACCATAAGGAAACTGCCCCTTTCAACTGACCCAAAATATTCCCGTGACCCATGTGGGAGGACAGACTCCTGTCCCATATAATTGTGGGATGGGCAAGTCAGTCCCAAATCCCACTGATTTCAGGAAAATGATCTGCTTTGCTCCTGGCAAAAGACAGTAGTGTTGACCAGCTAACCTTGCCCAAAAGCACTACCATAAATCACAAAAATATCAATTTTATTATTGAAGGGATAGAGCAACTTGCAAGTTTTTAAAGATATCTCAGTTCTGAACAACTTGTCTATGAAAATTTCATTCTATTGCAATACTACAGTGAAGTTCAAAATAAAAAATGATGCTTAAATAAATCAAGGAACTGTCTAAATCCCACTGCACCCAGCCTTCATCCTGTATTTCAAAATCTTGGCAAACATTAGTCCTCTTGAAATCAACAAATAAAATGCTTCATTCTGAATATCTCAGAAACAGCTACCTACATACTGTGTTAACAGTAATATTTCAGGGTTTTCTGTGCTTTTAAGACATGGTAATGTACTGGTGAAAACTGCCTGTGCCTACAGTTGCTCGTTACAGCTGGACTGGGTGGAGCTACATTGTCTGGAGCTGAAAGGTTGAAGATTTTTCCTAAAAAAAATGTGGTAGAGACAGCCATATATTAAAGTTTCACTCCACGTAAATGGAATGTCACTCTTTTATAACTACAGTCCACTATGATAATCCTCTTGGAATGCATTAATTATCATCCACCAGATAAGTGTCAAAAGCTACATTCCTAAAGGATTATCAATTCCCACCCAATTTCTACTGCGGCTGAATAAAGAAGAAAAGTTAGTGGAAAAAGAAGCAGCATCAAGAAGCTCTTAGTCTTCCCACAGCTATTCTCTACTCAGAATGGAAATTCTGCTTTTAGGAACAGCTCAGCCATTCATATAGCTTTCATCACAACTGCACAAGTAGAAGACAGCCAGTGACATGGTCTCTGTGTTAAAACAGGAAAGATTTTGTCCGGTAGATTCTTTCATTATATAGCAACATTCTCATTACAAGTACTGGGGAAAAGAAAGAAAACCCTTCACTGCTAGAAGGCTTCAATAAAGACCCCAAACCCACAAAATAAGAGTCTTTCTTCAAGTTAAGGCATTTTTAATCATTACGTCAAACAATTTTCTACTGTCCCTTTTTTCTTTCTATGCTGTCACTTTTCTACTTTTGAAGAAACCAGAATGCAAACAAAACTCTCAAAAAGACTTCAGTGAACAACTTGACTGACTACATAGGCAGGAGAAAGCATAGAAAAAGCAAAATGTTCCCAATATGCAGAACAAGACCAAAAAAAAAAAAAAAGACACTGCATTGCTTTTGTTATAGGCTTCTAGATGTATTTTACTACTTTTAATTTAGGTGCCTGTGTACAACTCTGCCATTTGTGAAAAATCAGTCCATCCAACCTCACAAAAAGAGTACGTCACAAATTGAGATATACACACGCACGGATGGGTATGCCACAAAAATCAGCACCACAAATTGCTCTGCAGGTCTAACATTACAACCTCAGTACACCTGCAGACTGGTGGAGATGAGATAAAAGAATTCTTTGTCTAAAGTAGACTCTACTGCACAGAAAGGTCAGTGGTGCGCCTCTTCATGCTGCTTTTCCTTCTGAGTTATCAATGAAGTGATAGTCCTGGATGGAATTATGCAGTATTAGTAGTGTTTTATATACAATTTATATGTTGTAATTGTTCTGAGAGGAATTTATATGTCGCAATTATTCTTGTGCCAGGCCCTGTACAAACACAGGAGCTGAGGGAAGCAATCCACTGAAAGGCCTCACAGCTTAAAAACAAAATGAGAATAAACTAATAATAGTGAAAGCATATTGCTGAACAGCTTACACATGGCCACACTACCATGGCAAAATGGCAAAAAAGCCTTTTATTCACCTAATGTCCTAACAAGGACATTTCAAGCCATTAAGAATATTGACCTTTTACTGCATTTGTTGCTATGACTATGGGGCACCATGCAGGTGGAAATGCTGTGCAGTGAGGCACTTGTAGTAGATTCCTGTAGCACGTTTTCTATAAGTAAGAATGTCCTGGGAAAAATCCAGTATTTTTAAGTACATAACTCTTACCTGGGTTTCCCCTGCAGTTTAAACTGAAATACAGTCATATAATTAGTCATATAATGTTGCTCTGTGTTGAAATCCTGCAACAGATTTCAACATCCTTTGAGACAGAAGATTTTATAGAAATATTAAATTATTACAGTAAATTTGGAATTGGTGGAGCAACTGAAGCACTGAATTGCAAGATACATTCCTTGTTTCTTCCTGCACAAGAGTAGCAAGTTTTTACCAGCACGCACCACAGATCTAACACCAATCAGACTTCCACCCCACCTTCAACATTAATAGCAGATCTTCCCACTGTCACTGAAATAGGATGAAATTCTGGGTTTTGTTTGTTTAACAGGGCTTTTTAAATGAAAACTTTGGGACATCTGTGGGTGCCTTGTATTATATTAACACATGCACCTCGCTGTCTCCTGTCTTAACAGTGTGTTGTCACATTTGCAGTTTGGGCAAGACAGAATTGCTCATCTTCCCCTCACAGCCCATCTGGTTTCTCCCAAGCTGCTCAGGCGACAACACTCTAAAGAAAAAGCGATGTTATCAGGGGCACGTACCAATATATATCACATATTGCAGCATGTTTTGTCATTTACAATGCATCATAAAAAGTTACATTGCATCTGACCTACAACATGATGTAATGTAAAATGACATGCTTACATTGAACAACATTACATTACTCAAAAATCTGTATTTAAAGAAATAACCATGGGGAGGGGTGTCTATTTATTTATTTGGAATGCTATAAATTTTGACAGACATTAAGTCAGCCAAGAGAAAGGGGGAGGTGGAGCAACTAAATATTTAACTGCGTGGCTGCTTAGTCACTTCCTAATGACACTTTTTTACAAACAAAAAGAATTAAATAATACACAATGAGATCCGTTGTACATCTTTAATATTAAACACAACAGATGATATAATCACAGAAATAATACCAGTAACTTTCAAGGTGCAAAACTGCAGTCAATTTTCTTCATGTTTTACTACTAAAAAATGTAACGATCAAGCTGTAAAAATGCATTTTAAGGCTTTCTGTTGGATTTTTAAGAGCAAGAGCAGAAAGCAGAGTGCACTGTACATTCCACAGATCTGCTTTTTAAGAATCAACATGGTACACACCATGTGAACTGTCACATTAATAACCCTATGCTGATATTCAAATTTTCTGTCTTAAGCTAAAGAAAGATTGAATACCCTGCTGTTGTGTGGCTAAGATTGAAGAGGTGTCTCACTGACATTGTTCAAAGTTTATGAAAATATATGAATGCTCAAATGTCATTGGCTTTGCGCCTCCAACAGACTGTGGTTTTATGAGAAATCAGTCTTTTAATCAAAATGACTGAATACCTTAAGGTCGAATCCAAAGATATCAGTTAATATCTAGAAACGCGCTATTTCTGCGTATTTTGCCAAATTTGTGGAGCATTTTAAAGTGTTAATTTGTGCATCCCATATTGAAAATTGATCTTGAGTTTTAGCTTTTTGTCAAGCAAAAACATATGGTTACAAGCTCTATGCATTTTATGTGACGGCTGTTGAAGCTGTCACATGTGCAAACTTGATAACCGATGTGACACATACGCAAATAATTTGCTTGTTTAGTAACAATTCAAAGATTCATTATTCATGCAAAAACACGTTGTTTTTTAAAAATGATCAGATGGAAGTAGTCTTCATTTTGCACAATCTAGTCTCATTGGTGTGCAAACACTGATAAAATAAAGCTGGGAACTAAGTGGTATTAAAACAAATCCAAGAATATGGGTATTTTCAGATAATTATTGAACCAGATGGTGTTTTTTGTTAATTCTGCCATCAGTCTGAGAACTTGATGTCTTACATCTGCACTTGGTAAAATAAATTTTGCCACTGACATTATTTCAGTTTTCTTAAAATATTTCAATCAATTTTACACCAAGATTTGCAAACATCTGCCATTCTACATGACTGTGAGATGAAATTATTTGAAAAAAAAATCTAAAGAAAACACTTATCCTAAATCTAACTTAGGCTTAGCATTTCTGCTGCTAAGCTGTCTGAAATACTACTTTATGAATATTATAAATAAAATGCTAATCATGTGCCAAAATACTGCTACCTTCAGTTTTGCAAGGAAGAATCTATATTAACCATTGAAGAGTTGCAGGTTCATTTGGGGCTGCCATCTTGGGATTTTACAGTCCCTTTACTTTGTTCTTAAGGTTAGAGGTTAGAACTTCAGTGGCACAGAACTAATTAAAACTTCTTCCCTGGCCTCTGTAAGAGTAAACAAACAAACAAACAAATAAATCTGGAATATCTGACCAACCTATTTAGATCTACTTTAAATCAGCGGATATAAAACCAATCCAAACAGGCATTCAACCAGCAGCTATGTTATTCACCCTAATAGAACTCCTCATAAACATTATCACTCAAGTATTGTACCTCATAAACAGATGTGCTCAATCACTTATGCACGGCTCACACCATATACACCACTTTAGATACTTCCTTTCTGTGATCTAAATCACAGCATTTCTTGAAAATTCAGCTGTAACAGGCAATAAAATTGTAGAGCTGGCTTAACTACTACACTGCTCTACTACAGCAAATCCCAAATAAGACCCCTTTCACATATGATAGAATAGATAATCTCCCCTTTTGCCAGTAAATGCATGCTCTGTGATACAAGCTGCACCCCAGCAATCATCGGACCATCAGAGGCACCATGTGCGATGGCATTTCAATTATACCAAATATAATAATTGTGTGAACTTATTTATGAATTCTGCAACAGCCGTGGGAAAATCCCTACTGCTTTCTCTAGTTGGTGAGGTTTTATTACGGTGGTTTGCTATTCTAGCACCTTTGTGTGGGTAACACAGCAGAGCACGCCTGACCTGGCATACCAGTGCGCATCTTCTGCAGCCTGCACTCAAGCCACGTGCCTTTGATTCCCAGTCCTACCCTCCTGCTCTCTGGTCTGAGAGGAGGAGGCAGGAACACCTCTGAGTAAGATGGTATTTAAGAGAGAAATGACTCTTTGCAGAAGGACTAGGAATCCCACATGAAAATGTACTGACTTCCTCTGGTAGGGATCCTTCATAAAAACCTCTCTCAATGCCTTTTACTTGGAAGGCATTGCCAAGGGTTTTCTGCAAAAAGGAAAGTTCAGGGAGAACTGGTATGCCTGTCTGCATAAGCATAATGTTAGGATAAAGGCTATTTCTCTAGAGACAGATCCAAATCTCCTGAAGTGAAATGTCCTGTTGTGCAAATGTCCCGTGGTGCACTGATTTATCTTGCCGTAAAATGGAAAGTAGAGGATAGTACTCCTCTAAGATTTGTTTACTGCATTTAACCTGACTGATTGGAGGGTACCATGACACAAACCCTCACACCAGCATTTTGTTCCTCAGTGCTCTGACCTGGGACTCACTTTGGAGAGAACCCAGAATTCCCCATCAGTTCACAAGCAAAGGTTGTCTTTGAACAAGAAATCAGAGTACTCTAGAAAGCAAAAGAAAAAAGGCACATGGGAGCACATCTGTGACCAGATATTCCCTGATGTGAGGTTGGGACACATTGAGGGTGTGCAAATCCATGTTTAAGAAGTGCCCCAGCATCCCCAGTTACATGTAGCATGTCCTATTTCTCAAACTAAGAACAACCAAGGCGGGGGTGAATTATAAAAACTGAAGATACACTCTTCAAAAATTGCAGTGAACAATCCATCTTCCTCAAAAGTAGAAAACACTACCGGTTAGGATATTTTAAATCAGTTTTAAAATCATGCACATGGCCTTTTTTTAGAGTACAGAAGCCTATGATTGTTGACTGTTTTTTATATTGTTCTTTTTTTTAATCTTTTGGTTCCCTCTCATAGCTTGAGGCATGCAAGCTGGACAGAAGTGATATGAATAAATGTATTAAAAATATACTCAATATATTTTGAGGTAAACAACATTTTATTATCACTAGGCAGCTAGTTTAAAAAATATAGACATAAAAGTTAATTTGTAGATATTAATTGAATACTATTTTAACATTATTCTCATCCAGGATCAGACAGTTGGTTTAAAAAAAGTAAAAAAGACTGATATGGAATGTCTTTTTTCCCCTTTTATAGACTTGGCAAAGACCATCAGTTTATGGCCTGTTTCGTTTCTTGCCAGTAGACAGCACTGAAAGTTATAAAACTAAAACAATTGCTTTCATTTATATCTTTTCCTGATTACTCTGATGGCTGAAATGTCTGAAGAAGTTCAGAATCTGTAAAGCCTGTCACATTATAGAAACATGTCTCTTTAAACTAAATGTGAAATTCCAGTAATTGAAGTGATAAATCTACTGTTTTTGCTGGGGTACTTTTGATGAGAACTATAGTAGTAAATTAGAAATTATTCTCTGCTGTTATATCATGGTAAAAGCCTTTCCATTATCTGTTGTCAGTCACTAGGTATGGGCAAATAACTCAGTTGTCAATCTAACTGTGAAACCTTAAGTTCTGGGAATAATCAATAAGGAAAAAAACCAAAACCTCTCTATTATCTTCATGTAATTCTTCAGACAACTTGAAGTTGTTTTTTCCCTTTTTATTTCTGCACATCTCATTTATTCACAGATATATTGGATATCTTAGAATATTTCATTTTTTATAGCAAGTTTCATGTCAGCTCGTTTTCAAGTGGTATATGAGAGTTACATTTCAATACGGGTAAGCAGCTCTACCTATGTATCTATATACAATTTTACACATGATACAGACTTAATTAAATTAGCAGTAAAAGCCACCTACATTTTATTATTGATTTTTCAGCTACACTATTTATTGCCTAATATTTCTATTTTAAAAGTCTATGATGTTTTGCTCTTTCACGGATTCATGTAAACACCATTTGAAAGACCATAATGAATCTGAACATGAATACAAAAAACAACTATTATATGCCACAAACTTACATTGCAATCTGGAACTGAGTGGAAAAAAAAAAGGCAAAAAAATGCAAAAGCAATCATTTCCATCAGTTATGATACCAAACCTTAGAAGCCTTGCTTGGTGCAAGAGACAAAAGAAAGCAGCTCAAGTAGCTCTTAGCTCTGACACCTACTTGCTCTGTGGTCAATTCTTATGCCATGTAACCTCCCCTTTCCTCATCCCATCAATAGGTAAAATAGAAGAATAAAGTCCCAAAACAAATCCAAACTCAGCTCATGATTACCAGCTGGATTGAAATGAATTTTGGGAAAGATGTGTGGCTGGAACTACCAGCTAACCATTTTTAACATTTTTTCTTATTTAAAAAATGGCTGGAAGAATGGCTGAAGCAATATTTTCCTTTTCATGTGTGCATGTAAATTGTTCAAAACCTTTTTATCTAGGATTAGTTACAGACACAGAATAGGGACTGAAATATGCAATCAGAGAATGTTTAAGCAGAGTATTTTTTCCTTCCTGATTTTACCATTTAATGGAAATAGGTGTCATTTGTGAAATTTGGATATAGGTATGAATTCCATGTCCTGGAAATTTAAGAGGTTCAGATTCAGGGTTCTGAATCAGTCTCAAGTTTGTTTTATGTATTTTAGAGGGAAAGAATTATTTGCAAGTAAGAGGTGAAAAATACTGTTTCAGCTGTGAATTTGACCTCCTAATATTAGAATAGGTGAACAAATAGCCATTAAAGTATTTGAAACTTAAACTAAATAAACCAAGAAGAGCCAAAGAAAACAAATACAAAACTATGCCTAGCAATTTCCTCAGTAACTACTGAGAATATTAACAAAACTTAATATATTTATAGACTTCAATTTGTGCACTTGGAAAAATGCTGCATAAGAAAATAAAAACCCTGCTTATAAAGGAAGAAATTCTTGGGTTGTTCCACTTTAAAACCAGATTCTACCAAAGCAATACTGTACAGAAAAACTTGCTTTGGTACCCAAAGAACAAAGTCACAGGCTAAGGCATAAAATATGAAATACTAGTCCAACTTTCTCTTTGGACTTGCTTTTAAAGAGAGGGGGAAAGGAAAAGGGGAGAAAATGAGAAAAAAGAGATGAAGTAAAAATTTGAATGGGAAAACCAGTATTTTTCTGGAAGGAAAGAAGCATAAGGGACTAGAAGAAATGCAATATGAGAAAGAACGCTGAGCTGAATTTAAAATTCTTTCGCAGATACTTCAAGGATCGGTCTCTTGCTATGGTCTTGTGTTTATCAGAAAGTTTTATATCTCAATTCACCTAGTTACAGGGAACTGTACCTAGGTGCACTAGAGTTAATCCTAGAACACAGGTGCACTTCACTTGCTTTAAATTAGGTTTACACTAATTTAACTACACAAGGTACATTATATGATCATGAAGAATACGGAGAAAAAACAGAGAGGGTGGAGAAAGGAGAGATTAAATAAACACAAACAATCAAATTCACTGTACAGTGAGGAGATAACTGTGATCCTTCAGTAGAAAGTGAAGTAAAGGAAAAGAGAAACATGTCAGCTCTAGTCTGAGATGAATTGTAGAAACGAGTTTCAAAAAAGGAATGAAATGAACCAAAAATGGGATGCATGAAGTCCAGTGCATCTGAAGGACTCTGAAGTTCTTTACATCTTTCCTCTTTTGTGATTACCTTCTATTTAACTAGCAGTGATATCTGTAAATCCATGCTTTCTAGGACACTCTGAGAGCATCACAGCTGATTAAAAACAGACCTTTGTTTAGCCCCACGTTTTGTTTGTTCTAATTGCTTTAAAAAATTAGTCACTTTGCAGGTCAGATAAAGCTCACACAAAGCTTAAGAGAAGACTGAAATCTGACTATCCAAACTGCATTCTACAGGATAATTCTGTAATTGGCTTGGGAAGGTATGTTGTCCCATCACATAGCATAAAAAGGTTTTCTCGCCATCTGGTTCCTGAATAAACTGCTATACTATAACCTAATGTCTATTTGTCAAGAAGTTTGATAGTCTGGTTTCAGTTATATCCTGTTTTCATTTTCTAACTTTTCTTCATGCTGTCTGTGATTTTCCATGACTAGCCCGTCCGGTGGTGCTCTTCGGAAAGTCTGATAAAATCCATGCCAGCTAATTTTGTCATGTGAAATCAAAAGAGTAGAAAATCATCATTATTAAAAAAAACAAACTAAAATCAAAATGCAATTCAGATGCAGCAGGATGCTGGAAGTTTCAACATATATACACTATGTACTGTTAAAAATACACCCACATTTGAGATTGTAAAAAACGATTAGAAAACAGAGCTAAATTACTGAAATTCACCTCTCTGCAGATTCTACAGCCAAACTAATGAAGTTCTAAAGTCTTTTATGAAGCAAAATTTATTGTATAAAATTTTGTTCTGTTGAAACATCATTAATAACCATCATGACACTTACAAAAACAACACCCTTCCTGTAACACAATACCTGTAATCATGTTCATACATTATAATGTAGGACTGAAGGGAAATTTGGACTATGACAGATTAGAAAATGCACAAAATGAAGACCAACACATGAGCAATGTATCAAAAAAGATGTACAAAAGAAATTTTTCCACAGATAGAAAACATTAAGATTATAAAATTACTTGTATCCTTATTGTGGCAGTAAACATGGAGACTTTCAAAGCAAAAACATTAGCACCTATTTAAAAATTGGAATTTTTAAAAACTGCGCTAGAAAAAAGCAATGAACAAGGTAATCCTTTTACAACACATAGGCCCTCAACTAAATAAACAACACATGCTTTCTGAAAAGCATAAGCTAGAAGAAATCATGGCACAAAAAGGAAAGGAAAAAGTTCAAAACTCTGTCTCTCCATAGGTGGGAACAGAGAAAAAACCCCACAATAAAATATTGTGCAATGAAGACTTTACATTCCATTCATCAATAAACAAATTTCACAATGGGAAATTATGATATTTACAGCCAGTGGTATTCTGACTTAGATTTAGTCCTTTTCAAGTCAAGAGAGAAACTTGGGATGACTAAGACTCCATTCAGCGTTAGAATGCAGTTCCTAGTTTGGCCTGCTCAAAACTACCCTAAAGAAACATGGTTTTGAAGAAGGTCTCTTACAGTCAGTATTAACAGTTGTTGAAATTCATTTACTCTCCTCAGTTCTATTTGCCTCAGGACTTGATTTCTGATCCACTTCAGATCTCCTACATGCTGATTTCACTTAAGAGATGGACTTGATGATCCTTGTGAATGTCTTCCAACTCAGAATATTCTACAACTACCTTCTGTATTTTCTGATTATTTTTTTCTTTATCTTCATACCTTAACTGGAAAAAATCCTTAAGGATGTGAAATTTGTATGCCAAAATTTACATGCATATGTCTAAACCATAGTCCCAAGCAACAGAACAAAGCTTATGTTGCAAACTGAATGACTTCAACTTTTGCAATTCCTATTTTTTGAAGTTTAACAATGGTAACATGCATTGTATTTGAATAAACTCAGCTTCAGGGCAAAGAATGACTTTATGGGGTTTTTTCTTCTCTTTTGTCTGATGTCTAGAGAAGGTACATGAAGTTTCTTGAGTCAGCTTCTTTCTTTTTTGTGGTGATTTTCTAGATTTTTACCTCAGACATGATGTTAAGAAAGTCAAGTTTGGTCTTGTTGAGCTTGGCTGAAGAACAATGGAAAAATACAGAAGGCAACAAAACCCTTTGGAATCCAAGTTCAAGACTGTATCTCTTCAGGCAAAGTTGGGCTGAAGAGTCCATGTTCTGATTTTGGGATGGTTAGGGGCAAGCTTCACACAACAATAAAATGGAAATCTTTTGAACTGTCACTCAGGCTTTAGGTTCTGGTTTATAACAAAATCACAGCTTTACAAAATTACTTTTTTCCCCTCTTAGTCATGAACAACTGAATATTTTCCACGACTTTTCTTACCTCTAAACTGCAGCTGGCAGAGCCAAATTTGATCTTGAATAAAAAGAGACTTCTAAACATCTATATCTCCATATGAATACCTAAAAAACACCCACCAGATCTGAAAATGGGTTTTAAATCCTTCTTTAGTGAAGACAGCCTAAGTAGTACCTAATTTAGGTTCCAGTTCTTCCAGTTAGACACTTCACTGTATGGAATCACTCACAAGCCACTGCCATCGGTAAACCTGTTCAGTTGATACTGGCAAAGCCTACTCAAAATAAACCTTTAAGGCATAACTTTTGACCTGAAGCAGATTTCCTAGGTACATCTGAAAAAAATTGCTCTAAGATTTCATCTACTAAAGATATTAGCACCTTCAGTTCCACCCACAACCTGAAAATATTCATGAACAAAGCAAGCCATATTCTCTCTACTTCTTTTGCTGTATTTAGTACAGAAAAAAACCCCAAACCCATCAGTGATCTACTTCTTTAATTTAAAATGAGGTATTTAGGGTTGCATACTGAAGTGTCCTTTGCTTTGCTCCTAGACTGACTGAAAGACAGTGCAACTTACAGCATTTGGGTACTCTCCAAAATGAGAGCCCGTCTTACACACCAGCATTATGCAAGGACTGTTTAACCACATGCCACTGGAAGAAACAAAAAGTTTAAAGGGACTTTCCATTAAGAAATCTGGAAAACATACAGAAAAAGTAATAAAATATTAACAAGTTTTTAAATCAAATTCTTTTATATGTCATTGGACTTTATTCAATTAATGAGTAGCCTGCTCTCCTGCCTCTTTTAAACAGACCTGCTCTCTAAAACAAAATGGCTATCTCTTGAGTACATATTAGTAAATAGTACATTCCCTTTTTTTTCATGCACTTTGGTCACAAGTGAAACAGCTACTCTGACCACATTATATTCCTCACATTACAGAAACTGTTATACTAATTGTTATACATGATAAATAGCTACAATCATTGGGTATCGGTGGCTCACTGTGGTGATTGCATTATCAGTTCCCTCAAGATGTCTTTCAAAGCCTCTTGAAATTGAGACAGATATCATGTTATCAATTACACTAATAGTTTATTTTCAGAACTTTCTCTCTAAATACACAAAGTAACTAGAAATCTCCTTAGGTTTAGCAAAATAACGCAGCCCTCATCCCTACAGAATGATCCCAGGCTTGAACCCTGATTATCTTTTACCTACAAAACTGTCCCCTATGAGGGCACCTACTGCCACCCAGCAAAGCAGTAGTACATTCATGCACAGAATTTTGGTCATAAATGCCAAATTAAATGCCATGCACACACTTTCAAAGATATTACTTTTAATTTGTGTCTAATAACACAAACAGGCTCCACAGCAAACATTTTTGTAAGTTTTTGACAAGAATATTCATCTATTGTCCTTTAAAAACTTCTATTTTCTAACAGAAAATCATTTAAAATGATTCTTTGGAAGTAACCATCACTGGTACTCATCTTACATTTTGCAGGAAAAATGAAAGAAAGCTGCTTTTTTTATTCTCTTGTATATCTTCATAAGAGAAGGAGTGCATGAAAACTGAAAGCTAGTCTGTAACAGGTATACTGCTGAGAAACTCCTATCCTGCATCTCCACTCAATACACTAACAAACACTAATTTTGCTGAATAAATAAAATAGGGTTTGTATATGCAGATAGGGGGCTTAAAAATCAGCAAGCGCACTTCCAGTTTCATCCTTTGAAATCTGAGTACCAGAGGAGGACAGACACATTGGTTCAGAAACAACCATCAGTTTATCCTTCAGACTTGTGAATGCTATTTCTTCCAGGGAGATTGCCACTGCTACAGCAAGCCATCATATTTGATTGTTTTTCAACTTCCTGTGTTTAATGGTGGTATAAAAAAGAAAGCAAGACTAGAAAAAAGTAAGAATTTTACTAAGCTGTTATTGTATCCTCTGGTTTGCTTCCAGCCCCCTCAAATTCAATCCATGTTGTTCTATTTTGAGGATGTTTTCAGATGCATTGAAGTGCACTTCGACAGATCCTTGAAGCACAACATGGATTGAAATGAAGTTGCCTGAAGATATTAGTAATAGAAATCTCTGACACAGAACTGCACATTGAGAAATTGCTTGATACTTATTAGAAAGCATCATGTTAATACAACACTGTTAATACAGAGCTCTATGAGAAAGATTAAAAGAATTTTGTTAAAAGAATTTGTGAATGAAGCAGAAGGTTTGGAGAAGAAGGAAGGGACATTCAAAAAAGACATTCACAAATACTTAACAGGCAGCAGCCTATCCCTCAAACTCCCCAAAATAAAGCAAAAAACAACCCTTAAGTGGACATTTACATAATCATTTACAGCTTTACAGTTACCTGTCCCCCCATCCTTCACCTCTTTCCATGACATTCAGAGAAAGAGAAGCAAGTACAATTATAAAAACATTACTTTTACTATTTTAGCATCCAAATTCTGGAGAAATTGGTTGAATAATAATAAAAAAAAACAACAATCTGAAAAGCATTCTATAAGTATTTTTGCTTCTAGATGAGAATTTCATAAGTAAGATTTAGGCCAAAAATACTATTACAAATTATAATAGGTAGGTCATTATTTCTTCCCTATTAAGGAAGTTTATAATGGAAGTACAGAGAGACCTTCAGCTATCATGGACCAAGCAGCGATATCTCAATAAACCTGGCAACTATTTAAAATAGCCTTATGGGATGACATTTTAAAGAAAAAGGAGATCTTATCACTTATGGTCCCAATCTAACTGATAGCAAATTTCTCTTCTCCTCAGTAGATGTTCTTCCCAGTAGAGATGGCAGGAAAATGAGGAACACTCACTGCTCCAGCTCTCAGCTCTTGAGCGTGAAATACTCTGACTGACCTATGTGAGACCACACAGCATAAGCACGAATCCAGGAGTGCTAATTAATTCACAACTGTCTGGCCTTCACCTCTGGCAGATTTTTGCAGTGGCATAATTAGCTGTAGCAGATCAAGTCCTTCCTCCTGTTTACATGTGTTATCTAGAACAGCAATAGTAGAAATTCAGCTTTGCTGGGCAAATGCTGTCCATTAGTGAACAGGATTTAATAATAAATACTAAAAGTAGACTTTTTGTGGACAATTTACAGTAGCAGGTAAAGAGTCAAAATTACAGGATGCTCCATATGGTATTGCTTGTATGGGAGAATGGCTGACAGTCAAAGGATGTAACTGCTTGGAGGCACCTGCTATTTAGTTGTTCTACAAAGCTTTATTAACACAGCCCAAGTGAGATTGCTGCTGATTCCCTGCTCCTAACTTGAGCTAAATTCTAATCTATTAGAAGAAATATGTAACATTATTTTTCATGCAGACAAACAGAAATGAATCAACTCAGCTGCCCACTGGTGGTATCTGAGGATGCTGAAAGCTATTTGAAAGGTCCACCTGGGTCAGACAGGCCAGAGGAGGCCCTGGACACCATCCCCTTCTGGAAAGGCAGTGGCAGCTTGAAGGGCAGCTCAAATCCAAGCACGTGAGCTGTGTGAGCAGCCCAGCCAGGTGCCCATATGTGTGAGGCTAGCACAGCTCTAATTGTGACCAATTTTTAGAATCCAGGTGCTGGTTGCAAGGATTAACATACTGTCTTATTTCCACAGACTGTTTGAGCAGGCACATTTTTTACATTCAAATTGCTCTACACAAATCTCAGAATGAGTTTAAATGAAGAACAGGAACTCTAATTTGCCATATCCAAAAGCTATAGTAAATGGCGTGAAGTCTTAAAATAAACATTCTACATTTAAAAACAGTTTGCTATTTCTTTAGAAATCCTCTGTTCACAATAATTACTGCCTGTGATGAGTGGGATCTTTAACCTGATCCATGATATGTTATATTATACACTGAAAGTTGTTTTAAAAATTAGTACTCTTTTGAGTCTTTCACAATAGTAAGCTTTGTTAACACATTCAGGACTACAGTGTTTTTCCTGGCAAGTTAGGACAGTGTGATTCCTTAACCATGGATATGGGAACTATCCAAAACTGGATACTCCCGTAAAGACTAAAAAAGTGCCAGGTTCACAACTTTGTGAAGTTTCAAACAGGGAAGACAATTTGGGAAGACAGAGCAACTGGTATCTGTCAGAAGGTCACGGTCAGAAGTGGCAAACTGGGAAGAAAAAATGACTCTTAGGAGTGATAAGTAATAAAGAGGGAAGTGACCAAAAAAGTAAAGCAACTCATAAAGTAACTGTGTAAAAATAGTTTAGAACATGAAATAATGGTTATAACAAAGAGGAAAAAACGTAAGAAGAAACAGACTGAAGGAGTAGGAAGATAGTAAAGGAGAAAGGCTGGAGAAACTATTAACAGCAGGAAGAACATTCAATCAGAAGGACAGAAATAGGAAAAAAGAGAGAGAAAGCCTAAAGAAAAAGCTAAATGAGTAAAAACAGAACAGNAAGAGCTATATAAGCAATAGCTATCATTAGAATCTAAATTTAATATGATTTGTTAATTTTTTCCCTACTAGAAGCTTAAGAAATCCTTTCAAGAGAGTTTTTGTGGGTAAAAATAAAAATTTTCAGATGCAAACTTGTCTGGTTTTGCCTAGTTTGCTAAAAGCTAACGTTCAATTAACAAAATACATGCCAAGTTTGGGAAAGGAATGAGTTTCACCCAACAAAAAACTACATGCATTCAACAGCTCCAACTGAAATGGTAAGGCCTTCTGTCTTAAAGACCAGAAATGCAGCAGAAACAAAATATAATAAAAAATGAAAATCCAGGTACAGGAATTATGTATTTCATACTGAATAATTATTTCTGTACTGCCCGTAAATCCTCTCTGGTAAGCTGTGCATCTAAAACTCATCGAACTGCCAAGGGGTAAACGCAGCTCCATCCATCACACAGCCACTTGACAAATACATTCCATAATAGAAGTTTATTTTTATGGGAGGCTGAATCAAGGACTTTCCCATGCATACAAAAACTTGTCAAAATTATTTATGAGTCTTGCTGAGACACACAATATGTCATATCAAACTCCTATTTTCCTTCCAAGCACAGACTGTCAATATCTCTGCTACTATCAATAATGTGGAACACCGCTGCTATAGGCCCTCAGGATTTTGAGGTCATTTGCCCATCCTAGCTGCTGCCACACGCTGTCTCTAGCTGCAATGCAGCTGAGGAGAGGTGCATTTACAGCCTCTATGAGGTGTAGTTAAGGTAAGCACTGAGGACTGCAATCAAAGGTTTTGCCAACATAAAATAAAATGGAAACACATGTTTGAAATATTACAGTTGATTATACTACAGTTATGAAAACAATGAAAAGAATTGTGCTGGACTAAATTAGAAAATCCAAAAGCTTACCAGCATTTTCTGGCATAATTAAACAAATAATCACTTCTGATGAATATGTTTGCACCTTTCCTATACTATGCTAAGGAAAATCCTCACACAACAAGGCTATTAATATCCTTTCTGACCAGAAAGTTAGTTGAAAATCCTATGAACTTTGATAATAAGGAAGAAAAACTCCTGAAGCAGAGTTTATTTAGTACAACCTGTTTTGTCTGCAAAAGAACATAACAAGTCTTAAAGAAAATACCATCATTTTTGGTAATAGGCCCAAGCACTGTGCAAAAAGCATTTTTAACTTTCCAAAGGCGACAGCCCTACACCTTGTTTAGCCATATTAACTAATTCCAGCAATATTAGTTTTTCTGCTGGTTGTTTCACAAACACTACATAATCACAGTGTATCCTGCCTGAAATGTGGCTGAACTTGACATTAATATTTTGAACCTTTTTGGTACCAGCTCTTTCCTCACCATTCTGGACTATCCCTTTTGCCTCTCCTGCTGTCACCAGCTCTGCAGGAATGTGTCTGTTTATCCACCTCTGCCTGCAGGTTCCTTGGGTACCTTGGTGCAGTACTTCTCTTCCCAGGATCATGATGCAGAAATACCCACAGTGGCCCCCTCTGTGAGCCAGGGTGTGTCTCACAGGGCTTTTGTGCTTGGGACACAGGCTGCTCACCTGTAACACACTCCTGCCTTGTCACCGAGGCATGCCTCACCAGGGAAACCACCTGCACACCACTGAGAGAAACACTAACTGGGCCTTCCTTGCAACAGTTTAAAGAGACTTTAATTTTTCTCTAGTTAAAACTCTTCACAGTGCAATAAGTGGTGACATTATTACAACATATCTAAAAACTTAGCTCAACAACAACAAACTGTGCTTGAACTGATAGCTACAACTACTTGACCAAACACACAGACAAAAAAAGGCCCTGTCTCTAGGCTGTGCAACAGATCCCACCTCGTGATGGATTTGCTCCACAGTTCATCTACTAAATTATTATGGGCGTAAAGAAGAAAGGGAGGCAAGAGGCCCATGGCAAGAGGTTCTCCCCTCAAAGGAAAAGTTGCAGGTTCATCTCAGCCCAATAGCTGCTGGAAGTGAAAGACTGGCATTTGGGAAGTCACTGAGCCTCTGAATCCTGTTAATTTTTAGCTGCCCATCCATGAATGATAGCATGCTCCAGGGATAAACTACCCAAATCTGAGAGAAAGAATTTCTTCAATGAAAGCTCACAGTGGGAGATTTATTTAGCTATGCCCTCAGACTCAACCATCATAGTAGAGGAGATCACACTGACACTGAAATTAGCTTTGAAGGAGCCATCTTGGGTATTTGAAAGAGTGTGGTGGCAGAAGCATAGAAATCTGGAAAATTCACACTGCAAAGGCAAAGATACAGTGCTGCCAGCATTACATGGTTTACAGTATTGCATGAAGGACAGGAAAACATGCTGACACGAAGAGCTACTTTTGTAAAGTCCAATGTCTCCAGCAGCAAATATCCCAAATGTCCATCCAATGGCAGCATTGTCCCACCCATTGAATTTGGTTTTAGAGCAGCTAGTCGGGAAAGTGCATAAGGCACTAGGCACACACGTAAAAAATTACAGGTACACTCTCATCAGTGACGTATCTACTTAAAATCTTATTTTCCAAGAGGCATGGTACCTGCTGTGATTGGTACAGAGGGAAAAAAGAGCATACCAGATTGATGGGTGAGTCAGATGAAAGGTCACTAGATGAAGGCACGGACAGGGTCACAAAGGACAAGCAGGCACAGCAGAGGTTCAGGGAAACGTTTTCCTTCTTCCTTATTCAAAATCTGACTTATTTATATACATATGCACAAAGGTTAAGAGATTGGCTATACAGGTTGCCACCTCTTTAACTTGGATGGTGAACATCACCATCAATCCCATTTCTCCTCCCAGAGGAGAAATATGTAAACATTCTAAAAATACACATTGTTTACATGAAGCTGTATGAGAATCTGCGGCACAAAGTTACAAGCACTCAAAAGCAAGAAAACCTAGGGTGACACCAGATGAGTTGCTTTACTGTTTGATGGGCTGACAATTCCCACACACTCAGTTAACCTACTGCAAGGTGAGTTTATGGATCTTGAGAACCTATGTGTAGCCTGGAAGAGTTCTCTGTCTGGGGTCCATAGGGTGGACTAATGCTTCTTACATGACTGTACAATGCCTGTCCCAGGAAATCAGAGACTATTAAATTCTACCATCTCACAATCACCAACTTCTCTAAGTGCTAGCATAAAACCTTGCTAAAATAATAATAAATAATGAGGAACAAGACAATAATTTGATTGTCAAATTAGAGCTAACCTTACAGAAAAGACTACAAAAAAAGGATTTCTCATAATTTTTAATTGTTCCACTAGAATGGGTTTGCGTTGTTGTCTAGGGAAAAAAAAAAGAAAAGCACTGGTAGCCCATGTGAGCATATCCAAGTTTGTCCAGAAGATGCATTTCCAGTACTTAAAACCCCTCCATTTTCTTACAGCATAAGGGCAACAGAGCTATTTAACAATTTTTGTTAGTGGTTTAAAACTGTCAGGAATCTGAGGTCTTTTTAGTGGTATACTTTCCACATGACGTAGGTGCAACTCATTTTGCTCCTAACAGAAGCCATCATGCCTATTACTCTTTGAACACTGCACTGCAAATGCACCTTTTAGAAGAAGAACAATATAATCCTATTGATTTTCCTCAGCCCTAAATGTAATAATTTGAGATTATTTTCAGGCAACAATAAGGCTTTATGACCCAACAGCTGATCACTTTTTCATACTTCACCACTGATGTGTATTACTAAACCTAGAATCCCAGCTCCTGTTTAAGGATATTTATAAACACAATTACTTATTTAAGTTTAATGTTCCTGTGATAAATCATATGCTGCTAATAAAGTGCTGTACTTACTGTACCACTCTTCTCTTCTGAGACAGAGAAGATGGTGCCAAAACTGACTGAACAGGCAAGGAAGAGTAAGCACTGTATTTTATACTTCAGAAGACAGCAGTAACTGACACACAGCAAATGTCCTTTTACTCATAACTATTTTGCAATATTGCAAGAAGGAGAGAAGTCAAAGACTAAAAGATGAACAGTCTGAGTCATCAATGACTTGCATCCTGAGTAGCCATTTAACACTTGTGTAAAATAAAACAGTAACATTCTGACTAGCTGCAATTTATATTCTCTTTTCACAGATTTTAATGACTGCACTAGAATGTGAAGGAAGAGGAACTACCTTGCTGCATTCCAACAAAAAGGCAAGACATTTTTAATAGCACTACAGGTATAAACTTTTAGATTGCATGATAGTTATAAGCATTAGTTCTCACATCCTATTCTTTATTTTCTTCTTTAGAGGTACGTGATTGAAATTAGATAGTTTGGCCTCTTCTCTGCACTGGTCATGTTTTTTTGCTAGTAAAAAGAACCACTCCATTTCAGTTACTTTTGGAAGAATTTCTAGGGAGGAAAGACACAAGAACACAGTTGCTCTATGGCAGCTGCTCTTTTCCCTCACCAAAGATGTGTTTCACTCCTGCAATGTCCTTAAGCAAACATTTTCCTTCTCTTTCTGTCAAACTAAGGAACTTTGTTAGCAACACCGTAGGACAGGAGATAACTACAGAGCTCTCTAATTGTTAAGCTTTTGCAAGGGCTGAGCCTGATCATTCACTGAATTGTTGAGTTGATGGGATTCGTGTAGCTGGTTATAAATTGATAATCTAAATTAATTCATTCAAGCAGAAATCGATTTTGTAACTCCTTGAGAGCTTGTAATAATGCTTACCTCCTACCGTTAGCTGCATTCTCCGTTTCATAAAGCTGGTCGGAAACAGCTGGATTCAGGTGACCTGCTAGCTCATTAAATCTGTTACATGTTCCTTCTGGTAAATGATATTAAGCTGAAATGTCCTTGCGTTGATTTTTTTTCCTTTAATTTTATGACAGAAATAACCTAATTTGTAACACAAAATAACAATCTCCTTGGATTACTTTGCCTTGTTAAAATATTTTATGCATTTTTCATTTACACGAAGGTAATGGAAAAACACTTAAAGTATCTGTTATTTAAGCCACAAGAGATATGTTACTGAAAGTCTGATAGCTGCAAAAATGATTGCCTCTTCATAGTCTTTGCTTTATATCTGTAATAAAAGGCGGACAATTCAATTCATCGGTTAGTAAATAAAGTACGATAGTTTTTATTTTATTTGCTCTGCATTGCAAGAACTAAAATCAGATTGCTTTTTGAATTCACTTAAAAATGGGCTCATTACTTTCCTTTTTTAGTTCTAATGCAAAATGTTTGGTGTCTATTTTGAATGTTATACCTTTTTTGAGATATAAAGTAAATATTACCTAATTCTGAATGTCAGATTAAAGGCATAAATTTATTTTATTGACTCCTCTATAATTACTTAAATATTGGTGTCAGGACTGTCAGTAAGAAGTCATAATTGAATCTGAGCACCTCAGTATGGATCTGATAGGAAGCATAAATACTTATTTCTCAGAACCTGATGACTTCTAACTTTTATGACAAGAATAGAAGAAGTGTCAAAAATTACACTGCTGGAATGTGCTGCAAGGCAAAAATTACATGCTTGCCACAAGATAAAACCCAAATTCTACCAAGTCCAGTGCAGAAATGACACCACTTAGGGAATGAGAAAATGTGATGCTGCTCTTCTATACATAGTCCATACTTCACACATGCAAAAGCATAAAGGGAACCCTGAACTGAAAAGCTTAAATATGCCCTTGAACATTCCAGTTTGCCATTTCCAGCAGACGTCACTGTAGAGCAAGGATTCATGCAGGCTGAAAAAATGGCAACACTATCCAAAGGAATTACGATAAAAACATTTAAGAAGGCTTAGCTATTAAGATAATAGTAGCTAAAATCAGAATTATTAGCTTATTAAAATTAAAGATCCATATAAAGATAAACCATCCTTTTAATTATCAGAAAGAAAAAGCAGTATTGATTTCAAGCTTCTGGCAATAACAAAGCACAGAAAAGCATAATACATACAAAACATGCCTGTCTTTTGGAATGCATGAAAATCACAACCATAACACTAAGAAACACACATGCATAAACCCTCAAGTATCATGTTTTCTAATATTAACCTACATGTGATAGATATTAATGCAATCAGCATACAGCTATATATACCACTACCCATAAAGAAGCAACTGCTTTTTCACTCATATATTTTTCTACACGTATTATCACCAAGCAGCCTTTACCAATTCCCCAAATCCTAATATTTACCTGCACACAGAATAATCAAAACTCTGTCCAACAGCATTTATTCAGTAACAGAAAAATCAGCATACAGCAACAGTGAAAGGTGATGGTAGCTTTCAGATACATAATGAATGTATTCCGGGCTCTAACATGTGGATGAAATATCTAATATCTTTTCCTGTTTAAAAGAAACAACAGAAAATAATTCTATCCACCCAGTATTTCTGTTTTAACATTTACTGCCTTAAGAATTAAAACTGTGAAGTCCATTCTGTGCTGTGGCTTTCAATCCTGACTGGCTGGAGTTTGTCTGAAAGACAAATGCTACTCAAGGTAGTGCAAGGCTAAATGTTGTAGGTAAGTCTCTGGGAAGACTTGTCTCTGAGACATAAATTCTAATGACAAAAGGCACATAAAGGAAATTTTTTCACTATACCATACCTCAAACAATGTGTCCTGTTTCCTCTGTGAGCTTGGGTAATTTGTCTGGCCTACACAGAAGCGTCAGGGTGAAGTTCTTCCCAATTTTCTCTATTGCCTGTGATCTGATATTTGCATAACATAGGGTGAAGCACAGTCCATGCTTGATACAGACCGGAGACTGTAAAGCAACATAGAACATTGCCTTCCAAGAATACTGGGGCAGAATGAGGGAACGAAGAAATTTCTTGCCCATTGTTCCTCCTCATGAGTGTTGGCTCAATGGCCATTGGCTTTGGGGTCTTTGTTCTGTGAAAGGGAGCACCTCTAGATACAGCAACTACTTGGGAAACACTTTCACCACTTTTCTTGATGCAACAATGCAGAAACTGAGCAGGAAAAGCCATTTATCAGACTGCTCCTATGGATATTTCCACTGGCCAACTTGGGGTGTGTTGGAGAAGTGTTCCAGTGACTGAGAGAGGAGACTGGAGGTTCGGGGGCTGACAGCTGATTCCTAACTTGAGAACTCAGCATCTGAGCGTTGTGACTGAGTTATCTTCTGAAACTTGACCTTTTTTTCTTTTGTNTTTATTTTTTGTGTGTGTGTGCTTCTTTGTTAATTTTGTTTAGAAACCTTCCTTAATGACTAATGAGTCATAAGTTTTATGGTGCCTCATATAACTATGGCTCATCTTCACAGTGCACTCCCAAACAGGTGCCTCTAAGTGCCAAAAGGGGCATTGATATTAACCTGGTGAAATATTTGTACACATTGTTGCTCTGGAGAGAAAAAACCAGCTCTGTAGTATTCCTCTTGGCTTAGAGAGTAAACTAAGGCACACTGCTTGGAGCTGGGCTTTGGATAAAAAAAGACTCTTAGGTGAAGAACACTTCCCATGACTTTTGAGATAAAACAAGAGTGAAAGAAAAGCTTACCAAATGAGTGAGGCATTTTGCTCTACAAGGGAAGGACTCCTAGTGGCAAAGGAGGAACTAACCAAAAGAGAGGAGCACCTTGGACACTGATTCCCACTGACACTGTTTCACCAGCAGCGTCAACATTACCAGTAGGTTAGTGTAAACATAAACCATGCACAAACACAAATTATATCAAACAGCAAAGGTGTGAAGATGGAGAACATTACACTGCACCAGACAGAACAGTCATAGCAATTCTCCTACAGTTATTTCCTACCTTCAAAGTAATTGTAGTTCTTGGATAGTTCGCACTCTCCCAGTTATATTGTGCTGTCATATATCAGTCATAGCCAGGAAAAACCACATATTATTACCCAAGTAAAGTCAATAATTTATGAGTTCAACAGATCATAGCAGCTGAACGTCTCTTATGTTCAAAGGGATAAGCAATGGCTGAATTGTTTCTGGCAATACAGACCATCTCAGTACAAACCCCAGCAATTTAAGAAAAAAAAAAACAACAAACCATCACCCAGCAAAGGCCTGGGTCCCATGCTAATACTTATGTTTGGGAAAATGTGTATAGGCATGTATATGCATCTTAAAAAGCTTGATTAGAAATTGTTTATTCATTATACTTTCTATTAATGAAATGTTACCAGCAGAATATCACACCTGGGAATGTAGGGCTTTTTTTCTCTTGGTGTTACATTGCTGCCGAGGATTGCAAAAAGAAAACACTAGACCAGACTAGAGAATCCCATCATTGCCAAAAGTGATATTTTTCAAAACTCCATGATCATCCACTCCCTACTTTGCTTCTTAGCACAACTCCTCTTCATGATACTTGCAAATGGAGCACCACACACACATCAGATGCTGCCACACCCTTCCTGTTGCTAATCTGTCTTTTTAAATTTAATTTCTTTTATGGTGTTTTTTTCACTCTTTAATTAGGCCACGGGGAGTAAAGAGAGGCAGTCTCACAGTCCCTTCAGAGTTTATTTCACAGACTGCTTCCTTCAAGGATTTTATTTCTGTCACTGAAAGCAGACATCCTCATATTGCTTAAACACAGAAAATGATTAATACAATGAGATTGTTATGCTCCTAGCTAAAATGGCCTTCTTTGTAATGTGAGCTACAACAGCTTGAAAAGATGGGCGCTGACACTACACTACAGCTGACAGTTTTTCTTTTTTTAGGTGTACTATTATTGGGATCTGTAATTCTGTGTGACCCATAATAATAATCCCACCATTCTCCTCATATTAATATCATAAATTCTGCAGACATAGATGATATTATCATATATCAAATATGACCATAAAACCAATGTGATCTTAACACCTTTGGATTTATCTTGAAAAGGAAAACACTAGATAAAATCATTTATGCTGATATCACCAAGTCTTTACTGGGCTACAGTAACATGGTAAGATAATAATATTTATAATATTTAGGAGGATAGGCAGTTTTGACAGCTTTATTGATCTGTTCCTTGAGTTAAACTTCTGGATAGTTAATTTGTATGTTATTTAGCAGTCAATGTTTTCCATTCCGTGTCCCTGGCCACAAGGTTGAAATTCTGCAAAAGCTGTATCTGGTATAATATTCAGCACACACAATAAATAGCCTAGTTTAAAGGAGCACCAGTCAAATAATAATATTTTACAATATTTAAATGAGGTCTGCTAGTGCCACTGCAGTAAAAGGTCTCTGAACTAATTTGAACACATTGTGGGTTAAACTGGCATGCACAGCTTCGAAGTGATTTACAATGAAACCCACGACACACAAATATCAAATTGACTTAATACTGGTTTCGAGTTTTGTATCTCTGAGACCACTTATACGTCCCAGTAACGTGATCGCAGTGGAGGATTCTGGAACACTGAGAAGACTGAAGCAAAAGCTGAATTTGAAATAATGAAACCTTCAATTTGCCACCTCCTTCTTCCCACCTCTGCTCTCATCAGAATTAGAATTTCCAGACAGATTATACCACGTGATTTCATGTTTGGACAACTGCTATAATAACAATAAAAAAAAAGAGGGAGCATAAAAAATGGCTGAGGTGCTGAGGCTGCCAAAGAAACTGCCACATGCAAACATGATTATCCTTGTTTTAAGTAAAAATCTTAAGTTTGCTTCAGCACAAAGGAACTATCCAGGGGCCTATACACCACTTATGCCTTCAGTCAAGAGCACCATGCAGCAAAAGTGCTGTACTCTTGCTAAGTAATGACGGAACAGTATTTGTGAGGAATTTTTACAAGGCACATAAACCTATGTGCTATGAAATCCCTCTCTACAGAGATGCTCTGCAAAGCACCAAACAGGCAGGCTAAAGCAAACAGGCTTGTCGGGGAAAAAGGAGGCAGAAGCAGAACAAAAGAAAGCAACAATGAACAGCACAGCTTCAGAAATACAGATCAAAAGGTGCTTTATTGCCACTGGGGAGAGGATTTTTTCACGATTTCTTTGCAGTAAATGTATTCAGGCCCTGGCTTCAGCTACTTGTTTTGTATGTTGTTGGCATGAAACTCTGCCCTCAAAGATCACTGTCCTCAGAATTTCTCTGTGAGAAATTACTTCTTTTTTTTTTTCAAATGGCCACATCTCATAAATAGCAACACATGACAGAATTTCAGCAATATAGCTGCCATTAGGAACCAAATTTCTTTATGAGGTGCACAGGCATTTCAAGAGGATAAACAAGTTTTTCCTCACTGAGTAGTCATTAAAAGATCAGTGCCTCAGTTGAACTACTAAAAAAGCAAAACGCAGATGGGAGTAAGCACAGCCCCAGCTCTGTAAACTACCTGTAGTCGTGTGTTTTGGGGTGTTACCAGTTTTATATATATATCTCTTTGTTTTATACTGTTTCACAATTTTTTTTCCATGCACCCCAGGTTTTACCTCATTATGGTTTACCCCACTTATCGTTATTAATCAATCATCATTTGTGTGACACCTGGGTCCTGTCTGTCACTTCAGGACCTCATCCAGATGTCTAGAAAATTCTGGTGAGTACTCTGAGTGATTGGTGAGATCTAGGTTCCCCTTCCCCCTTTGCTCCTTGATTTGTTCTATGGGTTGTCATTTAGGTTTGGGGTCACTCCCTTCTCATTCTGGATTGGTTGCAAGTTGTATCCTCCCCACTCCCCCACCCTCATATCTAAGGTGAAACCCTGGGAGTTCAGTGGGCTTCGGCGGGCTGACTCCTGGGTGAAAGGAAGTCGTGTGGATTTAATAAAACCCAGTTGAAGCTTCCCACCGGAGTTCCATCCCTTTATTTCTCGCATTGTTCATGCTTCTGCCAAGGCAAGGACCCAAAGGATTGAACTGTATTCCAGAATACAGGACCGTACCTTTATTGCGACGCCGGTGCCAGAGCCAGCCAGGAAGCGTGGGCAAAAGCCCCGAGAGAAGCACCACACCGTCACAAATACCTTTACAACTGTTGTTAGAAATGGGCAGAAAAAGGGGCAATGGGGTTGTCCCAGTTGGGAAGAGTCATTCTTCTTAATTATGTCTGCAACACTACTGTGCTACCATTGCAACCTTTTCATAAATTGTGTTAGCTCAGATATTTGAGGGTTTAATGTCCCAAGTTTCTACACTCAAATACTTAAGTAAGAACAGTTACTTGTTTTCATTTTTGAGGGAAGTGAGAAATTCAGTAACCTTAAATGCAAGAGATCAGAAATTACCACCCAGACCAGTTGTGCAGCAACACGTAAGCTGGCAATACAAACACTCTTGTTGCCTTCACTGTAACCAGAGAGTTGTAGAACAACTCTGTTTTGGGCAGACAATCTCCCCATACAACCCAGACTTGCAGCTGTGGCTATATGCCACAATCTACTCCTCAATGTACAAATTTCCTTTGACACAGATGACTTTAATGGCTTTTTCTTTGTAGCTTTATAGTATATTGTATAATTAATTCAGGAATTAAAGCTGCATAAATGCATTCAGACACAATGAGCCACTCTTCGGAGCTGTTGCAGTCTATTTTGTCAATAAATCTAGTTCATGAGTTTCTTGTTGCCACACATCAATACAATAAGAATTGTGTACTCTGGATATTTGCATATCTATCCCATGGAGAGATTCAGATTTTTAAAGAATCCTTAACAATAGATTTTTTCACACTTTACTTAAAATAATCATTTTAATACAAATTAGAAAATACAAATGAAATAAGTAAAAACATTTCATGTAATTTATCTGGCAAATATGCTCCCAACATTCGAAGTTAATTCTAGTTTTTTTTAAAGTGAAATCAACTTTGTGAGTGTTTCCTTAAAAATTTTTACTTTACTCTTGAGAGTATCCAAAGAGCTTTAAAAACCCAAAGAAAAACATACATGACAAACTGAAAGGTCAGAAAGGATACTATAACTGATTTATTTTCCTTAAGGATGATAAAAGAGGTGGGTGGAGGGAGAAGTGGAAGAGAAAGAGGTGGCCTCCAGAAAAAGGGTGAGACAAAAGAAAGCTAAATTTGCCCGCTTTGTTTCTGAATTTGTCACTTACTACTTCAATCATGGAAATATCAAGGATGGCTTTAATTGGCTTCGCTCAGTGCCTGTGCTAAGTATCTTAGAAGCTACTAATCTGGAAGCCATCTCCTCTTAACTCAAGGCCAAAAAGCACTGCTTCTTTAAGAGGAACATCCAACTGAGGTGACAAAGTAAGAGACATGTTCATTTTCTGAGCTTGGAGTTTCTGGTTATACCAGTCACACTGAGGTGTGCTCTGACCAGGGATGATGGCACCACATGAGTTACACTGATGGCTTCCTGAAAAGACAGGTGATAGTTTTCTGTTCCCCAATACTGGGTGTGCAAAGTATGAATGTGGTGCCAATTCTGTACACAAATAAACATGTAATTCTCTCTTTTCAGTATCTTGTATGTGTTCTTACTCCAAAAATATATAGCCCTTTTTTGAGAGCAGTATGTTCACAACATGAGAAACAAAATCTGGAAAGCAGAAAAAGAGCAGCACTCTAACTTACTGATAGGAATATGGTGTGACAGGAGGGATGAATAATCAAAGACACAGTTGATAGTTTACTGTTAAAATAAATTAACCAATCCACTGACAAAAAGTCTTGCCTACTGTATTTTATAGATACAGCTCTGACATATTTTGATCACAAACAGTTTCAAAAGAGGATCACTCTGCCAGCTGGGCTGTTCTTAAACAAAACCTCTATGTTTTGATCCAGGAAACATCAATCATCATGTCTCCAAAACCATTACCATTTATTGAGCACCCATTAATATGCTCAGTGCTAAATAAAGCAGAGGAACATGCTGTCCTTATCCACATTTCTGATCATCTGTCCTATATTTTTGAAGTCAGTTTGTCTCTGCATAAACTCAAACATCTAAAGTAAACAAACACAGAAATAATTTGGTACAATGTACTACACTGCTATACTTTTGCATGCTTGTTTTATCTTTCACATTCTGTAAATATAAAATAACTCCATTTCAGCTGCAGGGAAAAGAACTGAAAATAAGACTCTGCTGGACAAACAAGCCTGAAAAAGGAGTTAGGGTGCAAAGGGACCACGAATTCTGGGTGTGTTTCAGCAAAGTGAGACAGAGATCTGAGCAGCTGCAGAGTCGCTGCAGAGAGCTAAGAATGAGAGGAGTATCTCTGTGATGGCATAGGTCAAAAATACAAGGAATTTCAAAGGAAAACAAGAGGATATGAACATCAGCACTGATTATAAGATGTGTTTCCTGCACATAGGAGAACATTTAGCTAAGCCGTGTTCAGTATATCTGATGGAAGTTAACCACCAATTTGTACAATCAAGCTCTTGGGTAATATATCATAGGTAATGGCTATCCACAGGAATTCATAATAGCAAGTATGTTACTTCTGAAGAGAAGAAATTACACATTTTAACACAGAAAAAACTACAACAGCCCCTCAAAGAAAATCAAACCTATTAGAAGTAATAACAAATACAGATATTGAGAAAATTGAAATCTATTTCTGGTTCAACTTAAAAACCACACAAAACCTTGTACTTGAAAAACCTTGAAGATCATACTATTGTCATAGTATTGGTTGAATTTTGATTATACAAAACATCAAAAACTGGTGTAATTCACCATGTTTAAAAAAGGGATGAATATATATCAGTTAGAGGTTCTTACAGTTCTGTCTACCTATTGTGTTAGACAAGAAATAAAGCTGATAAAGACAATGATAAAATTTCCTTCACTTAATAGTCAACTGTCTGATTACTGGCTACTGGAGTATTAGGTTGAATTGCACCACTGATGAACAGCCAAGGGCCTCAGTTAACAAAAATCAGTGCTTTTAAAATCTTTAATGATCAGAAAAAAATGAATGAAAGCATTTGTCAAGATTATGATTGTCATTAGAAAATGCTAATTACATATTAGTTTAATAATCACCACATGATCATTTACCAAAATTACTAGATTTTTTTACTTGGAAGAATTAACTTTTTTTTTTTGCACAAAGCGTTCACAAAAGTGCTCTTAGACGCTAAGAATTTTAAGATTACAGCCTTCTCAAGCTGCTCTGCTACTGTTGGAAAGCTCCAATCTGAGTTTAATGCCAACCCATCTTATTTTACTTACTTAATGATATGTATTACCCTCTTAAAGAAAGTTACAGCAGTCTACAATTCATAAAGCACAGGTAATTTGCCCACAAAAAAGCTCTACAATTAAAAGTTAAACTCCAGCAAAAAGCCATTTGTTAATTCATATATACATGTGCTACATGAAATATGTCACTCCTCAATACTGAGCTGAGATCTCACCAACAACACAAAGGTATTAGGGAAACATCAAACGTATCTATAAGACCTGTGACATATCAACAATACAACAAAGGAATATACCACAAGTATTACAATAAGACTGCTTGCTTTTGATAACAAAAATGTACTTATATTTTTCTGCATAGTAGTGTTCTAGTGACCAGTTCTACAGGTCAAGTTGCATCAGCAGCCACTAACTTGACCACAGCAACCACAGCAAAAGCATCATGTGCTAAAGTTAACTCAAATGAAATTTGTCTCAACCAGGGAGAATTTTTATCATTCCAATCAAATCTATTAATAATTAAGTGCTTAAGTTCTTTTGCCCACATGCAACTACAAAAACTCCCAGAAGAACAGTTTTCCTATTCTCAGTGTAAAGTTCACGTTTTAAACAACTAGTAGCAGCTCAATCACTTCATTTTAAGGGGACAGCAAAACTGAACTATGTCTAACAGTACAGCTTTAAAACATACAAGCAGAATAAGACCTGAAAACTATAGAAAATATTTCACACGTTGTTTCTCATCTAGGACTGATGCTCTGACTTGGAACAGACCCTTGTGGCAAAAGGGCACAACCCTGCAGTATTGACCTTAAGAACATCTTAAGAAACATCAGTGCACTTTGGCCACAACAGTCCCCTGCAGAACTACAAGCTGGGGACAGAGTGCCTGGACAGCAGCCAGTCAGAAAGGGACCTGGAGGTGCTGTTTGACAGTGGCTGAACATGAGCCAGCAGTGTGCCCAGGTGGCCAAGAAGGCCAATGGCATCCTGGCCTGGATCAGCAATAGTGTGGCCAGCAGGAGCAGGGCAGTGATTTGCTCCTGTACTCAGCACTGGCGAGGTCACATGTAAGAGTGCTGCGTCCAGTTCTGGGCCCCTCAGTTTAGGAAGGATGTCGAGATGCTGGAGTGTGTCAGGAGAAGGGCAACAAGGTTGCTGAAGGGTCTGAAACACAAGACCAATGAGGAGCAACTGAAGGATCTGGGAATGTTTAGCCTGAGAAGAAGAGGGTCAGGGGACACCTTATTAATCTCTACACATACCTGAAAGGAAGTTGTAGCCGGGGGAGGTCAGCCTCCTCTCCCAGGCAACCAGTGAAAGCATGATAGGACACAGGTTTAAGCTGCATCAGGAGAGGTTTAGACATAAGGAAGGAAGGATTTCTTCACAGAAATGGTGGTTAGACATTGCAATGGGCTGCCCAGGGAGGTGGTGGAGTCACCATCCCTGGAGGTTTTAAGAAAAGATGGGATGTGGCATTTGGTGCCATGGTCTGGTTGACATGGTGGTGTTAGGTCATATGCTGGATTTGATGACCTCAAAGGTCTTTTCCAACCTACTTGATTCTGTGATCTTAATTCAATTTAGCAATGAAATAATATTACATCACTACTCTTGGTATGCTTAATAGTCCCTATTTAATATGGGGGTATTGTAACAGGACAATAATTTTACTTGACCTTTGCAAAGAAATAACTAAGGTTAACTAATTTAAATGCCCACAAGTTGAAATCACCATTTAAAAGCATTAACAGCTGCCTCTGACTGATTTCCATAGCTGCTATAGCAGAGGGACAAGGTAAGCTTCAAGACAAAGCAGACATGCTACTGCAAAAGTCTGATGCACACAAGTCTATACAATTTGTTTAATCTCTTCCACCTAGGGTGGTATAACTTATTCCTGATCAGACTCACAGGTAGAGAAAGTTATGGGAAAGAAGTGGCAAAGTTCAAGATCCTCTTTGTGGGAAGAGTCTTCAAACCTGGTGTTGAGGGACAATTATTTTGATTTCTTTGAATTAAAAAAAAAAAAAATCCTCTAAACAGCTGCTCAAATTGCAACTGAAATGCAAATACATATGGACAGAGTGCAAAATCCCTTAACACCAACTAGATTTAATCAGGGAGCAAAGAGGAATATCGTATCCAGACGACAAACCACTTTGGGACTTCGGCGTTGGAATGTGGACACCTTCACAAACACATCCTTCTGCTTTGAACCGTGGCCAGATAAGTGGTTACTCAAGAGTGCGAATTGTCCCTGCAATATCAGTTTGCAGTTCTTTGGGAGCAGCTTCCTCTACAATATCACATTTGCCACTCTTGTTGGCAATTTTAGTTTAAGGAGAGAATGGGGACATAAACTGAAGTACTCATGTCTAAAGGTGGTAGCTACAGATCAAAGTTAAGACACCAGCAGGGCCACATGAGGATCCTGCAATACTTTCTTCTGTACTTAGTCTGTGGAACAGAGGAGTTAAGTCTCTGTGGCTGTCAGTCTGGCTCTTTTCATGAGTTCTAAATTAATTTAAATAAATAAATAAAAATTATTTGTTTTAACTTGTCATTTGGGTAAGATCTGTTTTATCGCTGCAATTTTTGCTGTAGTATGTACAAATCAATCACAAAAGTCTCTATGATGCAAACCCTTTATAAAAGTGTTACCTATGTAGTTTCTTCCAGAGAAGTCTCAGATGCTGTGACAGTGATACTAAACCTACATCAAAAATAAATCTTTAAAAAAACATAACTTCAATGTTTTGCTTTCAAAGAATTTTTATAAAACTCATGTTCTAGAGCCAGACAGACACACTGAGCATTTAACTAAATTCTATGTTAAAATAAACTCAAACCTAAAAAGTTAGTTAAATATATCTTCCACTCTAAAACCAATCTCAAACCTAATTTTCTGTTACTTATCAGTACTTTTGACATTTTTCTGTTACTTATCACTACTTTTGACATTTTTTCTTTTACAAAGTCCTGCGATAAAATGTTCAGGAAACCTTCCCCCTGCCCCCTTTATTTCTTAACTGCTACGTTAATTTGACCTGTATATTTTTAAAGAAACATTTATTTTCATAAGGACACAATCAGTGCAGTCAATGGTTATAGCAAATAAATACGTCTTGGATTTGCATTATGATGATATATAAGGACAATATATTTCACAGCTATCTGTTTATATAATACCATTGACAGACTATGTTTGTTTTTAAAGGAAGAAAACACTAAATGTTGTTCAACCTGCTTTAGAGAAGGGAATATAGGCCAGAAAGATTTATTCTGGAAGAACAATTAAGGTCAGGATACATGCTAACATCCAAATAACAGTAAGACCAAGTTGGAGAAGAAATGCTACACTTATCAAGAACACATTTTCAAACAAACCAATGCTATGCCTTCATCTTATACCAGTGCTTTTAATAGACATGGAGCTGATGGAGATTCAGAGAATTAACATAGATTTCTGGCTTTCTTTATGTCAGCTTAGAAGGGTTTCCTTTGCCTTCAGCATGCAGATGAGTATGATATGCTGAAGAATACTGGAGAGAAGACATCAACAGATTCATCAATTTTTTCCTACTCCTAGAAGGCCTCACATGCAGCAACAGTTGAGGCTACTCAACAGTTGAGACAAGGGCAGATAGGGACCGGACACAGGGAACATTTTAAACTAAAACAGAGATAAGTAACTTAGTTACTTGGAAGAAATTCTTTATTCAGTGAGTCGTGAAGCACTGGAACAGGTTGCCCAGAGAAGCTGTAGATGCCCCATCAATGGAAGTGTTCAAGGCTGGGTTGGATGGGGCTTTGAGCAACCTGTTCCCTGTCCATGGCTGGGACGGGTGGAACTATATGACCTTCAATGTCCTTCCAACACAACTCATTCAAAGATTGTATGTATAAAGGATTTCAAAAAGAAAGAGTCAACAAAACACGCTCTGTAGAGATACATTCTCTCTCCTTCCTCCTACAGGGAAAATTCATCCCCCACTCATTAGGAACCAGGCAATGCTCTGTGGATCACACATGCCCACTCTTCAACCCTTCCCTTTGCTGCCCTTCCCTTTGTTTCCATTTCTGCTCTTTCTTGGCCCTGGGACTAATCTCTCTTCCTCTTTTCCTCTACCACAATAGACTTTACTACTGCCTCCAGCCATCATAATGTCAAGCTCCAACCAACATGATTCCTTCCACCCAGGACCATATCAGCATGGGAGAAGCAAAGGGCCAAAACCCTCAATGCACAAAAAGAACCAGGATTATTCCTTTGGGCTTGGTGCTGTTCTTTGTGTACAAAGTACTCAAACCTCACTACTCTGAAACCGTTCAGTAACCATTGAGAAACTGGGAAATTAAGCTAGAGAAATTTTTGCCCATGCTATTAAGTCCCAGGGTCACATCAAGTATATTTCCATTTTAATGAAGATTGAACGTTTTCATTTAAAACAAAGCAAAGAAAACCCAAACAAACAAAACCAAAACAAAACAGCAAAAAAAGAAGAAAAAAATTAATAGAAGATTCTCATATAATCATCTGGATTCTGATGTTGGTGCTCAATGTAAATATTAGTTATTATGTATTTTACTGTTAAATGGGAGAGATGTGAGGCTGGAACACAACCTGAAGAGCAATGGCTCTACACCTGAATGTTCTGGGCAAGTAGCAGCCCAGTGCTCAAGAAAATACAAACTCAGAAGAGTTTAGAGTTGCAAGAGATTTTCCCATTTGTGAAATTCCTAAAAAAAACCAAAACCCCAAACCATACAACTTCATTTCCCTCTCATAAAAATGACCCTAAAGTTTCCAGAACATAAGTAAATCCAGCTGTACTGATAGTTCTTCTGTGGTATTCTGATAAAATTCCAACTGAATTCCTTCATTGTAAGATCTGTCAGAGATACAATGGGTCTTGTATGAATATGTTTTTGCCTCCCAAGAATTCTTAATGTCATTGGTATAATTAAGAAAGGAGTTTACAGAGATTATGTAGGAGGGAAAAAAAAGAAGAAAAAGGATGGGAGACTGGGTGAGAGAGACCCTACGGATGGCAAAGGAAACCTACAAGTACATCTTATAAAATATTGCTTCTTGACCTCCCAGAATTAATGTACACAGCAGTGTACCTTGTGTGAAGGCTGCCTTCTCCTCCTCTCTTTAAGCTTTTCTTGCTTGACTGTCAAAAGTGTCCCCTTTAATTCAGGTGAGTACAGTGATTTTCAGTAAAAGCCCAGTTAAGGACACAACAGGTAAAAGTACCTTAGCATGTGTCAAAGCATCTCTGAAATTGTACAGCATTTCTACTGTTACTCATATTGCTTTATGCTTATTAACAACACTTCAGAGTAGGAGTTTTTTAATTAATGTGTGTTTCCATTATGAAAACCTTGTTTCATTTGGCATAGAAATATCTCTTTGGTGTTTGTTACTAACCTAAGTTAACCTGCTTAGGCATTCATGATGACAAATTGAGTTAAAACCAAACAAACAAATGAACAAACACCTGTTGACAGGAAATGAGGTGTAAGGAAGAATTCCTTTGACAGTCCTAATACTCTTCTAGATTTAAAAAATACATCAATTTGATTTGTAAGAATTCTGTTTTGAACTAAGGCCTGATCCCATTCAACTGATATATCGTTGAGAGACAAAACCCCATGCTTAATATGTTGTTTAAAAATTAAGAGTCAGGAATGATTAGAATGCAGTTAAAATATCTTCAGTCTCTTTTCCCCTCTGATACGGGTAGATGAATTTGAGAATCAAAAGTTAAACAAAGAAGTGTAAAATACAATTATACTGTAACATAAATACATTACACTCCAGAGATATCAGAATATCAACAGTAGTATTAAATCTGCCCTGAAGTAAAGAGGTATGAAGCAATTCATTAAAATAGAAGACGAAAACTAGATCATTCTCCAGCTAACAACAGCTAACCTTTTTTTTTTCAGGAAAAATCTAACAGTTTTATCCTGACTTACTTTACATGCAGATGCAGAACATGTGGGATTTGCCTTCAGATTCTTTCCCACTGTTTGGGGAATGATAAACCAGCAGCAGAGCTGAAGATTCAGCAGCATTTTCTCTCCCTTTCCTGATCACTCTTGACTGCTAGATTACTGTGCATGATCAGTCAAATAAGATGTACAGGAGAAGTGGTCTACAATGAAAACTGGAAGCAAATCTAACAACAAACCACAGTCTTCCACAGAAAGATTTAGTTTTGAAAGCAACAATATGTAAATATTGTCTTATCTGAGTGTGCTTAATGTACATTAGTGAGATAAGTGAGATAGCTAGGGCTTTCCATTCAGTCAAAAGATAGATAAATACAGGAGTAGCTGCAATTCCTGAAGTAAAATCCAGGTTTTTATTTTTTTTTTTTAACCAAGAAGTAACTGGGGTTTTTTTCGTTAAATGGGCATATTTGTTTGTTTAAATTGGACATAGCTGCTGCTGAAATTTATGAAGTGTTGCCCATTGGGAGAGTTCTGTGGCAGAATATTGCACAAAACACAATAAAATAAGCCTTTTTCAAGGGACAAATTACTAGTAAAATCAAACTAGTAAAATGGAAGTATTTCAAATGTGTAGGATAGAGTTTGGGAGCTGAAAAATAACTGTGAAGAGACCTACCTATGCTAGAATTTGATCAACTCAGAACTTGAGTGAAAGGTGAGATCTTGAAGCAGAAGCACATGCAAAGTTTGTTGCACACACCTACCTACTCAAATCCTCTTAAGATACAATTTCTTCACAATCATATTTAAATTTTCTTCATAATCTCATTTAAAATGAAGCTGAGTCCTAACATTAGCCCTCCACTTGATTTTGACCTGTATGTTGCTTGTGCCATCAAACCCACTAATAACAATAAGCATAAATTAGAAATCTAGGATGGTTCTCATCTTAAAGAAACAGTCTGGCCTTTGTCGCTAAATCTAGCTTGCACCCACACACAGAAAAAACCATAATTCAATACAGAAAGGCAAGAGGGACTAAAACTGAAAGCAGAAGGCTTTAACAGTTGCTAATGGAATCACTGGGCAGTGTGCTACTGCAATTCAAAAGCTACCCATCTTGCAATACTTTCCTGCATTTTCCTTGGGGTTTGTTCTCTTGCAAAAGAAGCAACTGTGCAGCAATCATTTTAGGGGTACTTCTGAGAAACATCTTAAGAGTCTGTAACAAACCTTATGAAAAAAAATCCTCTTGGGCTACAGTGCATTTGGGTACTTCAGCTTAGCTCAACTGTGTTAAAAACACAGAAAGTAGCACAAGGCCTGCAAGTAAAATGGCTGTTCACACAGACATCTTATTTCTCACTTAGGTAAGGCTGATTTCAGGGCGTAACAGAAACATAGCTACCCTTGCAGATCAAGTATTTGACTGGGAGTTAAAATCATCTTGGTTCTTGTCAAGTATAGATGATTTTGTATTGGAAAATGAATAATTAAAGAAAAATTGCAGGTGATCTCTATTGAAAGTATCACACTGATTATCTGAGATGAGCCTAAAACCTGGTAAAGACATATTATCATCAGGCTGCAGTGAGTGCTCAATGTCTCAATGAGCTACAAGTAAGCAGATAACAACCCAGAAGCACTTTCCTGTGGCATTTCTCTACTTTGCCATTGCTGAAACAGTTAAATGCAACCCATCCTGACCATATAATGGCTCCACTAGTGTGAAACATACCATAAATACTGAGTTGTCACTGTTCGCTCCATAAGTTTCCACGAGTAGCCCACGCAGGACATGGCTGCTTCCCACAGGTTACCATGCTATGCCCAATTGCCTGTTTCACTTACAATCACATTAGCACTTTCTACACTAGAATCCTTAATTGTTGCTGTGCCCAGACATTGCAAATGAGTTAAATTTTTACAATACTTTGTTCTTAGTAAGATCATTGCCTTCACAGCATTGTTACTGACCCCATTAATGCACAGTGAAAACCGTGGTGCTGTTATCCACTTCCCTGCTCCCCTGGGAAGACAGAAAGACCAACAAATATTTAGGGATCCCCAAAGGATTTTGGAATTTCTCACTTAAATTATTTATGCTTTTAGTAAACTGCTTCTGGTCTCTGTTTTTGCAGAGAACAATATCATTAAAAAGAAAAAAAATTACCACCAGATAACAATCCAAATCATGTCTGTATGTAATTTAAATCTGTATATTCATTGCAAAGTCAGACATGGCAAATAATTAGAACTAAACTAACACCAAATACATACATTTGGTGTTCAGTCATGGATGCACATCTATCTGCAGCTGCACAAGCATGTTGCCTGAGACAGAACTGGAGGGGCGGATAGTGAATCAAGCATCGGGGAGTGTCTGTTGCACAACACCTTCAGCTACCTCCTATTACACTGAACACAACAAGGCACTCAGAAATTCATCAGTGAAAGCCTAAAACAGTTTCTGGCTGAAGCATAATTGAATAATAGATTTTCACAATTCTTTTAAATAATTTCAGTTCTTATATTTGTACAACAGTTATGAAAAAAAAATGAATTGTTTATAAAAGCTTGAAAGATGTCTACAGATTTATACATCAGGAATAATTAAAAAAGAAGACATGATTCTATGAGCCAAGTATGTTGCAGGTACACAAAAGAATGCTTATTTGTCAGATAGTTTGGGAAGTTTATATGGACAATAAACATCTAACTTACAAGTATTATACTTGTTTTTTATGGGTTTGCTTTTTTTGACAGATGCACTTTTAAACTTATGTAGATAACAATTTTATTTGCTTGCAAAAAGATTCGATAGCTGAAGTAAAATATATGAAATTTTCTTACACAGACTATGATGAATCTCTGTCTCTGTTTTCTTCTCCTCATGGATATTTTTTGTCTGCTTTAATATGTCAGAGGTTTTTAAAACAGCTGTTCTAATCATTATCCGAATCAACAGGAAAGGTACTAAATATACCAGAAATAAAACAAGGTAAATTAAAAATACATAAAACCAAAGCTTTAGACAATAAAGTAATCTGTCCGTACTTAAAGGTCATCTAGACAATAGAGATAACTCTGTTCCTTGTTTGCAATAAAAACAGAGTCCAATTTATGCAGAATTGATCAAGCAGCTTCTTTCTTCATATTTAAACACTTCTAAGAAGAGATCAAAAAGACCGCAGGGGCCAGGGTGCTGGTCAGAAGAGGAACGGCAGAGGGGACAAGGGAGGGACTTTAAATTTGCTTAACCCTGCAAATGTAAACAATTGTCTCTGTCCCTTCGGAGGAGCGTAGGTGACAGAGCGCAGGTGTGGGCGTCCGTCATAATAAAGGCAGATTGGGTGAGCGCAGCGCAGCGGCGGCGAGCCTGGGTGAGAGATTACACACCGACCTATTGGCAGAACATGGCAAGGGAGAATGTCAGATTTCATATTCGCCAGACATCTACAGCAACTGATGCCTTGTAGTCAAAGGCTGTTAAATTACCTGTGAAGGTTACTGGCAGCCCTGAATGTTTTTCTCATTGTTTATTTAGTTCCAAAAGCACTTGGTCTTTGTGCTGATTGCCCTAACTGACAGCCCAGGAAATCTGGACTTTGTAAACAGGGCGCTGCTGTATTGAATTACAGGTAACAAGTGTGTAATCAACCTGCTGGGGCTGGACCTTTGCAAAGAAATCTTCGGTATACAGACAAAAAGAATAGGTTTCAATACTGGGGAATCAATTACGTGAGCAGATGAGTATAAAAAGAGATCAATTTAGATCCTTTGTGCTTATTTCCTATAGCATATTTAGAAAAAGAAAAGACCCTGACATACTGGAAAGGTAATTAAGCACTTTATTCATTGTTGCAATAATATTATAGAAATTAAAGGTGAATATGATTTGAAGCTTCCTCATTATAACCCATAAAACTATATTAGTTGAACAGTCCTTAGCTGCAATATGCTTTTTTTAAAAAAACAAAGCCTTGCAGATTCTTGTTCTTAAAGAAGAGTTACTGTAGTGAAATTGCAGAAACTGGAACAAAGACTCACCCAAAATGAATCAGTCATTTTTTGGTCCCCTAAAAGGTAAAGAGAACCACTACAAAGCAGGGATCTAGTGAAATCTAATACTGTGATATTTCTGCATACTAAAACAACATAATAAAGTTCAACAACCACCCCCTCCAGACCATAGATTTATATGAGATATTTAAACTGTAATTGTTAATTAAAAAGCATAAATAAAATCCAGTGGCAATCAGTCAACAGAATAACCCTATGCCAGAAAACATTGAGTCACTGAGTAGTACATGAGAGGAAAATTTTTTTCCTGGTGGGTTTTTTTGGGTGTTTTTTTAAATCATCAAGACAGGCCTGTTCCGCCTGTGACTGTGGCCACCATGGGCAATAACATTCACCAAATAAAGAAAAAACTTAACAATGAAGATTTCAAAATATAAACATCCAATGGTATTTCCTATCTGAACATCACTTATTAAAACAGATACCGTATGCTATCATCTTATTATGCCCCAAAGACTTGTTTTTGCAGTTTGAAATTACAAGAAAAACAAGGTTTCATTAATGTACTCACTGATGATGATAATTTTAGACTGCTTGCAGTATTGGAATGTATGCTTTGTTAAAGCAACTGGACTTACATTGCTAAATTTTATTCACTCTAGGGAAGCAGTTCTCTACTTTGGCATCCACAATTTCTTTTAAGTGCCTGAAAAACATGTTATAAAACTGACTTTTATTTCTGTTTGCTCATGTATCAGTATTTATGTGCCAATATGTCCCTAAAAATTGAAATCCCTGACTTACTCGGGAGTGGAGGGCTATTTTTTGCAAATAACAACAACATATGAAATGCAACCTTGTCTAGTTATAAAACTTTCAACTAAACCTATTGCATGGAAGAAGAGATGATGATAACTGAGAAGGCACAATGGAAACACTAGAGCATTTCTTATCAATACTCTCCACCTGATCCAAGATCTAGACAACAACAGATATTTCTGACAGTTTCAGCAACATTTGTTCAAGACTATCGAAAAAATTTTGGTCACAAGAGAACTTCTAATGACTGTGTATTACCAGATATGCCAACTGCCTACCATACCCTTCCTTCCTAACTAATATTCCTGTAAATACCTGCATTTTCAGGAGAAAAATAGCATACTTTCTCAAGCCAATGGAAACAGCTGGTGAAAGATTTTTTAAATCTGACTCGCAACAATAATAGCCTGTGACAGTGAGAAACACTGCTCCAGTGTTGCACTGAGGAAAATACACACATTTCTGTCCATTCCCAATGTACCACTTTTCGATGGTATTGGAGATCTGTCTGTTCTTGTCTCTTGAAAAGTAGTTGACACAAACATGATTTCACATTTTTCCAAAGTTCTTTTATATACTCTCTTTGAGATGTTCACTTCCCATTTGCTTTTCAACACACTTTACATAGTCATGATGACTAAAAACTCATTAGCATTGAAAACTGAGGTTCCTATCATGTAAATATTAGCACATATATTGAAGGTCTCAATTGATGCTCACAAAATCAATGTTAATAATTTAGTTGTGCACTAAGTACACGAACAGTGACATTCATGGGTAAGAACTGAACTGAATCAGCTTAGCACTTTATGGCACAAGAAAATGGTAAATGTAAAGATTCTATTTCCTCACATTTTGGCTTTTTTCTGAGGCACTCTGCAGCAAGAGCACCATGAAATGTACCACAGAGAGTCACAGTGCCTGGCCTTTGCACTGTAGATGGAGAAAGATGTAAAAACTCCAGCTTCTCTTTAGTGTTTTTACTCACCTGAAGCTTGATTTTTAAGCTACTGTTTTTTAAGGCCCCTTTTTTTTTTCTTTTTCTAGAAAGCAAAGTTAAAGGACTTCTTCAGAATTATTTGCTATACCAAGGCACTATTAAAAGCTAGATTGGGCATGAACTCCCCCTTTTCAGAGTATTAACTATCTACAATATCTATCTAAAATATGAACACAAACGTCATACAGCTCTAGCCTTTTTTCTCATGGACAAACACTGAGAGCCATGTCAACTGTAACTGCACATCTTACAGAATAAAGTCTTTATATGATCACTTCCTGCACAGAGCACCTCTCATAGACACATGACAACACTTACACTCAGTCCCACAAAACAGAGCCCACTGTACAACAATGAAGCACTGCACTCAATGCTGTACTCTTAACTAGATTCACATTGGTAATATATTGCTACAATTCTGCTTCAATTAAAAGCATATTTCAGCAGAAGCCCAGGATATGATAGCTGCTCTATGCATTTTAATAATACAGATCAATGGTGTCAGAATTCTACTTTACATAAATAAAGACTGATCATATTAAGACAAAATCCCGCATAACCTAAATGTATATTGATGGCAGCAACCCAGAAACTGATCACAATCTTTACACTCTGGATAAAAATCAGTAAGTCTATTTTAACTGACTTAAATGTTTTAAAAGCAAGAAGTGGTTTATTCTCTCCAAGATTAAAAAAATAAAACCAAAAAAAACACCCCAAAAAACAGGGGAATAAAGAATTAATCTACAGTAGCAAACTCCAATGAAAATACTTAACTGGTTCTAAATATCAGCATAGGAGGAACATGTTATTACATGATTTTTGCAGCTACTAAAGTCAAGCTAATTCATATTGCACTTATAAAGTTAATACAGGAAATGCGAAATTTTTATTGCATTAGCAAAAAATTCTGAAAGACTAGAATATCCTTGATTTTCATGTCATGTAATTTTGTTTTAAATTTAGAACTCTAATGTACTGCTGGACTATACACTTAACACAGGTCTCCTAGGGATTCTGTTACTAAAAACTTTCATATATGTTTCTGCAAATTTCAATGTCTGGAGACTACATAGGTTAATATTTAGTGTTATTAACAAAATTAGGAAAATTGCCATTACCTGTGACCCAGAACATGGGGTATTACTGGAAAGGACCAAAATAGGTAGCAAATATAACCCATGACAGTGAAAGTATTCCGAAGAACACACCTGCTTTTATTTATGTGAGTTCCAGCATTTCCAGAAAGTCACAGAAAATATTTCTCCTTTGTATTAAAACCATACCTATAGTATGTTAAATCGTGAATTTTAATTGATTTATTGTGAAAAGCTAATATAGCATTAGCTCAAAAGTACAGCTTTCTTGCACATAATTAACCACAGGGAAGAGGTGACTAGATTTAACAGGAAGATTGATAATAAAAGGTAAATCAATGTTTGTAGGAGAAGCACAGGCTGTTTATGAAACTATCTAGCCCTACTGTAAGGGCACTGGCTCATTCTTGGCATGTTAATAAAGATCAACGTTATACAACAGAAGAAGCAACATGTATGTGCATAGTCCTCACCAGAAATCTTTTAACACGTGGCGTTGTGCTCTGGCTCTTGTTCAGGGCCAGAGAGTACATCATCCTTTGCAGTTTGATCTTGCCATCTAATATCCCTGCTTAAAATCTGTATATACTCTGCAAAATATTAAATCAGGAATATAATATCCTGGAAGTATTTCTCCTCCAGTGGAAAATACTGAAGTCATGGGTTTAGGCTTTCCTGACTACTCTGAACTGGGCCAAGAAGTTCCTTGTAAATATTACTGGAATTATTAAATATATTGCTGGTAATACTCTATTTTGCTGCATGAAACAACACAATACTCCTTAATCAATGAATGCAAACTAGATGGTATTTTAAATGCCTTTCCAAAAAGGTATACTCCTGGGTTGCATAGGTACAAAACTAGTTACTTTTAGATAAGCAGATGATAAGATAAATATGGAAAATTATATTTCACTATTTAATTGGTATAAGCTCTTATCTTTCAAGCGAAAATTGCATTACCTATACTTTTCAGGAAAAGAAATCAAGAAATACAAGTTTAAAAAAAAAAAGGAAAAAGAGAAGGCCGAGGAAAGGCTTGTGCAAAGCAGCCTGTAACTTAGATTTTCTCTACTGCTGCAAGAGTAAGTCTTATCTCGTAATAATCTACTAAGAATTCAGCTAGACCAAAAACAAAGAAAAGGAAAAAAACCCCAAACCAAACCCAAACAAACAAAACAAAAATAACAAACTACAAAACTGCAATGTTCTGCTACCAGACCAGTTCTATACCTTGGACAAAGATAAAATCCTTATAATAGTGAGCTGCTTTGGTCTTAAAAATGTCCAGCACACTTGGCTGACAAAGAACCCACCTAAACAAAAACAGCCTTTACACCACTGTAAGTAAATCCACATCAAGGAACGTTTCCATAATACAACTGCAGTAAAAACACCTTCAGTTGAAAAGTGAAACAAGCATAGAACCTGTGCAGACCCAGAATGAAACCCACAAACAGTTTTCAGACTGAATTAATGTAGTACAGTACGCTATTCCAGCATACCGCTGCAGTGTGATACATTCTGCTTTGCTCAAAAGTAATCAACCACTTTAAATATCAGCATACCTACAATTAAAAGGGTGAAAATTGTACTTATGAAAAGTACAATTATTTCATATATAGGTTTGTTGCATTCAGTACAATGTATATTGCAAGAAAATGTTGCAACTCAAACAAACACATGATAAATACTGTGAAAAAAGTAATGATGTACTACAATTCATTAATCATCAAGGCATTAAAATATCCACCAAGCTCTAAAAGAATTTTATGGACCATGTTACACTTATGTCCCAACCAAAGAGCATAAGCAAATTTAATATTGATTATTAACAAAACTGATCTGTCAGCGTCTTTAAAAACTTAGTTACTTAGTTAATAATTCTAATAAGCAGCTCCCCTGTGTTCAGCAGTGATGAAACTACAGGACAGTGCACACAGTAAGGAATAGTATCTCAGTAAAAAACCGAATTGCTTTGTTGCACTTGGAGCCAGTACATTGTTGAAGAGAGTTCACAATTGAGTTACTTGCTTCTAATGTTTTACTAAGGGTTCTCCAAACACAGGAAGTATTGTATTCCTGTGGAGTCCTGTCTGTCGCTCACCTGGAAGAGCTAATGGATGCAAGCACAGCTCCCATGTCCAGGAGCAATATGGTCCTGCATTTCAGAACAGCATGAATGCAGTAAGTCATGAAAAGATATAACTGTTATCTAACTCCAGTTAGAAAGTTTCTCACTCAATTCCCAGAGTTGAAAAAGCGTATCACTAGAAGTACAGTGGGATTTAAAGCAAAGAAGAGCTATCATCATAATATGTTAAATGTAAGAAAAATACAGAACGTGAATTTCTATTTAGTCTTTATTAAAGTGATAAATGCAATTGAAGCAGTATCATCAAACTTAGACTATGGAAAACACTATCAGCTGCCTGGAAAATACATTAAAACTGTTGGTAAACTCTGTAAATGTATATTCAGCTGAAAGTTTGTCACTGGTGCTTTTTGCTGACCAATTCAACATCACTGGTTAGATCAAACAACATTGTGTTTGTATGCCAAACCTACAACGTCTGTCTTTGCTGCAGTGTCCGTAACACAATATATCAGAAATAGCCACACACAGCAGTTTTCTGCATCTCCTATACCTTTAACTTAATCAGACACAGTGTGACTCACAAACGTCTGAGATCATTTCTTTCTGCTTGTATGAGCTCAGGGAGGCCTCTTTAATTTATCACCAAATAAAGGCACAAATTGCTGGTGCTGGTGATTCTGGTATCAGCCTGCAGTTGCAAGAGTGAGAGACCTATCAGTTCATATGACATTGTCTACTTTACAGCCTTGCTCTTTTTGACTAAATAATCTTTGATTGTTTCACAAAACTCTTTTAACTTCATCACCGGATCAAGCCAAACACTAAACAGTGTTTATGTTTCCACTTGGCTTCATTTGACTTTTAGAAACCTGAATATAATGCTTCCTTCCATGACTAAATACTTACAAGGTACTCATGTTTAGCTTTAGATTCATTACATATATAAAAGTGAAATATAAAATTCAATGCCAGCCCGTATTTAAAAATAATTTTTGCAGTATCATACTAAAGAAAACATAGTGTCGCTTTAGAGGACGTACTGTTGGCGTGAATGACAACACAAAACCTATGTGCATCCTGTGCAGTCAGAAAAGGCTTGGCAAGGATTTATGACAGAGACAAAGGAATTCTTTCAAGGACATGTAGCAAAATAACCTGAAGTTATGAGACAAAAATACAGGACTAAGCAAGACCACTCTGGAACAGCCTTCCTCAAGCTGGAATGGGCAAAAATGAAATGCACTCAAGGTTGTAATCTTTCACTTCTTTTTTATCTCTGAACTCGATACTCATAATCTAAGAAAAGAATGCACCACTGCCAGATGAAATCTTTACAGCTTTAGAGGTATAGTCAGTGTAAGACCAATTGTACCATCTGGTAAGAAACTTGAGTTACCTTTTGGTGTATTTTTTTTGTCTGTTGTTTCGTTTTGTTTTGTTTCTTTTTAGTGCTATCTTTTCACCAAAGAAGTGGTTTACCAATGACTCCTAAGTGTTTAGTTATACTCTGTTTTGGAAAGTAAGACAGGACAAAGAAGAAACACTATGGATCACGAGACAAGAGATTTAAAACCAACTCCAATTGGTTCACTGTGAAAAATGACAAAAAGTAACACTTTCAGGCTGATATAAGGTTTACCTCAGATGCTCACTATCATTATAGAAAAGGGAAAAAAAAATCACATGCAAAGGTCAGATTCTGTCACTATTACTCACATTAGGCACTACCTTAACATGCCTCATGAAAAATTGAAGTCAAAATAATCTGACACATTATGGCAAAATGCCCTTTATCTAGCTCATACATCTATGAACAGACACTCCAATAACCATATTCAGGCTTTTAACGTTATTTTTAAAGACAATGTAGTGGACACAATTCTTTCATTCTTTTCCAGCAATTTTAAACTGATCTTTATTGATATTAGACAAACTATTCCTGACTTTTAATGGTGAAGGACTATGCTATATTCAAGTGTCTATATCTGAGATTTAGGAAAATACTTCTTACCACTCAGAGTACTTATCTGAGAAATGCTTTAATTGAATAGATTGTAATTCTAGACCTAATAAAGTAAGCTTTCTCAGATGAAGTAGAATGATGGTTATAAATGTTTAAATTATAACTCAGACACTCCTCCTACATTCTTCTGATGTGAAATGTTCAGCATAAAAGCAGTAAATACTGTCTGGTTGTTATTTTAGTCACTCTTAAAGTATTGATTTTATACTAAACATAAGGAAATTAAAACCTTAAGGTGAAACCAATGTTTTTTCACAAGTTTACAGCCAAGTCAGTAGAAGGTTTGTTTAAAATATCATTCATAGCACATATTGACATTATAATATATCTGCTAATGATCAAACACAAAGGAAGATATAAGTGCACTTTACAACATATGCACATAAAAGAATATTATACATGACTGTTTTAAAATTATATGTTTTAAGTGCTGTGATATTAAACATTTAATAATTTGGCAATTTCTTTCAAAGACAACTATTAAAATTAAGAAAGAAGAGGCCAAGTGTCAGCTCTGCTGAACTCCTGCCTGGTCCTGAAGAGAAAGTATGTATGGGGAATGAGGACGAACCAATTTCTTCATTTTCTTGGACTAGATGAAGGTCAAATGTCTCCCACCATAAGATGGCGAAGTTCAGAGCTATTTAAGCTGAGGCCAGCTGCAGCTAATGATTCTTGATGATAAAAATCCACTAGAATACTCTATGTCCTTCCTTCTACCCAACCCCTGGCAACAAATGACCCAGTTTTAGGAGGTATTCAGATTCTACATTTGCCCTATCTACATTTGAGCAATTTTAGACAACAAGGAAAAGCCTATCCAGGCTCTCTTTGTTCAGTCTGCTGTTTTATGGTACAGAGGCTGAAACAGCACAAGTTATGCAAAGCTTCACTCTGCCTGCTTAAGGTGAAGGGCGTGGTTGCACATTGATCTAGAGAGCACAAGGAAACAGAGGTACTGTGAATCACACCTTTTCATCTTTGCATCATTTGTAAATTCAGTTTTCACCAGGAGCCAGATCAGTCAGCTTATACATCTCATTCAAATGAAGGCTGCAGTATTTACCAACCATCTTTATGGCAAAGCATACTGTTTGAGATTAAAGTCCCTGATCAGCAAATCTAGGGATGAGATGACACAATTAGGCAGAATGGAATTTTAGATTTGGCACTGCTGCTAACCAGGTCTGATAAAGGAGTTACAGAAAAGACTTTCTTAGAGAATACTGCTATCAGCAGCCAAGTTGTGCCAGCAGTAAGAAGGATGCTCTGTTTCTTCTCTTTGGAACACGAGCACATTTCTGTGCTTGTTCCCCCATTCTGTTCTTAACACAAACAGCAGCTACCTTTTTGAGATGAAGCCCTATAGAGAATTTCCATTTCCTTTTGCCACGTTACTAAAGGCAGTGCATATCACTATTAATATACACAATCACAGTAGAATAGGTTCTATTTTGATTTTGAGAAGATGCCCTGTATTAGGGGAAGACCAGTCCCTTGGGAAGCTGGGACTTTGCTCAGGCCCTTCCATCAGCTCCCTGCCTAAGTATGAAAGAGGCCTCATCCATACATGCGTGTCTGAGCTGAGGATCCAATACAATTTCATCAGGAGACTGGACATTTACAAGGTAGTTAAGTATGTAACATGCTTAGAGAATTGGACTTTAATTCCTCTTTAATTACCCCATTTCCTCTGTCTCTCGCTACAGATCTGAAATCATCTGGATTGCTTCTAAATTGTATAATATTACTTCTCTACTCCTGAAATACACTAAAAACTTTTAAAAGGAGAAACTAAGAAATTAAAGAAACTCATGAAAATTTCATAGGTTCCACTGTCAAAGTCTCCGACTTTTTTACACTGAAAGTCCAACCATTTATCTTGTGAGCCTTACTACCAGAATGATCTTCCTTCCCAATATTTATCAAGTTCATCACTGACCAGGGTTTTGTTAAGAAATGTGGGAATGCACAGACACACAACACAAAGAAAGCAAATACATGTTGCAAAGACAAAAAGTAAATTTTCAATGTATGCTTACGATAGGGAGTTGCTGTCTCAGTTTGATATGAAAGATACAGAGCATTTTCCTCAAAATTACAGCTATTTCTTTCTTTCCCCACATCACAATGAAGTTTCAATGAGTTAGTTTATCTGTGTAGATTGGTTTATGAATTGCATTAATTAATAACTGCATTCTTTGAAAAATGTAACCAGCTCTTTAGCATGTGTCCCAATCTTTTCTCTATCTCAAATGACACTAAAAAAGGAATAAAGCACACTTTTATCAGTAATGCTACCTCACTATAGGAACGTAAATGACAATTTGAAGCCTCTGAACACTGATTGCAATTGCTCCCCAGCAGGAAAAAAAAAAAANAAAAAAAAAGTGGTTGTTTGGGTCAAAATCCCCAAATTGCCAGTGATGTTTAAGTATTTAATCTTTAAATATCAGCTGGATTAATCAAAAATTTATAAGTTACCCATAACAACACTGCCTTGTCAGCACTGCACTGCAGTGAAAAGTAAAGATGATGACACAAGAACACATCACCTGACTCATCCACACCCCATCTTAAACATGGTGAGCCCTAGTTAACAATATGTTAGATGTAAATTGAAGGAAATATTCTTAAGTACCACATAGTGAATTGAAGTAATGTACAAAAGTGCTGCTGAAAAAACCCATTGCTTGAGTAAGTTGTCCAGAGAAAACTGACATATCTTTCTTTGGGCTTAGATAACCATAGGAAACTTTGGAATTTCAAGCAATTAAACTTTTCCAGGTAAAACATCTAGAAAGAAAAAGTTATATTTGAGCATATTACATATTAGTTACATAAATTACAGCTTTAAACAGTTGTGATTTTGTATTTACTCCAAAATCAACAAATAATTTTAAAGTTGCAATTACAAGAAATCTAAACTTACTAAATAAGTAATATACAGTTTATTTGCCAAAAAATAATTGCCTATAACTACATACATCCACACAGGAGTGGGACCTTTCCCCTTCTGCCTGCCATATCTTGACCCAAGAACAAGGAAAGAGGGATAAGGCAGAGTCTTGACACAATATTTCAGACAGGTATTGCTGCTCTTTCCTTGCTTAAGCAAAAGGGGTGGGGTGAATATTGCAACTCTTATGAACGCTTCTTGAGAAAAAGATACTGCAAGAGAAATTATGCTTACATTCCTGACTCTACCAAAACCCAAAATCTGACTTTTAAGATGAATTACAGGTTGAATAATCAGCATTTTAAAATGTGTACTTAGCACTGTGGATAAATCTTATCGTGAAGATGATACATTTCAAAATTCTAATAAAAGATGATATCTGAGATATAAAAATGAACAATAAAATCACATATTTTACCCTACAAAACAATAAAAACTAACTGCTCTGTAACATTTCAGTCAATATAGCAATGCAATCAAATTTATTACTTTGGTAAGGAGGCTCAAGAAAACCTAAATAAACTATTTCATTAAGTATTATAGCAAGAAACACTTGAAGAAAACTGTAGATAAATATAAATGCAATTGATTAACTAAAGAAAATAACTACAAAGAATTGCTAAGAATTAAATGCCAGGGTACACCTCCACAGATCTGTGAGGGCAGTCAGATTATTTATCAAACATGAAGGTATCTCCATGCCCCGTATGAAGGGCTGTGTTTCTCTGCTTACAAGACAGGGTGTTCAAGCTTATAAGTGGTGAGCAGGATTGTGTGGGGTTGGAAAGACTTTTGTCCACCTCCCCCTCCACACCAGCTCAAATACCTCCGACCAGGGCAGCATTCCAGAGATGCACCAGTGCAACTCCATGCCCACAGCACACCTACACCGCCGGCTCTTGAGGAAACATTCTGCCGCTTTATGGGTTTTGTAAATAGAGATTTTAATAACATTGTTTTGGTTTTATACCCCTGGATCTGAAACACAATGCAATAATTTCTGGCTCATGTCAACCTTTTTGGTGGAATATGAGCAAATATTACCTTTTGTTGTAGATACTTGGTGGTTCTGCAGCACTACAGGTAGCACACACACGGTGCACATAAACTGGTGTCAGAGCAGCACAACCACAGATGAATCCTAATCCAAATCCTAACCCTAACCTGATGGACCATTGCTTATCCTGTACCTGAAGATCAAACACAAAGCCTCTTGAGTACAAGTAAAATTTGAATTATAAGGAATTTCAGGGCTCCTCATTTTGCTTACCATTTCACATAGACTCAAGGAGGGCACATAAGCCCATGTAATCATTCAGTGAGTTGTGGTCTCAAAATACCTCTTTTCTTCTTTATCCTTTTGTTTTACATCTAATTTGTGTGGAGAAATCTTATAATAAATTTATTTTTTTTACTCAGCGAATGATGTTTTGGGCAATGCAGTCTTCTTATGGTTAAGCAATGTAAAATAAATATATGGCTTCAATTCTGTATTGCTGAGCACTAAAAATTAATTACATTATGAATTAAGCAATAATTCCACAAAATCATTTGTTAAAATCAGCTAACAATATATCAGTCATTATGTATGGTAATAACCAATTTTGTGGTGAAGGTGTTAGAAACTATAACAAATAGTTCATAGCAGTGATATTTAATTGAAAAAGGTAAAAAAAAAAAGAAATCAAGTGTTTGAAAAACCTTCTGTCACTAAGCTGCCATCCAGAGCCGTAGCCTGGAAGTCAGTTACTGACACCACACAGCCACAAGGTTGTTGGCACTTGGCTCTACTGAAAATTAAAAACATGAGACTAAAGAGGTAGAAGGGATGTGAAAATGCAGCCAGTGCATGCCACTGCTGAGTGCATGCCATTTCATAGCCGTAATTTAAAGAGATCAGAAGGGGAAAAAATGAAGCCCAATAAAAATGGAAAATGTTAGATTAATGACACAGTCATTAAAATAAAAAAGGTGGAGTTATATGAGGAATGGATCTTATTTGAATTATTGAAATTAAAAAAGTTATTGTAACAATCACTCTAAAAATCACATTTTACTAAGTTCAAGGAAGGAAGAAAAAAATAGAAATCTTCATGGGAATATTTCAAATTGTCAGTGGCTTTAAAAAAGTGATTTAAGATTTTTCTCTTGTATCTTCTCTTTCAATTTTAGAATTTTAGTTGCCATATATTATAATGGTATTTTAGCTATAAAAGTAGTTTTCCACTCACTGTTCTCTTGCCTTTCAAGGAGACAAACAGTTTTTCTTTCCTCTAAATGAGCACAATAAAATGGGTAAGCTGTCTGGGGAAAAAGAACCCAGACAAACTGGTGGTATAAAGCTCAACGAAAAATGTGGTACAGAGAAGAGGCGATCTAAAGCATGTTTACTGTATGCCATGTAATTTATTCTACTAGTCATGTTAGAATAAGAGTTTCTCACTGCTGAATTATCATTAGGTTTTGTTCAAAAACAAACCCATTGTTTCTGCTGTCCCTGACACAGTACCTTAAAGAAAGTGGGGAAAAAATCTGCATGCAAAACTGTACCATGAAAATAATAATTCTGTAATACATAATTAAGCAGGGATTCTAAAAATCTGGGGCCAAATGTTGCTAATATTCCTTACAAACCTTGCTTCTACAAGCTCTATGCATGTCTATATGCATTTTAGTAGACTAATTTTCAGCACTTCAGTAAGTATTCTTCTATCTTCTTGCAAACCTTCCTGATGTATCAATAGAACTATCAGTTATGAAAAGATTGATATCAAGAGTCATCTAAATGAAAAATAGAATAAAAATGCAAACTATGGATGCATTTAGAAGAACCAAAGCTTCACAAGATTTTCCTCTCCCTAGTTGATGTAGGCAAACCAACAGATTGTCTTTCTGTCAGGCAAACCCTGATGGAGATAAATGTAAAGGCTGGAGTGCATGCTTAATTTTTACACACAAGCTGCAACCAGACCATGGATTTATGCTTCAAGGCAACCAGATTTCTCCTTGTGTACTCTTACAAACTGCTGCTGCACTCAGTCCATCTTGTTTAAATGCCTTTAAAACCGCACACAGGCTCTGCCCCCTCCTCCACTCCTACTAATTATATACTTTTTGTTTGAAGAAGCAAGCCCTTTATTGCTCATAATTTTAGCTATCACTTGCTTAGGCACCTTCTACAGATCAATAGCACATAGTTAAGTGGATGAAAAGGCTAAATGTGATTGTCATTTGCAATTCAAGGTTGTGTGTTCCCCCCCACACACCTTAAACTTTTAAGCGCTTGGATTTCATTTTAGAATACTAAATTCCTGTTGCAGGTATACAGCAGCTGTACATTCAAAACCTTTTGTATTAAATTAAATATCTGTCATTTTTTAAGGCCAGAATACTGGCATAGGTTATAATAAAAACTAGCATCCAACCTGCAATTTTACAGATTCCATTGCTGGTGGCCATACATCTTTGATGGCAAAACTACATTGGTTGTAGCGCCATAAAATCAATAAATATTAACCTTTTCTGACACTTTCTGCACGGATGCTTTATCAGTCGCTGTCAGGTGATAGAACAGTCAGTGATGTACTGTATTTTTCGGCTCAGAACCCATACCAAACTAAGGAATCAATGCAGATTAACAAGCCTTTAAATACAAAAATTGGCAATGAAATTTTGGTTCTATACGATAAAAATTAAACCAAATCACAATGCCGCAGAACCATAAATCTAATACAAATATTTCCAAAAAAGTGTGAAATGTAAATACAGTATTTCTATGGAAAATTAATCACAACAATGAAATGAAATCAGTTTTATTTTTGATTACTGACTTATCTATTACAGTTTAAAAAATTAAAAATGTACCCAATAATACAAATCCTATATCTCAGTATTGTTTAGCAACTCAGAGTTCTTGCCTTGCTGAGAGATACTCATAACAATTCAGTACGCTTAAAACTCAATTTCTACACAAGGCAAGCAAAAAAATAAATATTTACTGCAAAGTGAGAAGACACCATTTAAGCTATCTCCCACCTCATATAACTGTAACAACAACCATGTTTAGACCTAAGCATCTTAGAAGCCTAAGGCCTTTAATTATTGGAAAACATCTTGCTGTGTACAATCCATACTGTAGCAGGGTACAGACTGAAAACTTGGATTGGTTCTATTCCTCCCTGTCCAAAACACTGCAATTTCTTCTATATAACACTGTACTTGTTTACCAGAGCATTAGAAATTATGTTTACTCATATGTAATTCATGTTAAATTTTTTATTAAAATTTGAGCTAGTCAGATAGCATGGCCTTCCCAAAAGACTTCAGGCTTCTTAAAAATTACCACAAATCTTGAAAGCTTAGGACATGTTTTCTTATTTCTTCAAATATAGAATCTGGTAGTAAATTCTTGAACAATGGCTATATGGGTCTATTTATAGTCAGAAAATCCTGAAAAATAAGGACAATAATTTGGCTCTATTTATCCTATTATGGCTATCCTATAGCCAAAGGCTATCCTATGAGCACGGCTATACTATAGCCAAAGTCTAGTAGAGCTTAACTTATTTGTAGTTTTTAAATCTATTGTCAAGTTTCTTTCTAACAATGCAGGGGGAGCATCAGTGTAAGGGCAACAATTACCTTCTTTTCAAACTAAGTGATAGCACCTGAAACACTAAAGTAAATTAGTAAAACCTATTGAAAATACAGACATTTATCTGTATGTATTTTAAATACATCCACCAAATTTTAGACATATATATTTTAGACTCAGTGAAGTCAGTAGCAGGTACACAACAGTATTTGGAGAAACAGGGAACTGCTTTGGGAAATGTAATATAATGCTATGGTATGCAAATGAAACATAAATTCAAATGCACTAAAAGCTTTACCAACATAAACTTTATATTTTAAACTGAAGTACAACTTTAAATTTGCCATTTCTTTCTATAACATCTGCAATTCCAGATTAGCCAAGAAAGAGACCTACTTCTGCCAATCAGCATCAGGAGCAATCAAATTGCAAATTCTACAATGATTTCTTTAAAAAAAAAAAGGCAAAAATAACTTTAATCAGCTCAGTTTATCTGTTAATGCTAATATTGAAAGGATCTGCATTTATTTTGAAAATCATCCGTAAGGAAAGAAAGAAAGAAAAAGAAAAGCTGTGAATTTAAAAAAAGGACAAAGTCTAGAAGTTGATAAAATTTAAAAATCATTTAAAAAAATCATTATGCCTAAACTTGTCTCATGTCACAATGTGGAGATCACATTAAAGCTTACTTCTGCACAGCAGAATCCCCTCAGAAAGATGGCACTGGCATTGCACAGTGCATGATCTTTAGACTGGGAGCCACTTGTGCACTCGCACAGCCACCTTTTGAACCCCACTTCATGCCAGAGTTTGAGTTGCCTTACAGAAAAGCATCCCCTCAAAATCAAACCTTTTTTCCCCATTTTTAGGGACAAGGTGGCAGCAAAATTGAAGTACTTTCAGAATCAGGAGTTCTGGTGTCCCCATCAAAGTGCCATTTGCTCTCTCTGCTTTTCCAAGATCCTCAGGAGCCTTAACCTGCTTACACCAAGTTATAACCATTTATTCTGTGTCCCTGAGTACTTGGCCAATATCCCAAATCTGACCATATCCTTCTGCAATTGGTGTTGACTGTTGCATACCAGTCATCAGATATGACAATAGCTTTATTTATCAAAAATGCTCTATTTTTTGTTAATTTTAGAATGATTGCCTTTTATAATTTAAAAGTTGATATCTCAAGACATTACAAATAGTATATGCAAACAGTTGGTCACATACACAGCTCAAAGGTTTGCAGGAAATAGCATATGCAACAAAATCCCCCCCCACAACTACAACAAAGAACAGAGGATTGTGTTCCCCTGTCTTAGCCCTCTTGCTCTGTACTACAAGGAGGGCTGTGGTGAATTACAGATAATTGAGATTTCATTATTTTCATACGCCGATAAACCTCTGACTTCACATTTCAGGATTTCTGTTTGAGTAGATAGAAGCAAACATAAGTGGCTCAGCAGATTTTACTGACAATTTTGATAGTAGCTGAATTTGCTCAGAGGAAGGTGGATTACAAAAGAAAGAGTCAACAACAATTAATAGAACGCTGAATACTATTGTAACAGCAAGGATTTGTAGATAAATCCTTACTAGACGAGGCTAACTTGAGTTGACTAGAAGCAGCTTTATCCCACAGGCACTTTGTGGTAGTGATATGCACTAATACGTGAGGACTCCAAATGTTTCACTATGGCTTTTCCTTTTTAATTTTACATTACTCAAACATTCCAGAAACCACTGAAACTATTTTATTGAGTGTACAATTGGTTGTTTAATAATTCCTAACTTCAAATTCTTCAAATGGAGTTCTGAATTTTGGATACGTATGCCAAATCCAAAATCAATGTTGCATTAAAAATGTTTGCCTAAAACCTTTTGATATATCTTAAGATAACTTGATAATCAGTTTTGACTTTCTTGCTATCAATAGATGCTTTTATTTTATGTTTCCTCTAGATACTATTACTTCAAAGTAGGTAAATTCTTTTAATCTCCTAAAATCTGTTTTCTGAGAACTGCTATCTGCTATTAGTTCCCAGACTGAATAAGAAGTACCACTTTGGCAAGGTATAAAAGAAGTAGGAGCATAGTTTAGCATGTAGTATGGTAGTTATCTTAATGCCTTCTTTGTAAGTACATTATACACTGCAATCCCGAACAGTTACAGAGCAACCCACTCTTTTAACTACAGGACAACTATTAATAAAAACTGCTTCCATCAACAATAATCTCAGTTTCTGAAATGTTATTTAAGCAGGGATTGTGACAATCAGTAACTGATCTTCTTTAAATACCAGAGAAGCGCTCTTAACTACAGTGCAGAAACACATCCAACTCTGCTTTTGGATGTCAGGCACCTCCTCTACTACCCAAAGCCAAGGAACTGGAATTGCACCCTCTTAAACCAGCAGTACCTTTCATCCAGACATGCAGAATCTGAACCAGTGATCTGAATTGTCTGAAGCCCAGAGCTTTTAATAATGCTCAGGTTCCTATGCAATTTATATGAAAATTGCACGCGCTTTAAGGTCTCTTTTTACTATCAGAGAAAATTATATGAAAATCATATTGTAATGACTCAGAGAATGAAAACATCTGTATTAAATCTGCAGTGGTTACTTAAGTACAAACCATTTCTATGATGTTAGATATTGATGAGCACATACTCATTCCAATAAATGCAAGACATGCATAAAATATCTTACATTCAGAAGATGTACTAAGAAAAAGGGGTTCCCCACTAACTGGCCAGCTGGGAGTTAAGAGACATGATATCTGTCTCCATGGCTTTTTGACATGATACAAGAATTATAGACAGCCGACATGCCATGTATTTATATGAGATATAGTTTCATATTATGCTCTTATATGTTCACCAAGAAAGTGAAGCAATCTTTCTTCTGTGAGACTTCTACCTATCTTCATTTCCTTTAGTGCAAACAGTTATAGACAAGCTCCTCTCTGAACTGATAATTTTTAGAGGTCATTCAGCCCATAATTTCAGGTCCTAGTCACTATCCTGATGGTCCTTCTTAGGAAATTGGACCCAGTGGGAACGTTTTTTCCTTCTGCTTAGTCTATGGGTCAGCATTTTCCTTCCCTTGTACTTCTTAATTCCCTTAAGTGGCAATTATTTAAGGTAGAGTTAGAGAAGGTGCAATCTACATTCACCCAATAAAACCTAAATATTAAAAAGGACGGAAAAATCCAGCATGGTTACTAAGGATATATGGGAGAGCATTTAGCATTTGAAAGGTACCAAAGATCTGGTAAATGAAAAGATGGAAAAAATTATGAAGAACTATTGGAAGTAAAATAGAAATTAGAAGTACAAAAGAACACGAGTATCAGACAGACAAGGCATCCTACTTACAAAGGTCAAGACTCAAGATGCCATGTCAAGAAATTAATGGAAAGTCAGTGCAGCACAGATTGGATTAATGAAAGCAAACAAAAAGAAAGTCCAGAAGAAATTTTTAAAATCAGCACGGAATTACAATGATTTGTGATTCACTGGAGCAATTATTGCTGAGGGCTCTTCTCTTCACTCATGACCCAAAGTAGTAAAGCACTGAGCACACAACTAACAGTAAGATTCAATCTCCTATACCTATGTTCTGGTTTTGGCTCAGGTATTTAATTAATTTACTTCACAGTAAATGAAGTATGTGTTGGATTTGAGCTGGAAACAGTGTCATAGGGATGATTTTGCTAGTCCTGAGCAGCACTTGCACAAAGTCAAGGCCTTTTCTGCTCCCCACCCCACCAGCAAGGATGCTGGGGGTGCACATGGAGTTGAGAGGGGACACAGCTAGGACAGCTGACCCAACTGACCCAAGGGAAATACCAAACCACATGGCATCACTCTCAGCATGTAATGTGGAGGGGAAAAGAAGCAAGGGGGGGGAATGTCCGGAGCACTGGCATCTCTCTTCCCAAGCCAACGTTACATGCCACGGAGCCCAGCTTTCCCGTAGATAACACCTGCAAGCCCATGAGATGTGATGAATTAATTCCTTGTGTTACTTTACCTAATAAACTGCCTTTATCTCAGCCTTGGAGCTTTCTCACTTTTACCCTTCTGATTCCCATCATCCCTCCACTGGTGCGAATGAGTGACTGGGGCATGGCACTTAGTTGGTAGCTGTAAACCATGACAATGTTGGCACTTTTCTGATTCTGAAATTATTTGCTGTAATTTATGCAGTAAAGAAACTATGTCTAACAAGCAAGTAATTTTGTGTAACTTACAAAAAAAATCCAAAATTCAGACAAAGACTTGCAAGCAGATTTACAAATGTTAATCATTTAGGCTATTTATCAAGAATAATTTCAGTACAGATTGTTGGGACGCTAGTAACATATCACAGGAAGAAAAAGCATAAAGTGTCCCCTAAATAAGAGAAAGCCAGCAAGAAGTGTTGGCATTATGTAGGCAAAATACACCCTGCTATGGTTATTTGAAATATAGTGCCCATGGGTTTTCAAACTACTGTTAGTTCAACTCTGCAAGTGATGAAATAATTAGTTCATAAAGGAGATAGCATGGCTGAGAAATGTATAATATAGGTTTATTTATAGATATTTATTATTTATATTTTCATTGGAATTATTTTTTTAATTATTTATAGCACAGACAAGGAATATATAATTATTTTCAATACAGTTTAAATATATAAGTTATCAAATAAGTTTTATCTACTATATATATTTAAAATTTACCAAATATTTAAATCAAAATTTTCATTTCATTCTTCAAGTGGCATCTTATATTTATTTTATATTTACTTTATTGAAAATAAAATAAAAGATCTTTATGTTTCTAAGAACTCCAGCATAACTTCCCTGGATGATGGACTAAGAGATCTACCCTTAAACATGTATAATAGGAAAGCAATTTAAGTGTTCAGAGTATAGGACAATCTCAACCTAAAAATATCCTGAATTATTCCTAGGCACTATACATCTTTAGTTTTTATTCCTCTTGTAAGATTATCTTTCTTTTTGTTTGTTTGAAAAGTTTCTTTGATGACCTTGTTATCCCATTTTTTGGTGCTTTTCTTCAAGTTTTAATATGTTGATATTCCAATACTAGTATTGCCTTTTATTATTTACAATTGCCACATAGCATTATGGATATATATCTTCTAGCACAATTAAATATTTTTGCCTTTCTAGATGGGTGTCATGTCTTAAGGGCTTTCTTCTACTTCTGCACTTAAATATTTCAGCCTTGCTTTAAAAGTTTTATGTTAGGATAGCCTATTTTTAGCTCCAAATAGGCAATAATGTGGCTCGTTCTTCATGAAGGATATTTTATCTATTAATATAATGAAATAGTATCTTGGAGTAAGATTACCTTCTTTTCATCGGTGAACCTGACATCCTTGCAGAGGCACCAGTCTTTATGGACACCAGCAGGGATCCAGCATGGGCAATGTAAGGAATTTGCAAAGCAGATGCAAATTCCCCACATTATTTTTGTGGGCAAAATACCCTTGGATGTAAAAGGATATTTTTAACGTGTTTTGAGGGCAGATACAAGGTGGGCTTTAAGGGTTCAGCTAAAATTCAGACCTGAAGAGGGTTTCTCTATCATCCACTGTGGCACAGCCCCCTTGCAGGCCACCCAAATGGTTCCCAACTTTGGAAACTAGAATACCACAGAGAGGAAAAACAAAAAAGGAGGCACACACCAACACCCAGATTAAAGATTTAGATATGGGAAAAGAGATTCATCTGCTCAGGAGCAATAGCTCACACCACAAAAATTAGTTGCCCTGTTACAAACTGGGATAGATTTCAAAAAAAGGAATGATGACTTCTAGGAGGGCTGTGGACAGAAATGCACTGGAAAGAAAGCAGGGTTGTGACTGGATGGTTTTGGTGCTATGCACAATATGGAAACCCCTGTGCAATGGCCCTGCAGCTCATGGCACACAACAGGACACCGGCTATACCTCTGCTGAGCAGAGGTATTAAGACTCCTTGGTCTAGGCAGTATTTTCCTTTTCCTTTAAAACTATATTCCGAACATTTTTTCTTTAGTGAGACTGATTTGCTTTCATTCTTATCTGAGAATACCATTCACTTAAAGGATGTAACTAATATTAATAGTGGTGGGTTTTGAATATTAGATGATGTAATATTTGCATCAAAATATTTCAACACCTCCTTTCATGTCACTCAGCAGGAATATATGCTGATTGTTCAGGAAAAGCAACTAAGGAACTATGAAAGGAGTCCCTATGCTCTTCAAGAGCAGCAGAAAAAGCTATATCCTAGGGAAAAAAAAAAAAGATAAAGTACTTTCGTGAACTCAATTTTTTTTTTTTTTTTCTATTTCACTTGCTACCTGGAAACAACCAACTCTGATGTCATGACCACCCAGATAAATATACTGGCTATGGAAGCTCTGCTAGGTATAAAATGCCTTCTAATAAATGACAGTTCTAAAAAAAAAAAATTACTTAGCTTTTTTTAAACATAGATTAATCTTTCCTGAAACACAATAATACATAATCTACATATGTTAAAAAGAACCTGGCTTTCTCCTTTACAAACAGAAAATCATTTATACTAGGTTTTTATTTCAAGCACACACTAAAATTATTATTCTTCACAAAAGAGGAAAGGGAGTGTCTGCCAATCAACATGACATGCTATTGAAAGACTGGTACTAATAGCTATGACAAGAGCAAACCTGTTTGAAGCAGAGCTGCTACTGCCTTTTTTCTTTTTTTAAAGTATACCAGCCATCAAAAATGTTTTATCTGACTAGAAACCCAAGCAATATTCTGCTGCTGTAAAAGCTTGCACCTGATTTCCCTATATCTAGCAATGACAATTTTAACATTGTTTCAAATGACAGCATTTAAAGTGTTTTATTTAAACAGTGATAGAGATTAATAACATTAACTATAGAACAAAAAAAAGTTAAATATGCTTGCAAACAAAACTGTGTATCTATTCTTTGGAGGTTTTACATCAGGTATGAATTACAAGTTTGCATAAGTACTCAACTAACTTCTATTTCCATTGCTTCATTGATAAATAGCATTTACTGATTTAATATTTTTGTAGTTTGATAAATTCAGGGAGTGTAAGAGCAAACAGGCTTTTATTGTTTCATTTTTCCTATTTTTTTAACTCTATATTTTCCACTAAAGAATCTAAAAACGCGAAAGAAAGGAGTAGCAAAAAATATTTAGAAGTAGAAAAGCACTAGGATGCTAGTATAATTGCTATATTATCAGGTTCTGTGTGTCCAATTCACATTCTGAATAAGTCTGCAGTTTCCATTTGGTAATACAGTTATACCTTGATAAAATCACATAATAGATCACACCATAACTTTTAGCAATCAACTTTTTTTTCTTAATAATTTGATAAATGTAGCTGTCAAGTGGGATAAAGATCACAATTTTATTTGGGATTAACTATTTGAACTTTCAGAATTCCATTCATGAATATTGCAACTGTTACAACTGATAGGATCACAATTTTGACCCTTGTTGATGATGCAATCATGCTGCAAGTTGCTGGTACAGCCCTGTTTCTCAAAAGCTAAAGAAACTGAAAGAGAAATGTGTGGAAAGCACAGCCTTTTGGGAAGTGCACTTAAAGTTTGCAAAAATACTTTTCAGACATATTTAAAAGAAGAGACAATAACACAGTAAGGGAACTGCCAGGGAAAAGAGCAGAATTTCATAGGGATTCTTAAAACACATTAAACAAATAAATAAATGTATGTTACAAGATATTTTATCAAGGATTTAATGACATACCAGAAACAAACAGTTTAAGTTGGTGTATTTCCACTTCAGGTTCAAAGAGAGTAAGAATTTAGCACTGATGGTGGGAATGTTGCCTCTCTGAGAAAGAACACTTCAGGGGACTTACCTGTCTCCTCAGCTATTCCACTGCTATCACAACACCCAAACACTTTAGATTCACAAACACAACCCTTACCAGGAGGCTGTAGATTAACACTGTTTGAAGATTTAAGAGCAGAAAGGACCATTAGATAATAGTCTGACTTCTGGTATATCAAAGCCCCTTTACGTTTTGCAGTGAACCCAGCAACCTTGGGCCCTCCTAAAACCTATTTTCCAGAAAGACATCCAGTCTTCTCAAGGCTCAAAGGAACAGAACAAGAATAATTTCTTTTGCTAGTTGCTGCCAGAGCTCAATTGACCTCATATTTAAGTGTTTGCACCTTGTTTCTCATTTCAATTTGTCTGACTACGCTTTCAGTAACTGATTTTTCTTAGGCTTTTCTCAGCTAGACTAAGAGTAGCTCATGTCTGATATTTTCTCCCTGTGAAGCAACTCATACACTATAATCAAGTACCTATCTATCATTTGGTCATGAATTATGTAACTCTTCATGAACACTAAGCGTTCAATCACCATGTAGGCAGCTAACTGCCAAAACACAATCGTCACGATCTTTGTTCTGTGAATGCCCAACCCCAGAGGCACCTATAATTTTCACAGAGGCACAGGCACACAAAGCTGTACTTCCAAGCATTCCCCAAAACATGTCTGTGCAGAGCAGGGAAGCAGCTCACGCTTTTAGTTCTGTCAGGATCCATAGGAGTAAGTGATCCTCCACTCCTACTCATGGGGCTATGGGTGGTAGACTCTCTCACAACACGCTGGAAGATTTGAGTGCTTTGCAAGCATAGAAACACATAGGATCACAGAAAAAAACCCCAAAAGCTTACCAAAGAGTACAATGAATTGAGCTGGCTTCATTGATTTTTTTTTTAAAACTACTTCCAAGAAGAATTTGGCATGACTGCTAATTCTAAATTAAAGATCACCAAGTTTTCTGTTCAGTGCCTTAAGCAGTTCTCTAATCACATATTTCACTATCATGAAGCCATTTTCCAGCAAGAGCTTTGTGGCTCAAAATATGTAAGCATTGCTCCTATTTTGCACATGAGGAAACTTGTACAAAAAGAAGGACCATTGTATCTTTCTCTCAGTGAAAAACTGGGTTATTCTGACTTCTAGGACTGCACTCATTCTTGGAAATCATCTCCATTTTTTACAGTGTAGCATGGAAATAATGAGATGGAAAAAAACCTCTCAGTATCACTGCATAACTTTCAACATTATCACAAAACCAATAATGAGCAAACTGCTTCCCTCCTCTCTGAAGAGCTTTTTGCTTACGATCAGTTTAGTATCCACAGACGGCTACTATGGCACACTGTGAGATGCCATGAACTCTGTAGCTATTGGAATAATGGAGATGTTCAGGCACAGATATTACACTGTTTGGACATAAATAACGCATCATAGTAGCATCACAATGTTTGTAAGACAAGAGGTCTTAAATTATGAACATTTAGTTCAAACTGAAATTATCACTACCAAGTGATGCTGCTCCAAAGCAGACAAAGCACTGAGAAAGAAAACTGGAATACAAGATTTTCCACAGGTACAGGCCCTTCTCCTGTCCAACTTGACAAAGGATTCAGGTTCAGATCAACTCAGTGTTGCACTGTAGCATCATTTAGAAGAAACACATTCAAGAATTTTGGAAATGCAATGCACACAAGAATCAAAAGATTTCTTCAGCTTGCATTGAGACTCACAATTCAGACAAGCCCACAGTAAGAAACTAATTGGTTGGGGGTTTTTTAATCAAATAATGTCGTTTTTAGAAAAATCACTAAAATTATAGTCAGCAACATGATAGGACAATTTGCTCATCTATTGCATTACTTTTCCATTTGTAATGACATACATTCAGATTTGCACATGGATAACAAGAATGTACATAAACAGCTTCCACTAGAACCAAATTTCTACCACTTAAACATTACCTGCAGGATTCCTGAGCTTGCTAGTAAGCCCAGTTTTGTTCTTAAACAGCTATAGGATCTATCAGTATCTTAAATGTGGTTTTAAAAAGAAAATAAATTCATATTGTGGATAATGGAAAAGTCTCTAGATTCCTGCCCTTTTTTTCCCAACAAAATTTCAATTTTAACACAGACCTTGAGAAAATGGGTCAGAGAATATCAAGAAATAGGCACCAAGCTCCTACAGAACAACACACATTTTAAAAAACAGATCTGATGATTTGTATGAATATTAAGGTTAAATGCACTAACTGGTATTTAAAGTATGGGCTAGCAAATTCAGTTCACAATTTTATGTGAACTGCATGTATCTTTGTTGGCTTGTCTGCAAGAAAGGCCTGCTGTTAAAAGGTAGTAAATTTTAAAAGTAAAAGACAAAAGTATAATCCAGACCATTATTGTTTTAAAATATGTAAGCTTTGTAAGGAATACAGTTGTATTGTTAAGTAACTCCCTCTATGACAGAGGAAACCTATATCAAAAAGAGTAAAGAAAGTCTGAAGACTTGGTTTTCTGGCATTTTTCTATATACCAATTTACAACAGAAGTGCTATCACTTTGCAATTACAGTATAATTCTCACAAATGTATAAGCCAGCTTCTTTTGCCTTCCATCTTCCCAGCCTCTTCCTTAGAAATGCAGCTTCCTCAAGTTCCTTACTACCATTGATCCCATAAGGCAGTACAGTAGCTGCCAAAGAAAGCTAAATGGAAACTAATATTAGAGCATTCTATTATTGTAGCAGGGCATCTCACCGCCCACAAGGGCTTATCTGTTTGTTAACCAGCCAGATAACTCCAACAGGACAAGCTGTCTTATAGTGACTTATTTTGGCACCATGGGGTTAAGATCTCCCAACCGCCAATAAACTTCTTACGGATGGAAGTGAGATCAGGAAAGACAAACAGGATTTTTGACAGACATTCACTTTACAACTATAAGAGCCACACCAAACTATCACAAAAGAATTCTTCTATACATTTCCCTGGAAATGCGTGGAGTTTCTCCCATGAGTAGGGATGCCTGCTTTGTGGGTACTCCCCAGGGATTTAGTGAAGGAATGTGAGCATTATCATGGTTTCAGTGTTAAGTTAGATTTGACTCCTAATCAATACTATTTCTATTCCTGGCTCTAATACAGGTACCTTGATATTGTTCATTTTTATGTTATGCTGTAATCTACTAGTAGTTCTTTTTAGTTTTATACTGTGTAGTAAGTGATTCTGATTAAGATCTTTCATCTGCTCTCTCTTGTCTGTTTAATAAATAATTCATTTTATAAATAGATCTGACTTGCTAGCATAAGAACTTGCAGGCCAGGGTGATTCCTTGAACTTAACCTGTTGCCAAAATCTGAGGCTAAGGCTTGTCTGAAGCTTCTACTCTTCCCGCAACAACTACAAAGAGCGTTAAATTTCAATTAGAAATCCCACTGCCAGTCTTAATTTCACAGACAAGAAACAGACTTGACTTTTACTCCCAGTCACATTCTAAAGGTACCCCACAGCTCCACTCTTGATAGGCTGTGGTGAAGGAATTTTTGCCTGTCCTGCAAAGTGGCTAGAGTTGGTGTCTGTCTCTCTGCCAGTGAAGAGACTAATTCTGTTTCTATCTGCTCAAAGAAGCAAAAGGGCTGGCTTTCCTGTTACAAAGCAATATTAGAACATAAAAGACAGACAAATATGTTTAAGTTAAAAAAAAGGAAAAAAATCAATCTTGTATGACACTTTCATACTCCTATCATCCTAAGGGGTTCTATGTCGTGTTGTAGATTCTCTGTGGGTGCAGCCAATGACCAATAAGTCATCAGTAATGGTGAACCAGACAAAGAACAAATCTTATTTTTATAAGGGATGTTAGCCAGGGCACAGGAGTTGTCCTTCATTCCTCTAAAAATCTTCTCTAAAACCTTTAACTCTCAGTTGTCCAGCAGTTAGAAATGAATCAAAAAGAAGAAAAGAAACCTCCTTTAATTTAACTATGGTATGAATACACAATTATCACCCAGGTTCCTCTTTAATAGTGTTTCTTTTTGGAAGGAAAATACAGTGTCATCCTTTTAGCAATGGGATTATGCAAACAATGTTTCAAGACTTTTGTTGTATACCAGTTCTAGGTGAGCCTGGCAACCATCAGGTAACAATCTGTTCTTGCTAGTCCTAATATATTTGCACAGTACCCTGTTTAGTGCAAGGGGATTTCTACAGTTTGAGAGTGAATGTATAGAAAAGAAATATCATTAGGATACAACACACTGATGACTGTTTTCCTGTATTTACCAAGACAAGCAAGCTGAACAGTTTTAACCACAGCATGCTGCAATGAACAATTAATTTACCCAGGTAGAGTCTTAAACTAATAATAAGAAAATGTACATAAAATGTTTGTAATTTTGGAATGTTAGAAATTCTATCACTGCTACAGCTCTCTGTTACGTATATCTGTCTATTGAAAGCATTTGATTTTTTCATATTAAGTGGGATTACTGTAGTAAAAATCCAACAGTGTCTGGATTTAAGCTCTGAGTTGAATATTCATTTGCTTTAGTGAGAACTATGGTGAAATGTGATCAGTTTTCTGACCTATTTTGAAATTGGGATTCTGCCAACTGGCATTTTGTTTGCACATCCAGATATTATCCACCATATGCTGACATGACATGATGATTGGTTCCAAAATGAAGTGGAATACTTGGCAAATAGAAATATATGGTACAAATAATACACTGCCTCTAGTCAAGAAAGCAAGCAGTCATTTTGAGAAGACTGAGAGGTTTCAAAATAACTACAATGTACATACTGCACAAAGCTGCATGAAAACTCTCCAGGTTTTGCTTTTTTACAGGTATGAGGGTATCAAAAACTATGAAATTAATTCCTTACACAAGATTCAAATCTGACATGGGAGTACTAATAGTAGTAATTCAATGAAAGATTAATTTGCATCTCAGGGAGACTTTGGCCCACATAGCTTCTTCTTCCTCTGGATTCCCCAACTCTTTCTTCTCACCATCTGTTCTTTTTTCCCACCGCTCTGACTTGTCTTTCCACCCAGTGATGTCTAAGTTATCTGCCTCTCCTGCATTAAGATCATATTTCATTCAAGCTCCAGACTAATTTTGTATTATTTCTCCTAACCTCCTACCATTGAACTCTTTATTTTTCTCCTAACTTGATACTTCCAATAATCTTCTGCCTTCCACTCTGAAATGTAGAATCTATTAAAAAAAAACAAAAAAACAAACCAAATAAAAACTAAAAAAACTTGTTCCTAAACAGAAAACACCCCATCTCTTTTCTTTGAATTCCGGTTTCCAAAGCAATGTTTTTGTTTTGCATTCCTCCAGTGACTTCCATGTGTGTGCTCTCTAACACAAAGGCTGAAAACATACATCTAAGTTGTTGGTTGAGCTCTGCTGTTCTATCTTTTAATGAGGAAGAGTCTACTCTTTTGTAATGAAATCTAAGAATTTTTAAAGCAGTGCATTCATTTGCCACTGTATTTCCTATGGAATTTTGTGTTTCTGGTTTTGGGGGAATAGCATAGGCAGAGTGACTTAATAAAAATGTTAAAAAATATTTCTCCCTAAAAGTTCAGTGAGATTTCAAAATGAGGAATCTAAATAGCATGCACTTCTGATGTTTATTTGTTGAACTGCAACATTTGCTTGTGTAACATGAATAGATTACAGTGCTTGATGCATAATCTTCAACCCTGGAAAACTTGAAGAGGATTAAGCCCATTTTAAAACCACTTTCTTCTTCAGAATAAATAACTTCTTGTTTTGTTATTACAATCATTTAAGCACGTGCATTTAGAAAAGAATTTATAAGCAAAGGGAGGAATGACCTTACCAGCATGCAAGTATGCCAGATCAGGATTTTCAATGTCTGGGTGTAGTTCTTTCAAGTGGTTACGAAACTCCACAGGGATATTTGTTCCATAGTCACACCTAGGACAGTTATACATTTTTACTCCTTCATGCTTTCCCGTATGCAAGATGTGTTTACGGATATTTTCTGCACAGTTAGATCTAAACAGCAATGAAAAAAAGAAAAAAAGATACATATTAATTTATTTTCTACCAGTAGTTCAAGTAAAACCTAGTGTTATAACAGAAAATCAGTAGTCATCACTCATTTTTCATTGTCTGTAGATTTTTTGCATCCTCTTAGGTTTTGCATAAATGTTGTCCTTTGCATGAAGACTCCCAAAGCTGTTTCAGGTTAACTGAACATTACATCTGAACCAGAATGATTGATTTGTTACATTTACAGAATTTCTATTTTTCTCATGGTAGTCAGTGATGGACAGAAATTAAGCAAAAGTCTTTATTTAGCAAAACTGAAATTCACAAATGCCTGTAATATTCCCAATGAAGCTCACGTGAACCTTTCCTACACAGTTCCTAAATGCAACAGGAGTTGCTGTGAATTATTTTTGCAAGTATGTTCCACCAACTTTCATCTCACTGTGTGGACTGTTCCTAGGAAGGAGAATTAAGCTGAATTAAAAGTTTACATCTTTTTGAAAATACACATGGATTGTTTTCATGCATATAAGTCAGATTACATGTACAGTAATAGAGTAGTACAGATTACATGTACAGTTAGTTTAACACATTTTAAAGCAATATTTATAATCATATTTCTGAAAAAAAGTAATAAGAAAAGATTTCACATTTCTCTTATTCACAGAGAGATCCATACAGCAGTAATTTTCAATCTCTAGTCTTTAAAAATTTCCAGTCTCTCTACAAAATTATTTTGCATTAGAAATTCCTACTTATTCAAACTTTGTGATGAATGCTACATAAAATACACTGCTGCTCCATTTATTTCAAACAGAAATAGTCAGTATATTTATTCTTGACTCAAAAGAACAGAACTGTCCATGTGTACCATTGCTTTGGGGTTTTGCTTAGTTTTAAGACTTTCTTACTAGCATATACTATTATTACTGCCAAACTAAGGACAGTAATTCAGCCTAACTGAAAAGAAGTGCCAACACTTGTGTAAACTACACAGATGCATAATACTTCACAAACACTCAAGTAAAATAACTGCAGCATTTTGGGCAATTGGTTATATACCTTTCACTGATAAAAATCCCACAGTAACAGGCACCTAAAAAAAGGACCCCTTAAATTAAACTGGAAGTAGCAGCTTGAAGTTCTGCTGGAATGCTTGTCTCTCCCTCGGAAATGGTCATAGTAAAGTTGATATCTGCCTTACGGTGCTGCCAAAGCTCACCCTCTGTCATGTCCATCTGCTATATACTGGTAAAATGGTCAGATGCCTGAGAATGTCAGAGAAGACAGTTATCACTGAAAAATATAGAAAATATTGGTCCTCAGCATCTTTCAGAATTCAGCCCTAAAAATGTTACAATGCTCATAAATGTTGTTAAAATGAAATATGTATTTGACAAAAAAAGGAAAAAATGTTAGTGTATACTGCAATGAAAGCAGGAGACAACCTGGTAACCTTCTATCATGGGTTATACTTTAAAGGGCAGTAGATTAAAGCAGAGCATATGATTCTGAAATAAAATACCTGTGTTCTTTCAGCTTAGCTCTCATACTATGTTAAGGAAAGATATAAAACTTTTTACTTTGAAATATTTCTGTGAAATATATAAAGGATCTGTGGAAACCTATGTAAGAGTTGTGAAGAAAACCCAGCCTGTTCAAGCCATAAAAGGCCAGCTCTATCTCCTTTGATTTGGAATTTGCTTCAGCCACTTTAAACAGAGCAATCCTGAAGCCTCATTTATTCAGTCATCAGTAAAAATCTGTCTCTAAACACACCAACATACAGATATAAAAAATTTAAACCCATATTTTTCCCTGTGACAAGGCCAGGAAGGCTTAATCAGAAATAAGGTATATGAGATCACAAGGCATTACAAATGGCCCCTCATATTAGGTTGCAAAGCAGTGATTGCCATCATCTTAAGGTAAACCATGATAGTAACAACTGGCAAATCCAAGCACTTTTTTCAGCCAAGTGATACCTTTAAATATGACAGGACAAAAGTGTACTGGATATAAAATGTTTTTTAATTATTCAGTGTGCTTTGAATGTGTGCTTTATTAGGAGCCTTCTCCCATGTACTGTACAAATATGTTATTGTATGTCTGACACAAAACACCCCCACTAACACATTGTGTGTGTAGTTACATCACTCCATATCGTGTGAGTAAACACAGAGGTCTGTGATTTTAAACAGTACTGTATTTTTATTAAAGCTATCTCATGACAAGAATATAACTAAAACATTATAATGTTGCAACAGTGACGATAGTTAAGCTTTTGACAGACCTTGTACTGCAAGATTCACTTCCAGGTGTTTATAAACCCTGAAATATGAATTTCCTTTGTTCAGAAATTTAGAAAATAAAGCCCAGCCCAATAAAAATCATTTGAGGAAAGTCTTTCTGGTTTTTGAGTTCCAGTCTGAATTACAGCCACAAACAAATAAATGCAGGTTTTAGGAGACTAGCCTGTAGTTCAGTAAAGCTACAGTAGAGGTTTCTAAGTTAAATTACTATTACCAGTGATTCATGTAAGCATGCTTTCATCCTCATGATCCATTTTTAAAATCAAACTTATATATTTTTGTCAATTTCTCCATGCTCTGAAGTAACAGGAAGGGAACTCATTAGACCTAATTAGTCTAAAGCTGCAGTCAATGAGTTTATATTCAATTCTGATGTAGAGAAACACAGTAAAAAAATTCTTTTTATTTCATGTCTTGTTGTAAGTCTTCTTATTAGATGTGAAGAAAGGTTTGAGACTTGATGCAGAGCCCACAAAAACCTTATTAAAGGGAAGAGGGAGGCCTGTATGGATTTTTCAGTTGTCTTGTCAGTGCTATACACAGTGAAAGAGGAGATGGAAAATGTTGCTAAGGTACTTTGCAGATGAACAGGAAATATGAGGAGCTGAAAAGCTCAGCCCATACTTCCCATGCAACAAACCTGCATGACCTCCTCCATGAAAGACTGATATATTGGGAAGGGCATAGGCCTACTTTCCACATCCAGGAAAGCTCCCACATTTTTGTAAAGGATAACGCTTTAAAATAAGGGAGACAGATGGTAAGATTCTCCTGAGAAAGGCAGCTACCGTTTAAGATGAACAGAAAACCTCCTCTGGAAAAAGACAAAAAAAGGGCACTTGTCTCTAATGCTCATCACATAGCAATGCATTCCCATTGCTCTTCTAGCTGCACATTCCATGTTGCCATTACAAGTCCATTCCTACCAACCAGGTATCTTTTTCTGCTCTCAATAAATTAAAGGTTCCTGCATATTCAAGTACCATAAACTGGAAATGACTTGTCAATTGTAAAATGGTACTTTACTCACAGAATCAGCATGCTTAAGGCTCAAAGGGTCTCTCAAGATTCTCTGGTTCATCCCTGCTGCTCAGGAAGGATGACCCATGGCCAGTTGCGCAGGACCATTTTTAGGCAGCTTCTGAATATCTCCGAAGATATCTCCCACCCCCCCTGAGCTGCCTGTGCCAGTGCTCAGTCACCCTAGCAATGGAATTGTGTTTCCTGATGTTCAGAGAAAACCTCCTATCTTCCAATTGTGTTTGTACCAATTGCCTCTTGTTCTGTCTCTAGGCACCACTGAAGAAGAGCTTGGCTTCCTCTACTTTAGAGATTCCTTCAGATATGTGTGCATACAGATGACATCCCCTGAGTCTTTTCTTGACACTGACCAGTCCCAGCTCTCTCTCTCTTTATTTGGGATGCTCCAATTACAAACAATTTATTCAAGTTTTCAGTGATCATCGAGCTTGCACAGGAATCATCCTGTGACAAGGAAGTCTGCTGCCCCATTCCACAGCCATCTGCACTCTTGCCTCTTAGCACCATTGATCCAATTTGTTGGGAGAGTGAAATGAAGTGGAAGGTTAGGACTTGTATAAAATGGCCAGACATTTTCTCAACATGAGGAGCTGTTACACCTCTGTTTACTTTCCCTTCCTTCTCCTATCCTTATATATATATATATGTTTCAGTTCTTTTACAAAAAAAAACCCAGTACCATGGCATTGTGCTAAGAGCAAGAAATAGAGTGCCTGGTCTACAGAAGAGTGGGAAAATCATGCTTCTGGTGGATGGGACAGAAGACCTCATAACTGCCCTCCTCCTTAATCCAAGAAGTGCAATTGTTCCTTTAGCCCTTGAAAAATAGTATAAGTGCCCCTATGAAGACATTTTCTCAGTTGCATTGGCAATCTATAATGTGCAAAAGATCGGATTCTTCAGCAAAACTAGGGCCACCCCAGTGTAAACAGCAGCACTGTTCAGGGGTCTGGGATGGCAGAGCAGAGACATGCACTTTGCAGGTGGCAGAGATGGGAGTTCAAAGTCAGCAGCAGGAAAACACGGGTGGAACAATGAGCCTTGGAGCAAATGGGTGCTGGGGGAAAAACAGTCAGCCAGAAGGTCCCCTCAGTTAGTGCTGTCTGCAGTTACTATTCATTCCCCCATCATCTCTTCCTTCTTTCCTGTCTTGCAGAGCTCAGCCAGCCAGTCTCACCAGCAAGCAGTACAAGCTGTGTGAAGGCAGGGATTTGGGCAACCCTTCTCTATGCAGAGGGACTCATTCCCAACCTTATGGCTGGATGCAGCAGGTTGTGCTCTGCACTCCCTAGCCAGCAGCCCTGCTTCAAGCAGCCTCTGTAAACAGCCAAGCTCAGAAGTTAACTGCAGACCTGTGGCCGCCCAAAACCAAGCTATTTGCTGTCCTTTTCTTTTACATGGTGTTTTGGATAAAAATCATGAAGAGAAATTCACAAAATATCTGTCAATTCTAAATTTGCCCATGCAGAGTAGGAATGTTTCTATATTTTTAAGGGTTTTCTACATGAGAATGCATTAGCATTGTATTAAACAGCTAAATGAGATATTGCAGGAAGTCATCAATTTTTATTATTTTTTTCCTATTTACTAATAAGAAACTGAAATTAGAACACTCCTCCATTATGCAGTGCCTGACATTTTCAGAAAGATACTGCAAGACATGGAAATGGAAGGTTTCAGAGGTGCAAATGAGGCAAAAATGTTAATTATCTAGTCCACTAAGTTTTAAAAAATTTAGCACCTTGTAGGACTCTTATTTGCACAAAATAAACCTTTTTCAAAAGGTCTTCTCCAGCACATTAGGTATAAACATGCTCTTTCTGCAGAGGACTTACGGCAGCTCCATTGACATCACTGTTTACAACACAAAAACAAATATAGTGATACAACCAAGTGATTGAAAAGATTTCTATTTTTCCCCTGTATGTCAGTATGAATCAAGTTCACTCACATATAGACAGGTCTTCTGCCCCCTTTATACCCTGCAATGCAACATGCAAGTACAGAGAAATTGCAGCATTTTGACTGAAAATTAGTAAAGTGTCCAGATACTTTCTTCCAGAAATAAAAGCAATTGTGATGAAAGCAAACTTCTGAATGAAGCAACATGCACTATTGTAAATTCCTAACCTCAGTTATTCACCAAACATTTGCAGGTATTTCTTTCACAGAAAATGCCACTTAACTAGGAAAACTGTCTTTAAATAAAAATTGCAATAATGTAATTACACTAGAAAAGGAGAGCCATATATTTTTAGAAATGTAAAGTCATATGGAACATTTACCTTGAACTCATTGATAGCACAGTTCATAAACATCTTCCCCGTGATTCTTTTCTCAAGCCATAACCCTTTTGGTACTAAAACATGGCTTCTGATGGAGAGCAATAGAGAGTCCTTTGAAATAGGCAAATTACTCTTCAGTTGACCCTCTCCCGTTTACAAAGTGTTGTATTTCTTATCCCCCTGCATCCAACTAACGGTGCTACATATCCAACACACCTTGCTTGGCTGTAGAATCCTGATACCCAGACCTCCTGTAGAAGAGCTACAGAGACCGAATTCCTTTCAACTCACTCTAAGGAATCATCAGGTTCTCCTTACATTCTTTCCAGTTGCTTTAAGCTTTGAATGCATTCACATTTCACACCAGTGCTGCATGCATGGATGCCATGACTTTCCCCATGCTCAGCATTCTCCAGTTGCAGCCAGTTCTGGAAACTGCTGGATACTTCTTGCAGCACCAAGAGCTCCTGCACACCCAGTTAAATACAGGGACCTTTAAGGTTGTTTTCAGCATTAATGCTTTCCGAAACACAACCCTTCTAGCCTGACTTTGTTTTTTGCTGTCATTAAACTGTATGAAAACTAGCATTCAGTAGGGTGGTGGTAAACAACCTAATGGGCAATATTTTCTTGACAGGAAAGAAATAAATACCTCAGTCTGTGGTAATTACATTATACAAGTAGGCTTATTCAATCAAAATCTCCACAACGACAATCACTCTGCCCAAGTTCTACTTAGCAAAAACCCAAACAAAAAAACCAACCAACCAAAAATTCTTCTCTGCATACTCAAGATTTAGCTACATTTCTGGTTTTAAAACAAAATAAACTGATTGCCCGTTAGTGCAAACTAGCTACATAACAATACATAATCTGCACATACCCCTGGCAATTCAGACTGCAAGTTCAAAAGTTAAAGCTTACCTCTTCAATGCTACAAGTCAATACAGTATTGCACAAGAAATAATTAAAGAACATCAAAATACCATAGCCAAAAATGTGGTAACGTGTTGAAATTAACATTATAAAACTGTAATAATTATTAGATATTAACACACACAACATATATATTTATGTACATATGTACAAGAGATGTGATACATTTTCTCAGCCTTCTCACTACTAACATGCACCTGGGTTACTTTTTCATTTTGCTCTTTGCCTTTAAAAGCAAAAGGTGTACCTTTTATTTAGGTTTTAAGTGAGTGGGGAAACAATCACATGGATACAAGTGCCTATGCTCTGCAACCAACTTCAATTATCAAGCGACTTACGATACTACTGCCAGAATTAGCAGCACACGGCTCCGTGGGAACTCAGGAGGGCAACTCCAATGTACCCAGTGCCAGCTCAGCTCTGCCTGTCACTGCTGCCAAACACATCCCTGTGCTGCTCCTAAAGACCTCTGGTGGACAGAGGCAACGAGCTGCAGGGGACAAGCAACGCTTTTGCCACCATAGCTCCTTCTGCAGCGCATATTTGCTCACGGCTTTTCAACTCCACCAAGAAAAGGTGACTAAAATACACACCCACAGTGCTGTAAAAATGCATGCATGCAGTAAAAACAACATGGTGGCTACTTGTACTGCCATGTTTTCATGTACTGCCATGTATTGCATGTATTGCCACTCAGAAAATATGAAGTAGCCCATAAAAGAGAGTACACTACATTTACACGCTTTAATGAGATTTTATAATACAGTCAGTTTCACAAAGAAAATAACAAAATGTATTTGGGATTTATTCTGATAGTATTATACCAACACCCAGGGATAATAATCGTAATGTTTTCTGCTTTTCTACATTTTTAGCTTTGCATTTTTTTCTGTAATGATCTATTTGTTATGACATACAGTATGTGTGACAGATGTCCAATGCTGGCTGCTAAAAAGTAGCAGAGCCCTGTAGGGAAGCAGCAAAAAACTTGTGCGTCAGCAGAGAAAATGATGGAAGATTGATAATTACTGCTTGTGTCTGAGCTCCATTCAGCAGACTAGCATGTCCAAATTGTAATTTGGCCACGGATCCACCATTCTATTTACAATGTATTGGAATGAAAATTCCCAGTTTCAAGTAATTGATCATTACGATAGCCAAAGTAAGTGCTTTTAAAGGCAAATTCAGGGTAATTGGAAATTCTGAAGGGAAATAAGAAGTGATGTACTCTAGTCTTGTTTACCTCTGAGGAATCTGTAAAGCCAGTTACAACCCTGCACAGTGAACAAAACCCAAAGTATAGATCCAGTGCTGGCATCTAGATCTACTCGTGAATTTTCAGAGTATTTTTGTAAAAAACCACCAAACAACAGACTCCATAATTTAAAAAAAACCCACTGTTTTCTCCAGGAAAAAGCCCATCTGTGATTCCAAGGAACCACGGCATCCTGCCTTAAATGCTTCCATTCTATTTTCTAAAAGAAAAAAGAGAAAGAAATAAAGAAGAGGCCTTTAGACAGAAACCTCCAAATTATGTTCAAACTACTAGACTTGGAAGGAATGGGTGGAAAGGGTACAGAAAGTCATGGAAATGTGCCTCAGTTCTCCGCCTGTGCTGTGGTCCTCACTGTCCCCATAGGTGCTGTGCAGAGCTGGGCTGCTCAGCCTGTGAGTCTGCCTCAGCAGCTCTTCAGAGAGAGGCTCAGTGTCTCCTTTTACTGACTAGAGAAGAAAAAAAAGCATAACAAACAAAGGGGGGGAAAAAAAAACCCAACCAAAACCAAAACAACAATAACCAAACAATTTTTCATAGGACTGATTTGCTTCTGAAAACACTCTGCAACATTTGCTCGAACTCCTGGTTTCCACTTTGCTGCAGGCAGAGTGGTCTCTGTGATGGCCCAGCTCAAGGGCCTGTGTGCCTGCAGTGTGAGGGATGCAGGGGTCTGCTGTGCACAGTGCACTGCTGCACTGTGTCAGCCAAGGTTTAAGTGGCAGAAATAGCAGGTGGAGTTCATCTATTTCACAGTAACTGAGAATAATCACTCCTTTGTTCATGGGCTTCCTCCCTCCCCCTTTCCTTTCCTCTTAGAGCAGATGGCATAAAAGAGAAGTTGGTCTGAGAAACGGCACCTCTGCAGTGGTGTGAGGATGGAGACCGGGCTTTAGGTATCACAGGCCCTGATTTAACAAGGTACTTACGCATTTGTGCGGCTTAGGTACAAGCAGCCCCCGTTGACTTCAAAAGAATGACTCACAAGGTTAAATTTATGTACATGATCAAATACCTCGCTGAAATGAGGCCATGGAAAACATCCATTTTTTAAAAAAGCTGGGATGAATTTAATTGAAGACACGCACTTCCTTTCAACATCAATTTCTTCCCTATTGTACTTCTTTTAATGACCACATAAAGTAACTGAACAATTCTGTAGAGTCTGTTTGTATATCCTCAGGAACACATAAAGTATTTTCACAGATATAGAAGTGCAGATGGAGCCTAGCAAAGGGTGTGGACTCTAGCGGCTGTACAAGATGAAACTGGACTCCTAATGCTGCTGGAGTCAGAAATGATAGCAACAGACCCTAAAGGCTGCCTGTCAATCTCAGATGCAGATGGTACTTCGTCCAACTGGCCTTCGTGTCAGTTCCTTCAGCCATTTTAGTGACAACACGGTTCCCTAGAGGGCAGATCCTGTTGCTTTGCAGCCTGGATTCATACCCAGGGCACCGTGGTCTGTACGATCTCTGCTCAAAGTAGGTTTTTTTAATGCTAATACAGTGCCTCTTCTTGCCCTATCCCAGCCCCAACCCCCCCACGCAAAAAGAGATGGTCATTTTCTTCCTCATTTCAAATGTTCCAATTTATCAAAGGAACCAGCAATAATTGTCTGAAAGATTCACTTTTGTTATGCATGCCAAAACTATATATAAAATCCCTGCTAATAAAATTTGCAGACAACACTGTAATTGGCAGCATGATTAATAGCAATGACGCTGCCATCTTACAGAGCAGTTGCAGAAGCCAGGCGTGTTCAATCACAACATGTACACACACAATTACATGTTAGCTTTCTCACCTTTGCACAACGCATGCAAGTAACTTAGACAATGCTGTGAAAAGCTGTGACACTGAAAATGATTTAGGGATTAGTGGACCATCAGTTTAATGTGAACTTCTAGTGTGATGCTATAAGCAGAAAGGCCCCACACTATATTTAGCTCTATAAGCAAGGAAGTAGCAAGCAAATGTAAGGATGTAATGTTCTCTTTGTAACACCAGAGAAACTAATTCTAGAATATCTACTTCCTCTATTACTGCCTACATTTAAAAAGGGAACAAACAGCCACAAAGTGATTATAAATAGAAATAGAAAAAGAAGTTAAGCAGGGTAAAAATCTCTAAAACACCTAATAAAAACCCCTTCTATTTTGCTTATTACGCTTGAGCTTGGCCCATGAGTAACTTAACATGGAATAAAGGTATGATTAAGGAACAACCTAACTTAGAGAACACCTATACAAAACCAAAAGCAATGACTACAAGTTAACAGTCAAATTCAACTGAGAAACAAAGCACAATTTCTTCAGCAATTAATCTTTCACAGAAGGGAAGCTGGTTCTGCAACTTTGCCTGTTTTCAGATCAAACCTGAATATGTTTCTGGATCATGAAGTTCAGCCAGAAGTGGTAGGTTCAGGACAGAGCAAACTGGGAAAAAAAACGAAACACCTATGCAGTTTGTTTTCTGTAGAAGGTCAGACTGGCTGTGCTTAAGGCTTTTTCTGGGCTCAAAGTCTCCAAGAAGTACAGTTTAAGTCTGGAAAATGTCATTGTGAGGTCAGCCATTTATTGTGCTTCCATGATGTCATGGAAATTTGTTCAGTCTGCAAATTAAAATATATTCTTCCTGGCTGTCAATACTGCAAAACTATCTTAGATTCTGAAAGTCAAATTTGGGTCTTTAGTTGGAGGCATGATTGATTATCTAATCTAAAATGTGTGTTGAAAGCATATATCAGAGAAACATCTTTCTCTTCAGATTATGTCCTCATAATGCCATTTTCTGCACAAATGTAAGTAAATGCAGCATTTGGCTCTGTACTTTTAGCTTACTTCACAGACATCATTCACTCCAAGAGAACTGGTTTTAAGAGTAAGGAGCAAGCAAAATGTGACTTTTCTTCCTATGAGAGTACATTTGCCTATAAGGATGCCCTGCTGTTCAGTAAGAAACTGCAGTTTTCATGTAGCTGGACTTTAACTGAAGACCTACACATCAAAATTAATGTGCTGTGTACTTGACCAAAAGACACTGAAATGGAATGAAAGCACTGAACTATGTATTTGACTTACCTAGCATACCTATATGTAAATGTATAAGGTAGTTTCTACTGCACTTCTACTTCAGACTATTCAAAGTTGCAGATAAAGTGTCTTTTAAAAGTATTAGATTAAAATTGGACCATCCAGATGGACACATTTTTACTGTTCTTTCAACAATACACAATTATGTCTAACAGACATAACATGATTTTAACTAGATGAGAAATCAGGGCAACACTCTAAATCTATTGATAGAGAAGAATAGGAACTGCCTGAATGGAATTACTTCAAAAAGCTAACCCAAGAAGAAAAATATTAAACACCAGGGCAAAAGCCTTCTGGATACCAATAAAATTCTGTCATATTGAGGAATTTTATAGACCAATACCAAACAAATTATCCTATGATCATGTATGGAAAGGTTCTGTCTTAAAGAAAAAACCCACAACCATATAAAATTAACCCCATCATATCACAAGAAAATAAGCTTCTTTCATTATTATAGATACTGTTATGGACTTGTCTTTTTTCCCACAGAGGGTTAACATGAAAAGAGGGAAGAATGGTAAAATATGAAACTTTTTCTTCGGCTTCACCTTTCACACTCTGGTATCATACAAGGGCAGAAACTAATGAACTTGCTCATCTTTGAAAGCCCTTTTGCATGCTTCTTCCTTCACCCTTAATTCTGATCCTCGCAGATCTTCCCTTATGTGTGTGCCAATTTTACTGGTATAATATGTGCACTTTTATTAGTTGTGTTCTGATGATTTCTACTGAGAGATACTTAAAGCTTATACAAGTCAAAAACTATTTTATCACTTCTGAAGAAAACTAATAGTGCAGAGCCACTGAATGATAAGAGAGACCACTGAATTTATTTAATAATGCATGTCCATTTCACAAAAATGGCCTGTGTAATCCTTTTAAAAATAATAACCTGTTCATTTCAGACCTTGCACAATGCTTCTCTTTGTCCCTTGTAAGTCTCTCAAATGTCTTATTTTAAAGGAATATATAGTACTCCCGGAAGACATTTTCCCATTTCTATTCTCTTCAACTCCTGTGAGCCCTTGTTCTGTGTGATAAGGCAATCTCCTTCGGGATCTGAGCTGTGTAGTTTCGCACCACGAGTGACAAGGACTCAACTTGAATAACTGCTGTGCGCAGGTTGTAATTATGTCAGCTGGAGTGTTGAACAAGGGGACTGATTAATGTGAGCCCCAGCCCAGGCACAGTCCCTATCAAAACCTTCGTGCAGGCCAGCAGTGGGGATGGGTTAAAGCAGAAAGACAAAACATGCTGTATCGTCCATGATAGATGAATTGCTCCAACAGTCTTCAGGCAGATGTTCCAGGACAGTATAATATACAATTACTCTGCCTTATCACCTTCCCAGGGACAATAAAGCTTCCTCCTTCTATAGCTCATGTGAGTGAAGGCAAAATTAGTTTTACTTTTACAACACTGACTCACTTATCATGTTGCCTTGATTGTGCTTTTACAGCTAAAGAAAACATATATTGCAGTCTTAAACTAAAAAACAAACAAACAAACACAACCCACCAAAAAATAACTCTGCACTCCTCATCTTTTATATAAAACCAAACTATTCCTTTGAATCTATTTTGCATCATAGTTATACAGTCCCTGAAGGGCTAATTCCGTATGTGATTCTAGGGAACATTACGAACTTTAGAACAACTGGACCTATTTATTGGCTTAATGTTATATGTACATATATGAAAGGACCCTAGTGATTCAAGTCAGAATGCACTGATAATAAAAAATACACAGGTCTGGTGCAAAAGATGCCTATGTGAATTACATGCCCTTGGTGACTGTTTTAACTAAGCGTTCANGCACTCCTCATCTTTTATATAAAACCAAACTATTCCTTTGAATCTATTTTGCATCATAGTTATACAGTCCCTGAAGGGCTAATTCCGTATGTGATTCTAGGGAACATTACGAACTTTAGAACAACTGGACCTATTTATTGGCTTAATGTTATATGTACATATATGAAAGGACCCTAGTGATTCAAGTCAGAATGCACTGATAATAAAAAATACACAGGTCTGGTGCAAAAGATGCCTATGTGAATAACATGCCCTTGGTGACTATTTTAACTAAGCATTCATTCTAAAAGTACTACAGCACTCTTGTAAAACAATTCTTTGAGAAGCCATTAACCCACAGGCCTTCTTAAAGGCCGAAAGAGTTTACTCTACAACTATTACAAACAATCTACGTATTTTCCAAAAGTAAATATAAATTAAGCAAATAATAGAAATATAGGGGGGAAAAATCTGTCTGTCTGTCTGTCTATCTATCTATCTATCTATCTATCTATCTATCTTTGTTCCTTTTTGTTATCAGATGTATACAGTTTGGGGTTTTTTGCTGCAGAGATGGTAGTAGCCTATATGTATGTTTCAGTGCTATTTCCACGAGTTTGCAGAATAGCAGCTTACTAACATGAGGTGAATAGCAGGACAAGAATGTAGCTCAAAATATCCTGAAATCCTTCCTTTCTAAGTACTGGATGGGTATAGATAAAGCTGTGCTTTAAAGAGAGTCTAAATAGTACCACTTGCATTCCAAGATACATTACTTTCACTACTACCCTTTTTCCAGCTATATAACAATAACATGATATCCAAAAACAACAATTAAAAAAACCAAACAAAAAACAAACAGACAAAAAAAATGCACCTACAAACGCATTTAGCAAGACACGTATTTGAAGGTACGGCTTAAAACCAAAACCAGACTAAACCAGCCAAGGCTGATTTTAATGGCACTTAAGACTGCATACATATTTGAAAAATTCTATTTATATGCATTTGATTTTCATGAAAGGCGTTAGACTACTAGTCCATAAAGGAGAGATAAGACTTTCTAAGGAGACTATGGGAACTGATACTGCACTTCAACTTGAATACAGGCTCTAAGCTGTTACACCTTCTTTAAGGTTTTAGTCATTAAACAGTATCACAGTCCTGGCAACAATAAGATTTCACCACAACAGTACAGGCTTTCCTGTACTCCTCTGGTGAAATGCAATCCTATGTTTATGAATCAAAAAGTAGCTCCAAGAAAGCTGGTATGTTCTCACTGAACAGCATGTTGACCTGAGAGGGCAGCAAGACAGGATAATGACATGCCAATTGCTGTACAGAGAAACAACAAAGAAAATGGTCTTGGCCTCAGAAAAACTATAATCTAAGTATTGAGAAGGACATGATAATCAGAAAATAGGCAAAAAAAGTGGTGATAAGTTTGGGAGACAGGGTAGCAGTAAAACAAGGTAGAAAGCTTTCTGTTTAGGCGCACTGTTGGACATGGCAGTACAAGATGGCAACCCAGTCTGTCCTCCACAACCATTCAAATTAACAATGCAATTAGTGGACATAATAAAGAACTGATGTAGGTCTCAACATTTGCATAAATTAGGTATCTACTGTTTCTAAAGAAAGATGTAGGTTACCAACAGGAAACATCTGCCCTGGAAAAGGAAACAATGTTGTCCCTAACTTTCCAGAAATTATGCCACTATTCTAAGTAGTAAAACTCCCAAGTTTAGGGCTACCCTTATTATGAGGAAGGCTGAGTCCTGTTTTCTGCCTCAAGAAAGTATATTAGCTGGCACAAAATATCATGCATCAACTCTTTCTTCTTGAAACCTTGCCACTAGACAGCAAGGAACTGCCAGGAGCCAAAAGGAGATCTAATCCCTGCTTTCAGAAACACTTTTCTGTTTTCAGTTATGTTCCCCATATAATTTTCTTAGAAAATCCAAACAACAGGCTCCTAAACACTTTGTCCTGTGCCCTTTCAGCTGAGAATCCTAAACAATAACTTGAATGAGGCTGCAGACAGCAGTTCATTATGAACTAAATGAATCCTGATTTGTCTAATATTCAAGCTTCTAACACATACCCAAAAATATGGGAAGAGGGGACTGCTTGCCTAAAAAATGTACTAAAAGTCTTGCGGCAGACATAGCCATTTCCCCAGGACAAAGACTTCTGAGGATGCCCCAGTGATTTCACTCAGCTCTGCAAGAACTTGCAAACTCAAGTAAAGAGAGAACTGAAAAACAGAAACTCCAAAAGGAGTAGATGCTTCCGGATTTAGATGTCTTTCGGCAAGATTTAGGAGATCGGGATCCTCTCTGAAAATCAAGTGGAAATAGAAATAACTAGGTTCTCAATCCCACAAATTACTTGCTTAGTTGAACTTTTTTACTGTTCAGGATACAAAGTCTTGTTGAAGGTGCGCTGCCAGCTCCCTGGCTTTCCATTTCTCTCCTTCCTAAGAAACAAGTACCTTCATGACAGGTGAGAATTGTTGCTTCACTTAGGACATGGAGGGGATGTGAATAACATCAGTGGAGCCAGGATTTTATCCAGTGTCTTTGTTTTTGTTTTATAGTATCAACCCTGTGAGAGTACACACTTTCCAGCCAGTGAGAGCTGACTCCCAACTGAGCTATGGAACAGAGATGCTTAGATGGAGAGGGGCTTAGTTATAATCCTTTCTGTTACAGTACTCCTGCCATGCTACTGGTGAACTGAAACTAAAAATGGGCACTTCAGAGCAGGAAAAAAAATAAAGATTCTCCCGACGTTATGTTGTAGACTTCTAAGACAAAAGACATCCAAACCAAAGCGGAAGCCAGGAACAGATGCAGGTAGACAAGAACTGAGCAAAAAAAGGTTGTATTTGCTTTTTAGAATCCAGTTCCACAATGCAGAGTACCAACAGAGCTACCATCACCCAATACTGTATTCTTATCTTTCTCTTCTTGCACCACCACCAGGAAACACAAAGCTATTCCCAAAAGCTGTCCTCCCTGGCCTCGTTTGCCTGACATGATGTTCCTGCATTTATTTAAAACAGACTGGATAGCAGACACCTGCTTTGCCCTCACAGGGGCTCACATTCGGGACTTCCTTCTCTGGTCTGACACAAATGAACAAATCCAATACAAATTCCTTTATCTTTGAAACATTTCTTCTACTTGAAAGTTTTACTGCTCTTCAAAATGACTATATTTCAGCATGCAAAAATCAATCAGCTAAATACCATATGACTGTGTTATAATTTATTAGTGCTGATCAAAATCTTAAAGACTAGTAATTAAAATTCAAATTAAAATGTGATGAAAGTCACATTTAGTCACATAAATGAAGAGGCTGAATTTAAAATAGGCAGAGAGCCACTGGACCCCATGTGAGATGAGAATTCGTGGATGCTCCGTATCACTAATAACATGTAAAAAGATCTTGCCATTTCTTCAAACTTTGCTTTTTTTCCTGAAGTAAATACATCTATATAGTTCTATGAATATGTCAGTTCATCAGTGAATGACTTACAGAAAACACAAAAAGTGCCAAAAAAAGCACTTGTGGAATAATCTCTCCACAGTGGGAAGCTTCTTCCTATTCACTAAGAAATGTCACTGGTCTCAATCGCCTGGGTATAAATCTTTCCCAAATGATGTTTTTTTCTAAAGAAAACGACAGATTTTGGGGTGTCTCGTCCTTATCCTTTGAAAAATATCTTTTAAATTTTACCTTTAAAAAGGACTTATCCTGAAAACTTGCAACAAATGGTTAATTTGGTACTCAATACTTTGACACATGAACATTGTACCAACTGAAGCATGATTTTCTATGCATTAGTGCCCTGTTCGTTAAATGTCACAATACACTGATGCAACAACAACAGCTCCCCAACATGTTCCTTCAGGATATCCTCATCCAAGAAAAAACAGTTGTTCTGGGTGGTGAGACTGGATTGCAAGAGAGAAGAATGCATGACAGCTGAATTTTGCCTGACTGGTCCTCTGTGATTTTTTTCCACTCCTCTCCTCATCCCCCTCTTTCATGAAACATGAACTTAATTTATCTCAGCAGCTACTACAGGGTGTCAGTTTCACCAAAACTGGCCAACAGCTTGAAAAGTTATTAAAGAAATGGAGGAAAGATGGATGGATGGGCTGGCCCAAGTCTCACAATAAGTTAGGGACAGAAGGCTAAGAAACAATCCTTGTCAATTGATTTAAAAAAAACCTGCCATTCTGAACTAAAGATACATCATTTTTCCTGACACAAAAACAAATTACTAATTGCTTTTTATATGTTAAAATACCAATATAAGAGATCCTCAAAATTTGCTAGTGTAAATGGTTCTCTGTACTTTAAAAAGAGCAGGTTAACAAAAAATGTCTGAAATACCATATTTTTCTAAAGAAACATCATCAGAACTTAAGAATTGATTTTAGTAGTTAAAATACCTTCTACAGCTTCAAAATGTTTCTAAGTATTGTTTGCCCTGTAGATTGTGCATACAAAATTTCAACAGAAGTGTTTTGAAGAAGCTCAGTAGGAGAAGGCATTCCACATGGGATTTGTAGTAGAATAAATGATGTCCCATGCTACAGTTGTTAGAGAGAATCCATAATCATCTTGAACAGGGATTGAAGGAGCATGCACAGAAGTTACAAACATAAACCAAGTAATACGATATTTTAAGGGGTATTAGCAATATGACAATGAGCCACAGGATGATGTTCAGGCAGTTTATGATATTGGCAGAACCACTAGATGTGTTGACAGGATTATAGCACAAATAATTTTAGAGTATTAGGAAATGCAGAGTTTCTAGTTGCGTGTGCTTTAAATGATAATGTTACTAAAAATACAAAAAGATAGCAATGCTGAAGAACACCAGGAGAAGTATTACTTTAAAGCATTATCTAGAAATGTGTATATATGGGTATGGACCAATATTCTAGGAACCACAGTGAGCTGGGCATTCTGCTTAAGTGGAACGAAAAAAATCTAGGAAAAAACCCTGTGCACTTACAGAAGGAGGTGGGAAAACGTCAAGGAATGTCTGCACTCCAATCCCCTGGCCCATGGGGAAGACAGGAGAAGAGTGTTGCATTAACTTGTTCCATTGCATTAGGCACACTAAGCCTCAGCATATCTAACTTGCTGAGGACATGATGAAGAGTGCTGTACCAACCTCGTTTTTTCTCTGAAGACACAAAGTAAGAAGTAACTTTGACCCAACGCATCCAAGAATGCAGAACAACCTTTTGTTCATATATATTTTCTCCCCTTAATTCCTTTTCTATTATTAAAAGAACATATTTTAAAATACATTAAGAAAAAGAGAACGATAACACCAGAGCAGCACTTCATCATTTGTAATAACGAAACTGAGTGCTTTATATGCTGGTTATTCCCTAAGAAGTCTTAGCTATATCTACGGTTGTTATTCAGACCTAAACAGGCCTAGCAAAACCACAAACTTCATCCCAACCAGGGACAAAAAAGCTGTAATAACCTACTTAATAAGTTACAATAAGACAACAGGCTCGTCTCCAGATTGTCTTTTTGCAAGTAAAGCCTCAAGGGAAATAGGGATCCCTGATCCATGACTTATGAGAATAGAGTACCACACAACAGAGACTGCAAAATGGTTTTAGGGAAGGTGAGCTGTTGTATACCAAATGGCCTGTCTTCCTTATGCCCCATTTTCCTATGGAGAATGCACCAATGTGGTGGTGCATCTTTTAGTTCTATCTGTTAAGAATTCCTGTTTTGTTCGTATGCTGTTTCTCTGTAAATGGTTCCTTCCATGTACCCCTTCAGTTACTTCCCCTTTTGTTTCTTCCTAGTTACAGTTACATGTCAATCTTGTGTTATGTAACCTCTGTATCCTGTCCATCACTCCAGGGCCTCTCCCTGTGTCTGGAAAGTTCCAGGGAGAGCCTGGAGTGATTGAGCAGGATCCCGGCTTCCCCCTCCCACATTACCCTGATTTGTTACTTTGTATGTCAGTTATGTTCAGAGCCACCCCCATGTTGTTGTTGATTGGATCCCTGCTGAACCCATCCCCCTGCTCCACCCCGGTATAAAGAGACGGTACAAGGGTGCTCTTGGCGCTGCTGGGGCAGGCACCCTGGGCTCTAGTTTGCTTCCCTGTGGGACAATAAACCCAGCTCAACAGCGTCCCTCTTTCTTTGTCCGGCCATCATTGCCTCCAGCCTGAGGACAAACCAAGCCCCACAGGATCCTGAAGGTGATTATAACACTGGACGGTACCTCTCTTGCCATGGTGCCAGGGCTGGCTGGGGTGAGGAAACCAGTGCACAGCGACACACCGCTTTCTCCCAGCTGCTCAGGAAGGAGACAAGGCAACAATGCAAACTTTGAAACAAGCTCTCCCTGTTACTGGCCAACATTGAGCAGCAACTTTGAACCCACGGGTTCAAAGCAACATCTTCAGAACTCTGAGCTTGCAAATCTCAAATGCCTCTCTCTGCAAAGCAGAAAGCTGAGGTTCTCAGAGATGAGCTTTCAGCCCATAGGGGTTCCACACAACACTGGGAAGAATGTGGCCAGGAGCAGCAGACTCCCAAACCCCATGTGCTGATGCTGCTCCAGAGCCTCAGTCCCACCGTATCATATTGTGGTGCCTGGCAAACACCCTCCAGCCACACTGCAGAGCTGCCAGCCAGGTGCGTCGAGCCCATGCTTCCACTCCAGAGGTGGAGAGCCCTGTGGTGGTGACAGAGGCTTTAGTACCTGAGTTCTCAAAGTGCCCCAACATACCACTCCAGTAGAATTGGGCAGAAGCTGGTACAGGAACAAGAACAACTCTGCTAGAATGCACAAACAATTTTATTTAGCTTTAATAAATCAGGAATGTCTAACAATGCCAAATTCATCTGGAAAATTGCTCGCCATTTCTTATGCATTAAAAGTATCTAAATAGCAAGCTTTTCTCCAACACAAAAGCTTTTTTCTTCCCTTCTTTCACTTACTATTCAGCAATTCTTTTCTTTATCTCATTTTCATCAGACTTTAAACAGAAAACAACTTTCCCTTTCTTCGCCTTGCACTAGAGTATACCTCTTTCTGGAACTTCAGAACAGAATTTGCGTTCTGTCACTTTGACAGACTTTAATCTGTTTCGTATGTCATGTGAAGGAGGAAGAGGGAAAGTTGTCACAAAGACAGCATTAACACAGGAACTTGTTTTACAAGGTAGTAACCACATAGCCCTGAGAATAAACCCCATACAACACAACAGGCTTGTGCCTATCAATTTCATCTTGGAGACCTGTAATACTACCAAAGTATTTTCAGATTGCTAGCCACCTGCCACATAGTTTAGATGGTAGCTATCATTATTACTATTATTATTATTATTCCTTGTAGACTTCATCACCCCTAAAGATAGCTTTGGCTTCTTTATAATGACTGGATTGGGGTTTAAGGAATGGCAAAAGAAACAAACAAATTAATTTTTCTATTCTCTCCTAACAGCTACAAGCAAAGAAAACATATACGGTTGTTTTAGTCTTTTTTAAAATATGCTGTACACAAAAGGCTCGCATTAATTAAGTTATGATGCCAGTGATTATTTTTAGATCAAACCATTCTAACAAATGGAAGTTTATTTGTAGACATAAAAGATCTTCACTGTACTTTTTTATCAGAAGCACTGTAAGAACAGGAAATTACAAGTCTTTTTGCTACTACAAGCTATATTAAGAGCATAGCATTGCTGTTAATCTTGAGGTTAGTACTAAAATTTTATTTACTATCAAAATACAACATACTCAAGATTATTTTAATTTGAAATATATGCTGGTATTTCAGATTGATAAACATGAATTAAGTGTATATTAGATATAAATATACATGTATTTATGATAATGTATTTATGCTCTTTAAGAAAGAGGAATAGATAAGACAGTGATGATTATATATGATAGCAAAAAAGAAGTGTGAGTACATAGAGAAGATAAACTGTGATAAAAGAATACACTAGTTACATTAATCTGTCCACTGCATGAAGTGGTCTTATTTATATTTCCTAGACAGCAACTACTTTAAGGTTTTGGGTTAAGTGTCTTGGACACTGATTCAGAAAAACAGCATCAGTTCAGCAGGGAAGGGGCTGTCTAAGAAACATTTAGGAAGAAAGCCCAAATTGAACAATAAGGGAAAGACAGTGACTAGTGAAAGAAATCAGGAGCCTGATAATTTTTTTCAGAACTTAAATGAAGTGTGAACCAACTACTAAGTGCTGGCCTAGGATCACAACAGGCTGTAACAGAGAGATTCTGAAACCAGATATTAATTTTTATATTGATATCAAAATGGCTTCAAGTCTCAGTAACATTAAACTCAGCACTTTCCTTTTAGCACAGCATCCAGGCTTAAATAGATCCCTTAAAAGCTGTTCTTCAAAGGATCCAATCCAAAATGAGACTAGAATAGTATTATCAGTGTTTGCAACTGCATCACCACTTGGGCAGATCCTTAAATCCCAAGTTCAGTGTTAGCATGAGAATCACAGATCCATTGAATTAGAAAGGCAAGTTTTAATTCCTATTTGTTAGAGTGGCAACAGGGAAAAACCACTCCTAATAATAAATAAAAGAAAACAACAACAACAAAAAAAAAACCCAACAAAAGAGGTACCAAGGCTCACGGAATTATTGGTGAATTTCCTTAACAAGTATTAGTCATTAAAATTAGTAAAACTCCATACTACCCTTCTGCCAAGCAGAGTGCATTTACTATGGTATTAATTACAAATACAGAATGTGGAGGACCTCACAAAATGGTTACAGTGTTTCATGCTGTGCCAAGGCCTCTGAAAATGGCAACTTCCCTGTGGAGCACAGTCACCAAGTCTGCACATGCCAATGCACATGTGTGTGCTCGTACACCTATCTTTTCCTAAGAAACAATTGTGTTTCCAGGTACACACACATTCTCTTGAGCCCTGCAGGCAGTGACATTGGACAGGGACAGCTTTGACAGAAAGAACCTAAGTTCCTTTATACACTGCCACCAATGATTGTCCAAAATTGCAGAGACACAATTTCTCAGTCCGTGCAGACAGAGCAGACACGTCCAAGCAAGGGTCACATCGTTACTTGTGTGCTGTCCAGTTCGGAATGTTTGGAATTACATCTGGTGAAGCTGGTTAACCTGACAGCTGATCTGCACTGGGTACTACTACAACACTGCATATTTTTATTCTGAGTTTATCACATAAGCTATATGCTATAACCTAGGTGAACAGAAGAGGTTTTATTAAGCCACGGAAACATTACAAAAGGGAATAATGCTGACCATTGTTTTGTATGCCATGTATTTGCTAGAATAATTAAAGTGTTTTTGCAAATATATCTCAATTCTGTTTCAGAATATTTTTCTTTTAAAGACTTAAATGCTACAGCATATTTTATTCTCGATTAATAGAAATATTTCGAAACATTTTATCTGAATATTTATTAAAAACTAAGCGGGGGGAATATTATTCTGAGTTTTCATCTGGGAACTGTGCCCATGCATGGAGAGAATGTCTGTCTAAACTTCTATCTTCATTTGTTTATAAGTCTGCTAGCACAAGGCACTGGACATCCTCTGCTTTTGCTGCTGAACATAACAGAAGCTGAAGTACTTTGTGAAGGCCCTGTTTGCTCTATTACATACATGCATTATTTTCCTTAACAACTTTGTATTTGTACAAAGTATATGCACCATGCTTTTTCCATATATGATATATATCTATATAAAAGTGTTTTCCCGTAGTGCAGTGCCGGTTGCCACCTGGAATCCTCATCAACCTCTACAGTTGTATAACCTAGTTATTTCCTATACAGGCATATTAAATTTCACGGGTTACAAAGAGCATATTGATATTAATGTTTTAATGACAAATAAACTGTTTTCATCATTTTATGTAGAATTTGCCTTAACACCCTTTCAGTTTTGCTACAAATTAGTACGTATTGTCACCTCATCTGTAAAGTAGTCCCTAGTTATCCTTGATATAACAAGGGAATAGTGCACAGCTGATGCAATCATACCTGAAAGTTATTGAATTCATCAAAATAAACAGAGAGAAAACACTTACTTTGCACATTCTTATGACTTAGGTGCAAATCCTGGAGTGTATTATAAACTGGTCTTTACAACCTATGAACAGATACTACAAGTCAGACAGAAATAGGAACTCTCTAGGGATGCTGTCCAAAAAAAGAAAAGTAGCCCCTGTGGAGTAACTCCCCCTAAGTCATGCTGTTGCTTGCTGCTGCTGAAAATATGCAATGAATTCATCTGCAGCTGGAATTTCAGATGTCATAATCCCTTACAGAATGTTGTCTAATTATTTTATTATGCATAATAAATGTAAAATATTTATTTTAGCTTACATAATTATATTAAAAATGTATGCTATTTCTATTCAGTCTTGTAAGACATCCTTCACAAGTGATATACTTTATAGAAAGGAATGCATGCTGTTTTGCTGGCCTGGCTGTGTGTTTTATACAACTTCTTCTAACACCTTCTTATCTCATGGTAGGGAACACCCCTGCATACTGCCCTCCATTCCCTCACCACCACAGGTACTCTGTGCAAAATGAACCATACAGTGGAATCCCAGAGAACTGAAAATTATTTTCTTTAATCACAGCAGAGGGATGGCCTGAAGCACATTAACATAATATCAGCCCCACACTCCTGTGGTCAAAGTTGTAGCAATACTCTTTCTGAATTACAAAACTATGTCAGTGCTTCTCCTGAGCACTGTAATCCAACAAATTTGATCATGTGAGAAAAGCAGGATTCTGCCTTTTGCATGCCCCCCTCTGTGTAACTCACATCCATTTCACTGAAAAATCCCCCTCACACATACCATGAACATAAATGGCCTGAGAAGTTGTGACAGTATTATAGAAAGAACAAACGGGAGTTAAATTTAAAACCTTACATATGAATAAATGAGATTTCCCTTTCTTAGACACATGCACAAAACTGGTTTAGTTCTGAAAATGCTGCATATCTGCATCTTTCATTGACATCATCAGACTTAGGAGAATTTTTCACTTCTGCAATCTGGTCAAATTCGGGTACGTAACTATACTACAGGTTTAGAAAGTCTGTCCACAGCCTATACAACCAACAGATCTAGAAACCTGTGTCACAGGTGCTGTTCACTTTCAGGATGTTATAGAGCTCTTCAGGGCTTACTGTGCCCATTATCAAAGGCAAACAGCATTGTTGTCAGTGTAACTCCAGGATGGTGTCACCTGAGAAGTTCAGCCACATAACACATCGTTTTTAAACGAATGAGAAATATAAAATAAGTATTGTATAAGTAATGTTGGTGCAGGGTCCTGTGAGACCAATTCTGTATTATAAAATTAGGTTAAACATTAATTAAGGGTGAACGAATATTTTTGTATGACAAAGCGCATTGACTTAAGAATGGAGAGACATGCTGTGTGATTTGAAAAAGTAAATGCAAAGGAAAATTGTGCATATTTTTATCTAAATTGGGAAAACCTAAATTGAAAATACAAATGTGAAAAACATATAACCAAACATACAAGTAAATTTTTGTGTCTATGAAAATTATATTTTGCTTATTTCTAAATGATTTTTAAAACTAGACTGAAAACATAATTTCAAATTATAACTGTTACTGGAAGTCGTATACTCCTGTATCGAAAAGATATTAATTTCTTTGTCATCAAAATACAAAAGATTTAGGCAAAAATAAATATTAAGTGGTCACAATACAAAAAACTAGAGATGGAAGGGAACATTTTTCCCAAGAATACTGAAGTACAACTATAAGCATATGCATACTATAGAGAATTTACAATTTGTGAGCTAAAAATACTAAGTTAGTTTACTACTCCCTTCAGAAAACCACATCCATTCATGTCTTTTTCTAGTTAAGAAAAGAATGTCTCATGCTGTGTGTTATATAGGGAATAAATTGCCTTTTCTGTTCCATGCAGCCAAAATCACTCTTTTCCCCATAGTATCTTACCGCTGATTTCAGTTTAGAAAGTTTATAACAGTTCCTAAATTCAGATTAGTTTCTTCTAATAGTCCTTTTTCTGTACTTTGAGCCAGGGTTATCTAGCCTTTCACTCACTAGACTGGCAAGAATTTTTGCAGGATGATTATTCACAATTTCAGGCTGAGGAATTGAAAAGCTTGAAGTCAAGGATCTCCAAGAATACTCTGAGCACCAACGAGCGGAATGGGAATAGTTTAAATATCTTGTACTTCGCCACTGTTTTGATTCAAGTGTCTCAAACTGCTTTAAAGAACAAAGATCAGTTATCAATGAAAGGAAACTTTATATTAGCACTAACAATAGTTTCCTCCATACCCCAACACAAAAAGAGGAACGTTCAACCTCGCTGAAAGTACAAGGCTCATTAAAGAGTCTGCAGTTGCCAAGCAACTCTAAACAGCAACACATGAAATAGTCTGGATGAACTTACAGTGCAAGGGCCGAGCTCACAGCATCACAATGAGACCTCAACCACTAGACATGGGGGTGAATGTTACCACTAGATCAGCAGATTTTAAAATCTTCATTTTAACATTTTCTGTAGGTGACACTTGCAAGACTACATACCATCTGCTGAACTGGTGCAAACAATATTATTTACAGGGTTGCTAATAATTTTCCTTTAAAAGAGAAATACTGGGTGACTTGACAAGGAGGCACCATGTGATTCTCCTAAAATTGTACTTTAAAATGAAGAGAGAGGTGGATAGAGAACAAAACATACTTGCCAACAAGGCTGGCTAATATCCCAGGACTGTGGAAACTGGCAGGCACAAGCAGGACTGCTGAGCTAATAAATACAGCAGCCCCTCTAGGGCTCCACTGCAGCTACACAGAGTGCCTCACTGCCTCTGTGAGCTTGCAGCAGCAGCATAGCTCTGGTTCCTGCATCCCTACCAGATGTTTTTCAGCTGAGCTTGGAACACATTTCCTGCAGAATCAAAGCGTCATCAGCTGGTGTCTGTAGAGATCAGCCTCCAAAGGTTAGGTCAAAATTGGCTTGTGAAGGATGGAAACTAACATTCTATTGTCATGAAACATTTATTTTTCAATAATATAAAAGCAGGGCATGCCCAGATATTTCTTGCTAATCCTGGTAAAATAAGTTATGCTTGCATCTTCTCTAATAATCTCCCGTATAATAAAATACTCATAAAAAATTGATATTTCTTGGAATTTATATCCCGTACAGAAAACTCTTTAGCCAGAGTAAAATGATCTCCTGTCTTTCACTCAACAGAGCACTGGGTTATGCATTTTGTCTCCTGAGTGAGGGAAGCACATCCACTCATTGGGTATGTGTGACAAACACCAAACTGATTCACATCTACATCACTCCCAGTCTCTTGGGTCTGCAAGCCAAGGAGCTCAAACCCACTGTTACCCACCTCTCATCATCTAGCTCTGTCATAAAACTATTCCTGCCAATTGGGATGATTCAGTAAGAGTGGATGACCGCAAGATGAACTGTCCTCAAACACACGGTACTAAAGGCAGCACTTCTTCTACCTTCAATGCAGCACATCATGTGAAACTAATGCTTATATGCTCTCACCTCACCCAACACAGACCTTTCAACACAACTGCTTTGACAAATGAAAACCACATTTAATTCTTAGATAACTTACTGAAGCTGACGAAACTACTTCTGCTTACAAAGAAAAATATAAAGAAAGCAGGAGCACTCTTAAGGTAGAGCATGGAAACATAGCCATCTCCCCACAAGGTTATCAAATTCAGTTCTCTGCAGTTCTACAATATGACTTAATGGGTGCTCAGTACAGAAGAGTTCACAGAACTGCCCCACACAAAACAATGCAACAAGCAGTTTTGTACAGGAAGTGTGTCACCACTGCAGAGGCTTTCTGTACAAGAGTTTTCTGTACAGTAGGCAATAAATAGCATGGAAACAGGTATTATTAGAGCAGATAGGCTCCATTAAACATTCTTGATTTAGGAAACTACACTGAAACTTTAATGAACATGCAAGTTGTATGTTCAGCATGAAAAGAAAATAAATGCTGTAGTGGTGTAATAAAATGTTTAACTTTCCCCTCTTGTGTGCAGGCACCACAACACATACACCTAATCATATGCTATTTAACAAATATAATGCTGATTTTTAAAAACTTTTTGAACATCAACCCTTGCAAATTTCCTTTAAAATATTCTATGGATTCCTTTATACTACACATAGACTAGCAACTTCACTGTAAGGTATTAAAAGTATTCAAGAATGCAGAAGAAATGTATTTAAGAGTGAAGATTCGCTTAAGAAGCAATGAGATCATTTAATGAGTAGTCTATAATGAACCAAAGACACAGACGATAAGCACCAAAAGTAATCTTCACTGTTCAATCATGTGATTCTTCTAAATTTAATCTACTGCCCTAACATGGGGATGGGTTTTAGTGGTGTAACAAGGGAGGCTTTGCCATGCAACCAATCCTATGACCAACTCTCATCCAAACACCCTGGCTAAGAAGAAGGAAAACTGGAGCAGAACAAGAAGACTCTGGAGAACTGTAACTAGCTCGAGTTGCTACAAGTTCTAATAAGTATCTAGTGAGTATTTAGGCTACTAATCCTTTTAGAGAAATCCTCTTTTCTTGGTGAAATGGTTGCAACTCAACCAAGAAAAATTTCAAAATAGCAACTGATTCGAAAAGGCAATGCAGATAAGCAGCCTCACCACAGAGAATTCCAGCAGATACTGGAGCAGCTGTGAAACAAACACTCAACATTAGCACTGTAGTGTTACCACTAAAAGGTTTCCCATCATTTGTTTTTCTTTATAAAGTAATACCTAAATACTGAAGACTAAGTTTTTAAATTTAGCTCCTAATTTAATATGTAATTACCACTGCCCTGATGGTGTTTTAATGGCAATGTATTTTTATTGGTGACTTCAAATGAACCTCATCTGATCACCTTAACCCTTCTCTCATCATGCTTTAGTTAATGACTCATTACCTGTAGTCACACCAGGGACATCTGTAAGGCTTTTCTCCAGTATGGACACGCTTATGTCGTGTCAGATGCGATTGTGTTGTGGAAGCAAAGTTACACTCATCACATTTGAATGGTTTCTCTCCTAGAAGGTGACAAGAGAAGATTATCAGTTTTCATCTACAGAAAAGGAACACAAGCCCAAATTTCCAGCATACCTACCCCTTGAGACAGCTTTTAGCCCAGGTATATATAGCAAACCAAATACAACATAAATTCCCAAATAGGATGCATTAATTGCAAAATATAACATAAACACATCAGTATCCAACTGACTTCCCACGCGGAATTACACAGCAGCAAAAAGGAGGAGAAAGAACAGCACTGAAACAGAGTAACCTTGTTATTGGGTCTTATTTCATGAAAATGCCATAACCAGGTGACAGGCATTCCTCTCAGCCACCTTCAAGCTGGGCCAAGAACAGCCCCAAAAACAACACTGGGGGAGGCAGAAGGTGAAAAATCATACTGATGTTTGTATTCAGCACCTGCTCAGAAAGGAACATCTCCAGGTGAAAAGTGTCTTTGTTCTCATCTCCAACCTAAATTTTTAATGTTATCCTTTCAATAACATAAATAAACTGGGACTGAGAATAGGAACCAGAACTCTGTGCTCCATTTCCTCTATCTTGCCTGCTAGTCTTCTGCCCTTGTGAATATTTTCTGAACAGTAGGCCAATTATCAGTAGAAGGACTTGAAAGGTTAATGAAAATAAACAAAAAAAAAAACCAAAAACCAGCCACCAAACAAACCTAGACTAGGACAATATTTTGAGAAGACTAAAATTCAATCTCTGCTGAATTCGCAGCTGCACTGAAAATTTCTAGAGGACTACTACCTGAAGAAAGGTAAAAAATCTCTATTGTCTAAGTTGTTATGTGAAAAGAATACTTCTCCTTCCAGTGGAGGAGTCTACCCCTTAAAAGACACTAAGACAAAACCTCATGACCGATACACACACTGTGCTGACTAGCTAAGACACCTGCATCCCATATTTCCAGCTGGTTGCCACAGAAATATTCTGTGGGGTTTACAGGCAGATATAGTTACCATTTAGGGAGGAAACAGGTTTCCTTTGTATGGAGAAGACAAAAGCCAGCTCCTAACTTAGGTGACCTTCATTGCAGTGTGCAAGCCTTCAGAAGTATTTATCTAAAAACTACATAAGGAATCAACATCCGCAACTCAAGAAGTCTGGATAAAACTTCTAGGGACAGACATACCTTGTAGACTGTTCAGAGGTCTAGGACAGGCAGTTTCAAAATTGAACCCTAAGCCTATCAGTAGGTACAATTTGAAGTTTTTTAGACTGACAGAAGACACAGCACTAGCATAAGACTATCAGTAAGAGCAGCCTTTTGCAATCAGTAGCAAAAGGCCACTCCCAAATGGCCGGGCCTCCAAGACAAATTCTTCAAAGCATTTATTGCATGAGACACTGAAGATTTTGAAATAAACCTTGCCAGAATTCTGAGAACAGAGACAAATATGCATTTCTCATTCTTGGAGACTGTTGCGGTTTTTCCTCCCAAGGGAAAAAGATACACAAGGTCCTCAAGGCCTGAAAAGCCCCTAATGTGGGATGGAAAGACAACAGAGCAGCTTCTGAAAGCTCCATAAAGAGTTGGAATAATTGCTTTTAGCAGCTGCGGGAGAGAATACCAGCCAATGTTTTTCATTTATTGTTTCATGGGACAAGGGAAGGTGAAGGGTCAGGACACAAAGCCGAAGCCTCTATGCTGGACAAATTGAGACTGCTAGAAAGTATGTCTTTCCTGCCCCAAATGGGGTTTTCTTGTCAGACCCTGACACTCTGCTCTGGAGAAGCTGATTGTCCCAGCAGCTTGCATGGTAGTGGCTGCTGCTTCAATTAAACTCTCTGGGAGGCCATAGACTCCCTAGCAACGTAACCTGTTCTTGAACTGAAGATTTCCTGTTCTGATTTATTTTATCATCTGGCATTAAAGAAGACAGCAACATTTTCAACCCTAAGTAGTTAAGCCATCGGTATTTTAGATAACATACATACTTATTTTAACTGCTTTCATTTAAAATGCACTAGAACCTTGCCAAATTTCCCCCTTGTAAAAAAGGCAGATCTGAACTGGAAGGAGATTTTTAGTTTGCCATTCAGGGGAGAATGGATCAAGTAAAGGTTTGCTGCTGTGCCAGGGCAGGGCCAGTGCAGCTGACAGCCGAGTGAGGGCCCATTGAAGCCAGGAGGGCTTGCAAATTCCACTGTGACCATAAGAAAAATGATAATCCTTGCCAATGCTCCAGGAAATTTCTCCTTAGGAAATCCTTGTGGCTAACTGCTCCTGTCAAGTAGACTATGTGTAAATCTCACCTGACAGAAAATACATCACAGCAGCACCACACAACAAAAGCCAACTAAATGGGGAGGAAAAAATCAGCCTAGCACAGCCAGTAATTCTTAGCAGCTGTATGTAAGAAACAGTATTTTTATGGAAAATTAACCAGGTTAATTAGTACCGTTGAAAAAAACCTAGAAGACAACTAGGTATTTCTTTGGGTTGGGTGATATTGAAGAATATATTAGCCGCAGGTGTATTTTTATTTGTTTGTTTATTTGCTTACTTATTAAAGTTTTCCACAGATCTACCAATTTAAGATTTTTTTATCTTTCCTATCTATGGGCCAGGATGCTTCCTGGCACAATCAGTCTTTGTGCCCCAGTTTTCCTTCTACCCTTCTTGCCCCCAGACATTTCAGGCAATAAACATAATTCTTTTAATACAGACTGCCATTAAAAATTCCAAGAGGATTCCTGTTCACTCCCAGTCAAGGTTCTAATTCATACAAAATTATAATTACGCAAATAAAAACATGAGTATTGACAGTATTTTTTTAAACAACAGCATGTAAATAACTTTAAAATAGTGTATCCATAACCAGAAGGACAAAACCTACATATTTAAAGACCAATAAAGGTAAAAACATGAAATCACCACCTCCCCCCCCCATTACCATTACAGAAGACTTGTCTGTGCTCACCATCCCTACCTTTATCAAAAACAAGCCCCATGAAAAAAAGGATAGGTGCCCCAAAATGATTCAGTGGTCAACAAGTTCCATGGGGGAACAAAAAAGAAGGTCACACATTCCAAGATCAAGGGCCCATTTTATGGAGGTTTGCTTTGTTTTTAACACAAGCACTTTCAAAAAGCGACATTTCCTGACCATGGGATTACAAACGAAATGGCTTTGCATTTTTGACAATACTGCAACCAACGTCTGAAGTGCATCTGTTGTTTTAAGTTACCTGACACGGAAAATTTGAGCTCCAAAAATCAGGAAAAAAAATGACAGAAGGGCCAGTTCATAGGGAGCACTAGTACATAAAAAAAAGTTATTAAAGCTGCTGCTAACCAGTAACTGAAGTTTTTTCTTTTTCTCTTCCTACTAAACAATTTCCCTTAGGTAGGGAGAAAGTTTTAAAAACCCAGGTTTTTGGTGTCTTTGCTGGTTAAAGGTTTGCTATAATCAATTCGCCAATCTGCTGCAAACATTGGTGTAAATAGAAAAGGGAAAACAACAAAGATGCCCTTCAAATTTCATCTCTTTTCTCGCTGAAAAGAGCAATAAGTCTTCTTACTGTGCTACATTTCCTGTGGTATTCAACATTATGATTTTTTTAAGCTGTGGTGGGGAAGTTGAAGGGAAGAGGCTACATTATACATTAAATTCAATGCCGAGTAATGTAACTACACATTAAAGTCAAAGAGCAGTTCACATGAGAAATAGAAACACAAAGTGAGTCACTCATCTGGATAAAAACACATATATTATTAAATTTTCTTTCTTTATTACATTGACCTATAAATGTCTTGAGAAGTGCCAGATTGAAATGAGGGAGCAGAAGCAATCATACAAACACTGCTCCGTACGATATAAGCTACCATCTTCAAAAATGCATGAAAATATTTGAACAAAGACATGATCTCCTTAAGCAGTTCCATAGGTTCATGGTGACTGCCACAGAAGTGCACAGTAAGTGTACTTACCCACTAACACTTTACTACTGTGATGTACTTCTAGCATCCCTGTGAAGATCCCACCACAACCAACACACAGGAAGCAAATGCAGACTGTTGATGCGTAGATGAGGATGGAGTTTTTGCAATTTGCAGGAGTACTAACCAATATTAAAAAAGGCATTTCATGCAATAGAACACAGGCTGTGACTGATCAACAGTGTTGGACTGAGACAGCTACTACAGCACAAAATGGAAGTTTACTAGGAAACATGTTGAAGAAAGGGTAAACAAAGGAGATGAGCAGAACAATAAGAGAAAGAACATAAAGACATTTTAAGATAAGGAACTGTTTCCATTTCAAGACAGAAATAATTACTCTTGCTTGTTTTTTCTCTCTTATGCAATTTCCTAATTGATTGTGATTCAGGCAAAATATTTAAATTATCTGATATTAGATGTTTCTTGTATGTGTGTGTGTGTTTATTTTTGGTGGCTGATTTAGAGGTCATTTGCAATTTTTGTTACAAAATTCAGGTAATCGTTTAATTCTTTGTAATTCAACTTACTCTAAATCCAGCAAAAACTATCTTCGGGAAGATTTTCTAACTGGAACAAAATACGAATCAAAAAAAAAAACTTGCTTCAGGATGCCTCAAAACACAAAATCTTTTCTCCCCAGCCTTGTTGAGACACCAGAACTACGGCACCAACGTTCCTGAAGCACCACAAACTATCCCTTATTTACCACATAGCACCAGATGATACTGCGAGCGGTCCAAGTTTCTTAAGACAGTTTATCACAGCCCAGGCATCCACAAGTGCCTATTGTAAAGCATTTGGCAGACAGAGATGTAAGCAATCCTTTCAGTGTGATAAAATTCTGGCCAAACTCTGGACCACTCCTTAAGCTGCCATTGCTTCAACTCACAACATAGAAGTTTAGGCCATGGATATTTACATCGTCAGGGAAAGACATTCAGAATACCAGAGACAGATTCTTGCAGAATAGGACTGGAAGAAGGTGCGCTCAGGTCATAAAATAATGTTGGAACATCTTCCCAGGACAAAATCAGCTGAGGACATTGCTTATTCTCTGTCCAAAGTGTCTGTTTCTCACAGGACCATGTCATCATTAAGGACATGACATATTCAAAAGAGAATAAAAATATACAGCTAAAACACCAGGAATCTCTTGACAGGTCAAATTATTTGTTCCTACTTTACAGTTGAGAAGGTCTATATCAGGGTAATCTTTATGCAGATGCATCATGTTTACAAATATATTAAGTTTTTCAAGTTTTAAAACTAATGGCTTCTTTCAGTTTAACATTGCTGTACTTTTCATTCAAAACCAAAAACAGCTCTTCAAGGCATAACATCCTATTCACCAAACTGGTTTGTATAGTTTGCTGCAAGAGTGACCAAGGGCCAGATTCTGCCAGCTTTTTTCACACCAAGTTATCCTTCATGCCCCCTGTAATATTTCCAAAGAAAATGCACCTTTCACAAGATAAAGGCATTTCTCCAGGTACAAAGAAAGAATCTCATCTAAAAAGAGAAGAAGAGAGTAAGAAATACCAGAATAAAAAGTATCAAAAGCCTAAGTGGCTGGTCCTACAGCCAGTCTTCTCTTGTGTCAAATCTCTGCCAGCAGGTGAACATTTCTCTGGGGTGTCAGGACATCTCAGGCCTTGAGGCTGGGATCAGAGGAGACTTGTTAAGTTGGTTAAGACTCCTTAACTACATGTGAGGATTTGTTCATTTGCCCTTGAATTGTGGGCCTCTGACAGGTGATAGAAGTAAATCTTGGATTGGAAGATGTTCTGTGTCAGCCCCCTAGACAGCTGTATTACAGTAGGGAATTATTTAAACCATTTAGACTATTTTTGATACCTATCCCTTTCAAACCTGATCATAATTTGATTTGGCATTCTGCTTTGGGGAAATTGTGCCAACGGGGGACAGAGGGAAAAAAAAAGGTACAAAGAAAGGTACAAGGAGGAGTGCATGCAGCTAATGACTGAGATAAACTTGAGCATTGGATGAAAATACAATGGAACCCATGTAAGTGCAACAATGCTAGCAAAGGTGGATTGTGTCATTCTCCTTGAAACAAATAGAAGGTACAGATAATTTTTCTGCTAAAGAATCATCTCTGATTGTTTGTGCCACAGAGGCAGATAAATGCCAAAAAGATAGATCCCTCTGCCTCTGAGATACTGTCCTATATAGTATAAAGTTAATAGCAAAGTAATAACGAGCCTCCAGTCCTGACATAAAATATAAAGTTATGCTTGCTAGATGCAAGCTTCATGATCTATAACCTGTAAATCCCTGTGATCATAGCACAAGAAGCCTCTACCACACTGGCAAAAGAAGGGCAAAAATGCCTTCAAAAACCTGGACACCTTTTCACCAGGAGTACACCATATTTTCAGCCTAATTTTGCACACAAATCAGGAAATATAATAAGTTTTCTCTTGGCTGGTGGCCTAATGATACCATATATATATATATTTGATGATAAGGGCTTACATTTCTGAGAAACTAGATCTGCACTCACATAATAGGTACAGACAAGAAGAGTAAATACAAGAATTTGTATTTCTTCTACATCCCCATCCTGAAACAACTGCTTACCATTTGTGTGGCTGCATTGACTATGAGTCCTAGATAGATGCAAGATCCTAATGTGTCACATGGCAGGATGATGAAAAACAAATGGTATTTCCTATCCTCCTGACAACAATGATTTGTTTTTGCCAAAGAATTAATTAATTAATTAATCAAAAAATTAGCCCACATTTGTTAAACTTCTGCCAACATGTGAAAATTCTTCAAAGCTCTAGAAAAATGGAAACTTCATTATAACTGAAACATACAGCTTCTATTCCAGTAGTTGTAATTGCTCACATTGTCATTCACAGTGTAATAAGAAGATAACTTATTATATTTGTTAAATTACTTCTATTGGTCACTTGAAAAATACAAACTTCCTGCAGTGGATGGGAACTAACTGTGGCAGTACTCTTCTACAAATTTCTTTCTTGTTATTAGAAAAAAGAATTCTAAAAAAAATATGATTATTAACTTAGACTTACAAGCAAATTTTGGCCCTCAATACATATATATCTGTTTCAAGATATTGCCTGACCAGCTCTGAAAATCTCAGCTTTCTGAAAGCATCGGAATCTCCTCCAAATATGGTTGCTTTAAATAAACTGAAAACAGGGTGGGAAGAATGGCTTCAGGCTCTCAAGAAAGAGAGTAGCTGCTCTCCAGGAAATTATACATTTAGATGGTATATGTCCTGAATGAAGATTAGTTTACACAGGGACATAATAAAATCTCCCACTGTGATCCCTTTACAAAATCCATGGAAAATTGATGATGTAACAACTATAGCTTCTCATTTGTTAGCCATTTCTTTTCCCTGTACATTAGACAATGGTCACTAAACTCACACAGCAATTCCTGATGATATTACATTATCCTCATGATAGTCAGTAAAACAAAAAAACTACAGTGGCTTCAACAGCAACACTTCTACGTCTGTTTGAACAAAATCTGCTCGAATAATCAAACACATACAAGGAACTACTAAAAAGCACAATTAAGGTAGAATGTATTAATAAATGTTTAATACTTACACTTTTTCTGGTCTTCTGAAACTAAGAACCAATTTAATTTTGTCCGATATTAAAATTTTATAACCATGTGGTAGGAAAGCTTTACTAATTCTGGGAGAGAAATCTTGCTTTACATGCCAGCCATGTGGTAACTCTTAAAGTTGCACCTATTAATTACAAACTATCTTAAAATTACGAAAGGACAACTGAAACAAGACTAGCTTTCAACTATGCTTCAGTCCAAAAAAATTGATTAATTTATATGTATTCTCTAATTTTCACCCAGGGACATTCTAGCAGTCTCTTGCAAAATCTTCACAGTAGGTAATCTATTTGGGCCTTGGAAAAAAAAATTAGTAGACTTAGTATTCATCGCAAGAAGAAAGCCAGTCTTCACAATTCTACTTCCTTCAGAAAAAAACCCAAAAAACCCCAAACCCACCCAAAATACCCCCCACTCCCTCCAAAGGAGTTATTCAAACTCCCATCTAACAGATTTGATGCAGACCCTGGGCACACCCGTTTCACAAAAACGCGGAAAAGCAAAGCAAACAATGAGCCGATGTATTATTCGTGCTGCAACGTGCTATTTGACTTGTGTTCCTCCCCAGTGTAGAGGGACTCCCTTGCTGGGGAAAATACAGAGTAAAGAGTAAAGACAGCTTTACTGACCTGTGTGCTGCCGCCGATGCTTGGTGAGGGCATGACGTGTCCCGCCGGCAAAGCCACAGAGGTCACAGAGGAACGACTTCTCGCCTGTTGCAACAATAAACAGATGAGGGACTGCGGAGGTCACAGATCATTAAAACATATCTATCAAGGCTTTCAGGGTTACTAATTCCTCCAATCAAATGTTTCCATGTAAATATGTCAAATGGGAATGAAATTACCACTGCGGTTTATTGACTGTGATAAAATCTGAAAAGCACCACTGAACATAATTACATACTTGTCAGACCCATAAAAATTAGCTTTATTATCAATGGAATGGTTTTGTACAACTTCATTTCTGTTAGATGTCTTCCAGATGGGGCTGCTTTATGCACTTGAACAGTTTTTATGCATATCCTGATTTTTTACAATTCCCATACATCTGGCCTTTCTGTGCTGAGTAAAGATTGCCTGGAAAAAAAAGTTATTATACTGTATATATGATTCTGCTTAAATAAAATATATTTCATTTACTAACAAATTAAAGGTACTGAGAAATTTTCAACAGACTAGGTCATAGTCATCTTTAGTTACCTTCTATTTATTAATAAGTATTAAATTATTTTCTTGAATACAAGAAGAGTGCAGGCAACAATAAAAACCAAATTATTCAGTACCAGTGGCAATTCAGCACTGTTTATGTTTCTAAAGTTTTCATGACATAAAGAAAACAGGTCTGGGGATTACTACTGAAATTGCAGCAGAACTCACATTGTTCGTCTTCAAATGATAATTCTTCATTCCAAACCTCTGGACCACTTTGAGAGATTTTGGCAAGCTCAAAACTCATTAAAAGTGTATAAATGCCCTCTTTCTGGCTTGCGTGTTTTTTTGTTTTGTTTTTTTTTNTTTTTTTTTTTTAAACAGAAGCTAGAATTTTGCCCTGTTGCCTATAAATACAGTTTATCATTTCACAGCAATATTTTTACTCAGTATATACTAACACGCACAGAAATCTCAGTCCATAAAGGCCACATGGAAGGCCATTATGAATTAGTAACACTAACCTCAGGTATAGTCTCAATAACCTGAGATAAGACTGAATTTTTTTCAAGAATCCCATCAGTCATTTGGAGCCAAATTGTCTCCTTTCACAGTAACACAGCAGAGAGGGGGCTGGTGGGGCAGTAATGCTGGATTCATTGAAACTAACAGTCTCCTTCCAATTCTTCCCCGTGGGGAAGGAAATTTAGTTCCTACAAAGGAGGGCTGGGTTAAGAAGTCTAGTATCATATTACCAAGTCCTCCTGTGGAGACAGAAGGATGGGAATCTCCATGCTGTACATTCACACATAAGCAGGCACAGGAATACACAGACTTTCTGGAAAGGCACAGTACCTCAGCTAACTTTGTACACTGTTTGTATAAGGCAAGAGACCATCTCGTGAGTGGGAGTTCCCAGGAGAGCCCTGCAGGGACCAGCTGCCCTCTCCCACCATCACCTCAATGAGGTCTCTGAGGAACCCCATACCCTCACCCCAGCTGCCCCAGGGAAGGAGCCCCTGGGCCCTGTCATACCAGGAGGAAAGCAATTCCAAAGTCCAAGGCAGCTTGAATCTACCACCAAAATGGGATGATAAAAGAGCTGATAAACCTCTGCCATGTAGCAGGCTATGAAATGCAACGGGCACATAATTTCAGAGTTTCACTCTTTCAGAAAAAAGCAAATGATGCATTGTTATTTTCTGCACTCAGACCTGGTCATGTAAAGCAGACTGAAATTATACAGGACTTTGGGCCTTTTTTGAAATTTTGGTCTGTTGATGAGAGTATCCCAGAAGAGTAGGTAAGGTGCAAAATTATTTCAGTACCACTTTTGGGAGTCAAATCCAGCAATTTGTTATTATAATTCAATCTAAAAAAAGCCATCAGAAAAATCAGAGTAGAAACCAGTTCTACACTATCACGTGAAGAATGCATTTGTGCTAAATGATGTAACAAGGTTTGAATTTTACTGCAAAATGTTTGTCAATAGTATTATTGCTGAGGCTATGCATGATTGTTACACAAGAGATTTCTGCCAAGTCTTTTCCAGGCTTTTTTTAAAATTACTTTATGGCATTTTAAAAATCAGGATCTTCAGCATGTAGCACTTCAATTCATCAAAATATCGAAGAAAAGGAATAGAACGACTACACATAATGCTTAATTATAATTAAATATTAATTTAATTAATTAATCAATTTTAAGTATAAATCTTTCTAACTAGCAGTAATGCCTAACACCCCAGCATAAAATTCACACTTTAAAGTGAAATGCTGTTCTATG
>VZDJ01007755.1:27510027-27520027 GCA_008694505.1 Cyanoderma ruficeps | reverse complement strand
CCCTGTGTATGCCTTTGGTAGCAGTCTAAATAAGGTTTCTGACCTTTCTTAAGATGTCTTTGTATTCCTTTTTTTCCTTTTTTTTAAATTTTTTTATTTTTCTCCTCTAATGGAGAAGGATTAAAAAAGACCAAAAGATGCTTCAGAGATGATAGTGATTTCTGTATCTCTCTCAGGTTCAGACAGTAGAACTGCTTAGGGACTTCAGTTTACATGTTTTTGTAAATAAACAATTGTTAAATTCATCAGGCATTATTTGTTTCCCTCTGTCTCCAGACATAGAGAAAGAAAAGAATACCCAACACTGCTGCTTTTCCTGATGGTTTGCACCCACCCGCAGTTAGGAAAAGCCCTTTTAAGAATTTTTCTCAAAGAAAAGGTTGCAATATCGCCAATTCTCGCAAACTGGTTGGCAGTATCAGCAGCAGAGTGTGGTTTACAAGGAATATAAATTGAAGCATCTACCCAGAATTTTACAAGGAATTTTTTTTCCCACAATGTTCTAGTTCATTCAACACAGAGGATAGCTCTGCTCTACAAGCCTCATTTGGTGGAGAATCTTTCACCCTTTAGAATACTTCACACACAAGGTTCTCTGATTTTTTTTCCCCTTCAGGATAATAACTTACACACATGAGCTCCAGTTTAATTGTTAAATCCCATGTTTCCCTACAGAGGAAGCTACCACAGCTAAACAAATTAATTCTAAAATCTGAAAAATACACTTTCACACGATCCATCAGTGAGGCCACTGCTACTTTTCATAATATCAAGACACCAATCCTTTAGATGAGCCAAAGGAGGAAAGGGAGACTGTGCTAGATTGCAACAAGAGTTGCTGATAGCACAAGAAAACTAATATATGCCATGTGAAACTCCTCTTTCTAGCTGAAAACACAATACCATAGCTCATCTGCTTTTCTGTCCCTACATACCTGCTCTCTCTGCCTTCACCTACATTTTTCTGGTCTTGTGTTCAGTTATGCTTTTCCCCTCTCAGTGTCCATTTTGGCCATGTTCTTTGCTGCTGCTTAAAATGTCATACACACAAATGCAACTCTCTATCCTTATTCCCAATCCGTAATGTCCATACTGACAAACTGACAGTCAACCAAACAAGGGTATCTTAGAGTGTAATCAAAATAAACTTCACTCAAAAATGCACTGTATGGATAAAATTAGCATACAGGAAGAAGCATATGTGCTTTTTCCTCTTCACAAGCCAAATTTTCCAGGTGTGGTTACACAACAACTGAGTACAACTGAGGTTTCACAATTTCTGGATTGGAAACCACATAGATCTTTGCCCCAGAAATCTGATGGAAAGTTGGATTTACAGAACCTGAATGATTAAAAAAATAAGGGAGCAGATAGGCCAGGAAGGGGTTTTGAAAATTTCATAGTGATTTTTCAGAAGGGAATCCAGACACTTACTAATTCAAAGTATTATTATACAAAGTCTATGCAGAAGGTATTGATGATATAACTGTACTGATTACCTCACATCCTCCTAATAAGCACCTACTAGAAAGACAAGCTGCCTAAATGATATGTAGAGAAAGGAAATATTCTTACTCTCAACAGTCTTGCAAGTACTTAAGCAGACTGGTGTAGCAGTGGGATGAAAAGCTGTGCAACATGTCAAAAGCAGCACTGAAGTGTGTACCATTTCTGCAGGTAACTAAACTGGATTATGACCTTAAATGGCAACTAAAAATCCAACAAGTGACTACATTTCTGTAAATTCTTGAACTTTGTTGCATTTATCTAGCTTCATTCTGGTGGCTCACAACCCACTGTCAAAATATGTGTACAAATTTTAGAAAGTAATTTCACCACTAAACTGTACTTATTGTTAAACCTTTAAAAAAAAAATAATGGGTGCCAGTAAGTACCTAGCAAAGGACAGTTTGAAACATGCAGTTTTCCTCAGGAAAGAAAACTTGCATGAAAGAATTGCATAGTGATGCCTTAAAAACGAAGTCACCTTAGAAAACTGAACTATGTGTGAGATGATGTATCACATTTGTGCAAAAAAAAAATCAACAAATTTAACCCGGTTGTTTGAATGAGTCTAAAAACTTGACTACATCACATTCTGGACAGCACTCAACATTTCTTCAGCTGTGTGGAAAAAAAAAAAAGTGTTTTCAAAACTGCCATCACCTCAAGTCTGAGTCTTAACAGAAGATTGTTCTGACTTGTGCATCAGCAATAGATTACGTGCATCAATTTCTGACCTTTGCTTCAGCTTTGAAATATCACCAATTTCAAATTTACCCATCCTAACACACTGGGCCGAATGCCTCATGTCACAGAAGTGACAAAATTGGCCCACTGCATTCAATATAGCAGCAGAGCAGAGGAAAATGTAGGTCTGTAGCTACAGGTGGGTTAATAATTTCACGAGTGCTATGCACATCAGAGCAGCACAGATCTGATTCTTCAGTCTCTCTTCTGACTCTGCAGTACACTTAGAGGTGAAATGTAGTGAAAATTTAGTCTTGTTACTTTCTGAAGCATTTATATCTCTGAAGAGAGGCAGTTTCTCTATTGAGATAGCAGCTACTATTTCTACATCACTGCTTTTCAGAATAGAAGCATACTCTAGATTTACATCTTCCAAATTAAAAACGTTTTGAACATAATCTAGCATAAATGAAGTAGGACTAAAGGTTACTCTCTGTGAGGGAAACAACAGTGTGAACCAGCTGAAAGGCATGATGCAAACACCAGACACAGCCTCATGATTCCCATTGTATTCATTAAGGCATAATGGAAAGTTTTATATTTATCATCTTCCACAGTGTTATAATATTCTGACAATTTTGTAACATTAATCTTGTTGCAGAGCTTTTTATAACATAGATTCACTTAAAATAGTGTCACAGCCTACTGTTTAATGCACATAAAGGTATGTTTCATTAACACTACTCTGTGAGTTTTTACTAGGATAAATATATAATATAGAAAAAATTGAACATCTGTATAAAATACTGATTCAAAAGCTTTTATACCAATAAAACTTACAGATTCATTTGAACACACTTTTTTTTTCCTTTACCTAGAAGATGCTAGAACACACTGATGGAAACAGAAACCCTGGATTAACACAATCTAATGGAATGATGCTATAAAATGGGCAAATTTTTGCAGTCCCATTACCTTTAGGAGTTTTTCTCTATCATAAATTTCCCAATTGTTACTGCAATACATATGACAATATTTTTAATCAAGAGAATTTTGGTCTACTCTTAAACAGTTCTGGATATATTTATCTGGATACTAGAAAACCTCTGGAATTATATTTGATTCTGGGAGGAAGAAATTCTGGAAGATTTTGAATTCCGTGTAAAGAGATAAATCACTTGACCAAATGCTCTACAGAGTATTTTACATAAGCACAAACAGCTCATGGCAATCAGGTAGATGAAGAATAGAAGGAAAAAACTAGAATTGTAAGTCAGTCTATGAATTACACTGCATGGGACTCATTCATATGTATATAAATATGGGCGTAAATATGGTCTTTATCTTTAAGAGCAATATACACTGCACTGGAGTTTAGTACATCAAATTCAAATCACGAGGATCTTCACGATCGTAAACATAGGCTCTACTATAAAGTGTTTGCACATTTTTAAGGAAAGAGATGCAACTACCTTCTGATACCATATTTGTTCCCAATGTTACATCAAGATGCCATTTATATCCTCAGGACATCTCCAAAGATGGATGCAATTAAACTAAAACTTGTGTTTAGAAATATATTTTTTATTTTAACTTTATTAGAACCATTACCTGTCTTCTAGGATATTAGAAATTTCCCTCAGTATCTTATGGAAATAGAACAAAAATACATATAAACAAGTATAGCTGAACTCAAAACTACTGGAACCTTGAATGGCTGTTTCTTGTTTCTCAAAGAGAAAAGGGTTCCTACACTGTAAGAATGGTTTTGATATTTGCTATCAAATAGGGTTGGGTTTTTTGGGGGGGTGAGGGTGTTATTTTGGATATCTGTCAGGTCTCCACTCTAAGACTAGCAGTTTACAGCAGACTAGCAACATCAACAGTGACTTGTGTCATTAGAATAAATAAATCCCAGTAGCCAATACAATAAACTGACAGAGGTGTGCATGCTTGAAAAAGCACAGGAGACATCAATTTTTAGCTAGATCTTATTTTCCCCCCTCAGACAGAACACCCACTCATGTAAGAACTGACCTGTTATTCTAATGTGTATTTGCAGCAGATACTGTTAAGATGGAGTCTACTGTACCTGAAATTAATAGTGTAAGCCTTGAGCAGAATTTTTGCATGGAAATTTTCTCTTCAGGATGGACATCTAACCAGGTCTAAGTCAAACTAGATTGAAAATTAATCAAATGAAGTATTTCTAAAGAAACCCCTAAACTCTACCACTCATGAGTAGACAAAATAATTTTCTTTCTTTCAGGGTTCTGACAACTCCTATGTTCATGTGTATATGATTTTAAAACACAAACAAATTGCATCTCTGTATATTCATCAAGTGCAGGAGAAGATCAGTGCTCTTTGCACATTTGCAATCAGGTGCTCTGACAGTTCTCACATTTCTTATTTTTCTAACACATTAAAGTCTTCCTTCCATCCTCTGCATTCTATACTTCTATCCAAAAACCACCCCAGCACATAATGGCTAGAAATCAGCAGATGCCGATTCTTACCCTGACCCACAATTAATTTCCAATTTAATTAAAATCTTTATTAAAAATACATATTTTTAAAACTCTAGAGGTCTTTCCGAAGTAATGAAAACTACTCTGTTGCTAACAAAACCAAGGAAACACAATGAGTTTAATTTAGGTCACAGTGACATCAGAGAGGTTTATTTATTGCCAGCTTTGTTGCATCCAACAAAGCTTTAATCTGTGACATGCTGTAGCTTGTAAAACAGCAAAGTGGTATGCTATCAGAGAAACTACACCATGCCATACATTTCTAAAAACGTCTGGTGTCAAGCACATTACATTCAGCAACATCATCAAGAAGAAAGGGAAGGGATTTTTGGGGGGTTGTTTCCTGTGTTTTCAGTTTACATTTACAGCTGAAACAGCCTTTGAAAATTCCTATGAAGACTTCACATACTGAGAGACAGCTGTTTTTTTGTAGTTGGAGATGATGAGAATAGAATGTTTTTATGAAGCTGAAAATCAGGGCAGACCCTAGGTTTTACAAAGGGAAAGGGTGAGAATCGAGGCTTGGTTCTGTAAACTGCAGAGCTCATCCAGTGTCAGACAGACACACCTCAGAAGGACAGAAGGGTGAGAAAATCAGATTTCAGCACATGCAGGACAAGGACTGTCTTGCTTGTTCAAGCCAGCGTTTTGTTGGGGTATTATGGGAACAATGGAATGCAGTGGGCTTTGGGTATCAAACCCCTCCAACTCCAGATATATTTGGACAGTGACAGCCTGGACTTTCAGTCTCTTGGGAGCACCTTGGGGAGTGCTAGAGCCATTGTGAGCAATTACCAGAGCCTACAGTGGCCCTCTGGACATGTGGCTGCTGCGAACGTGACTGAGAGTGAGGCTTTAGCAACTGCTCCGCTTGCCTGGAAAGAAGGTTCCTAATAATTTTAACCAAATGCATATTGGGAAGTTTATGTATTTGTAGCTCAGCTACTTCTTAATTACATTTAACATATGCTACCATACTGCAGACTACTTAAAATATCACACATATTCAAATCCACATGCCAGTGATAGTTTGTATCTGGTGGTTAATTTAACCTGAGTTCAGCTACCAATGCGAAAAGTTCACCTGCTTGAGAGAAGCCCAGATTTCCCTGTTTGTTCCTAAAGCTTCCCAGCATGGTCTAAGTCTGATTAAGAGTCAGTTCCAGTGTAACCCTGCACTGCAATGCTGAAAAACAGACAAATCACCACTTTAATTCTGACAACTACACTTTAAGGGTTTATCCTAAAAAATATATACATATATATATAATAATACCGTTGCTACCACAACTAATAAAAATTAATTTGCTATGAATGTGTGGTTAGTATATATCCTCTTTAAATTTAAAATAAATAAGAGGGAATTTCCTCAGAGCTAGAACAAGCTATTTTTTTCTGTTTGTTTTAAATCAAACTGCTCAGTCAAACAAGCATTTTACAAAAAAAAATTATGAAAACTCATAATTTTTCATAAATCAGTTTTTATTCAATTAGTGGAGTTTTTTTAAAATCTTTATCTTTTTTAAATTTGCATTTTAATTAAATCATATTAAATAAAAAACCCACAAACCTGTCATTTATAAAATAAAATTAAAAAGAAAACAAAAATAAAATCCCCTAAAGGAAAAATTAAGACTATATGCTGAAAATCATAAACTTGATAAAATAATAATAAAATTAATAACTAATAATAATATGGCAACATGCCTTTTATTTAATCTCTGCAGTTGATAACACTAGAAATCGTTTTTTACAAAGTTCCTTATTTTGGTATTTTATTTAGACAAATATCTGTACAGTCTTATATGAGAATGACTGTTGGTTTGTGATTTTAATAGCTTCTCAGAATAAGAGTCCACAGTTGTCACGGCAGAGCAATACCAACTTATGGTATGATTTTACTGACATCAGTAAAATATCAGACAAACTCAGTTTGACTCAAATCAGCTATAAGCAGTATTTTTTTCCTAAACCTAATATTATTATAATGCGATTTTTCATTATTAGTCCAATTCAACTTGTATTGAAGTCAATGAGATTATACTGAGTTCTCTAAGTATTGGATCAGGCTCTAGGATGATGCTGCAGCTACCACAAAACAAGTCTTGTCAAAAGGACTAAGATAAAGTACATCAAGCTTATATTGTTAACAAATTACTGGTTTATTAAAAATTGACTTTCTAAATTCTCATTTACTTTTCATCAGTTTGTTTACTGTATCTCAGCTGGTGTACTCAAAATAACTGTTCATTTTCGTTTTACATGAGCTGTTTCAGTCACTATCATTTTCATGGTTTTGTCCACTGGCATAATAATCAAAATTGTTTGCCAAAATTACTGGAAGATGCTTAATCTCAACTAAAATATATGCCTTATACTTCTAGCAAGGGGAAAACTGTTACTGTCCTGAAAAGATTTTACAGTACTTATACAAAATTTTTAGCTTAAGCGTTGGTCAAGCTACCAAGAACTCTCTGAGTATTGGTTTTGCAAGGTTCTCTTTTTATTTCCTTGTGATTTAGGCAAAATACAGTAGCTCTCAGTTGGCAGAAGATAGTGTGTTAGATTGACTTAATACTATTTGTGATAGTAGTGGAACCACAATACAACGAGAGATAATGAAACTGATATAATTGTTTTAGTAAAACTCACAAAAATGTTGCACATGTGGAACAGGAGAATTGAGAGCAAAGAGGAATATTATATGTCTGAGAAAACAATGAAAATCCAGCTAAAATTCATGGTCTTTTTAATATCACACATTTTGCTAAAATGCCAAGTGATACTCAGAGCACTGTGGTGAGTGTTAAATCACATATATTCTGCTACTGTAAAAACTGCACATTCAAAAATAATTAAAGCAAATATGTCTAAACTACAACACACAAACTGATGTACAATCTCATTAAAAATATACTGAGATGTCTGTAGAAAGCATCCCAGGATTCAACAGAAAAAATGTCTATTTGGGAGTATTATATAGTATTTATCACTATTTTAATGTAATGCTTATCACTAATGTGCCAGCAGAAGCTTTCTTCTCAGAAGGTTAACTCTTTGAATTAAACAAAAATTAACACATGGAAAGTGCTTAATTGTTGTTTCTCTCCCTATTTTTAAACAGAGGAGGTACATAACATTACCAAGATATGCATGTATTTTTAATTAAAACTGTATCATTCAAGGTGGTGATTCCTAAGCCAATTTACTATTTCAAAATGCAGTTCTCCTTCTAAATATAAACACAAGAGGATCAGAGCATTGTTGCACAAATCATTATGATTTTAACAGCTGTTCATTTACGGTCTCCATCATTTTGGAAACAATAGGAACATGAACAATTGACTTCATGTACAGAAATGTATTCTTCTGCCAGTTACATTCTCCTAATCGGTCATGTTTCTGTTATGTCTTACCTCCTTATGACCTGGAAATTAATTTTCTTAAGATCCTTCCCATGAATTCTAAAGAAGGTTCATTACTACTTTTTAAATAATGGGTACTACCTACTAAAAAAAAAGAAAAAAAAAAAGGTGACACAGAAACCACAAGAACTCTGAAGTTTGAGATGTAAATAAGCATTTCCATTGTGCACGGTTTCATACTAAATTTCCAGATTGACAAAACAGTGGATTTTCAGTACAGCAGATTACCTTTATTAAACTACCTTTCAGATGTATCTCAATCATATTTTATTACCCTTTAAAATTAAATGAAATCTGAAGATTTAGGAGATTAAATGTCATTAAAAAGGATTAGACTATCTTCCCTATTATAGTGTAGTATTATTTCTATGTTTTCTTTTCAGTCTGTCCATACCAAAATATGCTCCTACCACCAACAAAAAAGTATTAGGTAAGTTTCAATTATGGACTGCCTAATATTTACTACAAAATAACTCAGAAACTACTCTAGAATAATAATTTCTATGACATAAACATTGTAGAGTTCACCATACTTGATCTAAGGAGGTGATCTTACTTGATCTAAGCAGCATATTTTCCCACGTCAGGTCTGGTGTGCAGAACAATCAGGCAAATGACAGTGCTTTACCAGTGATAAACCATTACCTGTCCCTTAACATTTCTCAAAGAAAGAAATCTTTCTTAAACTTGATGGCACTGTAACTAATACAACCACCCAGAACAGGATTTTCTTTCACTCTCTGTAACTGCTGTCTTTATCAATTAATCTGATTATTTCTCAGTTCAGGAAGCCTGCTCAGCTATTACCAAGAAAATACCAAATGTTAACATTGGATTTTGAAGGACTCTTATTTCTAGACCTTTTTCCAAGCTGTAAGGTTGAGGGTGCTAAACATGCTTGCTCTTCACATACTTATCCCAGGGTGTTGTCTGCTCTTTTAGCTGGAAGCAAACCTCTAGTAAATTCCTATTTATCTCCTTGCCAATCAAGAAGTGAATGACTGACAGTAACAGAGCCTTATCTACAACTCCTGTCTGTGGTGCATTCTGCTAAATGATGTCATCGCTCTAGCAAGAGAAAATAAGCAGATTATTACAGTGACTAGAAGCAAACTAAACATTTGGATTTTTGCATGGACAGATTTACACACTGTCTGTCAGATAAAGCACAGTTTGCCTGCTGCTTACACAACAAGAATGTGCCTGACAGCTTCTTCCCAGCTTTAGTATCTGATTACATAAATAGGCCATTCCCCACCATTTCTGAAGACTGACAGTCTGTCTTAGTTTAAAGAGCAATTTCTGACTATCAGCCTTTCTGTCTTGCACACAAGGCTGATTATCATCAAGGCACTTCCTGGAGGTCCAATCAGTTGTTTTTTTTCTTGAACTCAGGACATTACAAAACATGTAGCCACAAAAATATTAAGAAAATGAAAAATTCTTCTCTAAAAATTTACAAGCAGCAACCCAAAACTTACATTCCTCATCATAGTGAAAACTGTTGCTGACTTCTAAGAACATTTAAGAAAGATTTTAAGTGACCACTTTTTCATTTTCACAATTACCATATTTGGGGAAAAATTATAAAAAGAAGTAAAAAAAACCAAAAAACAAAAAACAAAAAACCAAACTGAAAAACAAAGAACAAAACCTCACCAACCCAGAAGTAACAGGTAACTGTTACAAAAGTAACTGCCCTGCATCACAGTAAAAAAAACGCACAAAACAAAAAAGGCAACCTTCTCTAAGTCTGTTTCAGAAATTCATAAAGCAGCTTTGTTGTCCAAGTCTGCAATGGCCCTTCCCAATTTAACTTCAAAACTGTCATAGAAAGGATCTTCATAACCTTTT
>VZDJ01007755.1:27470027-27505027 GCA_008694505.1 Cyanoderma ruficeps | reverse complement strand
GGGTGCATTTATCTTCCAGTTCTATTTCAATCTCTCTCATATTCTTGTAATGAAAAAGAAGCATAAAGCACTGCTTTTAATCACAAAATCACAAAAAGGAACCCCCCATAAAGACAAATTTGTGTGTTGCAGCATCACTACCAGCTCCACGGCAAAGGCTGTTTCAAAGATTATAGCACCTGATATGCTGTGGCTCTAACAACCTCCATCCATCTAATTCTTCTGCAAAGAGATGGCAGTTTCATATTTTGCCCTATTGGATTAAGGAAGCAAAGCTTAAAAAACCCCAGCCCTTACTTCTCTAGCTCAAATGCACCAGAAAGCACTGTTGCCCCTAGCATCTGGCCTGAAATCCAGATGCCCAATTGCTTGAAGACAAAGCCAGCGTACGGATTGCGTCCAGTAAGTTAAGGAATAAGCTAACCTAGGACAACACTGTTATTTATAAAAGATGCTTTCATTTTTCTACAAATTCTTCCTCCAAAGTATTGACTACATCAAGGCCCTGCATATCTTACAACCTCTCTAAAGTTGACTTTTAAAGCTCACATGGCTACAGGTTAAAAAAAACATTTATTGCACCCCTTCGAGAAAATTCAGCAAATATTTCTTTCTGTGAAATCACATCCCAGATGAAAAAAGTTTTCAACTGTACACAATGCATAAGCCCAGGCACTACGCTGCTGCGTAAGACACAGCAAAAGTACATTGGTTTCCATTCTTTTACAAATGTTCAAGTTTAAAAAAGTTCCAGTCCTTTTCTTAAAATTCAAAAACCATCAATACATTATCCCTTTTCAACTTTTTGTAACAATGACGCACTGTGACAATTACATTCCACAAACACAAAATAAAACTTCAGAGGAAAAAGGTAGCACTACACTGGAGAAGATACCTTGTATATTCCAAAGAGATGAACAACTCTGTGGAATGTATTTCCACAGGCATACTCTTAAATTAACATTTTTCCTCCAGCAGTTCTTCGTATAGAAATTAAGACAGGTTCCTAAAAGGAAATCAGTGAATGGCCACACAGAAAACTCGTTCCTTTTCCCCCAAATGGCAAAAATAAGCAACTTGTACTATTCTACTTATAGTTTTTGTATTTTCTTGCACAAAACACATAAAGACAGAACATTAACCCACTGGTAACCAAAGCTCCTAAACGAAGGGCAGGAGGATCTTGTAGGCAGAAGCAAACCATTAGAGACAAGAGGTTCATTTGGTAGATGACCTGCAACGTCCTCTCACACCACATACTCATAATTGATGCTGAATTGTAAGTTTGGGGTTTGTATTCTGTATGCTTGGGTATATTTCCTCCTGGGTTATAGGTTTTGTATGCTAAAGTATAATATTGACAGTTATTCAGATTGGTGAGCAAGAATTATCTGTCACTACCAAAAAAACCCCAAAGATAGAAAAAACATGTACCTTCATATTGGCCAAAACCTGGCCACAATGTAGAGTTAAATAATTGCAAGAATTCTCTTTTCCAAACCACAGACACAGATGCAATTAAAATAGCTAGCTAACCAGAACCAACCCAGGAAGTTGCACTGTAACTTCCTTTTATCTTCCATGCTTTTTAGATGAATGAATTCATAATAAAAGCAACATTATATCAAGCTATAATATTTAGCAGCATAAGGTATACTATTATTATTATACAAGGTAATGTGAAAATACATTCATTCGGATTTTTTATTTTTATTATTTTTTTCATTAGGATATTTTATTAAAAACACTCTATAAGAAAGTCATTAAGTAGACCCATTATTGGCCAAGCTTACCACAAAGTTTGGATACCTTGTTGGATATCATTTATATTAAATATAAACAAGAAGGTATAATTTTACTTACAAACTGACCTGACCTGGAAAAAAACCTAAAAACATATAGTTCAATATCATATGGCATCATCAAAAATAAGCTTGTTAAAATTAAAATAGGACTATATTAGATAAGGTACTATATGGAGGAGCCAGTGAGAAGAACAAATAGAAAAAAAAATCAAGTATCAGTTAAAATATTGGATGACTCCAAGGTGACAAGGCTGTGAAGCTTTTGAATTACTAACTACTAACTACTTTCATATATGTGGCAATCCCCAGAATTTTATGACTCTAGTTTGAAAACAATATTGTTATGGACATGATACTGCTGTTTTATATGATCACTAACAGTTGTTAAGGATAGCTGACCATAAAAATAATTCAATCCTCATATTTTTGGGGGAGCAAGTATAAAAAGATTGTGCTTAGGTCTGCCTGATTTCCATAAATTATTAGAAATGTGGATGGTTGAAGCAAGTGTGGAAGTTCACAAACCTGGTCAAAAGACAGCAGAGAAAACCAACACAGAAAGCAGCCACTAAAAATGTGAAACCAGAAAGTTGGTAGCTCAGGGAGATCTGCAGTAAACACAGCCAGAGGGGGCTTGGTATGTCCTATCCAAACACGGAGCCGAAGTTTAGGAACAACAATAGGGCAATGCACAGAGTCATGCACACAATCTATATGCTCCGCCCAATTTTTGCTCAGATCACAGAGCAAAACCCAATAGTACAACAGATAAAACTACTCAGTTTTGTTCATGTCCCTGAAACAAAAACATCTGGGAGAGAAAGTCTAAGCAGCAGTGCTGTCACTTGGCTAGCATGAGAAGCCCCTCCTTGATAACAGCTTCAGTCTTGTCACTGACAATCGCCTATTAATGATGTCTTTTAAAATTCACCTAGGGAGACTGATACAAAATCCAAAAAGAGATTTGGAATACAGCTGTCATAACAAGATGAGTGAAACAAGCGAGGAAACTCTTTATTTCAAGAAATTGGTTATTGCAAACGTGAAGCTGAGTGGGAGACCTACCTTTACTTCAGCTCTCACAAATGAGCAGGAGAGTGTTGCCTGCACACATACTCCTGGGCCAAGGGATAAGTTAGTAAATCAGCTAAAACTTCCTGACATTCTCACCTTGCCTAGAAGTACTATTAGACATTTTAGCAACAGGTAACGGTTACAAGTCAGATCAAATCACTAAGTAATTAAATACTAATACAAGAGGAATTAATTACATTGATTAAACCAGTATTTCTACTTTACTAAACAGCCACCAGCAGATCTTTTATTAAAAAAACAGGACTTGACTTTATTAATAATAAATTATTACTTTATCAGCAGCAAAGCTACAAAAAGCACTTAGTATTTTCAATATGAAAAATCCCATTCATGATCCAAAGGTTTCATATAATCTTAAACAAAAATGAAGCCAAGCTTTGAACTGGCAATAACTTTAACTATTAGAAGCTGTGATTACAATGGCATAAACACTTTGTGCTGTCCAATAGCTAGAAAAATTAAATATCTTCAAAATTATGGTTTTCGTATCAGGTTTTAAATTTGCATGTGGATCTCCAAAAGATGAAGTATCTCCAAGTGACAATGTTTTGATAGCAAATTATACACTAGCAAAGTGGTTTTTGAACTGTTGAACTATCATTTTTTGAAAATTGAGCAACTAAATAATACTTTTTCAAACTTATCCTACACATTATATGACCAGTCCCATGATATTGCTGGAATATATCACTGATATGAAGGGAATAAAGAGTAGCACAAGAAACAATAGTTTGTATCAACACTGAAATAATGAACTTTGACCACAAAACTAAAAGATCAGCCCTTCTAGGAGATTTTAACCTTAAATTGTCCAGATTCATTATTCCATGATAAATACAATGCTATGTGTTGATTGACATTTTCTGAGATTACTGCATTTTCTGTAATTTCTTATCTGCTTTAACTAATACAACTGATGCATTTATAATGATTGCCCATTCTCTGTATTAGCTAGGAAATGTAGATTCAAAGAAAATGGAAAAAACTAGGAGAAATCTTCAGTTAAATCAGTTAACCATTGCATGTTTTATAAAGAGCCCACACAATTCATAACCACTTATATAAACATCCACTGACTGCTGGTACAACAATTATTCACAAGCTGATGGAAGTTCCTGCCCAAATTCAATAATGTCTGAATCAAACAAAGGTTAAGACGAAGGTTTATTTCTTTAGTATTAAAGAATCCTCACCAACCACAACAGCACATACAGAAAATAAATTTTGCTCCCTTGGGCACAAATACCTCTGCTCAATGAACAATGGCTTTCACTCTGCTAATTGGAGAATGGAGAGGTAAAGGTCATGTGTAAAAACAATAGGGGATATAAAAATAATGCAAACTAAGGAAATTACAGCATTTTCCAATTGTCAGCGTGACAGCTACCAGTGAGAAATAAGGACATCAGATACATGTGCCCTACTGTGCAAGGCTGGGTAAAAAGACAGTCTCCACTCCAGAATGCTGGCAGTATGTAAACATCTTCCCTTTCTAGGGACAATGGGCTATGCCCCAACAAAAGTAATAATCTTCTCTAGAATTACACTGACCTGGAATTCAGCTAATAATTTCAACAGGAGGAAATAGGAAGAAAGAAGAAAGGATAAAAACAGGGGGAAAAAAAGAGGCTCTGAATTAGGTCATGGAAGTGTAATGGTTTGAACCATTCTTCTGCTCCGAATAAATGAATTTTAATTTTCTTGTACATATTTAAGCATTGGCTTGTTAAGCAGTTTGGTTGGGTGAAAAATAAGAGCAGGGATTAGAGCAGCATTGTGCACCTAACTTGTTTTCCATGGATGAGAATAGACAAATGCAAATTATAGCAAAACATTCAGGGAAAAAGTACATGCAGGCAAACTATCATTTAACTTTTTGAAAAATCTTTATGTCTATAGTGGTGTCCTTTTCTTAATTTAAATGACAGATGCAGATGTTGCTCCTAGTAGTTAGCACTCATATTAATTTATTTTTAAGTGTTTGTACACAGGTTTCAGACCATATTAAGAGAAACCACATTTTCAAATTAAATTATAGTAAGGAATTTTTAATCATGTTTCCTTCTTCCTCCCATTTTTTTTCCTTGCATCTATTTTAAATAGTTGCCTTGAAAATGCCTTTACCTCTGAAAAGCTCTAGACTGCGATTTTTCTCAGACTTGCAAAGGGTTGTCATGTTTCAGCTCTTTTCCCCCTACTTACTTGTCCAGTCTTCAGTGTTCTAAGACATGCACTTAAAGGATAATAAAAGAAGACCACATTATGTGTCAAATTAAATGTTGTTGATACTTGCTTTAAGTGTACATGCACTGACATTCTGTTATGGATCAGCTGCTGGACAATAATCCTTGCACATTCCCCGCCTGACAGATTGTTCTGTATTTTGTTTGAGATGCTCTAATGTTTCTGACGACCCATACAAGGCCACACATTTCAGCAAATTTTCCAAATTAATACTGAGACCAGTTTACAATGTTTTCTTCAGTAGTGCTCAGTCTTACTGATTGTGTCCTAAATAATAAACCATGGCCTCAGGCAGTTTTTCTCAGAATGTTTATGATGAGAACTCATTCATCTAAATCTACTGGCCAGTGGAATAAAATAAATCAAGAATCTCCCAAAATATAACAATATTTGTGTTCTCTAGATAATTGATGACTGCAGCTGCACTAATTAAAACCCATGTGAGTTTCATTAATCTTGGTCACTGGGACCAATTGCTGCACACCACACCCTGACCACCGCACATCGCCCTTGTGCCACATTCAGGTGAGGCTTGACTTTTAGTTAGAATCTCACTGCACCACTATTTTTTAAATCTGAACTATCATATCATGCATACACCTACTGTGCAGCTGATTTAATTCAAAACAGGCAAGCGCAATCATAAATTGAGAGATTTACATCAGATGAAATTATTTTCAGTAAGATGCTTGTCAATACTCTGCTGCCTCAAAGACAGCGAGGTATGGAAAAGGGCGAAGACTATCTGTAACAAAAAGTCTCTAATCAGAGGAAAAAGAAATAAAACCAGATTTTCTTCAATGTTACTACAGTGGCATTTTGTTTGCATATTATACCTTTCTCTACTGGAAATCAAAACTGCACCCTCACTAGAGTATTTCTAGGTAATAGGTGTATTGTACATATATTTTTCTGTATCAGAGAACATTTTTATAGCTGTAGATATGCTTTGCTTGTTAAAGAAAAAGAAATGTGTCAAAAACTTGTGGTTCAGATAAATATCTACAGAAATAGATATAACTANCATTTATTAAATGTAAATCCCTCTTCAAAATGTGTGTTATCAGAGATCCCCGTTTTTTCATGCAATTTAGAGTATGTAATATACAGCAGCTGATGAATATACAAGAGCCTTGTTGCAGGAGCTGCTTCCTGTTGGTCTTTCAAAGTGCTGGCAGTGATACAATTTCTTTCAAACTAATGTCATATAGAACATGTTCTAGAGAACAACCAATACTATTTAAAATCTGGCTGTATCATCCTTACCAAACAAAATAATTCCTGCTATTAACACTGCTTCTTTTTCAAGATTAAGGAGTACATTTTGCTTTCGTTTGCTGATTGAAGTCAAGGGAATAAATAATAACTCATGTAACTGGGAACAAGTTTTGGACCATTATGTACAGGCTTATTTTTAAACTGTAATAAAGCTTTTGTCAAAATAACTTAAGAGCTGTCAGCCAAAATTAATAAATATCACACTGCAAAATGCTTCCACAGAAGAGCTTTGTGCTGCCCCTTTGGAAGGTTCTTCCTATGCATGGGAAGGAAATGTTGCAAATCTCTCCAGAAAAACGCTGCTGTTTGCCCACAGCTGTGTCCTTGGGCATACATGGTTTGTTCCTCTTTAGGTTTTCTACTTTCTTTCAGCTCCTGAAAGATTTAGTCAGGCACTGACCAGCCCCCACAGCTCTGAGCACAGTAATCATTTCTCCTATCGACAGCTATTCAGCACATCCAGACCTAACACCCACAGACCAGTTCATCTGCTCGAAAAAATTAGCTCCCCCAAAACTTCTCCAAGCATTAAACACAAACTAGGCAGGAATAGGTTCCCAAAATGAGAGACAGTATAATGCCATCAGGCATTATCGATGTCAAACACTACAGCACTTGAAGGTCTGAGAAATAATGTGGAAATGATGCTACAAACAACAAATCAATTTCTTCTGAATTCAACAGAGATACATCTCAGTGGAGACACGTGACCAAGAGGGTCCACACTGTTTGCAGCCCATACACAACATGCAAGGACAACTCAAGAAGCTACAAGCCTCCTTTGAACATCATCTTCTCCCAAGAGGAAGTTCAGCATATGCAAGGAGTCAATGCCATAATACATGAATTATGTTCCTGGGGTCAGTCCTAGCCTGGCCTTCATGTTTCTTGCTATACCCAGATATTCCTCCCACACCATAGGAGTGGAGACATATTTATCAGAAAGTAACCACAAATCACTGATGTTATGGAGAGGACATGGCACCCAAAGAAAAGACAGAAGCTAAGTACAGGTTTGGGGAACTGTTCAAATCACAACATCAAGCTTTCTCATTCTTTTACTGGTGAAACACTTCAACCAAGTGACTTCTAATCAGAGCAGCATTCTTATTCTCATGGAGATTTCATTGTCCTTATAACAAAATGTGCAATGATACAGAATGAAAATACAAAATAAAATTAGAAATAGTCTCAGCAAATGTATATATTGCACAAGGTAATAATAAAATTGATCACTGTTGCCACAGGATATTCCCCTCTCTCCTCTTTTTAAGCATGGCCATCTTATTCTGTTGCTGATAACAAAATCACAGACAATGTTTTAGAACATTGCAATAAGCAGATGTTGTAAGATAGCTGTAGTGCCAGCTCTGATCAGAAAGTTCAGGCGAAAAATAATTGTATATTGGAATGGATCAGAGGAAGGATCAGGCAAGTTTTTGAGTAGTCACAGATTTCCTTGTAGAGATCAACCAAACATGTCCGGAAGTGATTTTTTGAATGTGATTTTCCATCTGCCAATTTTGGTCCTCAATGGGCTGTGTTAATATATTAAAAGCTAAAGCCTGAGATGCTTTTGAAAAGAAAAAAACTCAACAAACCAAAGTCCTGATCAAAGAAGACGTATGACTCACTCTGCAATAGGAACACTAATTTTCTGTCTCTTATAACTCATAAGTGGTTGAATTGATTTCAGTGAAACTGCTAGCAGAAACCAAGCCTGAAATATTTCAGTACACAAAGAAAAGTTTTTTGAAATTTTTGAATTGATGAAAAAAGAAGGTCACAAGTGAAGGTATTTTGCAGACTTTAGTGAAGTATTCTTCTTGCTGTCCCCACACATTTATTAAATTGACTGTTAAAGAAAACAATACTGAACTCTTACATTCACTTTTACTTTTCCTTAATTCTCCTCTATTTTTTGAAATTGACATATTCTTACCCTTATTCAAGTACCCTATTTTGAAATGGTTCTAAGCTGTCAGTATCAGTACCTGACAAGCTGTCTTTGCTCCAACTGTCCATATCTAAATAAATATTTCTCTTCGATTCATCAAACACATTGCTGTAATAACTGTCTCTACTGAGCACCCAGAAATGAACAAAAAGTAGGAAGGGAGGTTTCAGCAATGCTTTCTCAGTAAATTGTGCTTAGTATATGTCTGGATGCATCTAAAGCTGAATTATACTTCGACTTTACTTTTCTCAACCACAGGGTAACCACAAATGTTAGCAAAAAAACATTTTGATGTTATGCTGTTTCATGAGTCTCTTGAACACTGAGTATTTCTGATATCTGTATTTCAGACTACTTTTTTCATATGGCTATCCTTTTGTGTTTTCTTAAAAAAAGCTGATTTTCTAATCTGTGCATATTTTCTCTTACCTCTGGGTCACTTTATATTGTTTCTTTACCCATTCATGACTGCAAAACCTACAAATTTAGTATAATCAGATTCATTCTCTGTTCACTGGTTTTAATTTCCATTATACACAGCGCCTATAAATTTGTCTCATAAACAGCTTGCATAATTTTACTAAGTTAAGCTCACCTGTCAGCAGATTTTGTCGATTTTGAATATTGGTATCATTAAGTACTGCCTGTTGCTGTCAATCTTCATTTACTTTCTATTCCATGAGAAGGTAATTCCTCTGGCTCAATGTCACATAACTTATTTTCCTGAACTACTTCTGATGAATGTTTTAGACTCGCTTTCTAAAACACCAACCCTTTCTCTCCACAAACCCCAACAGCAGAATGGTATCTTGCTGAAGAAACAACAGGCTGCAGCTTTGGGACACCTGTATGAACATGCTGGAAATTCTACTTGGTGGGCTGTTCATTCTCACTGCAATCACTACAGGGTATCTGGCAATGTCTGCAGCAAAATGCCCAAGGATTTTCTTGCGTCAAGTTCTGTCACATGCATTGCACAATCCCCTTCTGAAATTCATGCTTTGTTTCCACTACTTCTAGAGGCAGGCTGTTCCAAAGTCTCACTCTTCTAAATACCTAGAAATCTTTCCTCCATTTTCAGTGTCTTTCTTCATGGGCACTTTTTTTTCCCTCAACTTTTCCATCTTCCAAAAACAGGTCATCTTCATTTTCAGTCATATTATTGTAACCTTTTCTCTTCGGAAAAGGTTTTCCTGAACTTTTCTCTGTTCACATCATCTGCTTCACCCAGAACTGCAGGCACTATTCCATATGGACACGTCTCGCTCAGCCAAACTTCAATGGTTCCACATCCCTTTGCTGCAAGTATTTTTGTTGGTTCATCCTAAATCTGCCATTACTCATTTTCTTATACCTGAAGATTGCATGAAGCTTTTTTTCTGGTGACCATATAAAATAATCATATCATTTTACACTTCTTTCCAATTAACAAGCCTTTGACATTATAGTGAAAGTAATACTAACCACTATTTGCATGATCTTGCTCCTCCTTTTAGATCTCATCCCATTACTGTTATTCCTATTGTAAAAGGCATCCAGCTTTTACTGCCTGATAATCTGTTTTGTATTTTACAATACCCCTATAGGCCATGTTACCAACAAACGCCAAAGGAGTATTCCTGGAATATACTGGGGAAAAAAAAAGTAAAATTGGTACTAAAATCATTCTTTGTGGAATTTCACCTTTACTTTTTGTGTCCCCACTGCTTTTTAATGATAACCTTTTGTTATTATCCCTTTAACTAAAGCCTTGCCATCTCAGAGTTGTTGTACTAATCTCTAACCGAACCAACTGTCAAGTGGAACTTTGTCTGATGTTTATTCAATGGCCGACTATAAAAATTTTCTTTATCAAGAGAAAGAGGTATCAAACAAGCCTTCTACAGACAGGTATCAAGGTAGAGGAGAAAGATCTGCCTTTGGTAAGCCCACCCTGTATATTGATAACATTGCTGTACTTCGTTAAATCATTCTTTCTGTGATACTTGTGCTGAATCTCTGTCCACAGTATAGATCACATAACTACTAATCTCTTCCTTTTCTCTTTTATATTGGTACAGAAATTACTATTTCTATCCAAACTCCTGCGAGGAGTGTAAGAATTCAGCTGTTCTCTGCTCATGCCTTGCTCCCTGCATGCACAGGGAGCAGATGCAGTAGGATTGCAGTAGGGATGCAGTAGGGAATTAGATGGTCATCAACACCGGTGCAAGGTGTCAGTTCTGCTACTCTGCACCCAGGCAGCTCCATGGCCACAGTGGAAGCAATACTGCCAGTGAGGAACAGGACTGACTAACCAGCTGCTCTTCAGCTAAGTTCCTCAGCTTGCAGTGGAGTGGTAGGAAATAACAGTTGAAATAACTGGCATTCATTATGCACAAAGAGCAAAGGAATGCCCTCATCCCTTACTGGTGAGACAAGCAAATGCTTTAATACAGCACCACAGAATAAAAAACATACAAGAAAAGATCTCACTCTTGAATGCCCTTCGGGAAAAACTTCTGGTGCCTTACATGGGGTCTGAGGATCTGTTAGGCTCTACACTGTCAGAACATCTGCTTATCTTTCACTTTCCTCTCATTATTTTAACTGGTAGGAATGGAATTTAAATGGCAATTACAGCTAAAATTATAAGCTCTTTCAGACTGGAGTTCCTGATCACACAGACTGGGTGTAAGTCAAGAAGAAATACCCCCAGTTCACAACACAGCTGCTTGACTTGACTAGGAAATAATGTTTCTCCCCTAATTCCCAATTTCATTTAAAACTCTGGTTATAAATCACTGCCAATGGTTGGACTGACTGAAATTCTAATGCTATACTAACTTCTATTGCATAAACACTACAAAAAATGTATTTCAGACTAAATCAGTAAATCCCTCAACTCATTCCATTGTCCCTACATACTGACACTTCAGCGTGCATATTACTGCAAAAGGAATATATTTCCATAAACAGTGAAATTAGCAGGAAGAGTTAGAAATGCAGCCTTTGTGACTAAATTATGCTTAGATCCATCAGCACAGAATATACGCTGCCAAAACCAACAAATTATGGTCAACGAAAGAAGTTATAAAAAAAATCCTTCCCCTTTATTATTATGTTTATCAGACTTTATATAACTTCATAACTATTTTTTTTGGTAAACAACAGAACAGTATCTGAAGGTCAAATCAGAACACTGATTTCGCAAGCCAAATTCACCAGGAATTCTCATAATAATGGATAACATTAGTTTCTTCAATCATTTAGAGTTTCCCATTTTGCCATTTCTGGTAAAAGAAGTTAAAGCCTCCTATTTTATTTCATGCCTGTGACCAAGGAAAGTTACATATCTCTGTAATGAAGACTAAAAGAAAAATACTGAACTATTTACAGCAACGGGACCAACTTACTGCGACTGGACTAATTACTCCAACTAAATTAACACTGCGGTGTAGTGATACCAGTTTCATAAAAGTATCTACATCTATAGATCTACAAAGATTTACACCTAAAAGGATGTTACATAACATGAGTTTGATGATGGGCACATAGGAACGGCACAAAGAGCTGCATTATCTTTATCCCAAGGTTCTTACACCAGGTTAATTGTTTCTACAGGTTTGCTGTTACAATTCATCGTAACTGCCAACATGGTTAAAATATTAGGAAAATGTTTTAAAAATGAAAATAACTCATTCTGGAATTGCAGTTTCATACACATAAAGAGTTTAGTAGTTTCTAAAAGATGATGAGCCTAGTGAGGATTTTCCTTCAGGTTAGAGCTCCTAAAATCATTTCAATAGCTCAGAAATGGGTGACAGAGCACTTAAAGAAAGGCAGTGAGCTCTGCAAGCTGCTGGTGCAGAGCTGGGTGAAGGGGAGAAGGAATTGGGGGTGCCACCCTGCTTGTTCCCTGTGTCATGATTCTGACCCCCATTCTGAGCACTGCAAATGCTCATGCCAAAAAAGTATTATGCTACCATTTCCACAAAGGTCATCCACAGTCTGGTCCCAAGGAATTCATTCTCACTGCTGAGAAAAATGCAGCTCTCATTAAGAGTAATGGAAATTGCACATGTGCTTCAGGACAATTTAGGGCCCTAAAGGAATTGTATCCTCCCTTTACACACACATGTAATTTTCATTAATACCAATTAAATCAATTCAATAAAATTACGGCCAGTTTCCATAGCACAGAATCCCATGCAAAACAACAGCAAGAAGCAACGAGTTTCCTTTTTTTTTTAAAGCCAGATTTAAATAATCATTTGAATTGACATTTTTAATAAAAAGTAATTGTTTTACTCAAAGCAACAGCAGCTAAAATGGAAATTTCAGGCTGCAATCCAATCAATGTAAATTGTTCATGAAATAGGAAAAAACCTTAAAATTTAAAAAAATATTTTGTTATAATTTCCTTTTGTGGCTCGAATCCTGCAGGCAGAATGAAGAACATAGGATACGGATCCTTCTGCCATTTATGTATCTAGTATATATTACATTTTCTTTCAAATTTGTCCAGCCTTGATTATTATGTACATTAAAATTATTATGTTCCTCTCATATTATTCTTAATAAAAACAGAAAGAAAATTTAAATATAACTGCAGTGGATGCTTCATATTACATTTTCTAATGTGCTAGTGAAGGTGAAAGCATGAAGTTTGAGAGAAGTTACACATTTTTGTGAGCTGGGAGTATACAGCTTTACATTCGAAAAAGTGATTCTAAGTATTGAATTATTTTAACAGCCTTTGAATTTCGGTGCACACAAGCTCTCCCTTTTCCTACCACCTTCAAGAATAAAGCATAAGATAAGAGGAGAATGCGACTGTATAAAAGTTGTTTTTAAGTAATTTCTGTGCTTTGCTGACTCCACAGCAAACACATGGCAGGCTGGTCCCCAATGCACCCCAGAAGAGCCTTTGCATCAACATTTCCCCTCTCTTCCCCCACCCCAAACCTGAGCAGGAGGTCCCAGGAACCCCCTTCTGCCCCAGACATTGCAAGGTAACCCTGCTGCAGGTGGTTGTTCTGACTCTGAACCCACAGCATCCCAACAGCCCAACAGGTCCAGCTTCCAGCCATTGGCAAGTATACAATAGAAAAAAATTAGGAAAGGAAATCCAGGTCACTTGTCACACAAATAAACGTATAGGCACTGTAGGCTAAGTGCTTTGAGAAGTGTCACAAAAATGAGCTCCTAAACTGATTACAAAAATTTAAGTACATAAGGTACAACAGGAGAAAAGCAGTAAAAGTAACTTTAAAATGAAAAAACCTGCATGGTTATTTTCCTATCCCTGCTCATAATGAGCATATACACGGCACATGAAGGGTAAATGTAAATATTTAAATATTTATCAAGAAAATACATGTGCTTTGGGGGGAGGGGGGATGTTTTATGTCTAATTTTGAGAACAAATAAGTTTTAAAAGGTAAATCTAATGCAATGTAATAAAACTGCAAAGTATGTTCTGACCTTCTACTCTTCCCTGCAACACTTACACGCACATATATACACACTTTAATAATACATATCCCAGTGGAGTACAACTGACCCCAGTAAATCCTGCTGTTTCCCCAAGTGTGGAATTAAAAGCTTCATGATCAGAGTGAGAGAACACATTTGTTTCCATTCTTGTGATATCATTTTCCCCCCTCAGACTTCAGTGTAACCACTGAAGCCCGTGATACTCCACACAGCTGACTCAACTGTATATGTTAAAAAATTTACAGACTCTGAAATCAAATCTATTTCTTTAAAAAAAGAGGCTTGTATTTTTCCCTGACATGAGCCAGTAGAACATGGTAGAAGGAAAACCAGACATTTTAAAGCAATAGTTTCAATACTGCATACATTCAGTGAAACCAAACAAAACAAATTAATGTTATTTTGCAAATACAAAAAGAAAAATCAAGCCACAGAGTCCAGGAAAACGGTGAAATTAAAGGCATATAACTTTGAATATTACGTTTTTACTGAAACAGAATTTTCACATTATAATTCTGAAGAAGATAGCATATCTACCTAATCTAGTTTGTTTAGACAATAGAAAAGTAATTTAGAAAACCATGACATATGTGTAGAAATATATGAAAACCAAACAGCACACATATGTTTTTGTTTGTACCATCAAAGATCAACCGCACTTGAGAAAAATTCACACTTAGGCATGTTCTCCCTGCAAAGGAACTGAAATTTCCCTGCTGTCTACGTGAGAAAAATAGTCTTGAAAGAGAATTTTGGATCTCAAAAGTCAAAATTAGGATGACTTGAGTAAATCATATTTGTACTTCCTTTGGTCACTGGTCTCCAGTTACTGATTTTCCTCCTTCCTCAATAGCCTACTGCTACACTGGGCCAATTGGTTTTCCCATCCTTCTCCTTGCATTTGTTTCCCCTTTTTTTTTCCTGCTGTGTATCTTCTCCTCCATCACTCTCCTTCATGCTTAGCATTTCTTTTGCTCCTCATTTTAAGTCATAGCTTTCTACCTTTCAAATATCTACCCCATGATTTTCCAGAATAAACTAATATGTAATATCCTTAAACACCTGCATTTTAGTATTTTCAGTCTTTTATGCTTCTAATTCTTCCCAGGCACCAACTACTCCTCAAACTGCCTAGGTCACAAGATGGTGATGTTGGTACAATGTAATTCCAAAAACCACTGTTTTCTGAATACATTTTAATATCTGTTTGCATTTCCAAGCAGTGGAGAGAGTGAACAGAGCCTTGGCCACTCCTGCAATATTTGGGTTGATTTTCTTCCTAGCTAATATGCTATTTCATAGGGAAAAACAGCATTACGCATATAAATAATTTGCAGGGAAGGAGGGTACCTCAATGGACTGGGCACTAAAAGGGCAGCGAGGAACTAGGCTTAGTCTCAGCTCTGTCACTCATATGCTGTTTGGCCCAAGAAAAGTCGTATTTTGAGTAGTATGCAGCCAAATTTGTAAAGATTGTAACCTAGGTAGGACAGGTGGACAATGTTTTTTGTACTGTGATAACCTTCAGATTCTTAAGCTGCAGCTCCAGTAAAGAAAAACGTCACAGTTGAGTCTTCTGGTTTTCAGACAGTATTGTCAAAACAAAGGCAATTATACCTGGTGTGACATACTCTTCACATTATTGGGACTCAGTGTATTGGGAATGCCACTTCATTCCTCTCACTGTTTAATTTTTTAGTACTGATTTTCTTAAGGAGTTAACATGATCAACAAAAGTAACTTGTTCTGGCTTCTTTTTCAATGCTACTGAATTGCTTCATTTGCCTGCATACTGTAAGCAGAGCAAGGAAGTGACATTCATTGCTTTGTCAAAGGTGACAGTGCCAAGAGATCTGGAAGTAGGCTTGCCTGGGAAGACCTTAGCCTTTCAGCAGAAGATGGCTTCTTTTTGACAGGCCTAAACACCCACCTGCAGGCAGTCTCCCACCTGAGTTGTGCTGAGATACACTCCTCCACCACAAAAGTTCTTTTCAGTCACAGACCCTTGGGATTTTGCCACAAACCTCTTATGTTCTTCACTTTCTAGAACCGACTGTTTCCAGAACCTGCAAGGGCTCCTCTCAGAAAACCAGAGAAGTGACAGGACTTCAGAAGGGAAACTCCCTTCACCTTGGGCACAGGCCTGGGCTGATGTCATCCGAGACGCTGTTTGTCAAGCTGCGTATAGGATCACATACAGGAGTGCTTCTGAAATTCCTAAAAGCTTGGTGTCCGTGTGGAGAGGGTATGGAGCAGCTGTGTTGTGTACTTCAGTACCCATCAGTGCTCGCCTCATGATCTGTCACACATCACAACAGGACTTCACCCAGCACAACAGTCTCAGCAATACCTTGCTAGCATGAGCAGGTTAAGTCCCTCTCCAAGCCTGCTAAAAATTTTTGCTTAGCCTGAAAGACCTCATATCCAAATTCCATGATACAGAAAAACTACAGTTAACTCTGAAATAGCTCACTGTGTTATGGCCAGTAGAAACTGGTTGTAACAGCCCAGAGGTTAAAAAAAAACCAAAACTCCACCAATCAACCAACTCATTCTCACCTTTTCTCAACCTCTAGACAAATTATTCTGGTAGAAGACTAAGAAGCATCCCTGGTACTGAAAGGATAAAGCTGTTGCATCTCTGAGCTCTCCAAAGAACGAAGCAACCTCCACTCTTCTGTAACAGCTAAACCTTAGGATATTTCAGGCCTGTGAAAGCAGCTTCCTTTTCTTCTTTATTTAAACCATGAAGGAAGAAACCACAGCTGGCCCAGAGCTGAAGACAGTAATTAGCCTTAAAAAAATATTCAGTTTTGAAGCTAGACTAAAAAGGATGGCAGCAAGCAAAATTGAAGATGTGGCTTTTATATCCCTTGATGGGTGATAGAATTTTTTGGTGGTATATGTCAGGAGAGCAAAGCTATTTTCTTCAGAGTAACCTACTTCCTAAATAAAATGTGCATAATAAACTGGATAGAATCAGAATGCCCACAGATGAATGGCACCTAGCAAATGGGATATATTCCCCAAGAATTACATCAATACTACTAAAACTTATTATTTATCTCAACAAAAATGCAACAGCAAGGCCAAAATACACAGAAATCCAAGAAATGAGAATGAGAAAATACATTTTTGTTGCCACAGGAGAATCCATATCAACACCCATTTTTAATGTAAATAATAAAAAGCCACATATATCTTCATTCCCCTATGAATAGCAAATATTACTGGGATTGACAATGAAATTACAAAATGGCATACTGAAATGATGGGCCATATCCACCCCACAATTATACCTTTGTATGCTTGTCACACAACTGAAAAATTAACCTTTTAATCTTTAGGTTCATCCACTCTGGTTCATGCTAGAAAATAGCCTAATACATATATTTAGTAAAAGAAAAAAAAATCCTTATTTAGATGAAAAAGGAAGACAACAGCTTCAAGTCTTTGAATAAAGAAGATGACCTCAAGCAATATCTTCCAGTTACCGTACTTGCAATCAAAGACGATTGAAGACTACTCTGTAAAAGATGCACACAAAAAAACCCTGAACCTCAAACACCTTTCGTGCACTTCACTTACAATTCCTCAGCTCTCAGAGATCTAAAAAGATTTATCATGCTAAATTCCCTGTAGATGATAGGCAGCCAAACATTTAAATGTGACATCCAGAAAGGTAATTTGTCCTTATAAGGAGAGTCCACATCCCTAAGCGTTCAAGCTGTCATCTTATACTTTTAAACACTTAGGGTTTTCGGATGAGCAGTGATAATTTTTAACAAAGCAGAGAGGTCTCAATTTGCAAATTGAGTAACTCATCGAATAAGAAAGTTGGATTTGTAATAGAGTCTGACAGATGTCTGCACCACGACATGACAGTGACAAAGTGCCTCTGAAATTTTCTCTTCAAAGATGAAGTTTCAGCTTGCCTCCTTTCACCTCTAGGAATCCAAATAATATTTTTTGATTATACAGGTGAAAAGAAATTTGGTTTCAGCTACTATCCATTTACATCCAGCAAATAAGTTATGATTATAACACCACACTCTGATCATGAGAAGCTCCAGCAATAACAATATTGCAGAAAAATGCTTAGGAGTGCCTGGCAGTACAGGAACATGGCAGGGAAAAACCTATAAAAAACAGCTCTGGAGGAAACTAATTTTTTGAGCACAAAATTATTTTCTGAAATTTAAGATACTATTTTAATGACTTGTAACAAACCACATTTGCAGATTTCTTTGAATTTCACCTTAACATGGATATGGTTTAATAGGAAATTTATGCAAATCATATTCAACTGTATCAACATGAACTGAGAGCTCAGAAGCAATACAACAGGAATTTGTCCCAGAGAGCCCGTCCAAATAGGTTAATACTCTGCTAACAAGCACTGTGGTCAAAGAAAGCTGTCACTAGTATGATTTCATAGTGTTTTCACATGCAGGAATCACTCAAATACTTAAAAATTTCCAAGACACTACTGAGAAGGAGTACTTATGGCTCCATTTAATGAACACAAATAATGGGGGAGGGGGAAAGGTCAATCATCTCCCGGTGGCAGCAGAAATGTACTACTAGAGCAACCACTTGGTTTAAGACACAATCACAAGTGAGAAAGTGCTTCACAGCAGGTTGTCCTCTCAGCCTGAGCAGCACAGCAGGAGAGGCAAACAAATAGGGGTTGTGAGCCTAGGTGCTTTTTGAGACTTAGGGAGTTTCCAGAACACAAGCATTTTGGTAGGAGTGAGCAGGTGAGAGCTCCTCAGTCCATTAGTTCTTCTTCCTCAAGGTAGGTTGTTGTACTGGTAAGAATTTGAACTTGATTCCTATGCCAAAAAGCTCAGTCCTAGCACAGCATCAATTCATAATTGTCTCAAATTAATTCATATGAAAATCACAAAGATTGATCACACGTACACTGCTAACACCTAATAAATTTTTCACTCAAGTATGCATAATCCCTATGCAATTCTGTGTTTTAAGCTGCAGCCTAACCAAAGATGTAAATATTGCTGTCTGACACTACCTATAAAGAGACATGATATGTCTTTAACTACTGGAATAGGACTGAAGGTCTTACTCAATGATAGACATTCAACTCTTCTTGAAAGATATATAGTTGGAAAAAGTTAATAACAAGTGGCAAGACAGTATTCTTCAGAAGATTTTACCATCTTCTTAGGGCATGCCTTTCTCAATTGTACGTAGATTTATGTAACCTTGGAGATCTAGAATCATTAGGGCGCAATGCAAATGTTTCTCACTCATTCAAGTTGGAGAAACACTGCAGAATCTACCTCGTTGGGTGAAAATATAACAGCAAATAGCAGTCAAAAATGTCAGTATGGTCTACTCTTCTAATTAAATACATATATATATGATGGATTCATAGCAAAGATTTAAATATTTAGTGGCTAACAAAAAGACCTTTACTGAAAATAAGGGGAAAACCCCCCCAGGTTCAAATATTAAACCTGTGCTAATTATGGTGTAGCTAAACCACTGAGAAACTGGCCAAAATAGTTTGGAGGAATAATTGCAATAAAGTGGTGAATCAACTATATACCAGCTTTAAATTGGAGTTCAGAAAAACAATTCCCTATTAACAAGTTATTCTGTAACTAGAGCTGCAAGTCATTCTCAGAAGCAATTTCTGGAAACTTCAGCAGAAGTTTCAGCAGAAACTTCAGCAGAAGCTGCCTGGCAGCACCTGGGCCAAAATGAACACACCCAGCAAGTCCTATAAACTGGTTCTTAAAAGATTTACTTCCTACAAGAGCAGCAGCTGCCACAGTCTCCCCTTGGGTTCTGCTACTGCAGACAGTGACTGATGAGGGAAAGCTAAATGACTACTAACCAATATGACCAGTCGGTAATTTTAGTAAATGATAAGGCTACATCTTTATGCACCATTTCAGTAAAACAAATCGTGTTCTTGTTAGCTCAGATTCTCACTAAATAACATTAATAAATGAAATAATGCAATTTTTGCCCTCCTCCCACTCCATCCGCCTATTACTTTCAATAGACTCAGATCTTTGCAAAACAGAAAAAATGCATTAAGAATGAACAATGCCTAAAAAATGTAAGACTGATATCAAGAATTAAAAGATGTTTTCAGAATGTGTGTATTTTATGACAAACTCATATGACATGAAAATTCAAGGGATCAAAGCCTGGTAACACAGTGAGACTGTACTTAAGTATAGAAGCATTTTAGTTTTCAACATCTCAAAAAGATCAGTAAAAACTTGTAAGGAAGTTATGTGAAGGTTAAGAAACTAAGCTAAGGAAACTTGGAGGATTAGTGCTGTATAAATTCATCCATCTTAAACTCTCTGGCTGTAAATAACATACAAACTAAAGACAGTAAACATTACTCTGTGCCTCCTGAGATAATGAGTTACTTGGTCTTCCACTGCAGGAATTTTTCCTGTCCCAGCAGCAGCAGAAGACATTTGCTACCTGGAAGAACTGTCAATCCCACACATCATTTTATGTATTTTTTACTGCAGAACTGAATGCACTGATGAAGAAAACAGGTGAAACTGTGTGTGCTGTTGCAGATCTAAACACGTCAGCATGTAACATGAAGACTGTTTCAGTTCACAGCCATGTAATTGCTTTGCCAATACACCAGTAGTTAAATAGTTGAAGAAATTTGTCAGGAGAATTGCTGAGCATCTCAGTCAATTTCCAGCCCACTTAGAAATATCCTTTAAGGCACTGAAAATTCAGTCAGACATGGAAGAGACCAAAGTGACTGCAGAGTCATGAATAGTATATCCATGTAATCACAAAACCAGAATCCCCACAATCATTAATGATTTTCTGGTATAGTTGAAAATAATACCTGCTTAGCCCCCTCTCCCACAAGTAGAATAACACAAACAAAAACCAAGCAAAACTCAAACAAACACAAAGAAACTGCTAATGCTTTTCCAGGGAGATGTTTCCATGTTTGTTTGGCTTTTTTTTTGGCAATGTGTCAATGCCAGACAGATGAGTGGAAATTCACCAGCTTCTCTGCCTCTCAAGGGCACGCCTCAACAGGCTAGGGCCGGCCTCACCTCAGGAACAGAAGGTACACCAGTGCAGTGCTTTTTAACTTGCATTAGCAGTAATAGTTATGTTCTGCTATTGAAAAACTGGCTGTGCTCATGTTATTGAGCACCTGATCAAAAACTTGGCAGTCTCCGTACACTGTTATGATTCATATTTTCAATCTGTTGACCAACAAGGGCGCTCTTTGACTAGAAAACTTGTTCTCCAGCTCTAAACTTTATATTCATGCCTGAGTTTGATTTTCTAGTCAAAGAATAAAACAGCAACTTTTTTTTTTTCTTTTTTGGAAGAATTCAAACATGATCTCACAGAACTAGATACAAAATGACTAAATGAAGAAAACACTCCTGAGTCCTGCCTACAGGTAAAAGCAAGGTAAATAGTGAAGGTAAATTTTACATGAAATGGTAAAATGTAATTTTAATTTAGAACCCATAAATACACTTCAAACAGATAGTTTCTCATTTGAGGACACAGACTATACAAATCTCTTCAGTCCAAGCATGAAACCTTAACTGAGCTAAAAGGCAAGCACAACTTTTTCATATGAATTAAAGTGTTCTTTTCTCTTTTCCCAAAGTTCAGGATGCCCTGTACTGCTCACCAGTATATTCTGTGCTGGGTTGTTTATTCCAGAAGAGCTGTCAAGCTTTTACCATACTTTTCAGGGGTAAAAAGAACCATTCTGGTATAAAACTCTTGGAAGCCATGCAAGTTGTTAGAATACCAACCCATTCAGCTCTCCTCTCACATCATGATGAGAGCGTATTTCCTCACACAGTTTATCCAGCTTTAAAAGACACCATTTCCTGTTCAACCCTTTTACTGCATAAAGTCAGTCCCACAGTCTGTACCACTTTTCTACACATACTTCTAGTCACAGGGAATGATCTGCTGATCTTAGATCCTGAAAACAAATGGACAAGGCTCAGCTGAGTCAACACAAACCACTATAGCTATAGGATATTAAATTAAATACCACCTGCTCTAGATCCATCCTTCAAATAGGAAATGAGCTGAGATGATTCACCTGGTATAAAATCCCAAAGTTCCTTCCTAAGGGCCAGCTCAATGCAAACAGCAGCCTTTGCACTGCAAGGGCAAAGGAAAGACAATCCTGTCCTCAGGGCATTCGTGCAATGGCTGCCCACACAACCTTAATCCTTCTCTCCTGTATGCTTGTCTTGTTTAAACTACATTCTTAATCAGTTTCCATTGTCATGTTTACCTTTTTTAACATCTCCTTTTCCACACTCTTCTACCATTGAATATTCATATTTTGCATAGTTTCAGATGTTTTCATTTACATATTCCTAGAGCACCTAATTTTATCTCTTGCTCATATTTCCAACCTCTTTCTGTCCTTCTGTATTATAACCTTCTCTGTATTTGTTGTTATATCCTAATTTTATGACCATCTGTGAATGTAATTAATGTAGTATTCAATCTTCCTCCTACATCCCTAGTAAATATGTAAGATTTAACTTGTACTGCAGGTTCTAGAAGCACTTAGTTTCCACATTCCTTAAAATCAGTGGTTTAGCACTTCTCTTTACTGTTCCTACAATTACTTTTAATGCAATCAACAACTTTCACATGGAGCAACATAAACCAAATTTTGTGAGGTATAGCACTAAATTAGTTCTTAAAAGTTTACATTACATAAAACATTACTGCATTAAAATCTTTAAAAAAAGGTTTTCTAGTATGACTTACTTTGTTTATTTTTCATGAATCTTTACCATGACTGCTATTGTTCCAGTATCTATCCCATTACTCTTCTGTACTAAGATATGAAGTCACACAAGGACAGCTCTCCCACAAACACTTCATGTCCAGTCAGCTGTTAGAGACTGAATTTATCTTAGAGGTGCCAAAGGAAAATGCAGTATCAACTATGTACAGCCACAAAGAAACAGAGCAGCCCTCTCAACTAAACTGATGCTTCTCCACAGAAAGAAATAGTGCAACTGATTTCAGAACAACACTGTATGATACAATGTAATGCTCATTCATTTTGTTCAAGGACAGTTGTGGCAAAATGAGGGTGCAAGAGAGGATGTAAAACAAATCAACTATTCTCTGCATCTGTACCTTTCTTCTTAGAAACTTCTGCAGCCTTTCTGACCAGCTACCACAGGCCGCACTAGCTGCTTGCTCCTCAGCCCCAAGGAGTTCACAGACTATTTGAGCACAGCTCCCATCATGGAACTTGGCCTGGTGTGAGATGACACAGGGAACTGCAGCTAATGCAGACCAGATAGAGCAAAGCCGATGATTATGAAGACTGACTCCAATGATTCACCCTGTGAGTGAGCTTCACAGTTATGTCTTGAGAGGCTACCTGGAACAGAGGTTAGACAGTGTTAAAGGAACAAAGTAGGTATTTATTAAACAGGCCTTCAAAGGACACACCTCGGGTAGTACAAGAGCCTGGCCGAGGCTATACCCAAGAAAGGTGACGGATCACATATTTTCACACTTTTACAAGCTTTGGTCCATTTACATATTGGAGTCAATTGTCCAATTACAGCCTCAGATTATGAAGTCCCATCCTCCCAGACTGCTCTCCTCAGTTTGCTCTTATTTATACTTTTTGGGCCTGAAGCTGCAACGGTGTCCTTGGTTCTTGAGATGGAAAGGATTGTTTTGTCTAACTACCCTGTGAAGAGAACTTGCTAACACTTTATATGATGTTCAGAGTTATATACTAATGCAGTACAGCATCTGGAAAATATGAAAGCTAAAACTTAAGGCATCAACATCAGCATCACGTCAGTGCACAGTCAGAACCTTGGGGATCTCCCAGCTGCAACTCTTGTTAATGTTGCTATCCTGCAATCCAGGCCTACTGAATAACGTGCCATAGGCCTTGTGTCCCTTGGTGATGTATGTTCAGTCATACCTGAACTACAGATTTTGGTTGGTTCCCCAGAAAAATTTCCTTCTCCTCCTTTAATCCCCTCACACCACAACAGGGCAAGCAAGGATAATGGGCCCCACACAGCTGTTCTTATACACAGATATACTCAATAGCTTCATGTAGCAAAACATTGTTTCTACTCCTCTGCTTCTTTCAACAGCATATCTTCCTTGCATCTCCTTGTGTGAAATTTCTAGGAGGAATGCAGAAGGGGAAGGAGCAGAGTTCTAGAATTCAATTCTGGTGGGAAACATGGTGTGATGCTGCTAGTGCACCACAGGGAAATACAGTAGGGAGAGCTCAGTCAGGAACAGGAGGGGAGAGGACAGCACAGTTTGGCTCAATGACTCATTCCTCTGACTATATCCAATTTCTCCTAATGTGAGAGTCAGTGCAGAGCAGATTGACCTCCCATCCCTGATGCAGCCAGTCAGCTCTGTGGATCTAGCTAAGCAGTTCTCAGAGAAGCAATGAGAACAAAGGACCCAGCAGACAGGACTACACAAGGAGAAATGTCTGATTACCACTGCCTTATCAATAAGTCTAAACTACACATAGAGAAGGTAAATGGAAGCTGGAATACATTATACAGAATCTCTGAAGCCAGCAATATTATTCTTCAAACAAACTGCTATTATAAATACAGAAACTGAAATATACAGAGGTACGCAACTTCAGTAAATTCTTAAATTGAGAGTGAAGTCATTCTGATAGAAAGTCACCAGGATAACTACCCTTCCTCTGACAAATTTCAAATCCATGTCTAAAACTATGTGTTCTCAATAAATCTGAGTTTCCTAAATTTTATAAAGCATCATGTTTCAGCACGTGCAGGTATGTGGTAGAATAAACACCATGGAAGTCGCAAAACTGCCCCCTTGAAAGATACTTTCAGAAATAAGTTACATCACCGACTATCAAAAAATATTTTGATTGTAGCAATGTGTTGGGAAACAACACTTATGTTTGCATATAAATTATGATTGGAAGAAGGGACTAGATGATCACTAGCATTTTTTTCAAGGTTCATCTCTTAGATGGCTACGATAGATCTTCATATTAGGAAACAGTTGAACCGACTGTTGCAAACATTTTTGCAAAGTTCAGCTCATCACAAGCATCACCTACAATCCTTAACCTGAGGCACCAGGAATGGAACATGATCCTTAGCAATTTTTTTTCTTATTTACTATGCCCAAACATCTGTTTTCTCAGATGCCAGTGTACAATAACTAAGTTAAACTTGACACGCCAAAGCTCTTCATCTAAACTCATTCCTTATTCTATAGTTACTTTCCTAAGAAATCTAAACTTCTACTTAGGTTATGTAACATAATCAGTTATTCTGAAAAAACTCTGGATTTAAAGTACTTTGTGTTTTCTCTGGCCTTAAAAAGTAATTGACTTGTAGAAATATTTTATTCATGATTAGCAAAAAGCTATCATCAAACTCTGCATTTAAAGCTTCTGATCGACTTAAGAGACCAACAAAAATAGAAACAATCAAAATATTAAATAATTTCCTGCTGAAATATTTGATACCTAGAAAATTTTCAAAATTCTCCGATGTCAAAACGTATCTTTAGAAGACGACAGAATGAATAATAATTTGAATTTGCCTTTAAACTACATTCTAATTCTGTCTATCTTCAAATAAAGTCTTGATAATTAAATAATCTGCAACAGATCTACAAAAGAACAGAACTGGAATATCTGGGACAAGTGGTCATGGCAGACTGAATTATAAGAACTGATGCAGTACAGTTTGTAATCAGACAATGTTTGTAGTAAATTTTCTGTCCAAAAAGTTTAATATTTAATGAAACAAACACTAAATGAAGCTTACCTAGAAGGGAAAGAAAAGTTACTGCCCAGAACATGTGCTTTGAAAGCAATGGCAAAAACTAAAAGCAACAAGTTTCACGTCAGCCTGTCAGAAAGACCACAGAAAAAAGAATGTGCAGCAGGAAAGGTGTCAAGGCATAATCAGTGCACATTTATGATGGAAAGCAAGAATCAAAGGCTTAAACTGCTGAAAGGGCAACTGCTACATGAGGTTTTTATCTTTAACTAAGTTTCTCCACCAAAACAATGTGGAAGATCTATTACATCATGAATTATGATACTATCTGTGAATTAGATTGCTGATGGATCAGACAACATGGGAGTAAACAGCACAGTGGGAGTACAATCCCCTAAGCAGCTACACAGGTCCAGTAGTAAAAGAAATCTTCAGGTCAACATAAAAAATACCACACACATACATGCACGCAGACATGGAGCAAAGGGAATCTGGTTTTTGATATTAATGGATTTTTCAGAACCTGCAAACTGTTGGAGGAAAATCATCTCAAAATTTGTTTGGTGGACTAATAGCTGTTTCATAGGGAAGATAAACGTAAGGAGGCTGAGCACGATAATAGACGGCACCATCTAAAAGAGATACATGTAAAGAGTATTAGGATGAAAAAAGCCCAACATCATTTAATGCAAGGACTACTGCCTTTAATCCAACAAAGAGATCATATCCTAAGGGATGATATCAAGCATTCATCAAAAAGCAGACTCATAAATATTTTCGGAAGTTGCTGTCTATGTTGGAGAAAATGCATCAGAGATTTTCAGCAGCTGATGTGAATTGCATTTTTATTGGGTTTTTTTCACTAGCAGTATCCCAAAGAAGAATATTTGTAAAACTGTTCACAACCTCCCTACATACAGGAGGCTATATATAGAATCCTACCTCTGAATCTGTGAGAAGTCCATTCACAGACACAAGGACACTGCAATACATCACTGTACAAGTGTACATTCAACTTGTTTATCAGCAAAGCACGAAAATTCAGTGTCCATTCTGTTTAATGTTTCAGCGTTAACACAGGGAAGAAAGCAACCCTTCATTGTACCAGCTGAGAGACCTTATCAAACTGCTCTGTACACATGTCACGACCATTCTGCCATTGTCCTACATTTGCATGATGACCTGAACTCTGCTGGTACATTTACAGTAGAAAACAACTTCTATTTTTGTAACTTTAAAAAAAAAAAGTTAAAGCAACATTTCAAAACAGAAGAACAACATTATATCAGTTGAACAAGAATTACATCACATTAAGTTTCTACAGTTTGGAATAATCTGAAACTATATAGTACATATAAAGTGGAAGAAACCTCTATATCAGTTCTTATCTTCCCAATACCTGAGGAAATACAGTGGTGCACCTACAAGACTGATGTTCTCTTTGACTCTGCGAAAAGCCACAACAACCATTCCCAACCCTCACCCTTTTAAATAAATTAATTAGACCTTCATTGCCNTTTTTTTTTTTTGGTAATATAAATGCCTCATGAGAAGTGCAGTCCCTCTTCCTATCCTTTTTAAAAGCACACTGATGAAAACAAGGCAACTACAGCAACTATGCATAGCAGGCAGTTTTCAAGAGGTCATCTCTTCACTGCATTAATCCAGGGACAGCTGCAGTATATCATTATAGCTATGTTGATGCCATACTTGTTTTTTAAAATACTTTTAAGATATAGTAGACATATTTAATGAAAAATGTATGCCACTGTCATTTCCTTTTACTAACTTCACACTACAGAATTCAGTTTCTAGCTGAAGAATGTCTGCCTCCTGAATGATGATCTAATGACCTTTTAGATCACCTTAAAAAATAGCATGTATCATTTTGCTACATTTGATCTATTTTCATTTTGAAAAAGCAAGAATAAAGTCAACTACAAGAAAGCATATAAAGTAGGAAACAAAACTATATCCTGAAGTATCTGTCATTTGCTGAAGATGTAGTCACAGTGAGCCCATTTCTGTAAGTCCATGTCCAATTCAATATTTTTTGCAGGGAAGATGGTTTGTTTGTTTGTTTTGTTTTTTGGAAATGGACTGGTTCACCAGTGTGGCAACTTGATGCAAGGCTAGTGTCTTACCAAATCTTTTATAACCAAGTCAAGTGAGCATCTGGGGCCAAGAACTACACCAGTTTTCAGGTAAAAGGAATGTTCCTTACTGTGCTTTCTCAGGAAAATAAGATAATGGTGTACAAAGGCAGCAATAGTAAATACTGACCCAATGAATGTAGAATAACTAAGAACTGTATACTAAATTGGACACCAAAGCACAGGAAAGTATCATTCATGACATATATTACCAGCACGTTCATGCCTGCAGAAAGAAAAAATGAAAGAAAATAGGAGTATTTTACATGTATTTTTCGATAAATGTTATCTCTGGAACTAACAGAGTACCTGAAGAAAGACATGCACCCAAATGCTGTCCAATAAAATTATATAGTGTTTTGAATTTATATGTAATTTCTTATTTTGCAAGAACAACAATTGATGAAGAAATGGATGGGGACTTCTAACTATATAGAAAGTGCTTTGATTCAGCATTATCTGGTCCTCATATTTACAGGGGTTTCTTTTCATTCTCAAGACATGGTCACATTAGTGTTACAGGGAAAAAAAGCAGTCATTAGAAAATTAATGATTATATTCTTTGTGGGTTTTCTTTTTTTTTTTCTTTAAGTGTATGTGAAAGCAGAATCACAAAAGCTACTCAAAAAAGTCCCCTGAATCTCCATTGCTTTTCCCAATAAGTGCAAAATAACAGAATAACACTGTAATAACTAAATGGGCTAACCAGAGAACCTCTGTCTCCAAAACAAAATCACTGTAATAAATTGACAGCAACTGGGCTGGTGATGTAGAGAGCCTGGCCCCCTCTGCTGTCTATTTCGTGCTTCTTCTAAAATTCTTCTAGTACACCTACAGACATAAAGAATAACATTTTTGTATTTCTGAATGTCTTCCTCTGACTTTGACAATGACAGATTACCCTGACAACTCCTACAGAGACTGATAGACCGACATGCTAGACCTGGAAAAGACGAGATTTAGAAAGGAAAACTGGATCTTAAGAGGTTAAAAATCATCACACCCATTTTTCTATACATGTAATTGGGAACCATAAGCTTGTACAAAAAGTGACCAATTCCTTTTGGTGACTAAACACTCTAATTGTGAGACAAGATGTAGATATACACACAGGCATATCATCAAACAAAGTCATTTAGTATCTGACTTAAAAGTGAAAAATACAAATTACATTCTAAATGAGCCGTCTACAAAAATGAACATTTTCAATATGTAAGTTAGATTGTGATCAAAAACGCAAATGTAGCATAACTTTTATATGGTTTAAATATACTGATTTGTTACTATCCTGAAATTGGTCCTGAAAGGGTTCTGCTGTAAAAAGAAGTATCTTCATTACGTTAAAGGCTTATCATGCTCCCTTAAAACTTCTTACATTGAAGGTCAGGATATTGCAGGAACAAGGAAGAAAAAACATGAGGCATTTGCATGGCTTTGCCCCTTTTGAACCATGCCCTATATTCTTTTTTTAAATCCCATGCTCTTGGGACATACAACATTCTCCTCTGACCCACATCAATACAAACTTTAGTCCACTCAGTCCACTGGATTCCCCTTTCTGTGTTTGCCTAGAGCAGCCTGCTTATGCACACTAACAAAGCAATAGAGACGTACACCATCGAAGTTACAGCATTTCTTAAAACTGCCTGTGCAAAATTCATCATAGAAAACAATATTAATTAAAGCCAGAACAAACCTCAATGAAATAAAAAAAAAAATTTGCATTAGACATCACATTTATACTTCTCAATACTAAACTAGAGAATTAAGTAAAGCCCAAATGAAAAATAAAACCTTTGATAGCCAGCCCATATTGTATATGAGTCCTTGGTCTGAACTCTGCCAAGGCTGAGTCTTCACAAAAAGCTTTCACAGAAAGCAGAACTGAATCAGGACCATTCTCTGAAATTTTGTGAAACACAAACCAAAAGAGCTGCTGTCAGAGTGAAGCTGAACCCAACCTGAAAATAAAAATAAGAGTCTACTGGATTGTCTCCATATACAGCTCTATTTTCAGCTCAGGTAGAGAGAAATAAAGGAAAAAAGGAAGCCTCTACACCATTTGAAAGGAATTCCCTTCCCTAGCAATTGTTTGGTGACTCTCTCCAGATCTTAACACTTCTGTTACACCCATAAGAGCTTCTGTCTCTAGCTTGATCAGAAGTCCTATCTGGAGAAAGATCTTCACTTTGTCTCCCCCAGCATTCCTGTCCTTCAGATTAGCATTTCAAAAGCACATCAAATCTCTTTCGTTCAAAGTGTGACAGCCACAATAATTTTATCACATCATTCCAATAAAAGAAAAAAAAATCATCATAGTTCTATTTGCAATGCTTCACAAGCTCTCATCAGCACCTGTGAAGTGTTACTACACCTACATTGTAAATGGAAAGAAAATTAAACACAAAAAAAAAGATATAACTGCCCAAGCCACTCAGATGACTGCGACCGGTGATGAAAACACAACTACAGGAGAATCCACACTCCTTTGCTGCATGTACTCCCTGAACTTCTTCCACAGGTGAAGCCTGAAGAGCAGTGAAGTCTGGCCAGGGGAGGGACTACTTCACAAAACAGAAGAACACTGAAAACATTCTAGTAGTTAGAAACTCCAGCTTTAGACTAGTTTGCAACTATGTTGGACAACATTCTGTGTTCTGAATGCATTCTGTTCTCCACACAAGCGGATTTGTCTATCCGCACAGACAAAAAGGTGTGCTTTCACCTGCTATAACGTGCACAAGTAAGATGATTCCTGCAATCTTATTGAAAACAGCAATGAAGAAAATGCAGATTTCAATTCCTTGAATTCAGGCAATGCCAACAATGGGAAGTGCTGACTGTACCTTGCTTCACCTTCATGGAAACCACCAACGCCTTGTCTTGGCTGTTACTGATAGAAAACTTGCATGAGACACATTGCTGTGAATAAATACGCGTTTTCAGTAAAGACACAGTACAATAAAGACTAAATTCATACATGCTCGTCTCTCCCCAAGTCAGTCTGTGAGAAGGGAAAGCTTTTACTGAACAGTAAATGCACCACGATATAACAGGAGTTAGTCCACAGATCTGTCCTGTTTTTCTACCTAGTGTGAATGTTCTCTTACTCAGAAGTAACTATTACACTTTTTTTATTTACCCAACAGCACACTTACCAATCTTTACAGAGTGTGTGAAAATAAAAAGCTGCACTGTTTGGCATTAAGGTAAACATCTGATTTGTTCCAACAGGAATGGACTTCATGCCAACATAATCATATGTAAGAGAAAACTTGTAAACCAAAGAATAATCTTCTCCTACAAAGTCTCCATAAACAATGTGGAATATACTGATAATCTGGTAATCCAAAGCAACAGACACAAATGGTGACCATCAATAGTCAGTGATGATTATTGTGGCCAAATTTAAACTTCAGCAATTTTTACTCTGATCTGGAAAACAACAAGCAATGACGTAAAAATTGCATGAAACTAAAAAAAATCAGAAAAACAGCGGTAAATAAACTTCCTCAAACTAAATAGTAATAAACATTTAGTGAACAGCTATGAAGCATGCAAAAGCGGTCCCGTAAAGTTTCAGTTTTCAAAAATTTCAGATTGCATGGATTTATATGGTTATAAAGAATACAGTTTCATAGCTGTAATAATAAATAAACAAACACATATAAAAAGTAATATCACATTACTCATATCCTACAAGTTATCTTTCTTTCAAAAAAATTCAAGGAGTTTAACAAGTATGCTTTCATCAAGGCCTAGTATTATCTATTGGCATAATATCACTAACAAAGAAGTGTTGTTTGAAAGAGTTACTCTTTTATGTCACTTCTTTCATGGTAGCTTTTTCTTTAAACATCCTATTGACCCTGTCTTACATCACTCTGATGGAAGGCTGAGTAGCATTTTCTACATTCTGATTATGTACACCAGATCCTTTGAACTTTTTTTACCATTAATTTTACCACGAATTAGCATTTAAAATAATGTACCTGCATGCTGCAGAATTTTTAGTTCTGCATAGATTTATCCATTTTTTAAAATTTTATTGTTATTATGAATTCTCAGAAGCCACTAGGACATATGTTTTGAATATGGACTAACAGAAGTAGGCACTTCACGTATTTCAGAGGACACAGTAAACACATTCTTGAACAGTAGCAAATATACAAAATAATATTTAAAATATAGTGTCTAATTAGAGTTTTGCTTAACAAGCAAAATTATGCCTCATTAATGATCCCAATCAAAATAATACTTTCTACTGATTTAATTAGACACCAAATCAGGCCCCAAAATGTATGTGTTTTATGCAATGCATTTTAATTCCACACTATATTTGCTACAGGCAGTGGGGAAACACCCCTCGATCATAAACCTTATACTTAAAGAAATGCTTTTATTTTTAAATTCTACACTTAGCGTTCAGATCTCTTTTTAACATTTGACCAATTTAATGAAAATAATCATTTGGTATCTAATTTCATAGATGTGCAACAATGGCACGACTGTAACAGATTACAGGAAGCTTTATATTTGATTTAAGAATATATATGGAAGTATATTCAACTGATGTGAGAGAAAGCACGAAGCAAAGCATTTCCATTAACTACTATTGTTACTTCATATATACTGCTAAAAGTGAATTCTCATGTTGTGTAACACTGTCCCATTTTGTATTTTTATTTGTTCACTCAAAAACAGAAGAAAAATTTGGATTAATTGATTTTAATTAAACTGATTTTTAATTAAATGTTTCATGAATTTTCCTCTGATAACTTTATGAATATCATCACAGCAAAGGAAAATTCTTAAAAAAAACAAAGGATTACTATAGATTCACAAATGGACTACATTTTATAGCATGCTTATGTTGCTGTCTGCTGTTCAACAATTTGCATTGAAATTTTTGCTAGGTATTTACCTTTGCTGATATTTTCCCTAAAAAATAGGAAAACCAGGAATCAAATTGTACTGACAAGTCAAAAGTAGATTTTTTTTTTAGGGAGAAAAAACTACAAAAATACTGTAAGGATATGACAAATGTGATTACTTAACTTAGTATAGAATAACACAATTTAATCAAAATAGGGAAATATAAATCTACGTAGAATTCTTCTACACTGATGGACAATTAAGTAGAAGTATTCCTAACTGAGCTTAGCTTTTGAGACAGCAGTTAGACAGATTTACGTGAGATCTCTATCAAAATAAGTAACCACATCTCAAATACAAAAATCTGTTTCATCATTTATAGTTTTTATCACATCATATAGCATAACTTTCACATGAGAACAAAGGTCATTTTAAAGCAAACTGTTGTTCTAAGGTAACTTTTAATTTGAGGACTAAATGTAAATTGCTATGGTGAATGCACGTTAGGTCACTAAAACAACGGTAGCTAAACTCAGATGTGACCTAGCAACCCAGGTGTTCAGGAAAAGTGCTGTTAACAGTAAGGATTGATGATCTAATCAAACTGTCACACTCAGATCCTCAGCAGGGTGGTTGGAGGGGAGGTGGAGGAGGATAATATTCAGAAAGCAAGCACATGCTTAGTGTTACTTTAAATTGATGCTGACATTTTCAATTGTAAAAAGAAATTTTTTCCTAAGTAATATAGGAAACAACTCTCCTAACCTTCCGGAGGATATCAGATAATCAGAGAGCTTGTTTTGCAAAAGCCAACTTCTCAGATGTGTGCCTTTATGAAATACGAACTATCAGACATTTTAGAGATTCAAGATGATAGCAAGTATTTTAATGCTTTTCTTTTACTTAGATAGGCATAAATCAGTACTTAGCTAACTCTGCACAAACGCACTTGCTATGCATATACCATAAAGTAAAATAATTATCAAACCTATCTATTTCTGCTAGTACCTCTATGCTTTCTGCCCTCATCCTGTCTCTTGACTATATCACTAAATACTCGGAAAACTGACAAGCAAAAACGTCAGCAAGTGAGCAAATAAGATGAAATTTCAGTGGTCTAAGAAACCGATTCAGCACTGCATTTTTTTAAGTATTAACATCTGCCTACTCTCAGGTTGCTTAAAATTAAGGGAATACAGAATTCCCATGTTGTAGAACCAAAATAATGTAGAAACAACGCTTACGTGAGTTGGTCCATGAGTGATGAAATCACACGCAGTTATAAATGGGTAACACTGACTTCACAATCAGTAGGACTCCTTAACTTTTTCAATTAGCAGCTGGAAGGAAACCAGCTTAACATGTCAGAAACTAGGCAACTATATTGCTTTAGTCACATGCAGGAGCCATTTTCTGCACGAGATTTGAGGTGGCCATTTACAGCCATATGGCATCTCCATACCCCTCTCAGACAAAAATGGCCTCTTGATGAGAACTTGCATGGAAATTTTCAGGAAGCCAACAAAGGACTGGGCTTTTGGTGCCTTCACCTTGAATCTGCTTGGAGCACTATGAATGCACAGCATAACACAGAGTGATGGTGGTCAACAAAAATATGGCCCTGGATCTGAAATGCTAGAAATTATCTCTCATTTGTCTACAATGAGCCATGTCTTATATAAATGGTACAAAACCAATAATTCATTTTTTGAAGGGTACTGTCAGTGAGCTACAGGCGTACAAACACAAGCAGTTCAAACATGATAAGTGGGAGCAAGGTTTTCTTATGTAAAATGATGCATCTGCTTTATGTTTACACTTCTATTCGTCTTACAGCTGTAGAGATAGTGAAAGTGAACATCATTCTATGTTGAGAAATCTATACAATACATAAGCATAATGAAGATAGAAAGGAAACTTTAAAATCACAAGTTTCAGACACATCATATATGAAAGTATTAAAGCCCTCAGGAAAGAATAAAAAGAAATGAAACAACTAAAGAAACTCCAAACACCGAAATGCACTTTCACTTGTGTACTATACTGGTAGAATTTCTGCAAATCAGTTGATCAAAAATACAGAAACAAAGTCCTAAAAATCTTCAATAAGTACCAATGATAAAACTATTTCATTTCATCTCTCCTTTCCCTGTAGCTGTTGCATTCCTTCCACCTGCAGTTATTTTACTAGAACACACAGGTATACAGAAAAATTATGTATCTAGTAGATTGCTTTTATGTTTAAATATTAAGACTTCAGGCATTAAAAATTAGACACAAAACACCCTATGGGGAAAAAAATTTGGAAATCATAAAA
>VZDJ01007755.1:27415030-27464893 GCA_008694505.1 Cyanoderma ruficeps | reverse complement strand
GGAGAGGAGAGGAGAGGAGAGGAGAGGAGAGGAGAGGACCTCATTATTGTATTCCAGGACTTAAACGGCTGCTGAAATGAGGAAAGAGGCTCTCTCTTCACAAGGAAGCACACAGAGAACACAAGAGGCAAAAAATACAAGTTACACTGGGAAAGGTTTCATCTTAACAGAAAAAACATTTATAGCAAGAACAATCATTCACTGGAGCAACTTCCTAAGGGATGTAGCAGAGCTCTCATCACCGGGAATTTTCACTATGTGATTGAACAGTGCTGGATGATCTTCTCTAGGTTCCCCTCCCGCACAGAGGTTGGAAGAGATGATTTTTGGAGTCCCCTTCGAAGCTAGGCTGTCCTATGACTCTACCCACCAGAGATCAGTCCAGAGCACACCTTGCAGGCTTATATTGCAGAAGATTGTCTTTACAATAAAACAAGACCTCCATGTTTCTACTACTTAAGTGTCAGTCAACCTTTCTTTAAAAGGTGATTTTAGAATTGCATTCATGGTACTGTTCACTTCAGAACATGTTTCTCCAGGATTTTCTTTCTATCTTGAGATGCTGAAACTAAAGTAAACCTGGACAAACATTCATGCTCAATAATTATGCAGCTGCTTTGGCTGCAGAAAAGTAGTCCTGATGGCATCGTAACTTGATGCAAGAATTATGAAGCGTGTGGCTAAAAAGTAGAAAGTAAGCATCTACCATCAGTCATATATAGCATTTGCCACAGAACTTCTGTTTTCACTTCCAAAGTTTACGAAATACTCCTCTTGATTCTTCAGAATGTATGGAAAATATTTCATTGCAGCATGATCAAGAGATGATGTTTCCCTTTCCTTTACAGTCTTCTCAGTAAGTATGTGTGTTGCATTATATAGACTGATCAAAGCTAGAAGTCATGTTATCACCCAAGACATGGAACGTTTCACATCTGTGACACAACATACAACCCTCAAAGCAGTGTAACACAGACTGCAGAACTGTCTGGAGAGGTCCCTTGCTACCAGTCCCACCCAGGTGAAAAGGGATCTAGAGATATATTGCCATCCTAATTCTTACCCTCTTGACCTACATGGTTGCCTTACACAGTGGAAGCAGCGAGTCAGGACATGCAACTGGAACAACTTACTTTCAGCTGACTGCAACAGAGGAGGGATCAGTTTGCAGCTTACAACTTTTTGGCTGATGGCATGCAACAAGGAACTGTGTTTTCCTTGGAAACAAACCATTGTGAATTACAGCTGGCACTTTCAGCAACTACCCACACTGTCTTCCACAGATTCACAGAGAATGTTAGCATACGCCTGCTAATGGAACTAATAACCTGTGCTTTAGACAGTGCTTGATTGTTTATGAATGTGAGATCATCATTTATGTCTTGTTGTGATGCTTAAAATTAACCAAAGGTGCTCACTGTGGGCAGCATGAATCCCATTAGGTACTCCCTCTATTTTCTAACCATATCAGCTAAGCCTTCACAACAGGAAGACTGTTGCTGATGACAGAAATTTCCAAAACATCTCACATACCTAGCAATTAAAACAAACTTATTTCAGGTTGCCCTTCCTTCTTAACTAAACTCTAATATTGCCAGGATTTGATAGGAAGAACAAATAATGTGCAGTAGCAAAATAACTTCACTCTTTTACAGTCCTTCACTTGTTATTTTTCTTTGTGAAAAGATTCTCAAGTCATCACTTCTCTTTGTGATAGCAGTCTTCAAAAGCACAAATGTCTGCCTAGTCATAATTTCTTTGTAGCAAAGCAAATGCATATGATGTGTATGCAGACAGCAAACCATAAGGAAAGCTGTGAATTTACAGCACATCTACTTCCAGTACCTGAGGAATCACAGGTAACCCCAATGGCTTCTTTATGTTCCTCGGTCAGCTGCAGACAGAGAAAAGCACTCAGCCAGCAAGTGATTATGGAGCCTGTACCTATGGAACCTGTTTCACACCCTGACACAGTATAGAACCAGAGAAGAGCTGAACACCAAAAAGAAATACTGCTTGTAAGGGTCAGATAAGTCTCCAAAACATGGAAAGCTGAGCATGCAACTTAGGCAAAAACTTCAGGTCCCAAACAGTGCTAATACTGAGTCTTTTACACACATGCATCCCTTCATCACAAACTTCCAAATAGTAAATATTTCAAGAAAAAGCTCCATTCCTTTTCTTAGGGCATTTCCAAAGAATGATTACGTAACTCTCCAAGACCCTTTTAAAGAAAAATGCAGAAAATAATCCATTAAGTAAAGCTTTTCATTCCTATCCAGTTAACCTAGTAGTGTTGGGTTTCAGCCGAAAAGCTCAAACTCATTTGCAAGAAGCAGTAAAAGGTGATGACAAAGCTAGAAGGCAAGACTCAGCACATCACCTTCTGGTATTACAGGTAGCCTCTTGTCCAGTGAATCCATATGTACTGCCAGTGCCTCTAACTGGAACCCCTTTGTGAGACAGCCACATACAGAACTCATTCCTTCAGAACACGAGCAGGTTACTACAAAACAATCACATCCTAACCCTCACCCTCTGAGTCTGCATGGTTGACTTATGCAGTGGAAGCAGAAAACTGGGGTGTATGACTGGAACCACGTCCTTTCATATGGATGTACGGCACATCACTTTGTGACTTCTGCCACTTGTTTACCCACAATTTTCTGTATCATCAAACTGGATCTTTTTACTTTGCAGGGGTAGCATTACCCAAAACAGGATTATCTAATAGCCACTATCACAAATTTCTCTACTCAAAGAAAGAAAAATGCTTCAAAAGAAGAACAGTTCAGTTAAGTAAAAGAGAGTTGTATTGATGGTCTTGATACCCTTCCAGTTTTACATTCAAAATGGAAATATCAGGACATAGCAGCTGATTACAAGACAGTTTTCTAAATAATATACAGAACATCAACCCCAAGTTCATTTGTCCTGGCTCCTTTTCTTCCAGACCTCAACAATCCCTTCCACTGATGTACCTACACTCTTGTCTATTTTATGCTATTTACATATTCGTAGAATTTAATATTCAAAAATTTAGATGGGCTTATGCAAGCACATGAAACAACTGGCACCTAGGAATTTCCTCTTTTTACTTCAAAGCGTAAAAAACACACAAATTTTAGAAGTATGTTGTATTCCAACATTTTTTGACAAAGCATTTCAGATGTATTTAGGTTGCTATTACACAGCTATAGCTCCTGCTCTCAAGTTGAAATCACTGCACAATTTTTTCAATCAATCAAGGTTATTTGAAAATCATATGATCTTTATATGATGTTAGGAGCACTGTAACACTGATGCCATTCTTAAAGCACATGAAAAATACCAGCACCTTGCAAAACCAAATATATTTTAATAACCTTTACAGGAATTGTTTTATAACAGATATTCCAATGCAGTGACTCTGCTACCAGTAACTTTCTATATATGAATGATTCTGTTTGATTCAGAAGGATTACTCATATGTAAAGTTATTTCAGAGGCAACTCATTATTTAAAATTCATAAGGAAGATGAGGTAATTAAACAACTATAAAGGTTTTTCTATGGCTTTTTCTTATGTAAAAGAATTTTTTAAACAGATGTATCAAATAGAACTCTAGTTAAGAAAGAATCATAAACTATAAAATGTATATTTTTTCAGTACTAATGGTGCCTCTAAAAAATCTTTAAAGAATATTTATGTGTATTTTTCATACAAAATAATTTCTAAATCCAGAGTTGCACTTAACAGTGGCAGAATTCAATCTCACTGATGAACGACTTAGTGAATTTATTTTTACTTTCTTGCTCATATTTTTTTGTGTGTTTATGTATATATCTTAATAGTGAAACATCTATTTCTTCTGTGTTCTGACACAATTTACACCTAAGTAAAGTAATGATGTAACAGAAATTAGAACTTGGCACCATTAACATTACTGACGCATTCACCTTGTCCTCAACCACAATGTCTCCTAGACACAATAAAGGTGTAGCCAAAGATTTATCCTGCCAATAAGATATAGTTATAGGTCCCATGAAGATTACTGACACTGAAGTACCAAATATGTACTGGCCTTGGACTTAGCAGATAACATGCCAGTTTTGAGACACATTCAAGTTGACAATAAATCAGTATCACAGTTCCAATAACAGGAAAATATACCTTAGAGGAATTCTTTCTGTTAAAACATTACACTTTTGAGTAAGCTATTAAATGGTAATGATCATAGTGGACTAGGCAGTAGGGTGTTTTGTGTGTGAAATGTGCAGACATTTTACTATAAGTTCATTTTCTAAAAACTTATGTGATTTTCAACTGCACAGTATTTTCCCCTTAAATCAATTTTGTCTTTAAAAAAAAGAAATAACCTAAACAAAAGATGTTTTAGTAGCGATTTCATTATGAATTATACTCTTCTTCAGTATCCACCCATGAAACACTTCCAAAGCCTCCATAGCTCCTCCCTTTTGTGCATAAAAAAGCCCAAGAGTGATGGAAAGCTAGAGAGAGCAAGGTGCATAAGTTAAGTGCTGCTTAGTAAATTGTAAATGTATTTTTTCTCCCCCTTGTCAGAACTATCTCAATGCTTACCACCAGCAACTCCATTCTAAGGAGTTTGTTAGAAGGGCCTCAATTTCTTGGGGTGTATGGGTTATAACTATTTCTTTCAAGCACCCTTTTGAACTTCTTTTCAATTTTCTGGTTTTGATGATAGTCATGCTGACAACTTTTTTTGGTCCATCAAATTCTGTAGTACAATTACATGAATTTACTTTTAATAAATTACCATCTTTGCATATATCAGTCAAACCATGAAGACTAAACACTTGCAAATAAAATGCATTATTAATTTAATTGTCACAGCCTATTTAGCTAGCTTCTATTAGTATTTGCTATAATATGCAACATATCAGAGGGCAGAATCAAATTCAAAACATAAGAATAAACTGATTATTTTGTCCTAGAGAAATTAAAAAATAGCAAGCTTGCAAAATTATAATCAAGGCATTAATGTTTTACATAGGTAAGAAAACTACGTAACTTAATTTATAATATGGTTATGCCCAAAGTGATGGTTTAACATGCAGCAGAAGGATTTCTTTGGTTCCTAAAGCCATTAAAAGGCATCAAACTTTCTCATAATAGGAGAGGAAAGGTGGAAAGGAAGGCAACTGTGGTTTGGTATTTACTGCAGTAGTTCATGTGGCTTAAACATCCCCCATCCCCAGTGAGGGACTGCTCCTAGAAATTTATATTGTTGTTGTAGCTCTGCCACTACTGTTTGATGCTGCTCTACATTAAGCTGAAGTGCCACCTGAAAAGGTGTTGTGGAAAGGAAATACTCAAAAGATGGATGAAGAAACTGTGAAAGAAGAGGGCATGAAGGCACTCCAACTCCACCTGCCTATGCTGGAGGCAAAGCCTCCCCAGCCGTGCAAGCAGGCGGGACAGGGAGGCTGCAGGCCTCAGCAGGGCTACTCTGCTCCTTGGGCAGCCAGGGCCTGCAAACCTGCCACCCTCCTCCTCCTCCTCCTCCTCCTCGTGCCATGCTGGTCAGCCAGCCAGAAAGCCTTGAAGGAATAGGGGAAGAAAAGGGGAAAACGGCCACAGCCGAGAGGCTTTCAGAATGAAACACCCGAAGAAAAGCCAGCAACAACTGATTTAGTTTATAGCATCCCGCTTGTTTAGGAATTCATTTCAAGATGATCAACACTGAAAATATGCCTCTCAGGCTAAGATACTATATTTGGAAATCTATTGCATGTATCCTTTATTGTGCACATATTCACAAGGGTAATACAAGTTATCTCTACATTGTATTTATGATGACTGTACAGTAAGTACCCCCTTGTAAAAGAATATATTGGCATTGAATGCTTCCAGTTATAAAATAAGCCACCAGAGCAAAACACTTTGTAATTGTTGTGCTATGACAAGAGATAACCAACATAAACTTTATTATGATATCTGCTTTGATGAAACTGTAATTGTTTTTTCAATGCATCATTGTGTATTTTAGATTAAATGGAATATCTCAAAACTCTTGAATAATCACATGTTAGGGAAATTTTGGTTAAGCCCTTTGTAGAGGAAATCTCCTTAAAAATAAAAGCACCACTTAAACCTGTGCTTAGTCAAACTAAGACATATATGGGGTGTTAATTTTAAACCCTACCCTTAGGTCCCTCTGTGATTTAAGTGTGACAAACTTGTGAGGAATGGGTCTAATTGCTCACAATTTCCATTGTCTTTAACAAGAAATGAGCATGGCTCAGGAACAGTTTTGCTGTGCTCTCCTACAGCTCCTATCATTTATTTTCCTCTTTTTTCATATCAAAACCAGAAAATACTCTTTATTTATGAAAGGCTACCCCCGAAGAATGAGTTACAAGGCAGTAATACTTGAAACAGTATCAAGCATCCAGCAATGAACACCTCCATCTACCCAGGCTGAAAGAGAATATGCCATCTTTTGGCTATCCAAAACACATCAATTTTCTAGTTGGCCCAAAGATTCAGTGAAATAGCAATAGCTAAGCCACAATGTGCCAAATAAATCAGAAACAAAATCTGTTTATCTGCAAACACAGTGCCACTGAGTTTGTAAAACACAGTTATATTGTAAAACACATAAAAAATAACCTGCTTGCAAACAAAGTTGGAGAATAAGTAGCTGTGTACAGATTGAAAAAGTAAATTAATTAATTTTAAAAATAGTGAATATGCCAAATCTCCCTTCCTGCCCAAGAACATTTGAGGAAACTTTCTTTTTCATTCCTCTATGGCTTTGACCTCTTAGAGAGTAATTTTATAAACCTATGACCATCAAGGCCAGCAAGAAAAGAACAAAAAGGGAAAAAAAAAAACCCCAAAATTTTGATTTTGTACTGAGAGGGATATTTACAACTACAAAATTTTTGACAAAATAATATCACCTGTCAAAAAAAAAGCCCCAAAAGGTGCAAATCCTACACTTTTTACATGGAATTTCTTTCTACAGACGTCATTTCTTTCTACAGACAGCACCATGACATCAGAGCACTTAAACATGTTGGATCTCCCTTGGAGTTGAAATAGAAATCCAGATGGCTTCATTGTGGGTAAGTTAAACATTCTAGGAAAGATCTCCACATAGTGTATAAGATCCAATGAAAAAGAATTTTAAAGCAGTTTACCTTTCTTTGGGTGTGCCAACTCCATGTTTGCCCAGTAAATGAGTATTCAAATGCTTCTTCATCACAAATGCCACCCTGTCAAATGAAGAGCAAATGACAAAGATCGTTTTATTAAATGGGTTTTTTTTCTGTTTTGAGCATGCACTAGAACATATTTCAATAAAGGCAATCCTTAAAAAATCCCTCCACTGCTAGGATGTGACTTAGATTGGGGAATCCATTCTGTAACAACAGGCTTCCCTCATTTTGCAGCCCCTTGGCTTTTTCTCTTACAAGTCCCAACCATACATCATTGGACAAAGAATGGAAAGCCTGTTTCTGCTTCCCTTTGCAAATTAGAATATCTCACACATTATACTGATAATATAATCTATTTTACCTAAAGAACACTCTCTGACGTTACAAAGTAATACAGTTTTAGTTACACCTTTGAATTTATTTAAGCCTAATGGGCCTGTTCTGCAACCTTCCTTCATACAGGTAGTTCTCCATTGTTTTTAATGAGAAACATGAAAAAACAGCAAGATAAGATGCAAGATATCACTGCTTATGCCTGGTCAAACTTCATTGTATTAATTATTTAAAGAGGTACACACAGAATCAAATTAATAGCCTTAGTTATTTTATAGCCTTGTGAAAAAAAAGGATGAAAAACGTGAATCACATGTTCATGAATACACTGTGAGCAGGAATATTGTTCAAACTGGCAAGACATTCTTCAAAGCACCAACAGCAGCAACAAAATACATACTGCCTGGCATCATGTTTCTACCAAACCAAACACAGATAATTTACTTTAATTTTGGTGACATACGTAATGAAACAGATAGAAGCCTATCAAGTACTATTCTTCTGCTGATAAGACCATAACATCAATTTAATTATGTCATGTGACTGCTTCAAACAATTTAGATATCAGACTGAAGCTTCAAACTAAAACGGCTCTCTCGATAAGCAAAAATTTTACTGCTGCAACTTTCAGTGTGAAAAGGGCTTGCAAACATTTTTGTTAATTATGTATTACAGCTGTCCTTCATAAAGTTAATTACTAATAGCTGAAAGGCAATAGAGTCTATTTGCATATGTACATGAAAGGCATGACATATGCAAAAATATGATTTTAATTAGCATTCCATGATATGAAGGGCTACAAATCAAACTGGCATGTTATAAGATTTTTAACATTAAACGCTGAATTCATCTGGACGTGTTTGCAGTAATGGACAATGGAAGGACTGTAAAACACCAGCACTATGGGGTATAACAGCCACAAAAGCAAAGACACAGTACTTTTCCTTTACAATTATGTTAATTTAGCTTTTCCATGCCTGATCTTCTTTGGGCACTTGCACATTATTACAGGGAACCTCTCTTGTGCATCCCTTAAGGTATAAGAATATAATACTGTCTTATTTAAATGATATAAATTTCCTTATTTTTTACAAAAAATACATTTAAAAAGTATCCTAAATACTTTTCCCTACCCAACTTATTAGTATGGCATCATAACCATTACAACTGTGAATAATCTATTACACCGTTACCACCATTACTATGCAAGTGCCATCAAAATTACTGTACATAAGGAAAATAATTATAAAAAAATTAAAAAATATGTTTTAATAAAAGCATAAGGCATACAAAATGAATTTCCCTTGCAGAAATAGTATTTCCACACAGCTGTGGAAGATACCAAATATATTTTCATTTAGTAATACCTGTATTTCCTGTTACAAACTTCCATTTCCCCCTTCTCTAAGAGAAAAACAAACTCAGTGAAATTACTGTGAAAGAGCAATGTGCAATCAGACTTGTAAAGGGATATTTTGCCATTTGCATGGAATATAAGATCCCCACCAGGTATACAATATTTCAGGGAAGCACTTTTTGGTTTCCGAGCCTGTTTAAAGCTTCCAAACAGAGGCTGACCATTGCATATACCACACAACTGCAGGGGGTAAAAACAGACATACCTTTCTGCAAAATCAAAGACAAAAGCACTGGTAATAACATGAAGCAATTAATCTTGCATCCTGCCTCTTCTCTGTTGCATCTATGTTCTAGCAACCATTTTGCTGCTGTTACACAGCACAAATAGAATGAACCCTGACTCAGTTCGTGTCTCAGCACCTGCTAACATTTTACACTTTTAATGTAAAGCTTGAAGGCTTCAGACTTGAGGAGTGCACGATGCCTCAGTGCAAGTCTGGAGCACTCTGCATAGCTCAGGGCCAGCTCCCCACCTTAGAGAATCAGACTTTAAAAATAAAAGCAGAGTTGCTATTTTCATGAGAAATTGAGAACAAGATTTATAAAATTGCCAACAGAGACAGACATTATTAAAACAAGAGGCAAAGTCTAAACAAGTTTGTTTGGATGCTGAATTTGAAGACCACCCATTAAAACAAACAAACAAACAAACCCATTGAGAGAGACAAGTGGAAACTATTTGGTTTTGTTTACTAAATCCTGCAGGTGATTTTCAGAGAGGTGGTAACAGTGTTTGCTGGCTTTACAAAAAAACCACAAAAAATGTTTTCCATACACTCAGTAACTCTACGTTTCAAACTAATTAATGGTTTAGTAGTCAAAAAATAATGGGTTTATCTACACTATTTACCTCTGCTGAGGTAAATCAGTTATTCCCAAGCTACTGCTAGAATAGACATGACCTTGGCCTTTTAAATTAATCTTAAGAGAAGTTTGACTGGCATCTATAAGGACTCACCGAGTGAATGCTTTTAATTACTGCATTGATATATGTTCAATTCAAAAGGAATCTTTCCATCGGCAATTAGTAAGCACCAATTCAGGCTTTACCAAATTTTTCATTTCTTGTTTTTAATTCTAGTGGAAGTATAAACAGTCAGATGCTAAAAACTAACTAGTTTCAGGAGCGCATTAAAAGGCAGTAGAAAAAACCTGTAAATGCAATACTCTACTGTTTCAAATATGTGCAAACCAGGCCACACTAGAGGCCTGGAGCTGGTTTTACAAACTATTAATCTGGACAAATTCATCCTCAACCCACATGAAGACAAGAAGTCACACAGCCCAGCTGCTCTCCTGTGGGTCAGGTCTGGACAGGCAGAAATGTGTAGCCTATACATCCAAGTGATGACTGGAAGCTCCCTTCATTTGGTAGGAAGACTACTAGGAGCCTCCTCTCCTAGTGGAACAAGGTGAGTTAGGCAGGATTTCTTTTGCTGGCTGGAGCATTATGTTGGGTTAACTTTTTTAGTGATTTTCAACTACTCTGGCTTCAAAGCTAGCTACATCCTCAGTCATACACTCTATGTTGAAACTACAGGATAAATTAAAGACAAGTTGAAAAATTACACAGAGCTTTAGAATAGCATCTTCATTCCCTACAGACAACTTTTTGCACGCAAACTGTAGATAAAATTACTTTTAATCATAAATACATGAGCACCTTTCCCAAAAGAAGTTTGCAGAATATTCTGTTTTCCTTTTAGAAGAGTTGTGTTTTGTACGAACGTGACCATTCATATTCCATGGCAATCTTCAAATAGTATTTGGACTCTCTCTCAGAATGTCTGTAACTGATTTAGGAGCCTCTATAGACTTGTCTTCAGTTATAAAAGCACATTTTAAAGTACAAAAGAAACAAAAGGACTTCTAATTCTGGGAATAAAGAAACATATTGGACAATCTTAACTTCTGTTTTTTATTCTAGTGTAATACAAATTTTTCAGCATGTACAATGTTTATCATCACAGTACCCAAGGAATAGAAATAATCTGTCATGCATTGTCTGTTTTCTATGTTCTCTGTGGGGAGAGAATTGTTCTCTGTGAAGTATCTTGCTTTGAGAGGGGAAAAGATTCTAAGTTTTATTATGTTTTGAATCCATAATAGCTCTTTCCTTTTGAATATGTACATCATTAGCTTAGTGAAAAGTCTTAAAAAAAACCAAACAAAAAACAAAAAAAACCCAGAACCAAACACACACACAAACCAAAACAAGCATTCTGGACCATAAAGTCATGAAACCTGTTATTCCCTGCATCTTTACCAAGTGCTCAGCCTTGGCCTAATTCCAAGGAAGGAGCTACATCTTACCTCTACCAGAAAGTCACTTGAAGCCATGGTGACAGACCAGTCATTTTCTAACTGCACATAACTGTTGAGGAGGACCAGCACGGGAATTTATTTTTGTGGGACTCTACAAACAAGGTATCGAGCAGCTGAAGAGCAATTTTAAATCACTTCTCAGTGGATACATTGCTCTCTGCAACTGCTCTTGGAGAATTTATCTTACAGACAACAATGTTCAATGACAGCAGAAAAGTCCAGGAGAATAACAATGAATATCTAGCCTTTATTCATATTCTCAATATCCTTTACATCTCCTTTAAACTGTCCAAAACCTCTTTATACACAAATTTAACTCTGGGAATACAGGTAAGCTAGTGCATAACCCAAGTACATAGGATGTTTTTAAAAGCTGATTGAGAGCCTTTAAAAAAAAACAACAAAATCAAGCCCATAAACAAATCCAAGAATTTAGTGCTTTGTTTTAGCATAAGTTTCAGGCACATAGAAAGGATAGAATGTTTTACCATTTTGGATGAATCAGTCGGGAGATCTGACAGCATCAAGGAATAAGAAGGAAAAGGATCTCAAACTTTTATACATCATCACAGAATACAATGAAATAATACATTATCCTGTTCACATCAGGTTTTGTTTCTTGTGATCTGTGCTTGAATTTCTGTCCTTGCATCTTCACACGAGGCAAGAAACCAGAAAATCAAGGCAAGCTTCACAGATGATGCCAAGAAGGGGGACAGGGATACGTTCAGGCAAGTAAGTAACAGTGTGGAATATATGGTTCTTACCATCTTAATGAAGCATTCTTGTTCTTACTGTGTCTTGAAAAACATTGGAAACCCTAATGGTTTGTAGTTGGATCTGTGGTTCACATGGAGCCATGCCAACAGGGGTAGCAACCAGTAGGAGAAAGAAATAGGGCATTTTCTCAAGAAAGACCAGGAGCCACATATTTCGGAACATTCAATAAAACTGGCATATGTCATCACAGATTTTTGCAAGCACTTGAGTTGTGCATGTTCTACTCATAAAAGCAGAATTTCACACATTCAAATCAGCATTCAGTCAAATAGTATTTAAACAGTGTACATGAACTAAAAAACTTCAAGTTTTTAAATTCTCCAAATTATATAAAAAGTTGCTCCCCAGATCTCATGTCTCCACCAGGATTTTGTATTCAGCAGGTTAGCTTCAGGAACAAGAGCACAGAGGCAAATGCAGAACTGTCCAGAAAGCAATGGTTTTCTATAAACGAGCAAGCTTTTCTTTCCATGCATCAAAAGTCTAAATTCCTGAGAATTTCTTCAAGTCCATCATTTGTGGATGTTTGCCGATTCTGAAGGGTCCAGACTGGGGCTCTGATAACTCTCTTGCATGACTGCGCGCAAGGGACTCAATTTAAAAGAAAGTATCTGGCAGGGCAGAGTCTGGTGTGGAAGATATCCAGTAGTCTGAAAGGCTTCATGCCCTTTGTGACAAGATGTCAGGTTCAAGTAAATATCTGGCAGGGTGAAGTCTAATGTAGAAAACATCCAAATATCTGAAAAACTTCATGCCCTCTATGACAGGATGTCAAGTCCTAGAACCCAGCACAGGATGGATGGGGTTTTCTCCAGACTCATTTACTAGCCAAAAGAAGAAAGTCTTATTACTTCCAAATAAAGGAGATGGTTATTCTTTGTAAGTTAAAAAAAAAATCAATAACATTTCAAAAGGTTAACAAGCCATGTGTGATCATGCCTCTGCGATGCTGTGCCACGCTGCCTTCTACTCCCTGCTGACCCCATGTGTCAAAGAAGGATATGGCTGCTCTATCTTGCACCCTCACCAGCACTGCTAATTAAACTGGGAAGAAAACATATCCATCCGTTCACATCGTCGAGTGTGTGTAACTTGGCAGAATGGAAAATTCAAAGTTTTCCTCTTGAAAAGAGAGACCAAAAGAGGTAAATGAAGACAACTTTGCCATCACTAACAAGACAAGAATCCAGATTACCATGGGAAGATATGGGAATTCATGGAACCTAAAGACCAACATAACTTTTGAATTTCTGAGAATTACCAGCCTTTCTGCTTCAATTTTGAGTGGTTTTTAGGGTGTTTACAATTTTCTATGCAACAACCAGGTATGTTTCTTAATTATTTATATTGGCTTCTTTTCCATGGAGAAGTTTTGCTACTGAAGTTTAAAACCCAACATTTTCAAGTGGTTTTTGTATTACTATGAAATCGTCAACGCAATGACTACAACCTTTTCTTCTAAAAACCTCATCTCTTTTTTACTGCTACTTGTAACAAGCTAGCAATGAAGCCAAGCTGCCCAAAAAATAAAGACAACAACTTGTATTATCAGAACACCTGCACACAGCTAGCACCCAAGGCAGACTTGAGTATCACAGCAGCTACTCTTCCTGCCTTGCTTTGAACAGGATGACAGACAACAGGATTGTCAATGTGCTGTTCAATGACCTGCATCAATCTCAAGAATAATTTACTGCTATATCAGACAGATCATTATGGATGAGTTGCACGCTATCAATCAATCAATCGACTGTGTTGTTCCTGCATATTCCTGCATCTATCAACCAGAAGAGAGAGACATCCCTCAACATATTCTTGTTGCTCTCTTCCACCTGTCTGCTGTTCTCAAGACAGCAAAGAATTATTGGCCCCATGTCCATAAAGTAGTAGCAACTGGCACAATTATCTCCTCTTACATATTCTGGCACAAGAGACCTGGGAACAAAGAAAGAACAAACTAAATAAAAGCATCCTCTACTGTTCCACTTAAGCCTATCTTGCCATGCAAAGTTGTTGAGCCTTCTCACCATCCCACTCTTAAGAGACATTTGTTATAATACAAACCATCCAGGACAGAAATTTAGTCTGCTATTGCAAGGACTGTGGCAAAAAAAAAAGGAATTCACTGGCAATATTCATATCATTTCCTCCCCCATGAGTGAGCTCACTTACCTGTGTGGCCCAGGTAAGTTACTTATTTTGTAACTGAAATCAAAAAGGTTTCCTGCAAGTTAGTTAAGGGTTCATTATGAAGTTTTTTGATTTGAAGGTATTGTGTAATACTGTTTTATTTTAAGCACAAAAAGTACCTTTCAATGACACCTGCATAAATAAGCCACGTCCAGCCAGTGATAATTATTATTAACATAAAAGTGAGTTGAAACTTAAGAGAGGAACTGTGAACTTTTATATTTGAAGATACAATAACAAGTGTTAACTGTAAATAAACAATTGGCACTCTGCTTTTCTGCTAGAGGAGCAAACTTAAAATAGCTAAACATTGACAAAACCTTTAAAGTCAGGTGTTCGCACTGTTGGAAAATCATCTTACAAATATATGAGAAAATTAGTGCCACTACAAAAAATGTTTGTTTCAATATTCAGAGAAGTTAATGAATGTTAAGTGATAACAGTAGACAGCAGCAGTACGTAATTAGATTTCTAAACACATCTTACCAAATCACTTCTAAGCTAAAAGAATCACATGTTCTATTAATTTTCATTGGTTATTGAGCATCTGTAACTGTCACCTCTAACAGGTGTTTGGTAATCTAACAGCTGCACAAAGTGCTAAAAAAAAAAGAAAAAAAAAGGAAAAAAAAAAAGAACAAGACAGAATCACAATATGCTTTCTCTAGCGCTTCTATCAACCTCTCAAGTCTACCACAATGCAGAACCTTTCTTCCTAAAGTCTGAAATGCAACCCTAGGTTTGGTGTTGGGAGTGCCTTGCATTTGAGAGAGATTAATACAAACATCCAAAACCAGGACATCACCAGAAAACACACTTGCCATGCTAAATGAGGCTGCAGAAATGCTTAAAACATAACTGAACATTTACATCTGTAAGCACTGTGATCCAGATTAGTGCTTTACCAACCTTGCTACCAAGACACAGTTTATGTCTTTTCTCTTTTCATGATTTGTATATCCAACATTCTCATAACTCTGATTCCTCATTTTTTCATTTTTTCCACTTTCTTCAAACACTGGCTTGTCTTCCTACTTATGATACAGTCCATTTCCTAGCACGCTTAGGACTTCAGATAAAGAATTTGATGCAGTAGGCATCAGTACCACATATCATCATTTAGCATCTGGAAAGCAAAGCAGGATAAACAAGCTAATATTTGAAGGCAGAAATTCTTCAAAGTAGAGCCCATCTTTTGGGTGAGTCAGGCGAACCACATCTCTAGGTGCCCTGAGAGGAGTTTTGAAATACTGCACTTTGTGTAGACAGTTTGTAAAGAGCTTCCTAATGATCCCAAGGAGCAAACTCTGCACCTTTTGGAAGTGCAAGAAACAGACCATAAGACTATCTCAAAATAAGGATGTTCCAATGACTTCTACTTAAAAGTAGACTTGATAGAGCCAAACAAATATATTTAATATTTTGCTATTCCTAAATGAAAAGTCGCTTTTGATGTTCCTTCTTCCTGACGGGTCAGAAATCACACTGCAGACTGAATTACCAGGTTTATGCAGAGCTTCTACAGGAAGAGCTATCTTGAGAATGAAAGTCTCCTCATCAAAAAAATCTACTGTTGCCTGTCTTTAAAGGAAATCAAAACAAATCTAAAGATAGTTGATTTGTCAACTAGAAAACACATAGGGCCTGCAGTAGCAGTGCCACATACATAACTCAGTCAATTCTGCAGCTACAGTGCCTGTGGTCTTTTGCAAAGTTGAGAGGTACCAAGAAAGAAATGAGATGAATAAATTGGTCACTATCTGATGACTGAACTGCTCAGAAGTCATACACAATCAGAAGACATACACAATTTTTATTGACAATTTCCCCACAATTTGAAATGCTGCTGGTGATAGATGGTGGCTGGAGCGAAGACTCTGCAGTCTGCTTGATCTGTGAGAGTAGTGAGAATGTTGCCCTAGGTCTTTGCTTGACATAGAAAAGCAAGTGCTGGTTGATTTGTTTATTCCCGAGACCTAAACTCAGCTGTAAAACACATCCTTTTTGCCTTACATCCAGGCATTCCACAAGACTGTTTGACTTCAGGTAGAAAGCAAAATACTTCAGAATATCTTTTTGCCAAAGTAGCTGCATAAAAATAGTAAATCTATGACAGCAAGACCTAATCTGTAACCATCAGTAGTACCATTCACATGCATGAACCTTTAACAACAGGCTGGTCAAATCAGAACTGACTGGCTCCAGCCAAAGAAATAAAAAGGCTATCATGTGGATCAGATCGGTTTCAGTCCACAAAAAATGCCTCTAATACTTTTATCCCCATAAATATGTTTAAAGCACAAGGATGGTTCCAGCTTTCCTTGTCCAAGGGCTCTTGGGCCTGGCCATTGCTACCTCAGGGACTAAGAACCACCTAATACTTGACAAGCATGTCTGATTAATGTTTGATTTTTCTTTGTTGGAAGACATCTTTGTTATTACTTGAGCATTAAGTAAAAGCTCAGAGCTTTCATTTTCAACTGGCATTTCAGTGTCTGCAGATATTCCCATTACAGCCAGGCCCAGCTCTTCCCAAAAGTGAAGTGTTGCAACAACCTCCTCCTACCACTGAAGAAGGAAGCTGACTGAAGAAAGAAACAGTCTCTCAGAGCAAATCACGATATGCACTCCAGATTGTTAAGCACTATCCAAGTATTACAGACCTACAAAACTCTCTCAAATTATGGCACTGATTGTAGAGGATGCTGAAGATATGAAGAGCAGCACAGAAGCCTATCCAAGTAAGAATTCCAGGTGTAACAATGGTGTTACTCCGCTTATCCCATGAGCCAATGCTAACACCTCTCATCACTTCAGTCACATACTCAGCAGGGGAATCACTGAAGCTGCCAAGCAGTCTGGTGTTTCTCAGGTTTTCCTCTGATGGCCAGCAGGAGTCACTTCAGAAATCCAAAGCCAGGACTGAAAAGATTACAAGTACTCACGGGAGATGTAATTGTTATTGAAGAAATAAAGACAAGGAAAAAAAATCCCACTGAATTTATATGGATGTTTTACACACACACACNCACACACACACACACACACATACAAAATCAGCCCACATTCTTGCAGTCCAGTAAGGATGTTGCATGCACTTGGTATGAAGACTGTCATCAGTCTGGAAAAAACACAGGAATATAGATCAGACAAGTCAGTACAGTCATAAAGATGATATCTGTGACACAGCAGAAGATGTTCTCTGGCAAAGATTACTCCAATTCCAGCCAGCATCTGAGATTAACTCTGACCATTTCTGGCCACAAATCAAACATGAGAGATATAGGAACTACATAGGTGTCCAACAGAATTGAGAAAAAAAGCCATCTTTGATCTCAAGGGCCTGGATAAACCTACATACACATGCTGAGTGTATCTATGAAGAGAGAAGTGAAGGAGAAATCAGTGTAGGTTCAAACAAAAGCTTAAGGCATGCTATCTAAAAAAAAGAAGAATTTACAAACTACCCAAAAGTGCAATAAAAGGTAGATATATTGCTAACAGGAGAAATTACAGATCTTCAGTTTCATATAAAAAGTGGCCGATTGGTCCCATAAAGAAACATAAAACATGTCTAAAAAAAAATGTTATTTTTTGAGTATCTTCCTGAAATGAAGTTTCAATTAAAGCAGTTTTCCTTCCTAATCCATGCTGTCATTGCAACCACAGCTCCATAAAGCCTCATCTCAAGTGCCAGCACAAAATGATGGGATTCCACAGGCCCACTTTCAGTAGTAGGGGAATCAGACAGCCCAGGTGACACAGGTACCTACCAACGCACACTGTGCTACTCCATTTTTATTCAGTATTTTGTGACATTTCGATTTTCATTAATGGGTTCCTGTTAGAGCACTAGAATTTAGCATGTTCACAACTGACAGATGTCCAAATTCTCCATATTTCCTGAAGGCCACTTACAACTATGAAACAACCAACCAACATGCAATTCTCTGCTTAGCTTTGTAACGGGATGCAGGTAAAATGGGTCTCACATTGGAGCCAACACACTCCCCCCACAGTTTAATCCCTGACATCCACGGGCCCTGCTGCAGGGATGAGCCACACCAGGACGTTTTGCAGCTGAGAAAGGCCTCAAATTTTAGCTAGTTTAAAAACATTCTGCAAAGATTGAATACATACAAAATGCTTTCACATTTTATATTAACAGAAATAAGCAAACAAAAAAACCCAACAAATTAAAAGGACTGTTGTGTTGCTTGGCAATTTCTTAGATTAGCAGAACTCCTCTCAAAAAAAACCCATTATTTATTACATGAAATGTCTGTACCTGGGCAGACATAGAGACAGAAATAGTCTGATCAGTGTCCAACTTTTATAATACTGAATAGTAGGCAATGTTATGTGCAACACATAGCTGAATGGATGGATGGAATTGATTTTATAAAGGAGTAACAAACAAAATAGTCCAAAATATTAACTGATAAACACATGCTGGGGTGGAAACAGCCTATTATAAAATTACTGTAAAGATCCTCAAACTGTTCAAGGGGAGAAAAAAGTCCAATTTTCCACATAACCTGAGAGCACTGAGTTTTCTGATTATAAGATCCAAGGAACCTGTAAACCCAAGGCTCTAATTTTCTTATGGCGACTGCGTAATATTTTGCAAAGTAAAATTGACTGAGATGGAAGCTATTTTGCATGGTACAGTGGCGATGGCTAACAAATGAGAGTTTTGTGGGCTGAATGTTAGTCCCCTGCCTCATCTGCCACCCCTAATGACAGCAGCCACCTGCTGTTTTATTGTCACAGCTGGAGCCAGTTCACACTCCTTGGTGCTGAGCTCTGCCCATGAGCGCCAAGCTCTCGCCTCGCCTCATTACTTTGATGAACTTTTTATGGTCAGCACCCATGAAGACCTCATCTAGGACTATACAACCTAGATCGGCTTCAGGGAGTGCTTCCAGCTAGCATGAGGTGATAATACACAGTGACACCACGGCTGCTACTGCCTGTCACTTAGGCAAGTCACTATACTTCTGGCTCTACAGGGCCCTCAACAGGTAAAATGCCATGAAATTCTCCTTTACAACCAAGTTCACTCCCTTTCTTTTTACACTGCAATACAGAGAGATCATATCCTCCTGCCAACATTTAGCTTTTCAAAGATAGATATTACAATAAAAAATGTATCATGCTGTTTACTGCATATAACTACAGATGAGAAATCTCTACATTCCTTGAACATAACCCTGTTGCCTTCCTTAAAAAAAGAAAGCAAGCATGAAAACTGTATTACGGCTTGATTAACACCACCAAATAATTACAAGTATATTGCAAAAGAAAGACCATTTTACCTTAAAAGAGCAAAAAGCGCAGAAAGAAAAGTTAAGCCAGTCAAATCAAATTATTGAGGAGATGAATTCACAGTGGAGAATGATACATGTTACTCCCCTCTCACCTAAAAAACCCCACACTAGTAGATATGATATTTTCTGAAATCAAGATAACAACAAAGCAAAGCCTTTTACATCTTTTTCTTTTTCTTAATCCAAACAGCCTGTTACTGTTTTCTGCTAATTTAAAAGCAAATAGAATCATCCTTTCATTTTAATTTTTTTTGTACTAACAAACATTCTGAATCTCCTGAGCTTGTATACAATTTTAAACTTCATCAGAAATTCTTTTATTGATGCATTTAGAGCAAACTGTTTTATGCTTGATCACTGAAATTTAACCCCAGGTTTACTTTCAGCAGCAGAATAATTATTTTGGTGTCAACAGAGCTTTACATTTGCCCATATTTACATATATCATTAAGATTAATATATGTGCTATTAATAATAATTTCATTAACATTCTGAAAACATCAAATAACATTTTGACTTTTGAATGGCTGCAGGCTATTATAAGCCTAAAAACCAGAACATTTTCAGTATTCATTGTGTAGCAATCCAGCTGATCAGTTTTGACAAATTCATGCAATGTTATAAGCCATTAAACTTCATTTAGTTTCACTTAAAAATTCCACCTAAAAATAAAAAGCAACTGTCTTTTTTTGTACAGACAGTATGATTTTCAGCAGTTACCAGCTCCCAGGATCCTCCAAAAAGAAACTGCTGGAGTTTTATTTCTTTTATTGAAATGTTTTCAATTTATCGAGGAGTTTTTGAAATAATATTTTTGAGACCACTGACCTAGCAAGACTTGAAAACCTCTATATGTGTTACAGTGCAATTGAGCTCCTCTTGAGAAGGGACAGCACTGCAGAAACACTGTGCTTCACATAAAATCCCCTACAACAAAAGGAAACTTGAAAATGAGCACAGGTTGTTGCTGAGCACAGGTTATGTTTGTTGCATTTCAGAGAATTTACACATGCCCTCCTTTAGAGTGCTTTTCAAGTTTCACCTAAACTGCAGAAGAAAATAATGATGAAACAAAGATTTCTATTCTGCTAAAAGCTGAGGACCACCCAGACAGTCCTGAAGTATTAAAGAGACCATAAGAACACACAGAACCTTGCACAGTGAGGGCCTAAAATGTATGAGCAATACCAAATATAAACAATGCAAATTTCTCTCCTACTACAATTTCTGAAAGCGCTTGTCTTCTGCACAAGTTCAAGAGAACTTCTTGTGAAGCACCAGTGACAGATAGATCACATCCTTCGGAGAATCCAACAACAGAAGAGAAAATTGCTTTTAGAAGAAAAAGGAATTCCTTTCTTTTGTGTAGATCATGTATTTGTAAAGTGCCTAATTTGTAGGACTCATGTTGTACCCTCAAAAAAAACCCATCAAAAATGGAGCTTGACCAGTGCAGGTTAGATATTATGAAATGGACAAACTGGCTCAGTGGAACAATTAAAGGTTTGAACAGACAATTTCCTAAATGGTGCCAGTAATTAAATAACAATAGCTGATATATATATATATANGATATACAGATATATATATAAATATGTGTGTGTGTGTGTTTCTTGTTTGGTGGGGTTTTTTTTGTTTTTTTTTTAAAGCACAAGTATGTCAGCAGTGGTATGCCTATTGCATGCTTTGTGATATGGCACACTTAAAAAATTTAAAAGTTTCAAGCTTCTTTTTTATCAATCACTAATTCATAAAGAAAATGCTCCAAAACAACAATTAGCTATATATTTATTGTCTTGTTATAAAGAAATTCGTTAAAGGATGCATAGCTATCCAGACTACCTATAGTAGGTAGCTCCCTGTCTTACAAGAAGGTAGCCTGCATACACATGTAAATATTTGGAAATACTTTTCCTTTGTAACACTGGTTTGCCTTGGCATTATGACTGTGTTTTAGACTTGTATTCTAAAATATAACTTCAATTTACCCAGCACTTACAGTTCACTGGTCTGTAATTCTTAATATCCCTCTATTTTCCACCAATTTTAATTTTAGTCGCTGTTATTTAAAGTCCATTTTCCATGCCCTTTCAATTGTGATTTTTTTCCAATGTGACAACAAACCTAAGTGTCATTTCTGATGGTGACTTTCACTGGAATACAAACTTTTTCAAAGAGAAGTTATAGCAGTCAGTATGAAGATGACCTGCATGTGAACAGGCAGTCTGAAGGTGATGGGATTTGTATCCAATTACTAATCCCCTCAGCTATTCAGCCCCCTGAACAATAAATTTCTATAAACTGCTCCCTTAACCCATCACCAGCTGGTCATCTACTCTTTCCAACATTGATGATGAAAAGGGAAACACCTCGCACTTTCTATTATTTAAATCTCCACAGTACACGATGCTTATGAAAATCCTCAGACCTCTTTTCTCATCTAATGAATCCTACAAAAAGAGGAATAGGCATATAAAATTACTTGGCTTAATGTAAATATTCTGTCTTCTCTACTTATTTCAAACACACAAAGAAGATTTCAATGTACATATTTTCCTAGCACTGAATAGAAATAAATGTCGATCCTAAAAAATGGCTAAACTTCTACGCCTGCTGTTAAAGAAAAAGATATCCACGTGAAGGATATCGGAGACGTTGTTGAGGAACTGCTCATCCTTTAAAAGATTATTACCTCTGTAATGCTGCCAGTGCCAGTGTCAGGCTGGGCAATTAGCCAATTAAGTGTGAATAAGAACTGCCAAGAAACTATTTTATTTTAGCCTCAGAATATTTGTGTATCTGTGAGCTGGTGCGTTTGTGTTCATGCATCAGTGGAATCTGGTTGCTCATGCCAGGTTTTCTTATCACACTTTTCTGCCTCCTTGAACCTGTACATTCCTGCAATACAAAATGGACATGTGTCTGCTGATAATGTCAACGTACTTATCAAGGAGAGCTTTTGTATAACTAGATCTAAAGTAGTCTTTGTGTTCATTACCTGACCCTGTCTGTTTACACAAGGCTAGAAGAATGGAAGAATCCAATACTGCAAGCACCTCTAGGAGATGTTAAAAGACAACAGGTGTGGAAGAAATTAGCATCAATTCCAATATTCCTGGCCAAACTCACCTAGAAATCCCATTTTTATATGGCATCTGAAGGAAAGTCTCACTTCTCAGAGCAGACTGGATTCAATGGGGTGCTGAGAGTATCCTGTTAGCTCCTTAATTTAGATCTCATTATGCTTTAGATTCCTGTACATCCATCTAGGAAATCCACTTGGAAATATGAGTGCAAAAATATATCTCAAGCACTCTGACTAGGACTACAGCATAGAAAGTGTGAAGACATAATCAAATTTCTATTTTTTTCTATTTTTCTGCATTTTTTTAATTTTTTTTTTCAGGAGAGGAAGTGAGAAACGTGGTGTGCAGACCTACCAATGGCAAGCCTTTATCTTAATTCAATCACAAAAGTATAATCATTCCAAATATGGATTCCGCAGTACTTGTGTTACAGTCATTTAAAATTAAAACCAATGAAAAAATGATACACACAATTTACAAATCAAAACTGAGCAGTCCCAAGTACAAACAGAAGTATGAAAAACCCTTTCACAACATTCCAGAACACAGACATTACTTGGCATTGAAGTTATCTTCTTGAATACCTATTAGACAATTTCACAGATCTTAACAGTATGACAACTCGTTCAGAATTTACCATTGCTTAGACTAAAAACACATCCTACTTTTCAAGACACGTTTAAACAGCTTTGATGAAAATTAGTATATGTTGTAAAATTGTAAGTACATTTACTTACTTATTTTAAGGCCAGTCAAAGTAATTACCCAATATTGCTGCCTCTAATCAGGGATTGGGGAGGAAGGATGGGTACGAGTTAGCAAAAATGTCACTGATCACAGAATATGCCGAATTGGAAAGGATCCTAAAAGCCTTCAAACTCACAGTCTCTTTCATCACGGCATGACATAAATGAAGTCGTGTGAGTGACAACCGTCCTTACACAAGGATTCACAGCCAAACCTACTATTTTCCTAATAAATCCCACTAGTCTGGAAAAGAGCAACACTATGGTAGCTACAGCACAAGTTAACCCCTAGATTGGTCAGAACATGCAACAATTGCTATGCCTAAAGGTGAAGCTGGTACAGCACTACACACACCATGACACACTGAAGATTCAGCAAACTGGATTTTCCATGTCCCCAGCAGCTGTGCAGAAACCTGCCTGCAGGAGGGCCAACCTTACTGCTCAAGAACTCCACCCAAGAAGAACTGTATTTCCCTCAACACTATCAACTTTTCAATGGATCCCCTAAGCTGGAGATGTTTAGAAATGGCACATATCAGCCCTTCACTCTTCCCTCTTCTGGGACATAACCATGAACACAGAAGGGACCAACATAACCTACACGTCTTTGCTATTGTTTTTCATACACTCCATGACAAAGGGAAATGAGGGCAAGCAGGCAGTAACTGACAGAAGTGAACAGGCAAATTCTTTCAAGTATTTTTCAGATTAAAATGGAATTCCCTTTTTCAGCATTCTTCTTATGTTTTGCTATGTACATCTGTAGCTCTAACATTTGCAGTTGCCAAAGGATTCTGCTTTTTCTTATCACTTTGGTAAGCACAAACATAGCATTTTAGTGATATTAAGATTTAGTGCATTTAAAGGATATATATTTAAAGGATTTAGTGCATCCTTTTGCAGATGCATCACTAAAAATTGTATCATAAAGCATTCAGAAATTATGCTTATCATGCCAGCAACAAACTAAACTGAAAATATTAATTTTAAATGATTAAAAAAAAAAATCTGGTTTTGCCTTCAATGTATCTCTAAATTAATGCAAGCCTACTTCCTCCCAAGAAGAGAGCAAATGAGTGTAGGTTTCACTACAGTACATATGATCTAGATAACAAGGTCTAATCATAACATATTTATCACCATCTAGCATTTGGCTTGTATATGATGTCCACAGGCACTTGTAGTGATAGCTGTCAAACTGCATTCTTTTTCTGGCATAAAAGAGCATAACAAGGACAAGCAATGGAGTGCAGTACTGAGTAACAACACAGCCTGGAATTTAGCCCATAGTAAAGAAACCGTCAAATTCATTATCAACATCAATGATGGAGGTTCATGCGTACAGTGGCAGAATATTTCAGAAGTCACTAAGATTCTTTCTACTAAAGATGCTAAAAAGTGTTTCAGTAATAGGGTACCCTTTTCCCCTTCTTTCTTTTTCACCATAATAGGTATCAGAAAATCTTATTTAAACTAAGCATGTTCCTTTAGAAGAAGGTCTAAAAGGGCATGATCTCCCCTGCACAAATTTCAACTGCTTATTCCAACAGTATATGGTCCACCAGCACATGAGTAAGTCAAACCACTTGTGCTTAAATCGGAGGTTCATCTCTCCTTGACAGGCAAATGACAGAGCTCATGCATCATTCAAAAAAGTCTTGGGTTATTGACAGTGCAGAGAAAGGCTCCTATCCTTTACAACATTGCTGAAGAATAGAGACCATAACTGGAAAAAACTTACTAAGATTCACCTGTCTTCTTCAGATCACACTTTATTTCATTTGTTTTTAATAGATCATTAAATTTATTTATTTATTAGTCAAGTTCCTGACAAATGGCTGTTTCCCCATCCTTAACTTCTGTGGTGAATGCTTAACAAGTAAAAAATATATAGTCCTTTTCTAAAACAAAAAAAGTCCCAAAGAAACTTTGCCAGCAACTTACAAAGCTAACAGTTTCACATGGTCCAAAAGCCAAAATCACTAACTCCATTACTTCCCTGGGAAGGAATGAATGTTTGTTCCTGAGAACCTCTTGATTTAAAAAAGAAAGAGAGAGAGAGGGGAAAGAGAGAGAGACAGATAATTGGGTGATCTGGTACCCAAAGTCAGTTTTATCCATCTGTAGTTGCTCAGTGGGAAACTGAAAAATGGAAGACACTAATCCTAAGAATCAGAGAACAGCATGCCAGACAGAACACATCACGATTCTGAGCTGTATAAATATAGACAAGTTAAAGGGTATCTAATCTTTAAATTCTCTCTATTAGTTACAATAAATCCTATACTAGTTAGACTGTTACAGTAAATCCTTTAAATAAATATTATTTAGCAAAGGCCATGACAACTTGTGCTGTATTTGTAAACCCTTGGCCACCTGGAACAGGACCAAACTCATTTAGTATTCTTGAAAGCCTGTTCTAAAAAGTAAACTTTGTATTATTTGTATTATGTGCATACAGGAGGAATATGTTCACCTGAAGGGCTATTCATAAACAAATATGTAGGCACCTATGGCAGTGACCACCCTCAAATTCATTTTTCATCTTTACAGTTAACAAATACTTCTGATTACTCAATACGTATGTACATATGGATGCAAAATTATATATTGATTAGTTTAGCATTTAGCATAACATATGAATCTATTGGATTTCTCCAGAGTAACAGATAACATTTTTAAAAAATTATACCAATAGACCATTAGCATTATGAGTGAATTTATTTTCCCCAACAGTGCTAAAGATATGCAAAATTTTCATTTTTCAGAGTTGCATAGTAAATGATTAACACCAGCTCTGCTCATTATCTTGCTTAACAAAACTTCTCTAAAAACAAATAAATCAAAAATGCCTCTAACATTCCTGAATAAATAAATTACAGACCTGTTCAGTGGCAGCAATGATATTTTAAAAAGCTTGTGCAAGCTCATTGTACAATTTTATTACAAAACTGCAATTTATAATAAAACTGTCCACTTTTTTTATTTTCCATCCAGTTTTATTCAAAGACGTACCTTTTGTGATCCAAGAAATTTTTAAAAAAGCTACATATCCATATTCCAGTGTGTTACAACATACAAACGATACCAGGAGAAATCTTACTGCCTGTTGTACAATAGGGTTTGTAAGGAGAACTGCAGTTAGAATGAAAGAATTACTATCTAAAACAAGATTCCCATCACTCTCAATGCATACTTTATTTCTTTTTTTTAACAGAAAAAAAATTCTTGTCTCAGGCTTTAGAATTATTTATTTCATTGCATGTGGAAATTGAAGTCAGTCTGGAAGTAAAACACTGCACTTCCCATTCCTGCTGGAAAAAACAGTGGAAACGAGGAACGTCCAGTTTTAAAGATTTAGTGAACTGCCTTCCTACCTCAGTCCCCATGTTCAAAGGAAAAACTTACTGTAAAATATCTATATTTATGGGACAAATTTTTTGTTGTCCTTGCTAACAAAACTGTAGTTTGGGGTCAAAATAGCCATTGCTGAGAGAAATACACACATCACAGAAAAAAATTCCTCCTGAAAAGAAAGTACTGAAAGTAATGTCTATTCCCTCTGTAGAACAAAGAGCAAAATTAAACAATCTGCACTGCAAAACCATAATAAAATGAAACTGTTATCTGTTGCTAGTTCCTTACCAGTCCACAGATTTTTCTTGGTGTTAAAAAACAGCATGTAAATTAAGGTGACTGAAACATGCTTTCAGCAAGCAGAGTAATATGGTAGCTATTCATCACCTGAAGTCATAAAACACTAGGTCTTGTCCTTAGCATATTCTAATGAAGCCTATCATGCAAATGAGAGTGACCTTTTCCGTGCATTCTGCAAGTTCACATTTATGTGAGGAGTATATATAGTTTGCCAATACAAACTAGCCAAAGACTGCGTAATTACTGTAATCAATTAGTAGTTAGTGTCGCTCTGCTCATTTGTGGCTAATGTCAGCTAAACCATTTTTGAGAAAACCACCCTGACAGCCTCTTTCTGTTGTTTTTGTTGCTGCTGTTATTCTGCAACAAGAAAACAAGATACCAGTCAAACTTCTCAAGATGGAGGCACTGTAGCATTTTTTTAAAATGCTTTCTCTTAGGGTGAAAAAAAAAAATAAAAAATAGCCACTCCTGTGATGGGTACTAATTCCCTAGTTAAGTTACATATCCTTAAAATGACATTGAAGTTTCCTGCCTGTAAAATGAAACATTAATATTTAAATATTTAAATTAAGGACACTCTCCCATGAGGCAGTTCAGACCAAGTAAGGAAGACTTGGTAGAACTTAGGCACTCTTTTCAATGGATGAGTAAACAGGCCATACCCTCTGCTCAGCAACAGTCTATTTTGTAGACAGTTATGGATAGGAAACATTACTGGAGCTGGTAATTAAAGTAAAAACTAATACTGTCTCAGAAATGGGGAATTTTACAGAAGAAAATCATTTATCATGCCTACAGTTCTCCACAACTGAAATGAATTATCTTCTTTCTTAGCACATGTCTATTTTATTCTACAATAGCTTCCAAACTGAAACCAGGCCCACTTGCTGGTTTTCATATCAAAAACGACCAGACATAAAGGAAAGTTACGTCACTATTTCAAATTAACTGCCGATATAGCATCTAATAAAAGCCCAGAACTTTAAGACAAAGAATACACAGATCACAGGTTTGTATTCTCATACTCACACCCTTCATACAAGTCACAACCAAGCAGTTTAAGAAATCAAAATCACCTCAGTGCACATGAAAAACAAAACAATACAAAAAACAAAGAAATCAAAGAAATAAAAAATAATTCCATTTCCTGATTTACAACCATGCTGAGAAATTCAATTTCTTTTTTTATTAAGAAATTACACCGTTTATGCAACATTGAAAAAATACACAAACACATGCATTTCATATATCATATATATATACTTCATATATAGTATATATGTATACTATTCACCAAAACAGCTTTCATCTTGCTATTTTTTCAGGTTAGATGAATGTTAGTCTATTGTGTTTTTTCAGTTAGCCGAGAACTGCAAATGGGTATACTACAGGGATAAGAAAACATTGCATTTTTGGATGAAGAAGTGAAGAGGAATTTTGGGGTTTTTGCATGCCCATATCATGCAAATTGTTAAATTAAATAAAATATTGTGCAGTAAAGCAGTTGCAACACATGTATCATTTGGCCAAGTAAAGCATCAGATAAAGAGAACCATTTATTTTAAAAAATTACAATCAAAATCTAAAATTATTGATACATAAGACTAAAGAAAAATGTCATGTGTATATAGAGACATACCAATAAAGCACCAACTCTTTTCCTCACCTGCCACCTGTTTGTGGGTAAATCATTTGGGACCCAATGCAATAGTCCCTTACAGTTTTACAGGAGGCAAAACTATAGTGAACTCTTCTGTTTTTTTCAACCATAAAATGAAAACAACTACTTATCTGCAACATCAGAAAACTTTTATTTGGCCTTGTTTTTAAAAATGCAGAGAGATACCTCAAGGGATAAAAAAATATTGAAAAATATATTTGTTCAGCAAGAAAGTAGCATTACTCACAGGTAAGCTTGTGTCCCATTAAGTAAAGAGGGCGGTTCAGGAACACATTTGGAAGATCCCTAAGTAATGTGGACTTTTGAGATAAAAGTGCAAAGTAAAAACTACAAATAATAAGTCAGGTATTTGTTTCCATGGTGATTGGGGGGGCGGGGGGGGGGGCGGAGGTGTGCTGGGGGAGCAATCGAGTCTCAATAAGTCGAGTGGCTTTGAAGATTTATTGGTTTCCTCCTGCACAGTGCTGGAGCCAGGCACCTCGCGCAGCGCCGAGCACGTCCGAGGTGTCAATCCTGACACGGCGCCCAGCAGCGGGAAGATCGCTCTTTTCATTCTTGTCAGAGCGCGCCGCAACGGGGGCATCTGACAGTTACTGAGAGGGACGACAGGGAAGACAGGGAGAGGAGAGCAGGGAAGGCAAGCGGCGCACCCCGGGAGCCTCGGGCAACACGGCAGCGGTGAGGGAAGGCCTGGCGGAGCTGTCACCTGACCGGCACCCACGAAAAGGCGAGCGGGAGATGCTTCAGAAAGCAGGAGACTCGCCGATCACTGCTGATCCACCCCGGGATGATGCCTTTATGATAAACACTCGCGACAACTTGCGACCAAAGTGCTGTTACAACACTAATTGTCCATGAAAGCTGACCTGCAGCAAAGCAGCAGAGTTCAGTTTCGATAGGCCTGGCTCAAGAGTACGACCGTGATTGGGGATGACAGGAGACATCCACGCATCAAAAATCTCCGAGAACGGCTGACGTGACTTTGCACACTGTAAAAAAGCAGTGGAAATCCTAGACTCCTGGCTCTTTGTCAGGAAGGCAGAAAGGACCGCAGGGGGGCATTTTTAAGAGCATCTTTCCAAACTACCGTAAGCTTTGCACAGCCTCAAAATGCACGGATGGATATCTTTTTCTTCCGTGCCAATTTTGTTCCTATTACTATGTCTTTAACCAAGCATAAATCCCATGTGGTTAATGACGGAAGACCACACTTTCTTAGCCAAAGAGATGCTCCTCCTTAAATTTCAAGATATTTTCTGACTTTGATTCAAAGGAACAGTTTCCATTTCCTCCCCATTCTGTTTCAACTCAGCAAGTGCCAAGAGTTACAACTTTCTAGTGTAAACCCCTCGCAGAAATGCTGGAAGTGTGTCAAGGCAAGGAGGAAGCATTTTTACTCTTACTCTCTGATGTGAATATTTGTTTCAGGTACACTTGATAAAAGGAATATAAAATAAAAAGTAAGGAAAACAACGGTACAGATAAGGCTGTGCAGTTGAGAAGGACTAAATATCTATTTATTAAGTATGAAAAAACCTAAATGGAAAGAAAATAAAATCCTTAAATTTTTAATCATAAGCAACACAGAGTGATTTACTGTTGCCATGATGCTTCAGATTTTTGAACACTTGAGTTTGAAAGGAAAGCAGCAGCTTTTCTATATTTTATAATTTACTATTACTTCAGCATTTCAGACTTTCTTCTAATAAGCTAATAATGTACATCAGTCACCTTAAAATAAAAAATCAGAATTTAAAATCACAATTTTATGATATCAAATGACCTTTCCTATCATATCTTATTAAAAATAGTGTGGCCCAAAATCAATCTTTTAATTGATAATTTTTAGCAGTTCAACTTTTGAAAGTCTAAGAGGAGAATAAAGCGCAAACAAAATCAACCCTGAATCTTATTTGATAACCATAATTTTGGATTAAACAAACAATTAACCTTCTTTAACTTTTAAAATGGTTCAATGTTTAGATTGACCTAAACATAAAGTTTAAAATTAAATTGATTGAAAATTTAATTGGTTTAATTATTCAAAACTTTTCAAAAATACCCATTTTAAATGTTGAAAAGATTGAAAATGTTAAGCTACAGTGTCAAAAAAATCAGAAATAAAAATTCTAAAAATCGGAAATGGGATAACAAAATCATGGAGAAGTTCATATAAGGAAAAGTTCAAAATCATAGGAGGAGTTGGGGGTCTTTTTGTTTGGTCCCATTTTTTTTTTAAAGGAATAATGCACAATAAACTACTGAAATTGTAGAGATTGATAGGACCAACAAAATACGTAAGACAATGAAAGACCATTAGAACAGAGGAAACCAAATTGACCAAGTGGTTTTTGAAGATAGCACAAGATTATAAATTAAGACTTTATCACCCAGCCTCCTTCCCTCAAATGTCTCCAACTGGTTATTTCTTAAATACTTCCCTCTTCAGACAAGCACAAACACTCACAATAAGACATCCCCCAGAAGGCAGCCCTAGGCATCGGCGCTGAACACACCCCGGTGGATCGGCAGGCAGGACGGGTCAGGTCGTCCAGGTTATTAGCTAGGATGGCAGGTGACACACATCATTCAGACACACTGGGGCTACTGACTTTTAAGAGAAGGCAAGATGAAAATCGTGCTTTTATTTACCTTTTATTTACACACCTTTTCAAAAGGAAAAGCAAGTTTCATACTTCCCCAAACATCTAAGATTTTATCCTTTTTAAAACGTGTGAGCCTACTGTGTTCTGGTCGCAAGGACACCACGTGATTTGTACTGCCCCTAATGCAAAGGTCTGAGCTCACTGATATGTTGGTATTGCTACAGTTAAAATGCTGTACTACTGATAATTTACTAACACATACAGAAAACTGAAATAGTTTTATATCCCTGTATCTATGGGCAAAAAGGCAAAAGATCTCTACCACAGCCCTTGTTATACATTCTTGATTTATAAAAAGCCACTCAACTTCAAAGAATTATTGTATAAAAATGGAAGAACCTTGACACAAACAGTGTAAAATAGAAATTTATTTTAACTATGCAACCTTACTGAACACAAAATATTCAAAAGGGACAAATAAAGACTTAAATACTTTTTCCTATTTGTTCCCCATATTAACCACATTCTTGAGCATACATTTAGCTTAGCATTTTTTCCTAGAGCTGATGAGTATCTGATAGCATACACCACTGTTTCCAAAGAACACTTTGTACAAGCAGTAATAAGAGCAATATAACCTCTGCTTGGCACTTCCACTAGAAGTTAACAAGGTCTACCTGCAAGCAATGGTGAGCTTATACTCTATTAACAGACAAAACAAAGAAACAGTTTACAAGAATATATACATTCAAGAAGAAAAAAGGAGGGAAAATTAAAAAAAAATAAAAATCCATAAGTAGAACACCAAAACCAGAGTGTGATCATGAAAAAGAATGAGCACACATCGCCAAATAAAAAGGAGGCAACTAAGCTTGTTGCATCCCAGGACTCAGACATGAGATTAAAAGAATACAAAAATAAATCACCCCTTCCTAAAAATTCTGCTATTTCCAGGAGATGTAAAAGAAAACATGGTAACTATTTCCTTTTTTAAACCGGAAAAAAAGGGCTTTTTTAAGAGTCAGAATAATTTGGAGATAATTAATTTGTTAAATTGCCTAGTTTATAAAAGAGAGGAGAAATTTGGTCATTTTAACACTTATTTATTATATAAATATGCATATATAAATATACATACATATTCAGGCACTGCACGACATTCAAACAAGTGGAGCCATTATACTGAGACACTGGTGAAAATAGTTAGAAACACATATATGCTCCGCTTCCTAAAACCTAGACATGCCTCTTCAACAGTGACAGAACAATGCTTTATAGCAGGGAGGACAGGCCCACAGTTACTGTCCACCAGACACCAGGATTTTAAAGACTGGATCACAGAATGGGTCATGTTGGAAGGGACCACAGTGGGTCATGTGGTCCAACCTCCCTGCTCAGGCAGGGTCATCCTAGAGCACGTGGCACAGGATTGCATCCAGACAACTCTCCTCCAGTGAGGCAGACTCCACCACCTCTTTGGTAAATCTCTTCCAGTGTGCAGTTATCTGCACAGTAAAGAAGCTCTTTCTCATATTCAAGTGGAACTTCCTATTCCAAAGCCAACAAGTATTACTTTATTTATGTCATTGGCACAAGCCTGAAGCCAACCCAATCATCCCTCAGCGTTCCTGCTAATGCAGCCATATTCTCAAAACCTCAGATTCCAAAGGTAGCATCTTCAGAAAGCCTGGCATTTCACAAGGCACTTGAGCTCTTTCTTGCGCCCTTTTCCCATACACTCTGCCTCACCTGCATCCCAAATGTTTCTCACTTGGCCATCCACAAGATGAGCTCACTAATGTAACTAGAGGCTAATTTCCTTTTAACCTAAAAAGTAATGTAATGCTCATCCAACATACCTTTCAGCTTTCTGAGCCATGTTTGACAAAAAGAGGCAAGGGATAAGGCTCTGTGGTTAGGATAACACCAAATTTTGGCAACCACACAAGCTCAGATCACCTTTAGTTTCACAGCCCTTCAAAGGCTGTGGTCATAACAGGTCTCTGCTTTAAAAGATGCAGGTTTTGGTTTATATTATTTTCATCCCACGCCTGATTTTTATGAGGTCCTAGGTCACTAGTTACACTACAAATAATTGCCTTAAAAGAAAGACAATATCCAGAACCTGTCTCCAAACTTAAGTCCAAAGATTTGAAGTCCAAACAATTCAAATGAATGACAGAAGTACCTGATGTTTTAGTTGGAGCTAGGCTGTTACTTCCCTTGAGGGTTCATTCCCTCTACTAATTTCTTTTCTGTTGTCTAGAAGATATTAGCTTGTTTTTCCTTCTTTTTATGACACTGTATTGACACTACCCTACCAGGAAGACTTCCCTGTACAGCTCTAACACTCTTAACACCCACAAAGAAAGTACCAGAAGTCTAGTTTTAAAGTATCCTTAATTATAAAGTGGTTACAAATGCTTAATATCGTCGTTTATTCATGGGGATGCAGCCTTTCAAATCTATGATAGCCATCGATAATTCTAACAAATGCTCGGTCCATAAATATTTAATGGCCACTTGTGGGTGTTTTATGATGCTGTCTTTGAAGTTGACCTATTCGCAGGTTTATTAATTGGAAAAGGTTTATTTTATCCTAAATCAGATATGCAATTTTACAATATTCGAGCTATGCATAGAGAAAATCAGATCATTCTGTCTCACACAAACAAGGAAAACACATCTCTCACAGAAAGAGCACAAATCAAGTTAACGAGGGACAGTTTATTTTGTATGATTTCTCAGGGCTTTCAAACAGAAGACTGGTTGACAGATGCCTCCATCCTTAAACAAGCCAACAGCACTTTAATTGTAACTCAGTGGTTGTTCCTTTCCTGTGTGTCTAACAAGCACTCTCCTTTCTGTTAGCATGGGTTTTACCTTGCTGCCCTGAAGTTAAACTCACTGTTGGCTCTAAATTCCTCCTGCCTTTAAGACTACTTACCATTGCAGTGCGTGCAGCTCCAGGGTCTTGCTAAGACGTGAGATCTTGAAAACAGAATATTAATTTGAAAAACAAAGCACAACTGAGGATTATGATATAAACTATGGAATCAAAAATCCTCTATTTTCTGTACTGGACCACTCCCTGTCTGGTCTTTAGAGCCTCACCCATCATGACAGCATGATCACCCTTCTTATTATGGCAGAAGCAGCTTACACTTCTTTCCTAAAGATCCAGAGTGCTGTGGTGCTGCAACCCCATCACCCCATAGGACTAAGCCTTTTTACTATACTTGAAGGTATATCCTGCCTCTGCAATGCCTTTAGCTGAATGTTTTTGACACGATTCCTTATATATTCACTGTTAAAACAACAGAAATACTGTCTGTGCCAACAAAAAATTCTATGGAGGATACTCACAAAAACTGATCATTCACTCTTAGAACGTATTACTCTGTAATGACATTATCATACAGCTACTGTGCAAATACAAACCAAAAAGCACCTTAAATGACATTATTAAGGTTGGAAGTTCAGACACCTAGTGCTTAGGAAACTCCAAAAGCATGATTACTTTTGAAATCACAACCCATTGCACTGTCCATAAGCATCTTGTTCAATAGTTACAAAACTTCCAGTATGTTTCAGCCTTATTTTCAGTTTTAATGATGAATCCAAACACCTTCAAAATACTCAAAAGTAAGCCTGTGCAAAACAGATACCCACATTTCAAATTAAAGCAGGTATCAAAATCCAGAAAATTTAATTTCAAATTAATAAAACAAAAGAAGAATGATTTAATAGGATTTCTCAAGGCACTTGAAAACAGGCAGGCCAGGTATGTTTAACTATAACACACACTTTATCACATTCTATATACACATACCAGATGATAAAGAATAGTGGTGACATCTATCAAAAAGAAAGCAACAATTTCTACAGCTATAGGGCTGCAATCTAAAAATTCAGAGTTTATTATATTCCAGTCCTTCTCAGAACATAAATTCAGTGAGGTAGAAACTTGCCCAGCCATAAATGTGCAACAGCAACCAGAACAAAAATCCTTTCTTTCCATGCATGAAAACACTTCTTTTATTCATACATTGCATAGCATTAAAATAGCATGTCATTCAAGTTTAATATTTTCATTTCCTTCATTTGCAAGGCAAAGAAATTAAAACATCCAATCGAGTCCTGGCTCTGCCCAGAATTAGCTCTCAGTTCCACAAGAAGCCTTATATACCTTCTCATCCCTGCCATGCTGAATGTTAAGGTGGAATTGCTCTTAGTGCTTCATTAACGAGTGGATGCCCCCAGCCCACACACTACAAGTATCAGAGCACAGGGCCATCCTTCCTAATGAAATACCACTGAACCAGACACCACTGTCATGTGCAAAATGGACAAGACAGTTGGCATTTTGCACTCTCCTCCATTATCATCATTCATCTATAGAATCTCTTGATTAAAAGCAGTACGAGGGAATAGCTAGGCTGTGTTTGCAGCTTTGTCATCTTCTCTGGCAATAACCGAAACCACCATCCACAGTCAAAAATAGAATTTTTTGCCATTTTTAGCTACTGGAGTTTAAGTACACAAGAGCCAATCACATGTGTGCTTTGGCAGCAGTCCAGGGCACTAATTTGTAAGGGCTTTAACCTGTTACATGGGCACAGGTTATTCTTGGAATCTAATTTGTCTGTCTGTTAAATGCAAACTCCTTGTGGCAAAGGCTGTGCCTTCTTGCCTTTCAGAGTAGTTTCTCTAACACAGGTGTGACCACACCAACAAAGCTGATAACCTGAAGCACTAAGATATGAACAGACCATCAGCCCAGCCAACACAACTTTTAGGAGCTTACACCTCCCACGTCACCTTTGTTAAAGCTGAACTAATTTAATAAACTTATACAAAATCTTCACTTATTCACATCTACATTCTACATGACAAAAACATATGCTATCATTAATACATTCACTTAGCTTTGGCCAGTGACATAGAAGTGTTCATAATAAGCACAAATGCAGGCATATTTGAGATAGAATTACATTTGCTTATTGGAGGCCAGAAGACTGTGTTAGCAATCATTTTTAACCTATCTAGGTTCTTCTGAAAGCTGAAGATTCCTTTAAAAAGCTGTTTGAACACCAAACAGAGATGTTAAACACAAGGTATGTTCCATAATCCGCAATTTTCCCCTCATTTATCAAATGAAAAATTTAACAATTTAGCTTTCTACACTTTTTTGCTGGTAGTGAATATTCTAAGAAGAGGCAAAGCCTCAAATGACCAAGCAAATGGGGCCATTGCCATGTTGGCAATTAAGTAACTCAAGACTGGGACATCTTTACCCAATGACAGGACTCTCTTTATTGTGGGGTATTAAACTTCATGGCATGTTTGTTAACTTCATCAAATGCTTTAAAAATACCATCATATCTTCCTTTCCCCTACTTGCTTATACCAGTACTAATAAAACAAAACATTTCAAATATTATTATTCTTCGAGAGCCCCACATTTCAGGTAGCTTGTAAGCAATGTGGCAGATGAAAAAATGCAAGACATCCAACAGCACTATTTAGCACATGGCTTTCACTCTTTGAACTTTGCGACTTCTTTGATTTTCTTTCCTCATTATGGTCACATTCTCCTAAGCTGATATATTCTGTGTGCAGTACAGTAATTCTTCTTTTATATACAACACTGAAAACCTTGGAATTATGCCATTTTCATTTGTGCAGGAGATGCAGAGGCAGTGGCTGTCTTTAACATATATTTTCTCTTGGACAGTGGAAGTTTTTGAAAACAGAAAATGAAAAGTAAAAGACTTATAGTATACATTTCACTTCTCTATAACAATATAAAAAGGCGATACTTGCAATATTCTTGTCTTTTCAAAGTTAAATGATGAGGCCCATTACACCTACTCAGCAACATGTGCTCTCAAGGAGGTAAGTTCCCAGGCAAGAGAATGATGCAAGCCTCTATGTGTTTAGTCAGAAATGTATTGGACTTAAAAAACATAAACAAACTAAAATCAGAAAGAAATAAAATGTGTACTCTAGACATATTCTTTTTTAGTCTCATCTTTTTAGCAACTGGCACCCATGTTAAAAGGAAGGAGAGGGCAGGTTCTCAAAGTCTGCAAATCCACTAGATAGGCAGAGCTTATTTTGCAAGTCACCTAATTAAAGTATTTCTCTAAGTAGATAACGGTGCTGTTAACGGATGACGCCTGTCAGAAAAATCACATCCACTGATGGCCCTTGCAAGGCAGCTTATGCCTCACTCTTCCTGAAATGTGGAAAGAAAATACAGGAGACAGCACTATCTTCCAGTGGCTAAGTTTTGTGGTACCAAAGAGAGATGTCAGTTCAGTTAATTGTGCAGAAGAGTCTGTCTTCCCTCTCCTTTCATGCCCATGAATAACAGAGCAGTTAACAATATTGACATTTAAACCATCATCATCGGGCATCTGAATTAAGAGGTGAACACAGAGATGAACAGACAAGTTCACACCTTTCAAACCTACTGGGCTAAAGGCGCTTCTGTAGACATGCCTGTATCAGGTACACTTGGTTAAGACTTCTGAGGCACCATAAAAGTTAACAATTTATTTTGCCTTAATAAAAGCTATGTCAGTGAAGAAGAAAGCAGTTGAAAAAGTATACTGTAGTATTATATAGCAATATTGTCCAAGTTCAGATTAGCACAAAATTGGCTGCTTACACCACAGGAAAATTTTTTTGCTTCTTTTTATGACATTTTCTCTGGGGTTTTTATCAGTTGTTGCTCCATGTGATTACAGACAAACAGTTCCTTTTCAAATAGCAACCACTCTGAGAAGCACTTTATACAACAGCTAACCTGCAATTTAGAAAGCAGGGAACAATTTTCTTACAGGAGCTGCTTCCTCCATGGCGTTATCAGACCTTACCCAAACATTCAAGAAGCTATTACATGGCTGTATGGTGCTCAGATAACAAATCCACCTTTATAATATACCCTTATAGTAATAATCAAACCACTTTTTTTCTAAGTACTTTTAATCTACCCCAAGCTGAGTACCTAAACCCACATTGTAAAGAAAACAGCTTTGCACATTACAGCCAAGTTTTCCAAACCTGTGAGGGTTACCCAGCTATAGCAATCCCACTTCTTCCTCCTCTTCACAGCACTGTCTTTACTACAGCACTCTTTGGTACTCACTGCATTTTAGATTTTAAAGGATACTAGGATAACTAGCTCTTCCTCCTCTCTCTTAATTAATTCTGACTCTTCACCTGTTTTCCATTTCATATTCCCAGAGACATAAACTGTAAAAAATTAGCTCTTATTTGTACCTAATAACATTTTCAGTTGAGGAGCTTATATTGGAATCATACTTACTTGAGAGATACTGAATCCCCTTGAGACTGTCTGCCACAGATATTATCCCTTTTAATTTCCAATTCTTTTTATCACAAACCTTTCTCTACGCTACGGGACTGTGGAGATTACACAATAGGTGCTCTAAATAGAAATGCTCCAAGATTCTTAAATCTCCATCTCCATCTCAAATTGCTACTTAAAAGCCAGTCAACTTTGAAGAGTTTTTGTAACAGGGAAGGTCTCAGTGAAGCGAGTATTTCCAGTTTGAGTTACCTAGCCCTTTAAATTCTGTGTACCATCCATTTCTACGCATAATGCTGACTGAGAACTGCAGTCTCTGCTCCTATCATTTTTTTTCTCCACAGTCTTAAGTGGGGTCATCTCCCTTATCACCAGGGAATCAATGCCAGGTTACTGTGCCATCAATTTAATTGAGGGGAGGGCTGCTTAAACCATCTCACATTTCCCATTGAACATAATGGAATTCTGCCTCCTCCTGACCTGTGGTGGTGAAGGGACCTTCCCCAGGTGAAGGCTGGACTGCAGCCCGGCCACCCCTACCCCAAACCCCACTGCCCCTCCCCTCCCAAATACCAGGGGTCTCCGTTAATCCTCCCTGTCAAAGGCAGCTGGGAACACAGGGACTTCCAAGACAAACACTGCCTCTCCCATTCAGACATTTAAATAGCATTTGGTGCTTTTACAAGATACATACTCCCCAGGGTGATACATGCATTTAAGAAAAGCTAGTGTGGGAGAAAAGGAAGGGAAGAGCACCTTGCTTTCTAGAGAGAACAAACGTAAATAATTACTCATTAGTGCTAGGTTTTGCTTGTTTTTTAAATACACAGTGAACAGATGCCTTTTGCTCAGCAATCTTGATGACTGCCATCCTTAATGAGGTTTTGGAAGTAGGTTATGACTTCTGTGGGAAAGAGGACAGAAGAACTTTCACTCCCCTGTCCCTTGCTGGGTGCCAGGGTTTTGGAAATTGCACATGAAGGTGTGTATTGCTGCAGTGTCCTTTGTGGCAGCAGGAGAAAACAATAAGTGCTCTTGAAAAAAAAGTGAGAGCATCAAAACAGAAGTATAATGGGTTTATTTGCATTACTAGGATTCTCTGGAATGTTAGGGTTTTGTGGTCATTTTCCTTTTTTTTCCCCCTTTTCTTCACTATAACCAAAAGATATTGGTTATCATTATCACTATCCTATGCAATTATATATACATAGTGTGTGTATATCTATATATATATATCTTATGAATATAAAACAACTCCCACCCAGAATAGCAAAAATATAAACTATAGAAAGGATTCTTATTCTAGCATGGAAACAGATATTTGCAAAGAAAACACACAGAGAAAGATCTATACAGTATTTTTGATACCTAATACCGCTTAAATAACTTCTATCACGACCAATCTTCTCTCTTCAATGACAAAACACAAGCTAAATTCAAAAAGCACACTTCAAAACATTGCCTGCTAGCCCCTGAGAATTGAACACAGATAATCTTTCTTTCAGGTGCAGCACATTATCTGATCAACACTACACAAACTGATTTCCATAAGAAATTCTAGCCTAATCATGCAACCTTCGTGTTAATTTAAAAAATAGTCCTTGATTTTGAAATGAAGTTGAAAGTATAGTGTCAGAACAAAGTGAAAGAGTTATCATTAGCCTTCAAATGTGACAAATAAGAAAGACACAAACAAGCGTCAGGATAATTAAAAAGGCATTGTTCACTTTTTAGAAGAAAAAAAAATGAATTGCACGAGAAATATTAAGCTAACAAAGAAAGAGCAAATATGAGTAGAAAAAATGACAGTTATCTGCAAAATTCATAAATGTGTCTTTTGTATAACCGTAATGATCATATTTTATGCTGTCATTTTACATTTAATTGCTCACCCTGGTACTTTACTTCATAGAAGCCATCAGTACCCCACAGAGCCAGATGCTGAATTGCAAAAAAACATACTGTGACCACAGACTTATAGGAAAGTAACTTTGCTGAGCTGTGGTGTATGACAAGTTAATTTTTGCAATTATACTTTTTCCAAGAATAAATGAAACTGCAGGTCATTACTATTCTATATCATTAAAAAGAGGCAGAAAATGTTCTTGATCATAAAGGCCTCAAACTCATTTTATCATTACTTTGACATATGAAAACAACTTTACAAGCTGCTTTTGCTCAATGTGACCTAACGAAATAAGCACCACCTCAGCTGAAATATGTAAACATCTTGATACATTAAGAAGCACATAACTAAAGAATATTGTTATTATTACACAGTGCTAACCCATCACATGTCAGGAAAGAAATGCTATATGGGCTCCGCTTACTCACAGCTGTTAGCTCTGCTGTATTACACTGCATGTCAAAGTACTGAAGGGACACGGATGCTCAGTTGTCATGAAGACTGAAATTGTCCCCTGTTCATTTCTCTTCCTAAGTCATTAAATGTTAGAAATGTTTTTAAAAATAATTAAGCATGAGTAATGTCCGTCACTGTCAAACTGTCTGTGCAATCAAACAGCGAGAGAGCACATATCATTATGAAACACATAATGTCTGCCTTCTGTATCTGTGCCTATGTTATCTGAAGACTTACTAAGAATTCAGAAGTTGGGATGTTCTTTACATTTCAAAATATTTACTGTACATGGAGAAATCAGAAATTCTCAGAGCATTCTTTCGCATAAAATGCTTTTTCATTTTCTGCACAATTGCTTTACTTTCCCATCACCAATGCAAACTATAACACTCAAGTGAGGAGAAAAAGAGATTCTGCTTTCCAGATGAATATATTTATTAAGACAAAAGAATGAGAAGAAAATGTTTCAATTGTCATTGCATCTGTTTGCAATAAACGTCAAGAGCCTTTTAAAAAATTGACTACAGAGCTGACAAAAGACATCAGGTTGACAGGCAAAGAGGTGGAACTCCTCAGTTCACACACTGAACAAGAAAATACAGGGACCCCCAAGCCACAAAACACTCTGATTTTTCAGAATCTTCTCTGCCAACCCATCCAATCCTTAATATTGACTGAGCCACATATATAATTTCTTAGCACATCCTTTAGTATATCTCCTAAATTAAGAATGATTATTTACTTCCCTTTTCTCTTCTGAGAATGAGAGAGCAGAAACCATTGGAGAGAGGTAATGGAAGAAAAGGTCCAATAAATCCTGTGACTAAGATTTTCAAATTCATGGAATTAACTAGAAACAAAATCAAATTGATTTCTTAAAACAGTCCACATGTTACTCCATACCTTCATACCCTACTCTCATCCAAGTCCTGGTGCTTTCCTTCCGAACAAGACCCTTAACTACTCTGAAATTATCTATAAATGTTAGAGTTTGATAATTTGGAATACCTCTCCCTCTTTCTTCCCTTGATCTCCTTGCATAGCAGCCATGGATCCCTACACACAAGATTCTCTCCATTCATATACAGGTTCTGCAACAGCTGCTCTACAGTGTTTTCATAAACACAAAACAAGCATCTAAACACACTTGCTATCAAAAAAGAATACCACAAACATTGGACATAGTTGTTTTTTCTCCTACTTAGAATACTAAGAATTTATTGCTTCAAGGAGATTTTTTTTCAAGAAGAAATTAGAATTACAGAGAAAAAGAAGTATGGTTTGAACTGCATAGCACTGCATACAAGTTTTCTATAGAAATGGAACACTATCCAATTAATTCTGTGTAGCTACAAAATAGGAGGAGGTTGTCTGTAGGCAGACAGGGTACCAAGCAGCTTTTAAAATCTCCAGCACCACCATTTTAATCTCAGTGCATCCTATTTGCAAACAAATCATTGCTAAGGAGATAAAGCTTTACTATTGTGAACAAAGGAATAATATTAAAATATATTTATAGTACTTAGTAAAGGATATACATCTTGTCCTGGACTACCAAATACTAAAAAAATGCTAAAAAATTGTATATACAGCATGGAACTTCTTTTTCCAAATTTTTTTTTGTTCAATGAAGTTTTAAAGTCATACCTATTTACAGGATAAGGAATAAAAAGCTTTCCTTTCCCAAAGGTAGAGAAAAATTGAAAACAGGCACTATGTTATTTTCAATCTAACAATCTCTATCAGTATTCCTGTTACAATAAATTTGACACATCACAATTCTATTTAAAAACCAAAACACAATGAGAAAGCAGAAATCTGTAACTCACTAACCACCAACACCCTTGCATCTGTGTAATGCAGCAATAATGAAAGTCAACATGTGTTCCCTTCCTGCTAGGGAGGCAGCATTTAGGAAAATGGTAAGAACCTGAAGAAGTTGTTGTGAGGTTACTTACTTAAGTAAAGATATGGTAAAATAATCTTGCCTGCATGGGCAAACCATTGTAAACTTGTGAGAGTTAGCAGAGCTCAATACAGAGACACAGGATTACCTATGCAGAACAGTTCACAGAACCAGGGCTTAACATATGAAGGACTAAAACCTACCTACTATCTCCTCTTCTTTCACTGCCTGCTTTCATCTGTACTCATTATTTTCAGTGTAAAACTGCTTTTGCATACCTCACAATATACATCTATTTTATTATATGCATGACTAGAAGGAAAAAAAGAGTATTATCCTACAGGATACTGCTTGGGCTTTATTTCTATAACCCTTTAGAACTCCCTTTCACCTTCAAAGCAAAGGCAACAATTTTTTGACAACCAAAGAGCAACTTTAAAATAAAATACTATTAAAGCTCTTGTTCACAAAACAACATTAAAGCCACAGTACTGCCATTTGATACATTATTAGAAACAAAAATAAAACGTTTATTAAAATATAATAATGTAATAATGTAAATACAAAAAACAGCAGATGGTCTTTAACTGTCAAATATGGATTTTTCATAGCTGGTAGACAATTTATTGTCACAGGTGCTTTGGTGCTACAGAAGTACTAGTACAGCTATTAACTATTTAATTCTTTAGCTGACACTGTGTTTTAGGATAGGGATTTAAATAATTTACTTCAACATTCTACTGTTTAAATTTTGCTGCTAGGAATTCGTGCAACAAAGTTGTAGAAAAAAAACGCATTACGCTTGTTGATAGTGATATAAGACAGGATTATTATAAAAACCAATTATATCTTTTCATTCTCTTTTGCTTAATTAAAGCAAGAAGAATCACTATCTTTCTCAGCAGTAATCATGTGGAAGCTGTATAGCACAGATACAGTAATTAACTTAACCTTATCACTTAACTCTATTGGGTCATTGGAGTGAGGTGCAGTATCAGTGCTCAGAATCAATGCTGTAATGCTAACATCTTTGAGCAGTTCGGAGATTGAATAATGCCATCTGTAAATGGACAGTCTTTGTTCCTGCTCAGCTATGCTGGATAAATGTTCCTGCTCATAACTTTAATATGGCAGCTTAACCATTTAATCATTGTACGTTAATACATTATCAATACTGTGAATGTGTAAGTAACAAAATTACTTGTCAAAGTAATCAGATAGTACCGATTTTTGTGCATAAATACGATATGTGTGGGATTTTGTCTTAATTATATATTTTTATGAAAAAGGTTATAGCCCAGATTTTTTTTTCATTTAAGAGAGATTTGAAAAGAATGATCATTTCTAAACATAAACTTATTTTTTCTTCATCTAAAGCAGATTTTTAAAATGGAAAGGAATGTTCTGCATTTTCTTTGGTAAATTAGCCAAGTGTGCAAAGTTTAGTGAATTTTTGCTATACAGGGGATACTTGGGCATCTGGGGGATTTTCATAACTGAAGACTTGTGCTGTATCACAACAAATTAAGCGTAATTAAACACTCTGTTCAGTGTCTATTGTTAATTGCAGCAGCTAATTTGATGCTTAGTTAGTGTTATGTTGCGAACTATTTCCAAGCACGCAGAACTCTTCAGTTAAGACCGCGCGCTTATAGCTCTAAATTTATTTTTTTCACCCTCGTTTGACAGATTTTAGCTCATTTATTACTTTTGTTAAACAATCAGAAATTCCCTTGCCAAGACAGTACTTTGAGGTCCTTCACTTTCACCAAGTCAGACACTAAATCATAGGGGACAATTATCAGCAAATGCTCTCCGACAGGCCCTAAGCCTGCTGAGGTAATGCAGCTGACAAACTTTGATGCGCCATGCCCGTGCACATTATGTTCACGTAGTGTGTACATCTGGGCACCCTTTATGGCGATGCAGCAAACAGCCAATCATTTATTCCACTCTAATTAGCACACATGTAAATCCTCACCAATCAAGCCACTCACAGGGTTACCGTTGTGGCAGCCATACAGCAAGCTGGCAGGACACGGGAAGAAAGTACAAGAAGCAACTATTGGGTTTGATCTGAACCTGCCGTCACGCCACGGCAGGTCCCCCCAGTCCTGACTGTAACCAGCTCTGCCCTTCACAACCCATCATCGAGCTCCACGCGAAAAAGGTCATCGGGCAGACTGCCGCCCGGCCAAGATGCTTTGATTCTTTGCAGGCTCTGGGAGCACACCTGAAGCGACGCGTGGCCCTGATAGCTCACAGCGCCGGAGCTGTCGCAGGCAAAAGTCAGGCGTAGCTCTAAAGCATGCGGCACAGCATGGAGTGAGCGCTACCTCAAAGAAGCACTGTCCACCTCAATATTTTAGACCCCGTTATGTCGCCAGGAAACTATCTGCCAGGTGTCAGCATCCCTTTTCTTCCTCACAAGCCCAGGTGCCTCTACAGTAACCCTTTTATTTTGAAATAAATAGCAAACGCCTTCAAAAGGACAGATTCAGGCATTCAGAAAATCTACTGACACTGGTTTATATTTTGCAACTCCGAAGAATACAATGTGCTTTGAAATACCTAAAGTGGTTAGCTCCCATTTCCCAAAATTGAATCAAAGCAGTATGTAAGACCTTACAGTGCTATTCATTACTAAATTAGAAAATGCTCTATTCCAAAACAGCTTTAAAATGTGCATGCATATTGTCAAGGATACAACAGTCAGCCTAATAAAAGTATTCCTCAAAACGGAGAGTATTTCTTTTTAGAACAAAAATCCACTTAAATCCTGTACCTTCACGCTTTCAGCGCTTATTGCAAGGAAAAAAAAGCAAGTAAAACTGCATTTAGCAGTGGGATTTAGCTACACTGATTTACATTTTTATTCAATGGACTTCAGGGATGGAAAGACACATCCACTAAATGCATTTCATACTTATGTGTATTTCTACTTATCATTTATCGTTATCTACATCTAATTAAATATCTACGAATTGATTTGTTATATTATACAAATTAATGAAGCAAATAGCTATGAGAAGTATGGGATTGGTTCAGTTTTCAAAAAACTTGTCAATAAAGTATCACTAGAAATTAGTATTCTTGTAAAATTATATGGACAACCAGAAGAGAGGGACAGAAAGAAAAACTAAATTGTGCTGGTCCTTCTTCAGATAAACTGGATCAAAGACAGTAGGATGAGAAAAATCTGCTCAAGAACTGTTAGAATCTTATTTTTAATAAAGTTTTTAACAAACAAAAAATTTTAAATGAGATTATCTTCTCCCAGTAACACAAAACGAGGAAAATAATGCAGTGAATATTGCACATCTACCAAAAACCAATGAAGCAAGCAAGCATATTTATCTCATTTACAGAAAAATACTAGGATGCAGTAAAGAGAAATTTCTTCCTGACATTATGGGTGCTTTCACAGTTGATGCTGCCTCTCCAGTTGGTCTTCCTTTCCTACAGAACTACCACCAAGGGGGAAAGCGGGTGTAGCTCACAGCGTGGATCTAGGCACTCAGGTAAAATGGTCTCTGCCAGATTAGCATGAAATCCCTGTCCACCTGAGCTTAGGGAAGTCCTTTCAAGGAGAGGGGAAATCACCTTACGAGTCTTATGGCTTATGAATCCACTCCTGGGATATCTGTAACTTACATACTGAACTTAGATACTCTTATTCTGAATTTCCTTCCAAATCAATCGAACATTTATGTGACAGCATGGATGCTCATGGCTTTGCCAAGACTGAGGTCAGGAAGAGCGGCCAGTGCAAAGTGCTATCCCAGGGGATTCCCAACCCACATGGCACAAGGGGGTGACCTGGGGTAATACAAAACATAGCCCTCCTTTCCACCCCCCTGAGGTGACATGCTTTAGGGCCCAAAAAATCAAATACCAACCAAGCACTGCTCCTGCAAGGATCACACCCTCACACCATGGACAAGGAAAGTTCTGGAGTTGCTGGGGGTGTTCAGCCATCACACAAAGTCTGCTTGCCCCAACAGCTACTCAACCCCCCACCACAAACCCAAACACAGAAGGCCCTCATGGTTGAAGCCATGCTCTTAGGCACGCAGGAGGCAGAACCCTCTGCCTTCGGGCTCTGCCAGCCGACCCCTGGGTCACACCCTATTCCTGGGGAGCAGCAGAGGGAGAGGAGCCCCCATTAAGCCCCAGTGGGCAGGGACAGTCCTAGCACCAGACTGGCTGCCCCACTGACGGCATGGGGCAGGCAGAAACCCCATGAGCCATGTTCAGATGGAGGCAACTACACTGCCCAGGAACAGAGTAAGGCAAAGGAAGAGTGAAATAAGGTCCTGTGGTGATCAATAGCTGAGCATCACACTTCTCCCTACAGTAAGAAACATTGGCTGCTGCCTCCTGCTCCAGTTACTGGATAAAGTCACCACAACACAGGGTCTGTGCTGCCCAGAGTGTCTGAGTGGCTTTTGGTAACCAAAGCACACTCCTCTGAGCAGAGAGAAAGGCCACAGACAGACAGGCCACCTACACCAGCTCCTTGGCAATTCTACACAAATGAAAAAATACATAATGATCTTATTTCCTCCTTTCAGACGTGTCTATCAATTTTTTTTCATTTATGCTTGATGCAGGATTTTTCCTTTTGTTATTATCCCAGAATAAAATAATATTGTCCATGTAACAATGCAATAAAATTTTGAACACAAATGCTTACAAACTGCTCAAAGCTTGCTAAGTATCCCCTTTGATCTGTTAATAAAATAGAGCAACACATTAAGTAATCTGATCTAATACTAAAAAAAAAACTTTGTGCTTTTTAATCCTCCTTTTAGTTTATGGGTACTTACTTTTTTATTTATTATGTGTCATTTAAATGGAAAATTAAAACAATTCGGTATTTCCATTCTGCATCCTGAACTGCAGCTGCTTTACCTCTTCCAGCTATAGAGAAAATGTTTAGAAGTTGCACATTAGGAGTTTTTAACAAGCTTTAACTACAAGATCCACTTATTTCACTTCATTATATACTGGGGGATGTTCTCTGACAGCATAGTAAAAACAACAAAACAGTAGTTGTATCATCAGATCCCCCAAATCCTATGGCCATACCAGAAAAGGCAGCAATGCCCCTATGCCACCTGCATGTCACTTCAACTGCTCCACTGTCAGCAAGCTGGCCAGCCCACAACAGTAGTTGGGTCAGCATGATTGCCCTGCAGCCTTTGAAAACCTGACCTTTTTGTCATTTATGACTCAGAGAGCATTATTCTACCAGTATGCATGGCTCTAGCAGGGCCACACATACAAAACAGATCCCAGCCACCTTGAGGAAGTGGAAAACAGATATAAGAAAATATCCAGAATGATAGAAGATCCTGAGAACATGAAAAAAGTAAGTGAAATAAAGGAGACCTCTGTTTTCATTAGGGGGGAAAAAATCCTCAGTGAGGATTAATAAAAATTATGAAGAGAACTGACGCAATCACTGTAGGTGGCTATCTCAGCTCATCTCAAATGCAAAGGCAAGGAAAGCTCGCCGTAGCTATAAAAGGCAAAGGCAATCAGGCAAGAAGGGCAAATATGTAGGAACTCTAATTAATGAACAATAAATGCATAAAATAAACTGCCAAAAGATGAAATCAAAGCAGGTACCTTTTTTTTTTTTAATGAGACAATACACTGGTCCACAATTATTTTTTGTAGCAATTTAATTATGACAATGAATAGTGGTCCATTTTTTTTCCCTTGTTTCTTACGGGAAATTGTAAAGCAGCTCGTTAAACTAACAACATTTTCTTTTCTTCATTTTCTCTTTAAACATGCTTCCATCAGCTTAATGGCATAAAAGACTGATGTGATGTGTAAATTCTTGCCTGTTGAACTCACCTGAACCAGCATGTAGTACGAGTAGGCACAAAATTGTCCCAATAGTGACCAAAGATAGCTTATTTGCAGTCTACAGGATCTGCCCGTTTAAATTAAAGGAAAATTCAGTGGTTTATAATATCCAGTGAGTACAAAATTTCATGAATGTAATGACATTTTCTGCACTAAATTCTATCCATCATTTCCTCTAGACACCATTTGCTATGTTTCCTGGAATGCATGACAATATTTTAGTAGTCTATAGAACAACTGGAACAACTCTACCCAAGGGATTTAGGCAAATAAATACAAATATGATCTAAAATTCCTGTAAAGTAAAAAGATCCTAATGTCAATTTATGTTTTAATATTCTGAAATAGAAAATTAATTTGAAATTATTGATTATTTTTAAGAAGTTTTACCTCCGTATAAAACTTTCTGTAAATTTGAGATTATCTGGGATGAAACATCTCTTACGATACAAATTATATGAATTGCTCACCATACACATGCCCCAGGTGTTTTACCTGCCAAAATTAAGCCCGTGGCTTAGCAAAACCATTCATTACACATGAAAGACTACAGAAGACACAGAGCAATATTTGCAAATACAGCAAAACATAATCAATGGCCCACATAACCCATCTAATACAAAAAAAGAGTGGTTATTCCAGGGAATCTGAGTAAAAGACTCCAAGACTGCTTTACATAAAGCCATGTTAGCTATTTATGAAGAAAAGCACTTTTCTATTCATCACTCTCAGGACCATACTCAAAATAACATGCTCTCCCTGGATCACAACTGGCCCCAAGTCTTCCATACTCATGCTCACTGTTGAATAATGGTTAAAGAAAATGTGGGGGGATATTTTGAGGATCTGAACACTACCATTCCTGCCAGACAGAGAGATTCCAGTAAGTCACGAGATGCCTGGCAGAACTCTCCCATGCCACATGTCCTTCTTCAGAGGGTAAATAAGAAAATGACAAGGAATGACAGTCAAAGGCTTGACATGTTCATGTACCTTGGCCTACGGACTCATCCCTGCCCCCTGCCTTTTTTTT
>VZDJ01007755.1:27373421-27415018 GCA_008694505.1 Cyanoderma ruficeps | reverse complement strand
CCTCCACTATTCCTGTTTCAACCATTCATGTAATTTCATTGTCTGTTATGGCCATCTCCTTATTCACAGGGCCTGTAGGCATTAATTTTATTTAATATACTATATGCTTGACACTCCACATGGTGTTAATGAGTTGCCAGCTGCCTGTTGTGATACAAGAAGTAACCGTAAACCCAGTGTCGCCTTTACTCCTGCACTGGTTCGGTTTTCTATTGTGACAGATAAATGTCAACTGGTATGATCAGAAGTAAACAGTCATGACAGACAGGAAAAAAGGAGCTGACAGTTGAAGGTGATGATATCCATTAGGCTTCTACAGCTGCCACCTCCTGGGGAGACTGCTGAAGGATTTGAAATGTGGTGCAGAGCTCCTGGCTAACATGGCTCTATGACAAAGAATATGCTTACCTTCAAAATACCTGGCCTACCACCTAACCATCTGGCTTATTATCATTCAGATAAATCCACTTATATGCACAGGAAGGAGAAAGCCATGATGGAACACCAGAAGTGCATAAAAAGGGCAGAAACATTAGTCAATCAGCCCGATGATTCTCGAACAGTTGTTAAGGGAGCACGTCATTGCCTTGCTCACTTAACCATGGACATAAAAGAAAAGAGCTTCCCAAAAAGACAGAGTTTAAGATTTCAATTAAATTAAGCTGAATCTTAAGATGTCCATCAAGAGTAGTTAGAAAGATTATGTCCAAGTCAATCTTTATTCACGTTTCACTCTTTGTGATAGTAGATTAAACACTTCATTTTCTTGAAGAGAGAACTTTTAGTCGATAAATGCAGAAGTAAGAAAAATCACTAAGGTAAAATACCAAGCCAGTTTTCTTATCACAACCCACTCCACTGGACTTTAAGTTGTGCAAACCAACCAAAGCCTGTATTTGACGTGTGAGAGGATGATTGAAGAAATCTGAGACCTCCCAGTGCATGCAAACCCCCAGCAGACGCCAGTGCCTTTGCTCTCTCTCCCCCACACCTCTGCGACACATTCACAAAGATGTCAGGGCAGAATGCAATCCTCAGATGGCACATGTACCTCTAGGCTGCTGCAATTTATGCCAGGGCTAACATAGCTCAGCCCAGAAAATTAGAGCTGTAACTGCTTCCATGATCTCCTCCTTCCATCCCCCAACACCAAGAGCAGTATTTTTCCTTATAAGCAGCTCAGGTAATTGCCTTTATTATACACAATATTCATTCCTTAGATTTTCATCACCAATAGAGCTACTATAAATTATTTTAGCTGTACTCTTCATGCTTTTATCCCTGTATTGATTTTATTTTTAATGTAAACTTTTAAATTATAATGCCAGAGAAACAACTACTTATATAGCAACAAAGGCTAAATTAGCAAGACCTGAGAGAAAAGTGCTGAAGATATTTGATATGAAACATTAAAAGCAATCGTTATTTTATGTAATACTAAAATGTAAAAAAATGCAAATGTAAATGTAGTTCCACCTTCCAGTGTATAGCAATAATAAAGTATTAGGTTCAAACATCATAATTAACTTAATCAGATGGAGTTTTCTGTAATTCCCTAATTCCTTTCCTTCAGCCATCTAAGCTTTACTCAGGCTGAAGAATACAATAATGAAAAACACCAGCAGATACTACTGAAAATGTCTCCCTTTGCTTGTGTTACAGTAAAGCACAGAGTACTTTGCAGCATGTCTAGTATTCGGCCACTGTAGTATTTTAGACGCATAGGAACACATCCCTACATATACTAAGAAAATACCTTCCTGTGCCTCTGACACAGGATTTAGGGTACACCTCCTTTAAACAGCTAAATGAAACACAGAATTTAAAGGCATGTTTCGTCTGGTCTCTGTAAAGGTAAGCACACATAATTACTGTATGCAGAATCTCAGCATTTGCTATTAGTCGAAAGCAATTCCAGTAAAAAATAAACCCGTTATACCATGGAATTAGAGCAATAGGTTAAATTGCAATTTTTGTCAACAAGTCCATTTTTACTCTATCGATTTGCACAAGGTGATACGATGCACTGATTTGAATCTTATACACAGAAGTGATATTGCATTAATTGAAAAATAATTGGATTCGCCCCACTTTATAACAGATTCCTTTGCATTATCAAGGTTTTAATCTCTGATGAGTTTTGCAAAACTCACAACCTAAAAATCACTGATTTATATCTTAATTGAGATGTGTCAAATATTTCAAGGTGAGGAATTCCAAAACAGCAGACTGTGCAGGCTGCAGTGCAAACATGAAACAAAAGTGAAAACGCTAACATTTTCTTTCCATATATTGTAGCAAATTAATTGTGTGTTTTGGTAACGTAGCTTATTAGTTTTGCATAATTTAAGTTTTAATTCATCGTTTAATTTTTAATTAAGTAGTCTCTTTCAAGATGAGCTTTCCACTCGCATTTTAGTTAGATGCTAAACATGCAATGCATAAAAGCAGTGGCAAGAATGTAATATTTAGTTCATATGATTTCTCTGTGATTTCAGACATGAAAGTAACCAATTTTTCAGAGTATAAAATAACAGCAATTGTAAAATGTCATATAAATTTTAAATAATTAAAGACCCCTGAAAATATCTGAAAAACTAGTGGGGCAATTATAGTGAGAAGAAGAGCCACATACTTTTCATAGCTTATAGATTTTGCTATGGGTTATTTTGTTTCAGTAGTTTGGTTTTGTTTTGGGGTTGGGATTTTTTTTGAGGGGGCAGGGGTTGTTTCTCTCCACAAATCCTACAATTTTGCTAGAGCAATAAAACAGGATTTCACAGTCCTAACCTCCCTAGCAAGCATGATTAACACTATGCAATTCTAAATATAGAAAAGTAGGGGAATGGGTACATTTATTTTTGCACATAAGTAAGAAATTTAAAAACAAAAGCTATTTAAAATTGCAACAAAAGAAAGTTTGGTATTAATTGCAATTATCCACAAAGCTAACCTGAATGTTTATGCGTGCATATGAAAAAACACTTAATTCCAACATTACAAACTCAATGGGTGTGAATTTGTTAAACATTATTAGTTTGAGTTACCTAAAATTTATTGAAGGAAAAAAAAAGCCCTGAGCAACAACAACCAAAAAAACCCCAACACATCCCTTGTTTCAAGAATGTATCTGCCAGTTCAACTGAATATTGGGAGTGCTCCAAAACTTCTCAGGCCCACGTAAGCTTTCTTTCAAGGCGACGGAAGGTTGACATCAACATACCTGAGACATCTAACAACAAAACCCAAAACTAACCTGTGGAAGATCTAACTTCACATGCTTTTTGCAGGCATAGCACAAAGATAGAAATACAAGTACAACATCAAGCAGCATGATCTTTGCAAATTATCTTCAGAAAAAAACCCAGTATTGGTTTATTTATAAGGTTTTATATTAGAACATCTTTAGTTATATCTAAGACTTCTAAACTGAGCTCCAAGTAGTAACATCTGCAGCGTCTAAAAACCATCCCCAGACAGAAAAGTACCATCAGAAAGATACAAAAAAATACACGAAAACATGTCCTTTTCCTAAACAAAAGGGGAGCAGCTGGCTAGTCCAGTTCTGGAAGATTCTATGACTTGGTTCTATAACTGGTTGAGGGCAGGTTAAGTAATTTGAGTAACTTTCCATCTCTAAACATTGCAGTGTATTTTACAATTGAGTATTTACTAGCTGGGTCAACTTCAAGGAAATTACACCTGAAAAAAACCCAATTCCTTGTAGGATCCATTCTATAAATTCCAGTTTCCCTATTTCCCCTGAAGTCGTTAACTTCTGAGGACATTCCTGCCAGGAGGTCAAGATCTCCCAGCAGCACCATTGCTTCCAGGCTCCTGTTTCAGTGGCATGGTGGAGCGGAGGTCCTGGGGGATGCAAACTCAAATAAACCTCCTCAAGCAAGATGCCATGAAGTCCCAGAAAACTTGTCAGGTAAGAAGGCAGGAAACAAGTTCGAAGTTTGCACTTCCTTAGAATGTTTCATTTTGGGCAAATCCATATTGGTTAAAGAAAATGTTGATAAAATATTTTTTAACAGCTTCCTTGTCGCTCAGGCAGGTTTCTGGAGGAAATGAGGAGTAATGAAACCTTGCTTGGAGATCCCAGACTCAAAGCTGGCATCCCTTAGGGCTGGAGCTTCTCTTTGTGAACTGGGCAATAGCCTGTTCTTTCAAATCTGACTACAGGGATCAGTTTCGTGATCTGAAATAAAGCAGCATCCAGTGGCTGACCCCCAGGTGCACAATAAAGGTCTGTCAGGGGAGATACACGTAAAGATGGGCTACACACAACTTAACAGCAGACTACAGTTTGTGGTTGCTCCTGCTCAACAGGAAGCTGAAGGAGGAAGCCCTGTTTTTACAGACCTCTGCACTGTTATAATGGTCTGCTGTTCAGCTACTAATAAACAGACATGGCAGAGGAAGAAACTACTGAAAGTCTTAAGTTTAGATTAATCACACTCATTCTTCTGCTTTACTGGGGCTTTACCCTTGTTTTAGGTGGTTTTGGTTGCAGATTTTTAAACAACTGGCTAAACTGCAAAGGCTATGATCAGTCAAAAAATTCAGCTGACTCTAAGAATACTAGTTCCCTCAGTTTGGCTAGCTTCCTACTGAAGCCAAGTGTTTTGAAGAAATTCAAGAGGGCTAATGTAGGGCCGTATGATTTTAATTGATATTTTTTGCGTAAGGGTTAAGATAAAGCCTGTGGCAATCCTAGTGGAAACCTGCAACCCCACTTTTAAATCAACAAGCTGAAAATATCAAGTAGGAGCTACAGAAAACTTGGGTTGAGACCTAATGGAATCACTTTACTTATGTCCAGTTCAACTTTCTGCCAGAAGACCTGGATAGATCAGCATTCACTGCAGGAAATGGTCACTTATTGAGAGGGTTTCAAAAGCTTTCTTTTCTAGGGACAAAAATACAAGTATCATTGAGGAACTCTCCAGCAATTTCTCATCAACAGGGTACTAGCGCTGTAAAAAAAATAAACTTACTGAGCAATTCAATATAGGCTTTCTTTCCCTGAAGTGCAGCAATACAGCACATCTCCTCTACACATTCAAAATCTGAATAATTGGGTCACTTGGACTGTGTGAGTAACCTATTTTACTGTCATATTTATATAAACAAACAATTATACTTAATAATCATTCATGCTGCTTGATTTACTAATCTTATTAGATAACAGAACGTGCTCCAGCAATATAAAAGAGCCATGACAAAAAACTTAACACCTAGCCTTCAGCTGTATACAGAACTACTGGAGAGAATGAAGATAAAACAGATTTCCAAATTCAACACCCAATACTGAAGGTCAGGCAGGAAAGGATGGAAGCAATTCCTGTTTCCACACCCACAGAGACCAGGAATGGCAGCCTCTGTCACTAGAAGATGCATCAGAGGGCTGTACAGGCAGATCAGTACTTGGGGGGCTGGTGGCAAGGAGCTGCTAAGACGAGGAAGGTGAGACACTTGTGATAAAAACTATTCCACTGTTCACTACTGAACATTCATTTTGTGCCAAAGTTGGAGTAATTTTGAGTAACAGCACTGCTGGTGGCTCGGTCTACATTACATCAAATATATATCTGCACCACAAATGCCATGTTTAAACTTGGCACTCTGGTTTACCTGAATGGGCTGATGACCCAGAAAACATGAGGGTGGAAGAGCTGGAAAGCCAAGCCCGAAAAGACCCTGTAATTCTGCAAATAGTGGTGTTAGCAAATTCTGTCTTCTCATGATATTATCTTCATGAGTTATTCAGTATCCCGCTGAAGTTTCCATTACACAGAGCATTTCCTCTGCTATGAGGACTGGCAAACATGACCAACACATACACACACTGGAGTCTTTCTTTCCATCAGGGCACTTATCAGGTCCTTTTTTTGTTTTTCCTCCCCAGACACCTATCTCCACAAAACTTTCAGGAACAGAGGCCGTAACCTGAAGTACTATAATAAGGTGTAAATCATGCCTCAAAGACAGATCGATCAAAGTAGGGGAAGGTAGTAGGCTGTTCATCTCTTGAGGATTTAAGACATTACCTTCAAATGAAAAAAAATAAGCATTTTAAAAATTCGTTTTCTTTTCACCTAAGGCCCTAGCAAACAGTGTAAATTTTGAGCAGCCATATCTATTTTTCAGTGGCTAAACTGGCAAATGTTTCTGGGCATTGCCATATTTCACAAACCGTGAGGGGTTTTCTGCTGTAGTTTTGGGCCCAGTGAGATTCACAAAGTACAAAAGGGCACATAAGATGCTGTACATTTTATACCCAGTAAACTCTGATCTGCGATTGATTTATACAGTGTGCTAAGTCTTTATTTCTTTTCCTTTAGCTTGGCAACATAATTTCACTTTGATGGTCAGCCTTTCAATTAATCAAAGTGGACACAGCATTTGCAGCTTCTTTTGAAGTCAGAAAGAATTGTGTGCTCAGGACCTCTTAAAATGAGACCACTTATTTAGGTACTTAAAGATGGCTGTCAACACCTAACTCCAGTCTCCTAAGTTTGAAATTGCTGACTTTAGTAATTTGCCCAAGGAAAGTGAACCTGGGGCACAGAGAAACTACACAAAATCTTACCTCTCATGACCAAGAAGTCCTTGGCTCTTAGATATAAGTGCAGACAAATCTCTCTTTTGACTGGTTTGCCAGTACTGAAACTCAATTCAAGTACGCAGGAGTAGACCATTTCTAAAACGCAGGTTTGGTCAGAACTGTTTTCTAGGGGGATCTTATGTCCAACTGCAATTATGTGATAATGGAATCCAGACAGAGATTTACAGAAATCAGAGGAACACAGCAAACTTATAAGGCATTTCTCTGCGTTTGACTACTCAGACAAATTGCATCCAGGTCTGCTGAGCACTGGCTGTACCGTGCTCAATGCCAATAGGCACACAGCCTGATACAGGAAGCACTGGCTGACATCGCAGCCCAGCACACAAGCCAGCAACACTCTTCCTTTGTAGAAGTGTTAAGGCATTCACAAGAACTCTTCTCATATACCAAGCGCTAGAGCATTAATAAAGACTAGGAAAAAAGAATTAGCAGCAGGGTGGAGCTGACACGTTTTCCAGTCCAGTGTCTTTTTTCCCTCAGTTATGTGTCAAACAGCTTGTCTGTGCTGACACACAAGTGTAGCAGGTGCAGGGGATGGGAGATGATGTGCTACATGAAGGAGACCACCAGAGTTCATATCAGGGCCCATGGCGGGCTGGTTCCTGGTTGTTGGGCCATGGCAAGGCTCAGAATGCAGCGATGGCCACTCCCTGCCCTTGTTAAATGGAAGCAGCAGCAGCATGCCCAAACAAATGCTTTGCTTTGCTTGACAGACCTTTTACAAGATGTACATGAACTACAAAGGTCCAGGGAGGAGTTATGGTGGTAGAAACAGTGAAATGGATTTTGCTTTGTAACTTGCTAAAGATCACGAAAAGCCATAAGCACTTTTTCCTTCTGCTTAGAAAATGCATCTTGCTCTTCAGTTGTAACACATAATACATTACATCAGAGTATGGCAGGTAAAATACTTGCTTTGTAAAGTTTTTGGTGTGTACTGATTGCCAATACTCCCTTCTCCAATAGAGACAAACAGAGTCCAAAATAAACTCAATATTTAGATAACTACAAGCATACACTGCTATTCATCTAATGCTAGTCAACATTTTCTTCAGCAAAGTATTTTGCACTTCATATATATTATGAAACATTCCTCCACCACAATATATTTGATACCACTACCAATTCCACTGGTAGGCCAGATTTTTAGGCCCATTGCCTAACAGAAATAATAAAAAATAAAAATGGCTCAAAAATCTTCAAAATGAGAAGAGCAGGAAGCAACTCAGGAACTACAGAAATGGCAGCACATACTCACCCCAGAATAAAATTTGGATGGCACTGTGCTTCAATGTCACACGTAGATATATAATCAAAAGCTTTCATAACTGATATATGTCTCCAACTACAAAATGCAATCCTGTTATAATCAACTGTTTTCAAAACTCACTGATATCTAGTTTTTACTCAAGACTTCATGTTTTGCATTCGGGGTTTATTATTTTTAAAAGTTTAGATCGCATCAGTGAGAACACAGGATGTGCTAAAATGTTACATTTCATACATCCTGAATGCTGCCTAAAATACTCAGTTCTTCTCCCTCCCAAGTCTCAACTTCTGCAACAGCAACAACATAGCAAATCTTCACAATAAACTGGGATTTACAGGTTACTACTGGTTGACAGTTGAGGTTCAAAAAAATTTATACCACGACACTAACAGTACTCACTGCAAAAATAAACAGGAAAAATGTAAAATAAGATTCTCTAAGTGATCCATCAGCTACAATATTTAAAAGATAGAGATGTCAACTAGTCCATATTATAAAATTCTTGAAATTAAGAAATTGCAATTTTTAAAACAGAAATTCTTTAAATGCTATTAGTAGCAAATTGAAGAATCTGTTCAATTAGCTGTAACACAGTAGCCTATGATAGCAGCTAGCCTAGGACTCAGAGGTTTATCAGGGGAAAAAAATGACAATGTTTCATATACCACTCTGAAAGGGACAGGAATAAAATACTGTTTCCCATCACAAATTTGCTTGGAAAACATTTATACTACCTCAGAAAAACAGTTATATGCCTACATAATCTGCAAAACCTCATTGCAAACACCACCAAAAATATGTGTCTTAAAGAAGTAAAGTACTTTGAAGACAACTGAACTTGTAGGAACACTGCAAACAAGTGTGTCCCTTAACTGTATTCCATAAAAATTCCTATGGAAAGACAATCTTAGACGATTGACGTCCTTAATTGTGTTGCATCCAGCCTAAGTAATGATGCTTAGACTGAGTAGCAGAACTGTTTTGTGGGTGTATCTTAGACCCCAATATTGCCCACTTACACAGATTAAGAAAATGGTCAAAACGTATTACACTTTCCAGTCTTCACATATGTCCTTCTTTCCTACAGAAAGGAAGTACAATGAGGAACCAGAAATCTATGAACCTTAATATCAAATCAAAAACAAAGGTTCACCAGGATCACAAAGTGTTTCTCAGCAAACTCAGTGTAGTTAACTGTAGGCTATTTCACTCCCCTCCTAAAATCTGCTGCACATATATGTTGTGTTTTACTGCATACTCTGTGAACAATATTATGCACAAACACAAGGTAGCCAACAATACAGCATAAAAGCAAAAGAAGGTAAAAAAGCACAGCTCACCATCCCTTCTGTCTGCAAGCAGAGAGAGTGCCCTGCCCAGAACATCTCACTACTGGATCAAGAGAAAAAAAAAAAAAAAGGTGAGATAACTGAAGTAAATGCAAGGCAGCCAAAATTAAGGGTATCCTTAAATATATGAATGTGCAACAGGTGAGCAGATGTATGCTGCCATGGGCATAGATCCAGTTACTTAGATACAAACAATCTGTGGAAATATTTGCTCAGCCTATTCAGTTCTGTGAATCATGATTTGTATCAGATGTGAGCAAATAACTCACAAAGAGATTTATAAACAAACTGCTTACTAAAAATCACCTATTCAAGTCCAAGAGGCACTTTTAAGCAGGAACAGAGCAGTGGTCCTTCATCAAGCATCTGTGCCTCCAGCTTCTACATTTGTGTGTTCTAACAAAATTCCTGAATGTGGATAGCTCGCAGTGAGTCAATCTGGCTATGACATAGGAAAATAAACATTTACACAAACAGTTTTATATGCACCACGACTAACCAGTCAGTTTGCCATTACTTGGATGTCTTAAGTGTACAAAACACAGTGCTATCTTTGTTTTTTCTTTGCTTTAAAACAAAACACAGAAACTCCACCAAATCTTAAGAGGGGTAATACTAAAACCTGCATTAAAAATATGAATGTGATGAAATCTAAAAATGTTTCTTCACATCACCCACAAGCCAGGGCACACAACTTTGTATGCAGGCAGATGATTATAAAGACAGATTTTTCATCACATAAAAATTAACTTGTGTTTTATACAGTAAAGATTAAAAGAATCACCTAGAGCCCCTTTTCTTGATATGTGGGATGTTTTCTATTGCAACCAATGACTTCATCTTTTTAACAGTATTTACTATTTCTAACCCATTTCACTGTTGCTACACCTTTCCACCACCTCCCTGTTTCCAAGGAAGGTATCTCCTTGACAGTGTAAACTTGCCTCCAGGGAGCTGATCCCTACTTTGGAAGGCTGAGATCAGACAGCATGGGAGTCCTGCAGGAACTCTCTCTGCCTGTTGACTTTCACTTCTCTTGTTTTCTCCTGCTCTCCTCTTAAAACGATTCCTCTGTTCCAAAAGTAGAAATCCTCTTTTCCTCTGGATTCTTCTAATAAACCCTATCAACCACACTCCAAGGCAACTAATCTCTACTTCTGTCAAGCTCAAAGGCTGCAAATGCTACCCCATATCTGAGGAAGAGCTAGAAGTGCCTGAAGTTTGTGTCTTTTCCAAGGGTATCAGCTGTTCAATTATGAGTATTATCTCTCTCTACAAACCTAGGCACTGCATTTTCCACACTGTATTGCTCATCTAAAAATTGTGCTCTGATTTCTTCTGTGCTCCATGGCAGCCATATAGCAAGGAGCATTGGGAGAAGCTCCATCGCAAGGAGATATCAAATTGTTTGGGTTAAACATTCCCAGACATGTTACAGAGTGGTGAAAAAGAAGAAGAAACTAAATGGAATTAAAATTTCTACTACAAACCTCAGGTCTCTCTATAAAGAAAATCACATGCCAAGAGTCAAAAGAGTTAGGATGCAATTCCCCTTTTATCGATACTTGCAAGTACTCACCTTTTTATGGAAAACAATGACCTTTTTTGATACAATGGTGACCCAGCTTAGAAGAGTAAATGGAAAAAAGTATGAAAAAAAGACTTTTTATAATTCCTTGCAATCAAAACGTAAAAATTTAAATGATCTGAAAAAGCACCTCTTTATTAAAGAGTTGATGAAAGTGTGGGTCAGTCCTATTATCCTTTTAAATTAATAAAAAATTCCTGATCTTTTAAAAATCAGAAGAATGATGTATATTTAAAATATTCTGTAATTACTGCAAAAGTATTAATTAACAGTTCATGGATGCATAAGTAGTGAGATGAAGGAATGAGCCAACTACTCACTATAAATATAAGCTTAAAAAAATCATTTTATAGCATTTTTGTAGCTGTATGATGTTAGGCAGGTCATAACACTAGTACTTTTCCTCTGAAAACCTAATAATTATTAACCTTTTTAATTTTTAAACGGAATATTGACTTTGCAATAAATTGGAGTAAGTTCAATCTTACAGTCAATTCCAAACATGAAAGAGTTTCTCTCCCAGCCACACTGACCATTAGCACTAATTTACAGATATTTTCTTAGGCTTGACTCAAAGAGAAGTCTGAATTATCTCACTGCAAATGATTTTAAGTAACAGCACAATAAGTCATATATAAAGCGCAGAATTATAGATACATAAAATCACTGTGTTCTCTACCAAACTATAAAAGGATATTAGAAGTTATTCCAAATTGCATGGGAAAGCCTTAATGTACACAACACAATCCTCCTTCCACAGTAAGATCCACAGGTATAGAGGAAAAGTATGACATACAATTCTGTTAATTTCTGCCCTTCAGGAAATGCAGTGTGTCTGCTTCTATATTTTAGGAATATTTTGTTCAATGTTTTTTGTTACCTTTCCAAAACAAACCAAAAAAAAGCTTTCTGGTTAGATTTGATATCTATTAGTTCTGTGCCATCCTTCAACTCCCAGAAATGTCCCTCTTGTCACCACTGGAGTCTGCATCACAGTGTGGTTAAGAAATTTCCTCATTCTGAGCCCATGGAAGGCTGGTTCTGACCAGGCAGAGATTCCCTGCTCCTCCAGCCATTCCCTTCTTTCCCCTTTGCAACACTGAGCCAAGGCTGCACCTGCACAATGGGAAGGATTGCAACTTCTCATCCTGGGAACTCAGGGAAAGGAAAGAAGAGGTGGTGGGAGAAGTGCATTTCCTGTATAGTATATGCTGGAGAAATTAGTCAATGGACTAAAGGAGAGGGTGGAAGATCCAGGGTTCCATGAGAAAAACACTCTTGGCACATGGGGATCTGAGCTGGGAAGAGAGAACCCACTTCAGTGGTGTGGGAAACCAGCTAGGCAGCTAATGGGGTAAGAGACACTCTCCCATGAGCTGGTGCATGAGTCAAGCATGGAGCTGAAACAGCCAGAATCAACACAGTTGGAATTTGCAATGACAGGATATCACAGGGTCAATAGGGTGTGGACCAATACACTCAGCTATACGTTGGTGAATGAGCTAGAGAGGAGCTGTTAAGAAAAGGGATGTGCAGTCACATGTTGGTAGAGGAAGCAAAACATGCCAGAAATAGGATTTTATAATAATAATACAGGAATCTTTCCAAAAAGTACAATTCAGAACTTCTCTATTTCATACCAGCTTCTCCATGGACACAGAGCTGGTCCCAGTGGTGCAGAACACACCTTCCAGTCCCTCTTTAGCAACAGAGGAAAAAATATTAATCATGCAGACAGTCACAGCCTTTTTGTATAACTGCACTCCAGCATAGCATCCACATTATTGCCAGAATCTGGGTACAAATTCATTCCTTAATGCTGTATCAGACTCCTTTTTAAAACTGTCAGGAAACTCACACCCCAATAGCTTTACACACAGGAAATCCAGCGTATCAGATAATGTATTTATGAGGCTGATATTAACTTCCAACTTCAGAAACAATATTGGATGATTTCCTATGTTTTCATATGTATGTATGAAGATAGAAACCTCCTCCAAACAAACCCTGAAGCACTGTCAAGAAAATTATTTCAGAATACGCTTTTTATGTGGACAGCAAACACCACATGGTCCAAAAGATCATTTGTGTCACATAGTGTCATATGTCTATTCAACTAAATGATGATATATTTGTTTGATGTTCTCCGGTATATAAAAAAATAAAATAATAGAGAAGAAAGAAAAAAAAAAAAGAAAACACCAAAAAGCCCTAAATAACTATCTTTTCTAATTATAAGGATAAAATCCTGTAATGGATATTCATCAAAAGCATAAAAATAAACGATTACATAGATTTTGTAAATTTGCTGTCTGACAGTTTAATTTTTAATAAACTGTCAGGAATCAGGCACCTAGGGGACTGCCTTCATCAGGAAATAAATCAGGAAAGAGAAAACTCATTAAATTAAGGTCTGCATTGGAGGCATTGCCAGAGAAGCAACAACCTGCTGGAGTCCTCCCACCAAGCTCCCAAATGTTATGTGAAAACCTTGCTAGTCTCTAAGTGACCAACCTTGCATCCTGATTACATGCCCTCCAATTTCTAAGACTCTAGACATCAATATAATGCAATTCTTGTGGCATTCCAACCCTGCAACATACCAACATCTCCCAGTTCTATGCCCTAAGCAGGTTTTCAAAACTACAATTTCATTTTGTGTGTGTGTGTAGCCAGGTCAATAATGAAAATATTTAATAAGATCTATCCTACTATAACCTTCAGAGTAATCACCTACTAGACTTCTCATTACTTTTTTTAATGCCCTTTGCCAAATCTGAGGGCCTGATTTTTATCAATTGTCAGTAGAGCCTTACACTTCTTGTTCACTAAAAAAAGACAAATTTCCTGCTGATCAATATTTCCCCCCATTTTTTAGGCTGTCTGTTCACAACTATGCTTCTTTTTAAGGTGGTTACTCATCCTCTGAGATCTACAGCGCTTTCCTTCTAAGGTTTTTAATCTCATGAGCCAGATGCTTAGGCTGTGCTCTGCAGGCCCTTGTTAACCTTCAAAGAGAACACACAGTTCTTTGCATGAAGATGTACTTTCCACAGCAGTCATTGGCAAGAAGCCAATAAGAAAGATCTAGAAAAGCTCTTACAGCAGTTACAGCTCAAAAATAATTTTAAGAATACTGTTAATCTTGTGAAAATATGGTATCCTGTTCTTTCAAAAAGAAAAGGAAGTAAGAGGTCTGTGTATAATCAAGCCATCTCAAACAAACAAACAAACAAACAAAAAAAAGAGAAAAAATAATGTATCCCTCCATCAAGACATCAAATTTTTCATTGAGCTATTCCAATTTAAAACCAACAAAAATGCAGATTTGTACTTGGCTGCTGGTTCAATTTAAATCTGAAACTGTTCTGTTTTGGGAGAATTGTTTGATCCAGGAAAGGTCCAGTCACACAAACCAAACTGTCAATGAAGGATGAACTGGCGGCATAAAGTCAGAGATTCAATGACTGATGCAGGTGGCTGCATAATGCCAATATATGATATCCAACATTGTTTCAGCTGTAGCAGAGTCCACTTGTCTCCCTCACAAGAATATGTGATATTTTTAAGTGGTATTTTTAACTAGTTGAGGAATTGGATTATAAAAAAAATCATGACACTGAAATTAGATGGATACCAACAGAAAGTCAGAGGCTGTAATAAGGTCAGGTCTCAGTAAGTACTAGAAATTATATCTCTGACATTGCACTACTCCTGAAACAGAATACTGGCTGGCCTCAAGTCTTAAATGCTGACTACCAGGTGGGAACCCAAAGAGTTTGTTTCTGTTCTTGGCTCTACCACTGGCTTACAAGATGTCCATGGCCAAATCTCGTTCCACACCTCAATTTTTCACTGGGATAAAGAAATATTCCCTTAGAATGAACACTGATGAAAATGGCTATGTAAGTGTTATATTATTACTATACCACTGCAAGATGTTCCTTTCTGTGTTTACATCCATCTCTTCTGCAGATCTCCTGCCTTCACAATAGACATGAATGGCTTTTTCCATACATCCTGTATGGACTGGCTCATACCACAACTGATAAATATTAAAAAGACCCATTATGACTTGAAATATGCCTACAAAAAGTTTAACTCAAGCAGTATGTGCCTAGACCTAGTGATTGTCCCAAATCAACAACGAAAAGACAAGGCTTGCAGTAAAGTTTACTATCCACCATAGTTTTTCATTGCATGTAATTGTCCTTAAATCACCCTGTGTGTAAACTGTCTACCCACTCTTCTCCCCATGTCACAGCTAGGGCTGAAAAAACTGACAATTAGCTGGTCTGCCTCTGGCTGCCAGTGCCATGCTGCAGGATCCTGCCTGCTAGTTTAGTTTTATTCAGTTTCTTCTTGGCCATAAACCCCTGAACACTCTGCTAACTCTAGTGGTTACTTTCTTTGCCAGAGCATTAGAGTTTTGGAAGACTTGTCTTGGCTGCTTACTGAACACAATGTTATCTTAAACTAACTACCCCACCTACTCCGGTCTTTTGAAAAAGATTTTTTAAAAAGGTAAATAGGCAGCATGTTCTTTGCAATATTTATGATAATGATGATGACTATTAGTAGTAATGCAGAATGAAGATTTGAAGTAGCTGTTTTTAAACAACTGGGTTCTAGAGACTCGCAAGTCTATAGGAAAAAAATACTCAGAGAACTACAAGGTACAGCAGGTTCTTCCAGCTTGCACTTAAACTTCGGCAGATTAAAGCAATGAAGAACACTGTGCTTTTGTTAAAACAGAGTGAAGTAACTACTAAGACCAGGAAACAAACAAACAAATAAATAAAATGCAGGCACACATTTAGAAAACTCAAGCATTCTAAAATTACTCTACATCCTTATTGAACTGCAGCAGATTCTGTTTGGGCTTAAAGAAATCAAAATAAACTTGTGATCCAGATAGAATAAAGCATATCAGAAAAAAATTTAGTAGTAACCACCACAGCTGAATGATTAACCCTACCAAAATATCAAAGGAAAATAGCTGTCAAAAGTGTAAATTAAATCACTTTTAAATTGAACAGAAAATTATTTCCTATTTTCTACAGGTTATGATTTGGAGTGATCTTAAACCTCTGGAAAAGAATTTTCCAATTTTCAAAAATTCTGAAGCCCAATTACAAGTAATTATAGCTTTTCATTTTCAACATGATGAAATAATTTGATTCTTTTTACAAGAGGTCTGGTTTAGCTCAAAATAGACAAGTGCTTCTGCAATGAGTTAGTACACAAAGACAATAAAGATCATTCTCAAAAGAAAATCAGGGATACATGTTGGCTATAAATCATAAATGGAGCATTCAGGCAAAAATAGTTTGTGTGTTCTATAAATGCCAGCTATTTCCATTGCACATGAGTGAGATAAAGTAAACAGACCAGTGACAGTTTTACTTTTCAAATACAAAATGAGTAAGATTTGAAAGAAGAAAAAAAAAACATATGGCATAATCACTACCGTTAGATCTAGTCTTAAAGTATAATTTGGAGGAATAGAGTACATGAACACAAGTTTTTCTATATTCTCCATCCAGAAGAAAAGCAAACTGGGACCACGGAGCATTAAATTAAAACTAAATATTATTTCAAGTTTCTTGTTCCCCGATCCACTTTCTTACTCTCCATCCAAGAATCGCCACATTTTTCTTATTCTTTACTATATTACCATTCACTAAATTAGAAATTTCATTTCAGTAAAGCTCCTAAAACCTTTCACAAACACAAAATCTAAAGCTCATTCAACCCCAAGACAGTGCAGCACAGTTAATTTCCATAAAGTTCAATATGTTTTGCAAAAGGCCTATTGCAAGTGAAAACACCCCTAAAATAACTGATACATTTGAATAGAATTAGACTACTCTATTGCAGAGTTGAACCTGGATTTTGCTAGACCACACTGTAAATACTAAGTGCTGTAATAAACCTTTATGCTTTAAGGACAAAGGTTTGCATCACTCCTCTAAATTAACCAAACTTGATGCAACACCCATATCCCATAGCAAAAGGAAAAGTTTAAATACCATGTAGAGAGCATCATCTAAATGTATTTAGCAAAGAGAAATAAATCTCAGCCTTTTAAGCAGGGAAGTAGCATCAAATCTGCAGGTGGAAAAATCTGGACACACCAGTTCTTAAACTCCAGTGCAAGACTGGGAGAGGAAGCTTGCCAGCCAGGCTCTGATATCCAGGGTTCCTGCCTTCCCCTGGTTTGTTTGAAGATTACCTATTTACGGTGTTACTCTTCAGAAACATGGAACTTGACTAACAAACTATGCAAAACACACTTGTTGGAACATAAGCAGAAACTGATACAAAAAAACCTAGCAGTCTCTATATTAAAAAAAAAAAANCCTATGACATTTTTTAACACTAGAAGTGCCAATAGCATTATTAGGGTTGATTCTTTTGCATAAGAAAATAAATCTTCTTTTTGCCTAGTACTACAAATTGGTTGACAGTGTGTATACAGTGTGTTATAAAGAGGCTAATATAAAATTAAGAATTATTTCTTCCATATATCAAAGCACCTGGTTACTATTAAGTTTTCACAAAGAAAATTAGTAGATTGAGCACTGACATATTCAATAAACCCAGGTTTTTCTTGTGGTCAGTCTTCTGGCAGTGAAGCAAATCTTCAAATGCTATTAAAAAAGTGTCAGCCAAAGGGAAAAAAAAACCAAAACGACCAAACACCAAACAACTGGTTAACTTGTAATAATGAGATACAGATAGACAGATAGAGATATATATAGTTATGTATATACACACACACAATAGCAAAAAAGAGCTAAAATTTGAATTTATAGACATTTATTAAAGGCTTTTAATGCTGTCAGCTGTTGGGACTGGTGTGTAGACTCAGTAATTTAACCAATAGCAGATACAGGGAAAGATAAAGCAGAAAAAGTCAGGCACACTAACATCAGAAAACTGACATATACAGCCCTCCTACAACCCGAGGTAAATATGTTGCTGAAAGCTAGGCAGAATTTACCCATATTACAGAATATTATATAATTCCATAGTGTGTTTTATTTGAATGTACTTTTTTTAATGTCATCCTCCAAAACAGCAGACAACAAAGCTCATTCTATATTTCACAGGCTAAGTATGGGGGGATTTTTTCTTTATGTTTCTCACCTGTTACAGAAGACCAGATAGGACACTACATCACAGGAGCTACACATTCTTGTCTGTCTTGGGGGGTTAAAAGAGCAGGACATTTGGCTGAAGGTTAAAGTAGTTTTGAGACTGCACCCACAAACACTGCCTGCAGACTATGTTGGGTTTTGGTTCTTTGGGGTTTTTTTGTGTGTAATACTCAACAACATGGAATAAAATTTAACCAAAAGGGATTTTACTTTTATTTTTAATTTTACTTTCCTTTTTCTACTACCAGAAAGTATTTACCTTTATTAATGTTGTTTCTTTCCAGGCAGCTGATGCAATTAAAACCTGGAGTAGATTTTAAACTGTGTACTACTTTCTCCAGCATCTAACAGGCAAGAATATGTTCAAATACCCCTTGGTTACCCCATCTAGCAGGACCCAGTCAGTGTGAATTGAAAGTGTAAGTAACAAAACAGGAGGCTTTTAGCCTACACATAAAACTAAAATCATTCATAAATAATTATAAGAAAATCAACAGAAATTATTAACATTAAGAGATAAATGCATGATGCTTCTAAATATGCCAAGTACTTCTCCTGCATGCAAGGCCTTCTATTCACCATGTGACCCTTGGCACAGGCAATGGATCAGAGAATGGCTGAGGGGTGTGAAGATGAGGGTAACTGGAGTGGGTTGTGAGCCACAGCAAATCACATGGCAAAGTTAGTTTTGGTCTCCAGACTCTGAAGTGCCTCAAAGGCTCCCTTTTAAACCTGCTCAAAACTAAGAGGTGATCATTACAAACCTTCTGTCCACATAAGTTCAGATCACAAACTATATGCCTCTGTCAGTCTGCTGGAGACCATACAGTCATGGAAATTCATCTTGCCAATTGCATTATTTTATTGACATTAGCAGTATTTAGAAAACTAACAAATAAGGGTAATTATAGATTATCACTATCAATGTATCTTTTTCACATAAAAAATATGACTGCCTCCAATTTTATTTGCTCCATCACACAGGCATACTATTAAATGAGAATTTTATAAATTCACTATCTTCCCTCATAAAATTTTGGATGCAGCAACACAGTAGACATCAAATCCAACCTTGTCAAATAACACGTCAAGACACAAAAAGCGTCTAGGGCCCAAAAGGTCACTGTTTATATCTCCAGAGAGGATGAGAGGATATTTACAATTAGTAAGCAAGAAGTACATTTTAAAGGAACTTCTACAGCCATCCATGCACTGGGCAGGGATGTGAGAGAAGAAAATTTAAATGTGCTTTGACTTTACGATTATCTTTGGCTTCTACTGACCTAGTTTAAGAAGTGGTTTTACATAGTTTTATCTTCACTGAGAAGCAGACATAAATAAATTATCCATCTCAATTTTGTTGGCATTTTGTTGACTTATGTATGAGATGATGAGATTTGCAATGATACACTCACTGTTCTCTAGCATCTTGGGACGAGTGTTCTTCCAATGTCTGAATGTCACATGGAGCACATGGAGGGACCTACTCTGTGGAAATGTGTATCAGTATCTTCAAGGGAGATGGTTCTGAGTTGTCAGTATATAAATAGTACTGTAATCTAGATGTTCTTTGTTTGAAGTGCAGTTTCTTTAAGTGACTAGCACTTGTGACTAACAGCAGCAGCAAAGCCAACAGGAACAAAATATCCTGAAATCAATCCAAATAATGCAGAAGAAATATTCTCAAGAGACAACCACCAAATAATATAAATAGTTTAGGAGAACTGTGATAACACACATTCTTTACAGTCAAATTAGGCCTGTGTAACCTGGGATCATATATTAGAAAAAACAAACAAACAAACAAGTAAGTATTTTGAGACAAATTAATTAGCATTTCTATGACCATGCTTTTAGTGATATACAAGTGCCCAGAATCAAACACACTGCATTGACTTGGGTTATAACACTGCATTTCCACTGCACTCTGACATCCACGTTAAGAAGTCATCCATTTATTTGTTACTGGGTTTTTTTTCACAGGGATCTATGCAAGTACAGCACTCCACTTGAATGGATCAACTTGTAGCACTGAACATTATTCTGGAAATAAAATTAAATCTGCTACTGCCTGAAATCTTAGAAGCAAATTCTCCCAAATGTAAAAGATCAATGACACTGGAATCTCAAGGCTCATTACAATGGCTTTGTAATTAGCCTGCAAAAACCTCTCAGAAACTCTAAGTTGAATATTGTGCAGCTGAGTTTCTCTTCTATGAGGCAAATCCCTGAAACGAACAAATTAGTCACAAGGCCTTTAAGGCAGAAAAGTAAGGAAAGCTTCTGTTCTCTCCAACTCTTAACACGAGGGACATCCAAAGAAATTTAAACATTATAAATAGGCAATACTCTATCATACAATTCCAAATTAGACAGTGGAACTAACTTCTACAAAATATCATTAAGGCTGAGGACTCAGCAAGGCTGGAAAAAGGATTAGACATTTATATGGTGCAACAAAAATATCCAGAGTTCTAATAATTTTCCAAGATCTATTAAATATCATGTTCCAGAGTTCAACCCAAAGAGAATGTAGTTCAGAATCATCACAGAATCACAGAACAGCTTGGGGCAGGAAGGAACCTTAAAGCTCAGCTCATTCCACCCCCTTCCGTGGACGGCGACACCTTCCACTAGACCAGGTTGCCCAGAGCCCCATCCAGCCTGGCCTTGGAATAGTTGCAGGGATGGGGCACCCACAACTTCTCTGGGTTTTAGTGCCTCACCTCCCTGAGTAAGTAATTTCTTCCTGACATCTAATCTAAACCTGCAAGCTTCTTGCATTTTCCTCTGAAAACTCCACTGTTGATCACCAGGTACTGACATAGGATGGGTTAAGAAATCCAGTCTGTCATGGCAATTCCTTTGCAGTTTTAAACAAAATAAGTAAGTTAATCTTTAGTCTTTGGCTCAAAGCGGCTAATGATCATGGTGTGTGCAGTCATAAGAATCTGGGAACTGAGGGGAATGGGAAACCAAAGCTATACAAAGTGGACTGCAATTACAAGTTTAGATGTAAACACTACATCGTTCAATAGAATGGAAATCACAAGAAAAAAAAATTAAGAGTTTCTTTGGCTGTTGTGTTATACCTCTTTAAAAAAATTAAAAAGAAAGAAACGCAACCCAAACAAACAAGGGCAAAATGCAATTGACCTCAGAACTGAGAAGACTGTTTAAGTTGAAAAGTTTTTTCTGGCACCACTTCTTCGCTCTTTCCTCCTCTGCAGGCAGCCCTGTCGTATCTGTTCCTCCTTCCAGAATGTAAACGGTCCTTGCTTCTCCCTGTCTCAGAGGATGTTCTAACTCTCTAAATTATGTGGCCTTCTTTATGTTTTCCACATGCCTTACCAGCTTCACAAGAGCCAGCCTGTGAGGGGCCCAAGATGTCACTTCACAGAACAGCCAGGTACCAGTGGTTGCAGAAGGCAAAACTCTACAGTAGGAGTGGGTGGGAAAGAGAGAATCTCACTGTAGTCCAGATAATATAAAGCATCAGTCCAGTCTTAAAAACAGCAGGTCAAAAGGTTTGAAAAGAATATGTGCAATTAAAAATGCATAATTCCAAATCCATAAACACTAATCTCTATGTGTTAATAAGCCTGTCTGTAAAATATGAGATAAGGGTCTAATAAATGAAGAAAACACTACGTTGATAGTTCCTATAAAACATGGGTCAAAAGACTGACTTTGTATGTAAATATTTGAACTACATACTGTAAGTAACATTTCAGCCTCTGCATGCAATTATTAAATATTAAGTAAATAGCTATGGATCATATGTACAAAGGTGAATGCAAAATGCAGCAATATTTAAATTAAGATCAAAACAAGAAAGAGCCCTTTGGAGCTCTGGTTTTCTTCTTCAGTGTGGTGGATAATAAATATCCAAGAGCTTTCCAAGGCCTCAGAACAGATTGGATCAGTTTCTTTATGTTTCCTTTTGTAATCCTGTCACAGAAGCAACGTATCAAAAGATACAACCTGCAATTTGGCGGCAAAGAGAAACACTGCACCTCCCTCCAGTCCTTGAAGACCTTTTTTTCTATCCTCCAAAAAAGCAGAAAGGCAGATCTGATGACTTGCACTGCAGTGTTCAAATCAAGAATTTTATTACCCAATTCACCCTCCTCTACACAGAAAGCTTGGACTAATCCAGCAAGTCAGATATGGCAAGTCACAAACTATGGCATTTTCTCAAAATATTTTGAGAAAACAAAACAAGACAAAAACCAAAACCAAACAACCAACTCAGGCCATTGAAGGCACTATTTAAAAAGACAAAGCTTGTTTACATTTTTTTGTGTAGCTAAAGGTCCTTGGTTTTGGATTTCTTGATAAGTAAGAAAGTCAAAAGTCCTTGAATGAACTAGTACAGTGTAAGTAACATTCAGAACATTCTTAGTTGCCCCTTTTTTTCCTCTACATATGATTAATTTCATGAAATAATGCCAATAATTTTTTATAAACTATAATGCAGTCTAAGAATAGGCCCCTGTATAAATTGAACACCATAGTCACATATTTTGTGGGTAGATTAAGGATAAAACTGCTAGTTCCATGCTGTGCCAGATGAAAAGGAACTGTTTGAGTACTTTAGAGCATGCATATTTAGTAGCTATCCAAATTATTTATAAAACTTCAGGGGGAAAAAAATTACTATTTAAGGAAAATAGTACCATTCAGTGAATAAGGAACAAGAAGAAGAAATTCAGGTTTCATTCTTAGCTTCCCAGAGACTAAGCAAATCATTTCTTCCTGTACAGTTTCCATATCTAAAAAAATGGAGGTAAATTTTACTAATTTGGTAAATTGCTAAAGAAACTGTACATGAAACATTTTGACATCAAACTGAAAGTTCTTGACATAGGTACTATACAGATTTGCTGAAATTCTGCAAAAATTCAGTATCTCGACAATATGTTGAGCAGCATGGTATATTTATTGCCTTCTATACATGTCAGCAACACATACATTCAGCTCCATCTCATCACATTTAGGAAAACCCCAAGGAAATAAGGAGGGGAGCTGAATAAGTATGCAGAGCCACAGAAGATTGCCCTGTAATCAGACAGATATAGTTAACACAAAGCAAGCCTAGTCTTTACTATCTTCAGCCATGCTTTAGACAGTCAGAGACACCCCAGTCATGGGAGAATGAAGCAGTGAGATGAAAGAGCTAAGTACTGCAGAAAAAGGCTGTAAAGTCTACAAAACAAAATGGGCATTTACTTTAGCATCAGAACATAAATAAGTAGTAATGTTTTAATAAATGATGTAGGTGTAGGGAGCCTCAGCAAGCAGCTCAGCAGTTCCATGTAATACCAGTACTGAGGTCTTCAGAGAGACTTGTCTACATGTTCTTACAGCACTGTGAAATGCAATTCACAATCCCTTTTGACAGCCTCAATTTAGACATACCCACCTTTACAGTAGGGACTGTACGCTACAAATAACTGTCACAACTTATTGAAGAGACCTCCTAAGAGAAACACAAAAGATATGCAAAAGAAATGAAGAACAAAGGTTTGCCCTAAAAATGAAACTCATTACTAACTTTTCTGAAAGTGAAACACTATCTTTCAACGGACCTCAGTGGAAAGCCTCATTAACTCAAAAACTTGCCACTCAGAAATATTTCTACTGTTATTAATAATGAAAAAATATACTCAAAAAAAAACTACAAAGCCACAGTCCTGTAGCAAACCATTAACCAAGTATAAAATAACATGGTCAACACCATACATTTATATTTCAAGAAAGAATAAATATAAACTGATACATAGTATCAGATTTTACAATGAAAGTAGGACTATTCCTGCTATTACCTATTAATCCAGAAATTATTTACCAGCTCTTTCAGTTGTTCAGAAAAGGGCACTGCCCCTTCTCTGTATATCTAAGACACACTGGATATTACTGGAGAGGGAGCTACAGACCTTTACACTGATGAGTGTAGAAGCATAGAAGATAGCCAGCACTCTTGTTTACTAGAACAGTTCTTACCATTTTGTCTATTTGAACAATTGTCCATGGGGCTCTTTATCTGCTTCACAATCTGCCCAGAATATCTTTCTCCTCCAATGAACTGAAACCTGCTCTTCACCCACATAGACAGATGCAGGACTTGTTAATTTCTGATTCTGAAAATGTTAAAATGGTTGGACCTTTCCCCATTATGTTGGGAAAAGAGAAACATATGAAAGGAGAATCTTTTTTCTACCAAGTATTATCAAGAAGTCTAGACAACATAATACCTTATCAGAAAAATACTATAAAGTGAGTAAAATTACATTAGGAGAACCAAAGAGAATAGAAACAGAAATAGATTGGTCTTCCCATATTCCAGAGGACAGATGATGCCATTCCAGCCTTGCCACTCTTGGTACTAGCAGACATGGCTAGAACACATGGAAAAGGGAATTGGATATCTCTGCAGCTCAGTGCACTGGGCATGGTGCACTCCTGTTTCCCAGGGCACACTTATGCAGCTTCAAGAAGAGTTCAGCTCCAACTTCTCCATACTCCACAGTGGGTGGCTGCAAACAGTTCTCTCTTCTCCAAGCTGAATGAGTCCAGGTCCCTCAGCTTCCCCTTTCACATCACTCAGAAAGCCTGAGGCTTGCTTGGGACTAGCTTGGTGGCACTCTGCCAGACTCACTGTGACTCTGTTAAAGTCTTTCTTGCACTGTGGACTTCAATGCTGGACACAATATTCCAGATGTGACCTCAAATGACATCCTGAGCATAAGAATCACTTTCCACAACCTGATGGCTATGCTCTTGCAAATACAGCCCAGCATGCAAACAGCCTTCTTTGTTGCAAGAGCACACTTCAATCTTCAACCTGTCCCCAACCAGAAGCACAAGGGCTTTTCTGTAAAGCTGATTTATAGAAAGTCAAAGCCCACACGGTCCTGTTGTGTGAGTTTATTTCATCCAAAACTCGGAATTCTGCATTTGCCTTGCTTCAAGAGGTTCCTGTAAGCTCACTTGTCCATTCTGAGTAGGTTCCACTCAAAGGCAGCCCAGCCTTCCAGTGCACTGATGGCCCCCACAAAGTTGCTCTCATCCATGGACCTGCTGAGAATGCAGCAAATTCATCTGCTAAATTACCAATGAAACAGAGAAATCTAAAAAGCATGATAATCTAGAATGGCCATCTCCACACTACTGCAGAAGAAAGAACACACAACGGCCTATTTTAGGAGACTAAGAGTTTATCAGTCCCCAGTATTTGCTGCATCCTCATAAAACAGCCTACGTTCTATACACCAAACTTGACAGAAGGACTGACTTTACATGGATGTGTTCTACATACCCATGTAAAGTGAAGTCAGTGGCAGTTTAAGATAACGTGATGGATTGTAAACAACTGCAGTCCAGGAGATGGGATAAGTTTGCTTCCACCAATTCACTGATCAGGGTTGCTCTTAAAATTGCCAGAGCTTATTTGCCAATACTTCAAGAAAAAAATTACCAACAAGCTGTTCCTGCAAGCATCTTTCAAAGTGAATATCCATCTGACAAAATGCATTGCTGTTAATGTTCAGGAGAGTTTGTTACAATTTCTTGCAGATCTTAACCATCTTTGACTATCTTTGACTTTTGATTTACCTCAATAAGAGAATAACAAGGTATTTTTGCCCTTAATAGGAACTGAACTGAATCTGCATCCTGAATTTCTCTTTTAGAATATCATATGGCCTTAAGAAGTGGAAAGATTTAAAGATGTTATGCCTCCAAGAGCTCTATGTTCATACTGAGACAAGAAACATCAGTGAGCTACACAAAATAGATTTTAATGCCAAATCAATCTCACCAAGAGTCATGCAAAGAGAGTTGCATGACCAATGCATTTTCTTTGGAATTATTCCAACAGAGGAAACAAGAAGAAAGTGAAAAAGCCGATTTCTATCCACAAGATATTTCCAGCCATCTCCTACAAAATATTCCTCTAAATAGAAACAAACCCAGACTATAGCACTATGACAAGTGACAGTCAACCAGAATAGCAGAAGGGGGCCTTTTTCAACATGCCAAAGATGAGCTATCAAGCCTAGTAGCTAGAGACTGACTGAAGAAAAATGTCCACATTTCTAATCAATACTGCTTGCAAATTCTGAGTTTGATTGACAAGGAGAAAGGGAAGGCAAGGGAGAACAGCCCATGGTCTCAAGTCCCTGAGGGAGGGGAACAACATTACACATCTGTAATCAGTCACTGTAGGGAGAAAGGAAAGGTGAAGGCCAAGGTATCCAGCTTGCCTGCCTTCCTGCACACAATAGCTGTCTCAGTTTGAAGGCTATTTGTCTGAAAACCCCACAGTCAATGGCAAGACCTAACTTCTCTGATCCATTCTCTGCCCATGACTAAAAGAAGCTCTTGCTCTGTCCTACCTTTGGAAGGAAACCACATTTCTCCCCTGGCTTTGTACTATGTCTTTAGTGCCTAATTGAAATACTTCAGGCATAGGATTAAAGATAACAGCCACAAGTAATTTTCCCTTTGCTGCTTCTGCTGGAAACTCTACATCAGGCACCTGGGTGGGGAGGAGAAGGCAACAGGACAAAGAGATTACAGCAATATGATCGAGAAACAAAAGGATCACCAAATAACAAATGCATTATTAAAATCCAAAGCCCTGAATGGACCTGGAGGCAAGCCACCAGTCCCTCCAAGTGAGAGCTGATGAGTGAGAGAGCGGTGGTGAGTCACCGAAAGGCTTATATTCCCTCTGCCCACATTCTACGTGCATCTCCTTTTCCTAATTTCTGCCTAAATATCTTCTGCTGCCTGTAATAACAAACACTTCTTAGACTAGGCTATCAGCAACCCGTAACAGGCAGATATCTCAGCGTCTGGAAGACTGTGCTTTTAAAGATCTGACAAGGAATAATATCTGAACTTAGGTGGTAATTAAACTGTCTGAGCAATGCTAAGAACAGATACATTATCTTTTAATATCAGAAATGAAGCGCTATTAGAGAACACAAAAGCACCTCTCCACACAGGAAACATACAAAATGGATCCTTCTCTTGCTGCTGGGAGCTCCACAGATATTCACATGTTTGATCACATATTTGACATCACACTATTGCTCCTACTGACTACTGCCAGCTTTCCTGGGCAATCATGCTTGTATAAATTCAAATATCTCATGCAACTTTAAATGATTTCCAGAAAAAAATACTGCTATTGGTCATTTATTATATAATGATTCATGGTAATATTTTTTGAATGCTACATTGAGTGTCTAGTCTGGGGAGATGGCAGGAAGAAAAACCAAGAGAGTTAAAACTGAACTAAGTAGATTACTGTGCTAATGGGGGAGGGGGGAAGAAGGGGGGAGAAAGGGGGAACTAGAGGAAAGAGAAGCTCAAAAGAAGTCCCAAGAAATCCACCAAATTAAAAAGTTACATTTTATGTTCTGGGGCTTAAGAGATTACAGGGTTATAGGTTATAACAAAAATCAAAATCATCTGTAGAACCATCATTTTCTGTCACATGCAATATTTTCATGATTAGTGAACACAAAACATTTAAGAAAGAAATTTAGAAAGCTGCACAAGAAATACAAATACAGATATATTTGAAAGGAACAGAGACCAAAGAATTTGACTCTTTGAAATACCCAGTAATGTCATAAAAGTAGACACAGCCTGTAAATGTTAGCTCTGTAACTGATGCTCAAAATGTTTCAGTATCTGGTATTACACTATTTATATATTTTCTTGCAGCCAATTTAATTCTCAACTGTATCAACACCTCCATATCTGATGAGGCAAGGAGCTTTGGAGTACATTTGTGCTATTTGTAAGGCTTTCTAAAAATCATAATTTCCTGTATTTTTCCCAGACTTCATTGTACAGCACTGTTGCCCTGAGTTTTCTGTCTTTTTGTCTTTCTGTAGAACTTTCTCATGCAGCTTCATGAAAACAATATCTATTCTTAGAATGTTTACATACTTCTCCTGTGAGAAAAGAAATGATTGAGGGTGATGTCCACCATCCAGGTTGAAGAGGTGGCGACCTGTGTAGCCAATCTCTTGGCCCCTGTACATATCTATAAATACTGGAGTCAGATTTGAATTAAAAGGAGCTTTCCCTCAAAGCCGTGGTGTGAGCTTCATTTCAGTGTTCCTGAAATTGGGACACGCCCAGCTTTGGCCCGTCACATCTGGTGACCCCAGGACGTGTGCAAACTGCAGCCTGGGTCACACAGCACAAATAACACAGCATCACGGGAAACAGACAAAATGGACACTCTTTTTTTCCTGCTGGGAGCCTAGGCACACTTTTGGTTGTGCATTCAGCATGTGCACAGCCACTACTACTGACAAACTCAATGATTCTATATGCTCCATAGCTATTGGTTTTTTTGCTTTAGATCACTTACCAACAAAATAATGCACATACTGGAAACATCTTCATTCCAACAAAATTAATTCTTACTCACATAAAAAGAGACTGACAGAAAATATCTAAGTATTCTGATATATTGACTATGGCCAGAGTAAAATCTAGAGAACTGCCCACAGAAAATCACCTTCTCCTGCCCACTTTTCTAACTCAATAATTAGCTCAAAAGTGGTAGACAACCATAGTTCAAACCCTAATGATGCCTATTTTGTACCCTACAGCATCTTCTGCTTCCCCTATAAAACAAAGCCAGACCCAAAATCTCTGTAAGAACTGTCAGAAGCTGAACATGAAATAACACATGGGCAGTAAAGTATACAAATTAGAGAGCACCAAACCCAATACTCTTTGGGTAAAATTACAACCACTTTCAGGGTGGCTAGCAGGTTAGATGATTACAGCATTTCCTTCAGCTTTGAGTCTATGAATTTGTGCCTATTCCTGCCTATTCCTATGAACATATTACGATCTTAATTTACAAGTATCATACACTATTTTCCCCCATCTGCCCTACACAGGAAACTCAGCAATCTAGGAGCAAAGGAGACTGCCACCAGCAGAATTCCCACTTCATTTACTGCAAAAACTGGAAACTCTCATTCAAGTTAAAAAAGAAATTTAAAAAAAATGTTTCTGATAATTCACAGCCCTGCCCCTACCTCTCAGGGGCCATCTTCCACCCAACACTTTTTCTTTCATCTTGAAATCATTATAGCCAAAACCAAAATCCTGATCTTCCTTTTGAAGTTCTACCTTCTGTTTTACCACCAGTCTCTGCTACTTACGGATTTCATTACCCACAGTCGAGTTCCTTCACTGGGAATTGGTTCTTACTACTTTTTCTTTTTTCCCTACAGCAGCAGCTAAGAGCTACATATTTTAATTCTCAAAAACAGCACACGTATACAAATGATACAATAGGAAATAGATTATTAAATAATTCATTTTTTGAAGTTGGTATCTCTCATTTTAGCCTGCCACCTTCAGTAGGGCTAAGAACCATGTCTTTATATATGTTACATCAGTTAACAGGAAAACAGTTTCAAAAAGATGTTTGGCTATCATCATAATGCACCTATTTTATACAGGATTAAGCCTGGAATTAGTGAGAACTATAATAACTAGCACTATTATTCTGAAATGTCATACTAACTTTCCAGATGCCACTTGTTATCAGATCCTGTTCAGCGGAACTTAATATTGTAAGCACCTCCCAGAGAAAGAACAGAGGTCACTGACTGATGTCTGTTTCATCAAGGGTGTTGAAAGTCTTTGGTACCTTCTGTTATTCAAGAAATGCCCTCGTCTTCTGTTGCTATAGGAAGTCAATACACACTGTAATAAATGTAGGTAAACTAACAGCCAAAACTTGAGCAGGAAGCATAGTTAGCTCAATATAAGTCATCACTGACAAACAAAAAACATACAGAAACCCAGGTTTAAAAAAAAATCATCTGAGCCTCATGGCATAACAACCTGTGTTTTTTCCTACTAAGTTAAATCTTGTTTTTTTGAGTATTGATCCCTGATATGATCAAGCAAACAGGAAAAAAAAAACAAAACCAAACCTCTGGAGCAAGTGGAAATAGGTGAAACTCTTACAAAATGTTCAAAAATAAACCTTCATGTGTGACCACAAAGAGTTTGTTACCTTTAAACACGGGGAACATCTGTCTGTCTTCCACAAACAACACAAGGATGTAGACATTACAGAAATACAGTTGCATTTCACCTGGCAGCTTGATGCAGCGTACTTGCACATGACAACACATTGATTTTACTTCTACCTCCATGCAGACATCTACGTAAAGAAATCCATTAGGCAGACAGTTCTCATCTCTATTGACTGACAGAGTGACAATCGAATACTTTTCACCTTCCAAACTGACTGACAGCTAGACACTTAAACAAGCCTTCAAGTTGCAATAATAGTATGAAACACTTTCAATTACCTGAATCAAACAAATCCATGATCCCACTAGTTGAATGTATTTTTCTGTCTGCTGCTATGCCTGGCTTGGTTTACACTGTTGTTTGGGCAATTCAGACCCTTAACAAGAATGCTGCAAACGAACAGCATCCCGGGGTTTTTAAACAATGAATTATACTTCAAGTAGTTTTGCTATACACATCTTTGTGACCAAAAAAAAAAAAATAAATGCAGCCAGCCTTTGGAATCACTTCCTTTTTAGGCTAGAAATAAAGCAAAACCCTTAAAAAAAAATGCATGGGAAACAGCTACATCATTAGATAACTGTCTTTCTAATACTAGTAAATGTTAAATGCCAGCCTGCCTTCAAAAGGTGAACATTTGTTGGGTTTTTTTAGTCAGTGAAATCGTAACAAACAGTGCTTTAACTTTGGGGCTAAATATACGAACGATTTAGGCAGTTTTCTAATCCAAATTACAGGTATTTTTCTAATTCAAATTTTAATGAATTAAATTCTCTCCATTACAATCGGAATTTATTTAGGGCATATTAATGAACAACTGAATTTGACAGAGAAACAACAAATTCATTTTTTCAGATACGACAGCTCAAAACCAATCAAAACCATATATATTTGCATTTTGCAATTTCTAGAATGAATAACTAAGGTTGAAAGTATCTAATGTTCTGTAGACATCAATATGTGTTGCTGCAAGACATTCAGCATGATCAGACTGAAATATCTAAATGAACATGCTTATGAGTTAAACATATACACTGCATAACAGGCAAACAAGTAGGATCAGGGTGCGCTCTAATGTACTGTAATTGGGTTGACAGAAATAAAAGGAAAAGTCAGAGTCCATCAAGAACTGTTCAGTAAAAAACACACAAAAAGCAAAAGATTGTCTTTACAATTGAACAGTTGCATCAAAAATAGTCAAAGCATTTTAAAAGATATAGTTTTAGGTTCTGAGAAAACAAGAACTGAAAATAAACCACGTTTCCATACATTTCCCTTATAAAAACTGGCTTTTAAGCCATGTTATGTCTAAGGAGGTTGAGTGCAGCTACTAACTTTTCCCCTCGCTCTCTATGCACTGCTTGTTTCGTTTGGAATCCAGGCAGGTAACAGACAATCTTTACAAAAGCCCATTGCTGCTTTGCAAGCACCATCACAGCTTAAAGGTGCACAACCATAACAACTGAAAATACTTACTTTTATTTTTGCAAACAATGATCAGAACTTAAAATATTTTTTTTAAAAAAAAGCAAAAGCAATGACCCCTAAACAAGCAAACAAAAGAACTTCAACCAACCCCCCAAGACCCCACCCTCTGAATTCAGCAAATAAGTTTACACTAAATCCACAGAATTTGAAATCACATAAGCCATCCTGCAGTTATTATGAAAATAATATTTTTAAAGATTTTGAAAATAATGTCGCAACACCAGTTTTACAGTATCAATAATTTAAAGGACATGTAAGAACACATTTTATCAGTTTGTCTCTTAGAAAGAAATTAAGTAATTAGCAAGAAAGCAATTACTTGAAAATTATAATACTTGTTTAAGGTTACTGTGCCTAGCATTCCTTTTTTTTTTTTTAATCAGTCAATACTATTTGAAGGCATCAATATAGAATTTACTGTGCACACAACATAAAATGACTCTTTCAGAAGAGACTTGCTGTTGCTCACTATACAGCAAATTGATTTTCTGAAAAGGAATGCAGCCTGTACTTAACCTAACAGTGTAACCTTGTTGTACTACATGAAAAGGGATCATGCATATTGATTTCTTTATTACAATTCCTCTTGTGATCAGTAAACATTCGTAAACCCTTTTTCTTGGAAAGAAAAAATCTACTTTGAAATTAGCAAATAAAAACAGGCTTCAATTTTCAATTCTGAAAATGTTCTTCTCTCTACAGGGAGACAGAAGCCAGAACATTCTTGTTTTCTCTGCCTGTATTTTAGGGGTACATTTTTTTCCAAGTTGCAGAAAGCAAGCAAACCAGAATTGATGCCACTGACAAATGCCTGGTTTTGATAAACTTAGAAAGCTTTTCTTCAAAAAACAAAAGGTTATGTTCTTGACATACATATTCACTATCCTTTAAAAACAACGGCTTGCATAGAAAAAGAGCAAAACAGAGAAAACAGAGGCACTAACAGAGGGGAAAAAGTGAAAGACTCTGTACAGTATCCATCCTGATAAGACTAAACTAGAACAGCAACAGAACACAAATTTTTTACTGCTTTCTTTTGAACACAATTAAACTTCAGAGTCTGTTAAGATGTAGTTTCTGGAATCGATGCAAGCAATTAAAAAATTTCAACCAGAATGTTTTGTGAGGCGTAATTACTATAAGGTCACTAGATATTATTTGGAGTCAGTTTAGTTTATCACATTACGACATGACAGGACATGAGGCAAAAATTATAAATTCCTTCCCTAAATCTGTCCTTTTCTGATTTAGATGGATGAAGAATAATTAACTCTTAATTATTCAGATGACTTCAAGGCAGTTTCAGAATTCAGTAAAGAATGCAGTCATTTTAACCAAGGAAAGCAGTCTCCTATCATTTATCAAATCTTGCAACTTGACCAATGATGAATAAAAAAATCTATGTTTACCCATAGCCCTAACTGCTACCTTAGAGGTTGTTAAGCAACAAAATTTCCTTTAAATTCTACCATATGCAAATTATCAGATGCAATTTGCATTTTAAAGTATTTAACTCTACATATTTATTGGATTTTGAGGCCATGCTGATCATTGATTTATGTGCTTCTGGCAATCATATTTCCATATTTGTATGATTTTGATGACAGTAATAATTCAAATATGCAGAAAGTTGTTCTTTGAACAATATCTTTAATTACGTCCTCAAAGCATCATTGTTTTGCCTGGTGTCCTGACAAAAATGGTTTGAAATGAGAAATGGCATTATGATCCAAAATGCACAAAAGTACATTTGTCCTTTGCTGTCGAGTACCAAATGCACAGAAATGACTTTTCATGTTAACCAATCCTCAGCCCTAACCAGTCTGCAAAGCCCAGCAACCTTGCACGTAAATACTTTATTAATTCTGACACACTTTCACGACAAATTCAATCACAGTTCATAAGATTTCTGTTCAAAATGCAAAACCTGCCCCATTTACTTTGCCGCTAACTCAGAAAGTTTTTCTGCCACATTTTTTTATTAGAGTTGTCACAAATTATGTGCACTCTTATGAAAGCTATCAAGAACTGTAATCATTAAAAGATCCACAAATATTTTGCCCATTTACTTCTCAAACACAACCATCAGCCATGTCTTCTGTCACCACTATCGTAACAGTTTGTTTTAATACAAGTTTGGTCACTGGAACATATGTATAAACTTTTTAGAATAATTGTTCACTCATGTACAAATATACAAGAGTAATGCATTAGCCTACACGATGAACTTGTGTTTTAGTTAAGCATTCCTATTTATACTAATGTTCATTTAAATATTGTGCAAAAGTCAAATATTATCAGAATAATATAACATTTTATTTTAGTGCAGCATAGATTTACTAGTTTGCTGTTTCCATAAGTAGTGTTCTACATAATACTCTTGCTGCCTTGTTCAGGGACAATCTAATATTTAAAATAAAATAAAATAAACAACAGACCCTTTTTCAAGTTATATATAATTTAAGAAGACTCTGTTTCTTTTAAAAAATGCATAAGTAGTTCCATAAATAGAGTAGAAATTAACCTAAATTTATCAACATTTTTCCATCTGTAAAACACACAATATTAAATTCTTATGAAATCATTAGGCATACAGTTTGCTTACTCAGAACCAAAACATACTGCAGCATAAATGGGTGGTTTGCTCTCTGAATTTTTTTAAAGTATGATTTACAGAAAGAACCTCCTTTGTATATTCCTTCCTGCCAGAGAGGCAAAAGGAATAATAAAGGTATGTAGCAACTGTGATGATCGTTAAAAAGTAAAAGCAAAGCCGAAGTGGAAACCCTCTACTCTCCACAATTGTGGAATTTTTTTCGCCTGAAATACCGCAAAACAATAGTTTTTCTTCAGAAAGAGTTGAATATTTTATTTATGGATGTTGAACACAAATTTAGTGCACACTATAACTGTATAAAGCTCTGCTTTATTTTTTATGAGAGCACCCCAGGCAAGCAAACATATAATGTAGACCTGATGTCAACCACCCTAGTATTCTCGTTACAATTTTTTTTTTTAATTCTTCAGGTGGAAGCAAAGAATTCACAAGCTTGTTATATCTACTACTTCTGTCATTTAAATATAAGCTCCTCAGATCAGTAAATAAAAGGAAATGGGTGTGATTTTGTTTGTGTCATCCTTTAAAGAGACATTTGTTGTTTTGTTAAATACCATGGCACCGCCACCTTACCGAATCCACTCACCGAACTACCAAAATGCATTTTAAAGGCAGTTGCACTTTTATGTGATTCTTGAGCCACTGTAATGTCAATATCTCATCTCCTTCCAAGTAAGCACAATATTGGTGAAATACATGACATTTGCTGACCAACCTTTAAGAAAATAATTAGATAAAGACAGGCTGCTGTTTTTCAGTCCCTATCAGATTAAAAATGTTTACTTGTTTAGCAGACAGGTATGCGGCATTTACTATACAAATTATACAAATAAATTGACGATTAACTAAATGTGTTAGCAGTATTACAAGTCAACACAAAATCTGAGCAAAAACAATTCATGTCTGCTTATAAGAGAGTTCCACGTCTTATCTTTAAATCCTTCTAAAGACCATAGAGACAAACGCCTCTGTAATGTTTGAGTCTATTTACAACACACAAGTGCTGCAGCTGGGGGTGAACTTAAAACTTAAGCTTTTTCACAGGGAAAGCGGAAAAATTAATTGGAGCCTCTCCCTCCGACTCTCCCTAGCGGCTGAGCGCGGAGGGGCACGGGCCCCGGCCCCGGCCCCACAAGGTTTGGGAGGCGAGAGAGGCAGCGCCGGGAACAGCAGGCGCCAGCCCGGCATCCATCCCGGCGTGTGACAGCTCCGTGCCCCTGCGCCCCGGCACTCCGAAGGCAGTAAGGACAGGATTTCGGTGTCCTGATGCTCTGTGTCTCGGCGTTCTCCCATTTAAGCTAAACTTTTCGCAGCTGTACACACGTGTGTGTGTGTGTGCATGTATGTCTGCGTGCGAGTAAATCATCTAAAGGTTAAGGAAAAGACACACAACAATTCAGATGAAATTAAATTCCAGAAAGAAGGGGGAAAACATAATGTCCACTTCACCGTGACTAGTGAATCGTTCGTGGAAATTCTTAATCTAGGAAGCATATTACACAAAAACAACAAGGAAAATGCTTAATAAATCTTTACATTCTTCCTAAATAATTAGGTAAACAAATTCTGAAGGGGTTTCCAAGAAATTCAGGTATGTGATTAGACACAAGTTTGCATGACCAGAAATACATTCTAGCAAACACTGTTTATTCTCTCACAGTCCATTCTTAGAAACACAATTGATACCTTAGTAATTTTTTTCCTTTTCCCCCCCACCCTTCTTTCTTTCCTTCCTACAGCCCATTAAAGTGCTCCAGGGACTTATTATTGTGCATCCCTTGTCCTGACCATAATTGCCCTCCAGGTACAATCCTTCTCATGACTGAGATGTCCTAAACACAGCCAGGTGCTCTCTAGGGCAGCCAATGTATTTCCACAGTGTGAGGATCGAGTGCTGGACATGTCCCAGTTCCACAAACACCAGAGGGGACAGAACTAACACTGTTTACCTTATTAAAATCTGTGATTCTTGATGAACTTCTTGTATATGCACTCAAGAAGGGGTCAAATACATTTTCCTCTCAGAGGACGAACTCATTTAATGAATCATGTCGCTACAATAAAAATCTAAACACAGAAGAAAGCTGAGATTTAACACACATAATCAAAAATACTCAATTTTAGAACTTAAGAATAACACAACATCCATTTATTTTCTAGAATATTTAACCCGGCATTAAACTGTAAAACTATTTTGTAAACACATTAAATTTTGGCCCTTAAGACTACAACATTGTAACTAAATGGGTAAATGAAAAATATTTTAGTTACAGCTAAGGCCTCTCAATATATTTCAAGGATAATGAATGAATCCCTAAATCGATACCATAAAATATAAAGAATTTATAAATAATTAAGACATTTATCTTCATGGTAGAGAATAAAGTTATTGTATGTAGTTTAGATATGAAAATGAAATTCCTGTATAAAACTGCTACCATTTTTATCATTTGTAGAGCTCAGTAGCACTGCTTATTAATAATAGATTAAGCAGTTGTAGCCAGCTATATAAATTGGCAGTTGATTGCAAAGGGACCTAAAATTGCAATAGCACAGCATAGCAGTTAATGCAAAAAATGGCCCTTTCATTTGTAAAATAACAAAAACCTGCACCTTAAATTGCTGTGCTCAGCTTGTGGCTGTTGTAAGGCAAAAATGAAAGGATTAGGATAAAATTAAAGCGATATGGTAGTAGCATTTACCAGCAAATATGATTACAAACAAAAGTCAGTTTCAACACTTCCTTCTCATTGAAAATTAAAGCAAAATATTCACTAGTTTACATGACGAATTCAGAACCACTCGATCTGAGAAAGTCAAAAGGCATACCTAATATTTCAATGTTGTACTGTGAACTACTTCATACAGTACAAATGAGTAATGTACCTTTGAAAGAACTCCACTCTTCGAACTGCTAATGAGTACCTTTTCAGATGCAAGCTGCTTTTCCAGGGGCTTAAAAGAAATTCCTTTGTATCAACTTAGTTGTATGCAAATTAGGTTTAAAAAAAGAAAGACCTGGATGGGAACTGAGAGCAATGAAACACTGCAATGTACAACAGAGATGAAATGCAAAGGTAAACATACTTCTGTATGTGTTAGTCACTGCTTCATCCTTAGGACTGAAAAAGCTTACCAGAAAACATCTGCTTTTATAAAAGCTGAAGTCAAAAAGCAAGTGCTAAATGGCCAGTTTCCATTTAAAATGCCTAAACCCAGGAACAAAATTACAAGAAGAGACTCTGAAAGCATCCACTTTTATAAAAGTAATATATAGCTTTTCAGCAATTGCGTTTCCTCAGTGTTTGGATAGTATAAGCATTCTTCCAATCAGGCACAATTAGAAATACCAGAAAACTGCAAGAGATATAAGAGTCATTTATAAAACAAACCCTCGACCAACAGGAAAAAAATATAATATTTTCCTGCAGTTTGAAAAAGGTGTACATAGAAAAATAGTTAATAGTGCATGACTAAGCACATGAAATAAGAAAAATGTACAGGTCAACTCATTTATAGTAATTCAACCTTCATCTTCTGATTTACTTACTGTAAAAAATCTATTATAGCCACAATTTGGTAGTGAACTGTAGCCATCTACTGGAATGAACAGATAAAGCAAATGTTTAAGACAATGTTCTTCCCCAGGAATTCAGTTTGCTCTCACTACTCTAGTACATGCCAGAAAAATGCACGGTGTTAGATGCTATTTATACTGGAAAAGGAATACCTCTCCAAGCCAGTACAGGCTAAACAATATCAAAAATACATTCACTCATTTGCCAAGCACATTTAGAAAAAAATGCAGTATTTCTTACAATAGTAATGTATAGATTGTTTGCCATAAATGGTGAAATTTTATCTTACAATCACTGAATTTACATTTTCGAAAACATTTAACAGCAAATACTTCAGGTGAAACAAAGTACTACTTATTAAATATTAATTTTAAAGCAAACTAAATACATTCAGCACATTATTAGAGGACAGTGTNCAACAACGAAAAAAAAAAAAAAAAAAAAAAAAAAAAAAAAGAGAAAGGATCAACCCATGCCAAAGTCTGCTGCTGTTCTGAATCATGAAAGCTTATCCCAATACTTATGCCAATATTCTGAGCAAAGGAACTCTGGCTACATCTAACTCTTGTGAGATAAGGATTAATATTCCTAGAGGAATTAATTCAACCTATGTTCAGCTTTTAAGTACATTTCTAAGACATCTCAAATCCTATCAGGAAAGGAATGCATGGTGAACGGATAGGACAGACCTGTAGTAAAATCCATACCCATTATGGAGGGAAAACAACCTGCAGAAACAGATTATAGCATTTATTAGGGCTAACTCTTGGAAAACTGAGCAAGGTCTCCTCTTTGGCTCAGAGGAAGGGACTGAGTAGGAAAGTATGTCCACCTCTTCCAGAAGTTGTTCCACTGACAAGCATCAAGGTGATGGGTCCTTGAATCTCCAAGACTCATCACATCACTGCTCATTCTCATCACTACTTAGAGTGTGTTCACTGTGAGTGGTGCAGGGCCCAAGGATGGTAATTCAGTGCCACGTTGAAGGTATTCAGATACGTCATCAGATGTAAAGATGCTGATAACATTGCTGAGTGGGGAAAGGGGAAACCAGCCACAACAAGACCCTGCTGTCCCACTCTTAATGTAGTTTCTGGCCAATTTAATTGTCATTATGAGAGGAGTCACAGGCTACACCAGGACACATTGCCCTCTGTCCTCTAGGCATTTTGGCCCTATAAAAGCAACATCAGTCTCTTCCAGACAGTTCAAGGGTCCTAAGGCACTCAGTCCATGTTATGCATAAATACAGCAGAAATACATTTTCTGTTGCATTTGGGCCCTAAAACAGACATGAGAGATTTAAGATTCAGTGCCTGCCTTGAGTAAAACTAGCCCATCAAAATAAGGTACAATTCTTAATCAGTATAGAAGAAGGGTAATTCTAGAGGACTGGAAGCATTAATAGTCTGTATTTTTAACCTTTTACGGTGCTTCTGGAACTGTTTCCTGGAGAAGGGGTCAAATACAGCTGGGAAGAGAAGTGGAGGATACTGACAGCATTCAAAGAACAACACAGAATGTACACACACACACAACCACATGTACAGAGTATGCCCTACAAAACGGGAGAGTGACTAGAAAATCTTTATCCATGATTAACCCCTATATAACTCAGCCTCTATGGCTCAGAGGAGGTTAGGACAGTATAACGCAAAAATTATTACAGAGAACAAGTCAGCAGATCTCTGTAGTCAGAAGGATGGTAAGATCGCCTTGACTGTGCCTGAAATTTCACAAATATATTAGAAGAACCGCTCCACCGTATTTACTGAAAGACTAGCAATGCCAGGTGCAAAAATCAACTGTCCTTCTCAAAAAAACCCATTATTTAAGCTTTCTAACCTGAGAAGATCAGCGGCATTCAATCATTAAAAAAAAACCAAACAAACCCACACAAACCAAAAAAACAAACCACAAAAACATAAAAACTCAGCCCTGCACCCCTCACTATTAGGGAAGTGTATTCAGTTACTGTTCAGTACAACCCTTCTTACAGCTTTCCCGAAATAACCAGTACATCCAGATCTGAAGGTTTCAGGAATTATAGTAAAATAAAATGCATTGATTGCTGGATTCAATCCTATGTTGATAAAACTATACTGAATTTGTTGGTGATATGAATTCAAAAATTCTTGTAATATATGCTACTATTCAATGAATCAGTAAAAAAAAGAAAACAAACAAACAAACAAAAAAACCCTGTCAAAAGCACAAAACAAAATCCCCAAATCAGGTCAATGCAAGGCATAAGTTAAAGATACAGCAACGATAAATAACTGCAGCTCTGTAGAGACATGAACTCCCTATAGCATTTTGGATACTATACTACTAGGTAGAACAGCTTTTTTCTTTTATTTTTCCCCTCCTTCTCCCAAATCACTATCAGCAGTTTTTATAAAAGACATCTCAGTGAGATAACTGGTTATGGAATCAATAAATGATATGACAGTTCATCCAGTCTGTATTGCACTATGTGGAAAGCAGTGCCCTTCTTCTTAAGGTTCAATATTAAAAGATATGCCTGAAATACAAAAGGCTGCTGAACAAACAACATTGAATGTCAAACAATTGACCATTTCTCACAAATTTTCAAAACCTGCTGAAGAAAATAACTGTGTATAGACAGCAACAACATTTAAAATTGCCTTTACCTTTTACCAACCATCATAAATTTGGAGGGTGAAAGCTTGGTGCTACCCAAATCAATTGCACCATGTCCTTTGATGGAAGTGCCAAAGGATTCTGCAGTTTTACTGGCATTTTAAAAAATCTACATAATTCTAAATAATTTTAAAAGACAAGTTTGTGCCATGCTACAACCACTTAAACATAATCAACTGACATTTTTATGTGTACTACAGGAATCCATAAAACCTGGTTTAATTCATTAAATTACACTGAATTAACACATGGCAATTACTGCAGCCACGGCATCCACACACCATCCAAAAAAGAGGAGGATGGACAGATAGATAAAGGAGCACAAGTCTCACGGAAGCTACACAGCCGTTCCCTGTGTAGGGCTTTTAATGGCCTATTTCACAGAACAGTCTCTTGGAAATAAACTCAACCTGTCACTATGAGGCAAACCAACATGCTGATTATACTAAAATTATGAATCTCTTTCTGAACCGCAATGTTATTCAAATCCCTTCCTCGATCCCCTTCCCGCTCTATAAGGCTCAACAAGCTGGAACAATAATGTGCTGAGCCACCGCAGCGAGGTCGCTTGCGTGAGATTCTATTCATCTTTTATACAACTGTGTGTACAGGCTTCTCAACAAACGAAGCCCCATAAAACCTGATCCGCTGCACTATCAGCTACATCTCGTACATTAAAAGGGAGGTCACTCGCCTTATCTTTTCCCCCCCAAATCCTTCCAAGTTTTTTGCTCCTCCATCCAAATCACTCCCAATGCTTTGAACTAACTACTTTTGTTTTCAGCAATTATTTTCACTCCAGCGCTTGGAGGACTGATTTGGAAAACAAGCACAAATTGATTCCAAACACTCTAATTATCAGTAATGAACACCTATCATATTCTATAAGTGAAGAACCGATGTGTTACACGGCGAGGAAACCGCACGACTGAAGAGCGAGGCGCTGGAAACGCACCGCGGCGGGCGCTGCCTCTGCCTCCCGAGAAGCACGGCGGGTTCTCGGGCCCCGTTCTGGCCGCAGCTCCCGCGGCCGGGTCAGCCCGTGTGCCGAGGGCACGGCGGGGCCGGGCGGGCTCGGCGGGGCGGCCGGGCCGGGGCCGGCGGGCCCGCGGCTCCCGCGCCGCCCGGGCCGGCGCTGCCCTCTGCT
>VZDJ01007755.1:27333421-27368421 GCA_008694505.1 Cyanoderma ruficeps | reverse complement strand
ATATAAAAGTTTTAATTCTCAGAGCTGACTAAAAATAGTGATTTTAATTTATTCCTGCTGCCTACAATTACCCACAACCATGTATTTTTAAATATTTCCAGACTATAAAAATTACTAATTTTTGCCACTTGTGTTTATCTGCAGTTAGACTTTGATTTGGATAAATTAAGCTCTCAAGTGTTCCTTGCTTTATGAAACTCTGCATGTTGTACACTTCAACACAAATAAATGACTTCTACCATTAGAGGTTTAAATAATGTAATGTATTTCATGCTCAGCCTGAAGCTGGATTCCAATGAAGTTGCTAATGCACGTAATGATTAAGTGTAACTCAAATACTAACTGTGTTGTTGAAAACATGACAGGCAATAATTTGGTCTATTATATTCTGCCATTTAATTCCCTAGTACAGACATTCTCTGACACGTTATGAAGCAATGATTTACAATTATTCAAGCTGCAAAGGTCAGAAAGTGACATTATAATCATCTACACAGAGATCCCTTCTAATGCACAAAAACTAGGTAATACCACACAAAAATAGTTTTACTGGAATAGCAACTTTCTATTTAAGATTTCCCAAACTGCACAAGTATAAATAATTAATTTACATTACAGTACATTAAGGCATCCTTGAAAATATGTTTTTCCTGCTCCTACCAATAAATTTATGAATAAGTCTTTTTTGCTCGCTAAAGGCAATCTTAAGAGCAGCCTTTCACTAAAAGTAGCTTGTATTAATAGTAATCAGTTAAAAAAATCTGTAAATCTGGAAGATTTTTCAGTAACAACAAACAGGAGTACAGCCAAGTTTCTTTTTATGCATCTGGTCAAAGCACACCCTTATCTATCAAGAACAAAGATCTGTTGGTCACTATGCTCAATATAGGTGAGTAGTTTTGTTTAGATATTCTCCAAGCAACCAGTGTCATAAAAATACTGAACTTTATACAGATCTCTGAATTACCCTTAGCATTAACAACAGCAGCAGAAGGGATGTTAGTTTCATGTTTGGGACACTGTAACTGTCCCCAAAGCTTATTTATTTGAGGCTTTAAGAAACAACTGAATTTAGCAGTGCATTTATCAGAACATCCTATGATATCTCCAGAATTAATTGAGAAAAGGAGTTTCAAAGCAAATAGAGAACTAAGGAGCAGAAAGTAAAAAAGATTAGTACCTCCAACCACCAAAACAAAAGAAAAAGAAAAAGAAAAAAAAACCAAAAAAACAACAAAACCTAAACACCACATCAATAACTACAAGACATAACTACTCCAGCAAGATACAGAAAAAAATATAATCTTTTTGACCCCCCCTTCAAATTCCTTTGTGTCTAGAAAGGCTTACTTTTGTTCTCAAAACACTTGACTACTACATATTAAATACTGTATGTGTAATAAACATAATAAAGACATTGCTACAAATGCTCTTACAACCTGTAAGAAGGTAGAAAACCCTTATGTGAACGTTTTAAATACTGAAAATTTTCCTAACAATCTAAACCTACCTTATACCCATCTTCTTCAATCGATTTTTAAGTGGTCATAAAGGAGAGAAAAAAAAATGAGGAAGCAGCCACTCTTACTTGACACATGTAACTACATGTCCCAAAATTCTGTTTCTAAAAGCAAAGGCAAGAAAAAGGCAAAGGAATAATAGATGTATTTTTAAATCAAACATTGCCTATAAATTCTGTTCAAAATCTCAATTGCAGAACAATGCATTTTTCATCTACTACCTAAGGGATAAAATTTGAAAAGTGCATGATAAGCCTTTTCACAGCCTTTCACCAGGCAAATTAAACAAAAATTTTAAATGCTGAGCAACCAGATTTGCCCACCTAACCCAGGGTATCAGCTAATTTCAGAGTCAGACTTTCAAAAATGAAATTCAAATATACCCACAGAAAATAGACATTATCCTTGAAATAATGGGATATATTTTACAGCCATGGGTATGGAAAAGAAAACAATTAACACACATCTGCAATAAGGCAATGAGTAGCAGACAGTTTATTCCAAATGTTAAAACATTAGCGGTGTCCAATTTCTGCGTCATGTAGTTTCTGCTGTGCAGCTGAAGAAAAACAAACCCTGAACTTCAATTAAAAAAAAAAATAAAACAACACAGCAAAATTACTGCCTTTTTCAACAACTAGCTGAATTATATATTGTGTACTTTGTAGCATGTAAATATGAGGATCACTTGGAAAATTGAGACACAGCAAACCCTTCTCACAACACAACCAAAAATACATTTTTTGCCTTTTTTCTTTTTTGCCTTTTTTTTTAGACCAAAATTTTGAAAAAAAAAGTCTTTAAAAAACAGGATATTTTGAGACCATACCACGATGTTGCACTGACATTTCACCTTTAAAAAGTGCCCAAGCAGACTCAAAAGCTTTTGAAACACAATTTATCCTCACAACTAGCAGAGGGCTTATTACTGAGAATCTAAAAGTCAGAGGATAGAATATTAACTACTGTAGAAAAGAAAACATAGTGCAGGACCTTCTGTTTGTGACAAAATTACAGAGTTAATGTTCCTGAAAGATCACTTCACCTTTTAAAGCATGATTTTTAAAAAGGTAAAATTTATAGCAATTAAAGCTAATGAAGAAATGCAGCATGAGCTGCTTATGTTCAGGAACTAATAGGTCCACTGAGCATTTCTAAGATTATTTAGCCATCAATGATAATGAATTGACATTGTCAATGGTGTTAATGTACCAACGCTCTACAGTGCCACTAATCCGATAGCCAATCCTAGCAATTTTATCTTTTTTTATGTTGATACTTTATTTTTTTAACCAACATGCTACTCAGTCCTTTCAATTAAAAGAGCACAAATACACCACAGGCTATTAACACTTTTTTCTCCTTTCCCACATATAAGATGGCATATTCATTATATGAACTACGGTTCAAACTGCTCTGGTCATTCCTTCTTCAAATCCTGATCAATTCTTCAGGATTGTTAGCTACAGTGCAAAATGTCTTTTCCAAATAAATCAGTGTTAGTATATGATTGTTAAAATACATTTTTGGTGCACATTAAGTGAAATGTGATGATTGTTTAAACAGGGATATAAATCACATTTTTGTAAGCATGGGGTATTGTGGTGTATGTCTCTTCACTGGTTGTTTTGCTATATCTAAATAGCACAGCTCCGCGTTGTTGATGAAAATTAACAATACACAAATATGGAAAATAAGTACCTCCCTGGCTACCAGGTATGACATGTCAGCAACAGAGAGTAAGCAATCAGCTTAGGAAAGTGACTACCATTTCAATCTCAAGTTTAAATCATTCATACATGTTTTGCTCTCTCTGGCATAAGTATTGTGAATCCCAGCCAAAAGTTGTGCAATTTCTGAGATGGGTTCTGTAAAACATGTCAATGAGCTTTTGAAAAAATGAGATGCCAAATTTTAATAATTTTAATTCTCTTCTTTTTTTGTAAAAGATACTGTATTAGCTGGTTTGAAATATTTTTACTTTTCCTCTCACAAGGAAATAGTTAAATAATATGATGATTTTTCAGTTTAAGTTAAAAGAAATTTGAACAAACAACCAATGTCAAGTTTGTGGACATTTGTTTCTAAGGAAGAGAGTTTAGCCTTTGCTAAACACTTCTGTGGATCTGTAGTTTTTGATTACCTTCCATGTCATGTCAAATTCTTGGCAATTGACAAATCAGAGACAACAAATAAGATTTTTAAAACAATATAAAATACCCTACCAAGCTCATATTAACTATGCTTCAAAATAAAAATGAAAAATGAAAAGAAGTAACACAAGTTATTCTCCTACTGATATACAGTGGACTTAAAAATTGGGCTTATACATTTTTCTCATTTCAAGAAATCAGCAACTAATTTTCTTAAGTGAGTAAACCCATCAAAAGTATCCCATAATGCCGCATGCAAAATTATTTGACAAACAGAGATGAATCAGTGAAGATCACTGAGCTGCATCTTCATCTGAAGATTCACTTGTCTTCTAAAATGTGTAACTCACTTTGTCCTGCAGTAGATTGGTACACTAAGGCTAAAAAATCTCCTCCTGCTGAATATTATGCCCAACATCACACCGCACCGTGCACGTGTGCACTGCACCATCTAATTGAACCTGTGCTCTTCTACACATTAGCCATAAGACTGCTATAGCAGGTTACATAGGTTTGCGTAAAATGTTTTTATATGATGCATATATTAGTTAATTTCTTCAGCATAATAACATTAAAATATATTTTTAATCAGAACTAGGGTATTAAAATCCAACTTTGAATGTCCTATGATGTACCATATATGCCATGGCATTTTAAAACCTTTTAAACATTTCTGCTAAATTAATTAGTTTTGCATTAAGGAGTCTCAATGCCTCCTATTAAATGCAACACATTTGAAGGACAATTAAACATTATGAACGATCCTTCTAGGGAAATAACGTTTGTTAAAAGAAAAACAAGATTTTTTAGGTAACAAACAGAAACACAAGCACACATAGAAGTCTTCAATTTACTTGAAAAGTCTTATGCCTGCAATATTTTAGATCCGTTTGTTTGAAAAATCTGTCTTCTGTTTTGTTTTCATAAAGAACGAAAACCCTAATGGAGTCCAGAAATCTGTTAATGGTACTAAAATTATAACAGTATAGCAAAAGAAAAAACCCCACACAGTAAAGTCTATATTATATATTTTTTATGTCTTTAAATGGAATTTACAGTTCTCCCTGGCAATGTGAATGAACATCCTATAATTTAGTCAATTTACAGATTACAGGTTCAAATTGACCTTGTAGCCCATAAAATTGCTCATCTTCAGTGCAGGATTAGAAGTGGGAAAAGAATGTCATAACTGTATTTAAGGAATTTACCATAACAATGGAAAGGAGGATATGCATGCATAATTTTAGCCACTCTTGCTCACATCACGGTTTTCAATTCTGAAACAATGCATATTCTGTGCTCTTCTCCTGGTTAACCATGGTGGAGACTGTTTCAATTTACTCACCCACAGACATGACACTTGTATTCCCTCATCCCAAGGTGCCTCTTGACATGGTTTCTGGCATCTCCAAGCTGAGCTGTTGCAAAGTGGCATATCTTGCACTTGAATGGCTTTGATCCTAAGTAAAATTTAGCATAAGATATGAGTTGAATTAGAATAAAATATCACCCATGGTTAAAGAAATAAAAATTCCTGAGGAAAAATAACCTTTTAAAAACCTATCCCACATTTAACCTGTTTGAGATTTTTGCCTAATAAAAAAAAGTGTCTGGTACATAAATTTATAACTCCCATGACACAGACAGCATATTCTATAAATTATATTCCATACATTACTCATTAAAGTTTCCTCAAGTTCAAGATTACAGAAAATACTCTCAACTTTTAATCTGGTCTTTTTTCTTATAATTAAAACCCCACAAAATATATTAAAATGAGAAGAAAATATAATACGCAAATAACATTTCAAGATGGTACAAGTTGTTCTATGCCTTTCCCGAAATGCTGAAACTCGGGTAATGGTCTTAAAGTGGCTTAGTACTGGTTTAAACTGCAAAATGTAGTTTTGTTTTTAGCAAATATTTTTAAAGTAAAATAATATTACAAGTCTTCCAACTTTGAATAGATTTCACATTAGCACTGGTATTTCAGATTTGTTCTGTCACACACAGCAAATGATTCATCACCTAGCTATTGTAATGGCATGCAATGTGTGAATATACAGTGGATAAAATATTATGCCTTTATGACTGTTTTATGGTCAAGAATTTATGATTATTCTGCAAACCAGAAGTATTGACATTTTGGCTATTATTTATTTCAAGAACAAACTTTAATATTAAATGTCTGCTGCAGACCAAAGAACTCTGAAATTATTTCTCCAAGGAAAAAGTATCAACCTATTTCTTGTAGCACATCAGCTCAGCAAAAAGTCAAATTATTTCTGTATCTTAATTAACATTAATGATCATCTCTCAAGATGGAAAAACTATCTTTTCTTACTGACATAGTTAAACTGGGCACATGTCAGTCCCCAGGTTACTACACAGCAACATCATTTCAGAAGTACTTCCCAATTTTCTGACCACTAAATCCTTAAATCAATAAATCAAAATCATACAATTGCAGTTAAAAGTAACTACAAGATGGTCAAAGAGTCTCCATATTATGTTTAGTATATGTTTCATGAAGTATTTCTTCCAATACAGTTAAGCATAATATGAAATATGAGATCTTTAATAAATATACATAAAGAGCTCTGATAAGAAAAATGTTGCACTATATCATACTTGATCAATGAACCTTTTTTGCATTGCCCTTGAAAATAGAATATCCTCCAAGAATCCACTGGTGAAATTGAGGATCTTCGTAAAAATTTTTAGAGTCTTAAATTTCAATTTAATTCCCAAAAGCTAACGAAAAATGAAGCATTTAATTTTAATCTTCTAACTGAAATAAAAAAGTCAACAGTACTAAGCACGGGCAGACAAGGTTGAGTATTTCACAGTTCAATGACAATGAAGCCAGATCTCTTAATACTTCCACTTCTACTCTTGGAAGTAGATGTAAAATATATTTAGCACCTCAATGGTTATATCTAGTCAGCTTTATATGTTAGAGTGTCCAAAGCAGGTTCAGACTGCAGATCACAGGAATCACATTCTATCCACCACACTGCAAAAAACTGTTTATTTAAATGATCCTGATAAAGCTGAATTAATAATTAATTTGGTGACATTACAAATCAACATTGCATTCTATAAAGAGGCATGGACAAATAAAATAAAAAAATCTTATCTTTGCATTAAAAGACCACTAAAAGTTGATATTTTAACTCATGATCTCTAGCTGGACAATTAATAACAACAAGGCCACAGGTGAAGAGGATTTTTTTTTAAATCTATTGGTGTTTATACTGGGAGGGTTTTTTCTCATAGAATTCAAATGCCATGTGAATTCTATCCTATGTTCCCTTAGTTTCTCTCCTACTGATTAAATTGTAAATTCGTTCCTCATTCTGTTACTGCAGGTGTCCCACAGGGCTTCCATACAAGACCTTTGCTGTTTTCCATTTACATGACTCCTTTGTGAAGAACTCAAGTTCAGACCAATCGTGACTACAGTGTGCTGACAACACAGAAATGTATTATTCTGTTGACTGCTCTCATCCAAAAATCACTGAGGCCTTGAGGGGCTTTGATTTTTTTTTCTCAGACCAAGAGCTGAATATCTGTTAACATCTCCATTTAAACTCCATGAAAATTCAAGTGCTGGCAGGCTCCAGTCAGTACTTATCACCTGAAACAAAAGCAGTGTATCTCCCTTTTAGGTTGCTGGTGCCAAATTTGTTCCAGTATGTTCTTGGATGGAACAACCCAAAATTTTATACTAAAAATGAAGACATTAGACTGATTTAAATTAATGGTTGAAAAAAAAAATCACATTTGCCATAAAGCTGTCTGAAACAATGTAAAACATTTAACCACTTCTTAGTCATATTTATCACCAACTTCAGCAGTTCTCTTATGCTGCTTTAAACTCTGATACCACTGGATTCACATTTGGCTTTAAGTTCCCAGGAAAAAAAAAAGAAAAAAATGCTTTCACTGGATCATCTTTTCAACCAAATGACTAAAAAAAAAAAGGCCAAAAAAAGCCAAAAAAGGCCAAAAAATCCACCAAGCTACTTTACCCACAAGTTATGGCATGGAAAACAAATGTACATTTTATGATGGCAGCAGGAAACAATAAAGCTCTTAACAATTGGGGGAATACCAAACAAACCAACCAACAAACAAAACAAGAACAGAACAACAATAACAAAACAAACAAAAAACAACACCACCCCACCAAACTGAAAATAGGACTAAATTTAAGAGTTCAGCTCAGGCAGACATAAACCATTCCACTGTTTTGTAAAAAAAGACTCGAGTTCATAATCCTTGCTTTACATCAGGACAATACAGATTGTATTGTCTGAAAAAACTGTAAAACTATAAGAAAAAATTCACTGTCACAGCTTTAGGCTACCCAAAAGCAACTTGACCTGCACCCGCAGGCATTGCTGCATTTCTAGCTCAGGCCCAGTACAAAGTGAGCAGAGCCACATGAAATGCCATCATACCATTTCTCCCTATGTTTAGGACATGAGGAGTAATATAGCATACTTGCATTGGGCACAACTGCCATTAACTGAGAAATCTGATGAGAAAAGAAACAAAGATTATGCGCTTGCAGGTGATTTTTCCTCAGATGTTGATTGTTAATTAAGTTTATGGGACCTCCATCAACTGCAAACTAAGAAGTCTTCCACCTCTACTACTCCTTTTATTTTTCTTTACACTTCCTCATTTTCACTTGTCAACATGTGATGGACTTACTTGCTAGGTCCTCTATAGCAAAGCTTCCCTTTCATTTGCAATGTGAAAATCTCCTACATTATTTAATGGTATTTTGAAACATTATTTTTCTATTAATGGAAATTACTAGTTGTATCTTTCTGCAACTTTCCCTTCCCTCCACCACCCCTAATCATCACTGATTACCCAATTAAAAATAAGGAAAGGAGTTGGTGATGGTTACACTTACATACACATGTATATAAACCTATTTATGCACATCCAGATGCTGATGAAAGACTTTTTTAAAAGCATATAATCAGAACAATAAATGGGAAAATGTGTGGCTGTGCTCTTATGTACCTGTTGTAACCATGGGACAGGTGAGAAGCTGGAAATGGGGGAACTTTGCCTCACCAATGTCACGAGAAGTGTACGTACAGTTGCTGCTGCCACCACTCCCAATAACCTAAACATATTTGTTTGCTATTAAACTGCATCCACTGTGATACAGATAGGAAGAAAAGAAAGAAGAAAACCACTAACAGAAAAATACAGATTGGAAGAGAAAGCTTTCTTTCCATTAAGTATTAACAAAAGTCTCCACATTACTATTTATGTGAATAAGCAAAGCGTAAGAAAAACATTTTGTTTCAAGTCGCAGTGAGAAAGAGGGCAGATAAAACTCTGTTCTGTAACCCTTCTATACTGCTGCACCAAAAAATTACTTGCAAAATTAAGCATATTCTTTTCACTGCTTTGCATATTTAGTACTGTCCAAAAGCACAGTAAAAATATACTCCATGATAAGACCTACACACAAGATGTTAAAAAGTACACTAACTTTTACTAAATGTTACAATCAATGATGTAACTTATGTAAGTAGGGTTGCTTTGTCATATATTGATAGTTACCTCACTTTCACATCCACATTAACTTGATTTTAAATGCAATTAATACATATAGTCAAGGAAGACTAATGGACTACATTCTGCACTTAACCTGGTGGACATTTTCAAATGGCACAAGTGACCAGTGCAAACCTATTTTGCATTGTAAACGACTAAATAAATCTTAATGGATTAAGAATGATCAGCTATCAACACACAAGGGAAATTAAGTGCTGAAATGCCTACATTGATTATTTTAAATTATTAGCCTTACTCTGTTCTTGAATTTGTATGCTTTTAGTGAGCTTTAACACATTTACAAGACTTATTGACTATAATTACAAGAGAATTCAAGTAATGGACACATCAATTATAAGCAACATGTCTTGACCAGACAGTTGCATAAAGAATTCTAAAGAGAGCTCCATTAGCATCCTCCCCCTTAGTTTTATTCAGTTTTATCTGCCGTAAGAGGGCATATTAAGGGCTCATACAGCTGTTCTGACCATGTGAACATGAGCATCCCTCTAAAGACTTAACACTGCATTCGAAGTTGGATATTAGCTGAAGCAATACAGATAACTACACTATTGACAGGACAGAAGTAATGCTGAAAGTACTAAGTATGTGAGTTATTGGTATACATGAATACTGCAGTTATAGTAAAATACTTTGAAAGGTTTGAAATACAATGTCCGTGTTCCCCAAGATTAATTTTTAGGATTTGTTGTCCAGTCACGTCCTTGCCTTTTCAGAAAAAAACTTACAAAACTATTTTAGGATTATGTCAGGAATTACCATTCTTTTATGCTTATTTTTTCTTACCTTTTTGTTCTCTTCCTTGTAACCATGCACTAAGTTTCAAATACTGCATGAATTTAAACTATAGCTTCCATAATAAGCCATTATTTAAAAGTACAGTAAAATAAACCTTACAGTTTTAATGAAAATATGTTCATTGAAATGTGAATTTATTATTCAAATCCACTCATAAATTCAGCCATGGAGACACCACTTGTCTAAGCAGAGCTCAGTGATTTAGAAAAGCTGTCTATTTAAAATAAAGAATGTATGGCAGGTTTATAGAAACATCGCAGTGAATTTTTACATAAATTTAGAACTGCAGCTTATGCATTTTTCTACAGAAATGTTTTTAAATTTTCCACTTAAAATTAAACATAAAAATGAATTTAAAGTGTGATCAGCATAGAAACTAAATCAGATGTTACATCCCTGTGCAACACATCAGCACTGCATACCACCTTCCAAAAAGGCTGACCAATTCCAACCGCTATAACTTATTTCTACAAAAACCTCTTGTTGTTTCTTATTGGTATTTCTTTAGGAATGATGTAATATCAAATACCTACTCTGAAGCATTATGTAATGCTGAAAGTTGCACTTAATTGAAATGAAATAAACAATTTGGATATTAAACAACTGCACAGAAGAGAAAGTTAGAAAGAACAGCTACTTGTTTTCTCAAGCCACTACTGCTTCGTTATATAAATATAAGAACCAATCAATGGTTACAATTTAGATGAAAAGGAAGAAAATTTCTCTATATGAAACAAAAAGCAGAAGGGTGACTCTATTTGAAATGTTCTTACATTTTCTGCCCTTTGATCACTGTCTTTTCATACCCTTTTAGATAACTTTGAATTTCATCAGGGGCTTATCAGGCAATACAAATGCCAGTTCATAAGAAATATTAAAGGACTAAACAAGCAGAAAAAGACCAATGGTATGATTTACCCTGTTTGAAAGAGACCAATTGCAACGACAGCGTTTCCATACCTGTGTGGGTACGGATGTGAGCGAGGAAGGCCATGGAATTGCTACTTCTACACATCTTCCCACAATACTTGCAGACATTGCCTTGGTTCTCTTCCCTCTCCCTGTTTATCTGCTCAGTGTCTTCAACAATGTATTTATTGACTTCCCGCAGCAGCTCTTCATGTTGCTCTTTGATGTGGAGAAACAAGCTCTGCTCTGAATCGAAGGGCTCCGTGCACTTCAAACACTTAAATGTCGCACCTCCTTCGGGCAGCTCCTCCACGCTCGCCTGCTCATTTCGCATGTGCCCAGCACTGGCCAAGTGCTGGTGAAGGTTGCTTTCTGTGTAAAATGATTTTCCACAGAGTAAGCAATGAAAATGCTTTTCTTTTGAAGGATGTTTCATGGCTATGTGAACATTTAGTCCGCTCAAACCATCTGCTAGAAAACCACAGTCATCGCAGCGAATACGTGTCGATTCCCCAAGGGAAATTCCTTCTGACTTCTTCTTTTTCCCACCGGTTGTTGAAGTGTCTGCTTTCACTGTGAGCTCACTAGTTTTCACTGCCCCTGACACCTGCCCTTCTGCAGAATGGTCAATGGCCTCCCCATCTTGATGACTTTTTAACCTCACTATAGAAGAATCAAACTTGCCAACATTCTGCATTGCCTTTCCTTTATCATCAGCACTGATAACTGTTCCTAAAGCCTCATTACTACTTTCTTGCATACCCTCAGCTGTTGAGCCATCTGCCTCCCAAACATTGTTATTTATAGTTACTTCAGCTTCATGTTGTGCTTCCATAAGGGCTTCTTCCTCCTCTCCAGTAGGATCCTCTCTGAAACTTCTGTTACCATCTAAACTATGTCTATTTTGTACTGTTTCTCCAGTGTTTCCAGCAAAATTTGATTGCTCTACTGCACTACTTGTTTCTGGAAGACTTAGCATAAGTGGGTTATTTTTCTTCAGTGATTTTTTTTTGAAACTGTCTTTGTCTCTACACTCTGCTTCTGGGTTTTCACTATTTTCTTCCATGCTCTCCAAACCTTTTTCTGAATTGAAGTTTGTGTTGCTTGATCTATTTTGGTTTTCTGCATTGCAATCATCATCTGAGTTGAGCAGCTCCTGACCATGCTTACCTTCCTGCACCTCACAAGTACTTTTTTCTTTAACTGGTACTTCCTTGACAAGTTCAACAACTTTATCTTTCTGAGCAGTTTGCTGGAATCCTTCACAAAAAGGGTTTTCTCCTCCATTTTTAGACTTCTTATCAAGTTCATCTCCTACTGCATTTTGGGAACTGGCATCTTTAGAGATTCCTGCAGATGGGTTTTCATTTAAGGCAGTACACTCAGTAAAGCTTTTATTCATATGATCACCTTCTGATGCATCATTGGCACACTTTGTTTCATCTAAAATGGTTTCTGATTCTCCTGCACTGCAATGGTGCTCCTCTTGAGGCAAGGCAGTGCCTTCTTTAGTGATATTTGCTGCATTTGCTTCCTCTGCAGAAGAACAAACATAAGATTCTCGTCTAATTTTATGCTTCTCTGTTGCTGCATGCCTTATCATCTCTCTGCGAGTAACAGCATAGTAGTCACAAGCCATGCAGTAGTATTCAAATTGTTTTGTATGTTTTCGCTTCACATGCAGCTCTAAAGAAGCAGCAGAATGAGCAATGAAGCTACAGTGTACACACTTGTTGCCATTTGCACCCACGGCCCTTCTCTGGAAGCTTGGGTCACAATCTTGAGCAACAGTTGCTGGTTCCAACAACACACATTGGTTTATATTCAATGGATTCCTAGCAGGCTGCATATCTGGCAGCCTATTGGCATTTGCAGCTTTTAACTCAGTATCTCCTTGCTCAACTTCCTGATTGTCTAAGACAGAATTTTCCAAATCTGATGAGTGGCCACCATCCTCAACATGTTCAGGCAAGGCAATCATGGGGCTGTTCACCTTCTTGCTCATGGATTCGAAATTACCTCCTTCAGGGCTAACGATGATCTCCGAGTTCTGTTTTCCACATCCTTCTATTTCAACACGGCTTTTGTGTTTTTTGGTTGCACAGTGACGTTCCATATCTCCTTTGGTGACAGTGTAGTAATTGCAAACCTTACACAAATAGCTGTATTGATGACTGTGCTTTCGCCTGATGTGAACAGTCAAATTTGTAGCACTGGAGGCCAAAAGGCCACAATGGGTACATGTCCTAGAAATAGTACCTTTAGGTTTCCCTCCTCTGGATGCATCAGCTAAAACCAATTCATTTTCACCAATCCTTTGCTCAAGTGGAACAAATTCCTTATTTCCTGATACGTTTTCCACAGAAGAGGATGAAACATGTATGATTTCTTTATCCAGCTCTGTATTTCCACTCCCAGAAATGGAAGTATCCACCACTGATTTAATGCCACCAACACCAACGCAAACCTTCACAATACATTCTTCAAAACGTAGTCCGATGTTGTTTTTCCTGGCATTTTCAAGATGCTTGCTTCTTTTGATATGTTTCTCCATTCCTTCCTTACTCAGTGAGTAGAGATTACATGCTTTGCAAAGGAAATGATACTCTTGTGCATGTCGGAGTTTTATGTGCCTTGTAAGAACTGTGGAAGATCTTGTCTTATAAAAACATTTTTTACATTGAAATTGGGTTTTATTCAGAACAGAATGCTTTAGTTCATTCCTATGATTTATGAAGGAAGAATCTGGAGCTTTTGCTTGCATTGACAATTCCATTTCCTTTGTAAGTCTTTGGCTATTGTTCGATACTGAGTCACTGCAAGGTACCACTTGCAAGGTCTGCTCACTGTTACTCAGTGGAGTAGCTTGCTGAAATAATGAACCATCGTGCTTCTCATTTTTTTGATGATTTATCATCTCTTCTTCCAATTGAAAAAAAAGAATGCAAGCTGGACAACTATGGGGCATGTTATGCACTTCACTCATATGGCTCTGAAGGCTGACCACATGCAAGCTGGTAAATGAACAAAGTTGACAATTAAAGCTACAACCACCCATCTGGTGTTTACTGTCCTGACAATGTTGCTTCATGTCTTCCCTGACTCCAGAGGAATAGCTACACATCTGACAATGGAATTGGATCCTCTTTGTATGAAGCTTTGCAACATGAGTTTCCAAACTTTCTCGGTCATGAAAAACATGACCACAATCCATGCAAGTGTGAAGAGCACCATCATCAGCAGTAAGTTTAACTTCAGAATCTTTACCTTCTGCAGTGCTAGAAGAAGAGGTATTTGGCTTATATTCAGTAAGATCTTGTATTTCTACAGCAATATTACTATTAATTTTAGCATCTGTTTCTAGTTCTGTATGTGACACAGGGCTTGATTCATCATGTTTAAGCTGTGTGCTGGAGATAGGCTTCTCATGCACTCCCTGAGTTTCAGATTTGGGTCTCTTCCTACTCCCCAACAAGCTGTATCTTCTTTTAACCTGCCTTTTTAATCTAGAAGACCTACTCTGTCCAAATGAAGACTTTAACAAGAAAACATTTCTTTTGTGTTTCAGTTTATCAAATCTCCTTGTCCTGTGTAAACTGCTAAGTAGCTTTTTGGTAGTTGGAAGGGATTCTGTTTTCTTCAAGATATTTTCTGATGGTCCTGGTATTTCTAGTTTTTCAGTGTGAGCTTTATCATTTCCTTCTGTATGAGAAGAAAGCAACGTTTCTTCCATCATAGCATCTGTTTTTTCAGAGAGAGTATTTGAAGATGGTATCACTTCAACGAGTTCACTGCCATCATTTTGTTTAGACAAGCTTACTTTGGACCCTTTCAGTGCACTGCAAACACTTAATTCTTTTGCATCAGCACTTCTTGCCCTTAATTTATTGGTCCCAGGTTTTGCCCTGACCTTCCTCTCTTTGGTTGCAGTAGATTGTTGGTTTTTAAAGGATTTTTTTGTCAATATCTGTACAAATCCTCCCCGTGCAGCAAGATTTTGGCGTCGAAGGTGAGTCTTGCCAAGGAAATGAGAATTTAGGAGACTCTCTTCAGCACTCTGAAAACCACAAAGATCACAAGAAAATATCTTGGATTTCTCACGATCTCGCTTAACATGCATATGTGATGTTGAACTACACTCACCTATGCAACTACAGTGAGGGCGTGTTTGCTCTTTGGATGTTTTAGAGAGGTTTTCTTGTTTATGTTTTTCCTTATCAGAGCAGGAAGGTAAACAGTGATCATACATTTTGCCTTTAGGGTCTTTGTCTATGTTTCCAGCTGTACAGACAACACTGATTTCTTCTGAAGAATGTAATTTATCAGGAACAACAGCTGACACCTCTTGTGAATGTTTATTTTCCTTGTGAATTTTCAATATGGCATCATCAGCAGCACATCTGAAATCGTAACGAAGGCACAGGATATCTGGATTAATTATGTCACCATCAGGACAACTGGTGACTCCTTCCTTCTTTACAGCTCCACCTATCATACCACATGCTTCTTCAGCTAAAACTTTTTGCAATTTCCTTCCACTGTCTTTCCTGTCTTCTGAAGAACTCTGCTTTCTTTTCCTGGAGACATTTTCAGGTTTCTCTGCTTCAACAACATCCAGGTTTGGCGATTCTGACAGTGCTGTTTTGTTTGCGCCATCCTCTTTTTCCTTCTTTTTAAGGTCTGTGAACACTTCATCTGATGTAGGCCTTGTTTTCTGCTGAGATGGAGAGTCACATCCAGTATTTTCTCCTGATGTATTTCCTGGGGATTCTTCTGTCAACTCAACTTGTAAATTCTCACCAACATCATCTCTCTTCTTATTTTCCTCCCCATCCATTCTTAACTATGATATTACCAATTGTAGATCATTTGGTTCAGCACCTACAAAACCAAAGATTTGTTATTAGTCTTTTATGCAAACTTAAACGTTAAAAGAATAAAATTTAAAACCCCCATGCAATACAGAAAATTAAAATCAATGAAAGATAAGGGGCAACTGTTTCATCATGGTATCTACACCACCTTCTAGTTACAGAGCTCTCACTGTGATGAGCACCATGTGAGTAAACAGTTAGGTCCCATAGTTTTTATGTAATCAAGTAATCTTCTATGCGCTTTAAACCTGGGCAGACAAACATGACCTTTGCTTCTGGAAGTATATTTAGGACACAAAATACTAACAACTAGAAAATCAGCTTCCCAAATTTAAAAGTTCCCAGGAGAAATAATCATGACAGCAACAACAAGCAAAACAAAGCCAACATAAATGTTAAGTATTTTAAGTATGCACCTTGCTTTCCTTCCTCTGCTTAGATTACCTGCTAAAGAGAAAGAGGGAAAACACAAATAGAAACATGTTCTATTTGTGAATATGCTGAAAGTATAGCTTCCCATCATTCCTAAAATATCCTCTAAAACATAATTTCCCAATAAGAGAGGAGGGAGGAATAAAAAGTCATGAAATAACAGTGCAGAGAAGGGCAGCACCTTTGAGACCCAGCACAAACTCCAACCATTCAAATCCAGTTACCAAAAGCTTTTGCTCAACTGCCCAGTGTGACCCTCGTGCTCCAAAGAAGATGCCGCCACTAGAAAACTGACGCTACCAACAGAGTTTATAAGAGGGATGGGGATGTGAAATCAAATCTTGACATTTATTACCTTTTCATTTTGATATGACGCGACTGAGAATTGAAAATGCATTTCATTTTAACAGATGATTAAATACTAAATGTTTATCTATGTGCTTTACACTATGATTTAAACATCAATTTACTGCAGATCCAAGTATTCAGTTTTTTGTTGTTACCCATTGAATGAGGCCATGACCACAATTGTAAGTACTTCCTGACAAGATTAAGTAATTGCAATGTTGATACAGATAACACAAAGTACAAAAAACTATTCAAGTACATGGTAAAAAAAAATTATGCTTAATTTTGAGGACAAAGTCAGAAAGTATTAAACTGAGAAAATAAATTCAAATCAGTTGGACTTATTACCCATGGAAGTAAAAAAGTGTTTTTCTGCTTAGGAATAATTTATGGAAGGCCCCTAAGGAATGGAGTGCACATTGGTTGCATACATTGAACAGTTTTTCAACTGTAGGTCTCTCATTGAGCTGAAGCACTGACCAAATCTATACCAAGCTAGTTATAACTAAATAACAAGAGAATAACCACCACTAGATCACAACAGCCCTCTGGAGGATCACGATATTGTCCCCTAAATGTCGCTTTCTGATTCTTATGCACTACTATTTTCCTTTGTTCACAAAACCACAATGGAAACTTATCACAATTAGTCAGAAGGAAAACAGTCAGGGCTATATTTTCAGCTGGTATAAGTCAGCACGCTGTTAGTATGCTCAAAAACACTACAGCAATTAATAGCAGGACCAGATGAAGCCTTTGAAGTGTAAGCTTACCCAGAAAAGGTTTGAGCACTGTAAAGATCAGGTGAAAATTATGTGGTTTAACTGCAGTACAGCTTTATCTATATAATTCAAAAAATCAAGTTACTTCAGTGATGAGTGTCACAAGCCCATCCTTAAACAAGCAACCGTGGGTCCTTTGCCTTGCTGCACCTCCACAGCAGGTTCCCAGCCCGCCACTGAGACCTTATCACTCTTCCCTTGTACAACCTGGGGAGAAGCAGCAGTTTTTCCTTTGCAGTACAAGACAATTTGCAATCTCAAACCAAGTCTCCATTTTCTTCATAGGATACTTTCCCCTCAGACCATAAGATTTATCAGAAAACTAGTCCAGCAGTGAACCAATACTGGCATTGAACATTTCCACAATCAAAAGTTGTATAGGGATAATTAGAGATTTCTCCATCAACAAAAATGTGGCCTTTTCTGCCACTCTCCCAGAAATTCAGGTCATCTCCACTGGCCACTCGCACACCTAAAAAAAGATGGTTGATTATCTGCACACAGTCTCTGCAGGTTTATCCTTGTTTCTCAGCATTTGTTCAGTACTTCTCCAATAGAAGTTCATCCCGCTCTGTGTTCAGATTGCAATCCCAGTTCTGGGGTCCAAACTGATTTCCCACTCAACTGCACCAGTTATGGATTTTTCTAGTGCTCAGGGAAAAAAACTTATTTCCTCTGTTTTATCTTTGTAAGCTTTTAGCAGTAAGAACTACAACCTAGCTGTTAGAAAAGTGAAAAATGCTCCCAATAAACTCAGTATGAAATTAAAATAATCACACGTGTAATACAAATATGCTAAGACGCCATAAACCACAGACTTCTTGCCTAATTCCTTATTTCTGCCTTCATTTCACGACAAACTGCTAGCATGCAGACTGGGACTGCACTCTGTTCCATTTACAGGCAGTTCTCCTAATGAAGTCAACAGCCTCACATCTACCTTCACAACCAGTAAGCATTATCAAGGCAATTTCTCTACAGCTGCACAGCAGGCTACCTGTGGTAATGTGTGGTAATGACATAACTTTACCAACTTCATCACTACCACACATCTAAGTTTCCATGAAAATAGTCTATCCCTGCACATCCTTCCCAAAGTTATATTTGCCTCCATCCCACTTCCATATAATCTGTGTCAAAACATCATTACATGAGAGTCTGCACCGGCATGAAACCAAAATCCAGAAAGTATTCTCTATGAAAGAAAGCGACTATGAGGCAGTTGCTGCTGTTTCTCTAAAACTGCCCCTATATTAATTAATCTAAGGAATTAAATAGCCTCAAATTTCTTTTAGCTCTCTCTTAAAGCTGCCTGTAGGACAAGACCACATCTTCTGAGAGACACTTAATCATGACTTTTTGCTGGGACCATGATCAGCAATTTGCTGAGCTCTGCTCAGTTCTCCATACCTCACACAAGATCTGAAGCACTGGACCATGTTTCTGCTTCTTCCTGCTACAGCCTTTGCTCAGATCACACTGCCGTGCCTCTAACACAATTTCAACAGCACACAGCTCAGCTCCCTTGATGGCAGAGTAGTACCTCACACCCAAATGCAGCTGTGGGCTCCTTCCTGCACAGATATATTGCAGTAATGGCTAACACTACTCAAAGAAGGCATTCAGCATACCATTAGCTGCCTCTAGACAAAAAGTGCCTGTAGTGCTTCCTCTGCTGTAAGCTTCCCTCCCAAAAACTCCTTCCCAGATTTGCCCACAGGGTACTAGGACAGTGGCAAAGCACAAGCTGGTCATAAATCTGAGTGGTCCTAACCCTCTGTCAGCCTAAACCAATTCACTCCTGCTCTCAAAAAAGCCACCACACTAATTAAGGGTTATCCTGCAGCTGGTATTGTAATTTAGAAGAATCAATGCACTGGAGAAAGCATCAACGGCCCTCAAAGTTTGGACAGTGACCCCATAAAGTCAAACGGGTTTCTTTTTGCAAACTAATCTTGGATCAAGCCTTAGCGTGGCACAGGGATCATCATCCTAAGCCAATAACTAGCATCTAGAATTTTATTAACCTAATCTAAGAACACATTCTAGATGCAACACATTCTAGAAGCCACGGCACCTTAAGCATATGCTTAAATCTAACTCCTTCTTGTTAGTGTGATCAAGTAAGCCTTTTGATAGCAATGTAATGCTGCCAAACACATACAACAGTAGGAATGGGGAAGATCAGCTTTTGAACCACCTTATTCATGGACCAACAAGACCAAAATCCATGCAAGATGTAAACCTTCTTGTGTTTCATGCTACCTTCGTCTTTTAAAGCATCATCTGGAAACATTTTTACAAGTAACAAGTGCTTAAAGTGCAACAATACGTAACCACTTAAAGTATTGCACAAATAAACCAAAATGTATTTATATATGCTCCAAGACTGTGCCAATAGTAATACCAGGTACAGCACAGCAGAAAACTGCAGCACAGGATCAATCCCAAGCTAAGCAGACAGCAGTCAAATCCTCGTATTTCCATAGCTGAAAAGCTGGTTCTGTCAAACAGTGCTCTCTCAACATCATATTCTATGTTCAAAATGAAGCTGTTCTAACTCAAAAGTGGGTTGACTTTTTGTAACATAAATCTTTTGTTAATGTTCATATAAATCAAGTATAGCTGAACAGATCCTTAAAGGATATGACCAAAAATTAATTTGCCACATTAGCTTCAGGTTAACAAATTCTTCTGCTTGGAGACAGTCATACATTACCTAATGCATTTTAAGGTTCTTTGCAGCACGGTGCTGTTCCTGAGTTTTGGAAAGAAACCTGTTGTGCCCTGAAAATTTTTGCTCAGAAAAAGCTGAGCCCAGTAGTTCTACTGTAAACAGGTGCTCAAACATAGTTCTTTTCTTCAATAATTTTCTAAATATCTGAAAGAAGTAAAATATGTTTTTAAGATCTTCAAAAGCAGAATATCTGTTACATATGTTGCATCTGCATAGGCCAAATATCCAAATCCTTACAGAATGTATAAGATGCACATTTTTAAATTGCAAGTGCATAATACGTAGTATTTTGGCTATATCACATATACCAATATAGCTAAAGATTCTCCCCTTTCATCCATTGGGATATCCAAATCATCAGAATCATGGAGTTTTTGTTTCAGTATTTAAACTAATTCAAAAGACATCCCATGATCACAATTCAGCACCATCTCACTATCTGTAAAGCAGAAAATTCATACAGAAAAAAGGGGGAAAAAGGCTGCACCTCTTGAGCAGCCACCACCATTTTTTACCTGATAACAACTCACTTTTGTATTCTTCGTTCAAAGCTTTTTTGTATATTGACATAGTGTCGGCTACAGTTCTGTACACAAGCATAGGTCATTTGTGGACAGAAGTTGTTTTCTGTGGTGAAAATAGAGAACATTGGACTTGAGCGTTCTAATTTTTTACCACTCGTCCAAAAACAGGATACAATGTCTTACTATACCAAAAGGTGGAGACAGTGCAGTTAAGCTTTCCAGTGTAAGACCTGCACTGCTCTAATCCTCAGATGAAATTTATAAAGTAGTAATCTTAAATTAAGATCAAAAGGACAAGGAATTTAGCGATGATAAATAAACCTGTAGTAAACTTTAAAGTTTCTTAGCTTGATGGTCATTACAATTTTCATTTACTTCTCTTTTTGGTCATATGCCAAGAGAAAGCGTAGGGATACGTACAGAAGAACACAAAAAGTTTATTTACAAGTACTAACTTTATTTTTTTTTATGCTAATCTTGGCATTAGAATTTTCAGAGCACTTCTCACTCACAGTACTATTGTCTTCAAGTATTCAATACTCAGTCTGCAGTGTTTGTAAAGGATGTGACATATGGAAAACAGAGTTTAATTTTTTTTCCAGTAAAAATTCCCCTTTTCAGATAATTAATTCTTTCAGTGAAATCATGGATACAATAAAGCAAAATCATTTTAATGAGCTCCCTAAATAGCCTGCACAAAACTGCATGCTAACAACTCATCTCAACATATGACCTTTGTGTCAAATAAGCATCTTCTCAGGGGCACAACATCCTTCCTGAATCAAATCAGATGTCTGTCTTATGGCCTTTACAAAGTTACCTCACTTTCTTCAGAAAGACTAATCCAAGCTAACAGTCTCCTCAATAATGTAATACAGGAGACAATACAGTCGTTGATTCAAACAGAACAAAGATCACCTTTTTTTGGAGGAGAATTTGATGATATCCATTACAAACATTTGTTTTCCCTTGCAGCTCAAAAATGTTGAAACTTGGAGCTTTGCTGTTCTTCATATAAAGCCACCGCTTTCATAGGACAGCAAAATCTGCACAGGAGACTTCCAAATACGCTGCAGACTTCCAAGACGAAAGACTTCAAAATTTCCACACAGATCTATCCAGAACAGTTCAAGTGACAAAATAAAAAGCCCCCTGATAATCATCCCCTGTGTATCACTGAAAATGGGGAGTTATCTTCACCCAATTATTCCATTTTCTCACAGCCACCAGAAAAAACTGTAACGGCATCACAGGGAAATGCACCTGCAATACTACCCACATCCCACTTACTTCTGCTTCCAAACCACTCAGAGTCCTTCCAGGTGGGCAGAAATTGGCAACACAAAGGCTCCCTAGTTCATCATCCACTCATTTCAGAAAGTGCCAAATGCTGCTAAATGCAGCAGAGACCACTGATTAGATCAGCTTTGAAGAGGAAGTCAAAAAAGGCACACACAGATACACACTTATTTCAAGTGCAGTCAGAATCAACAGGAATGTACGTGCAAGACTGAGAATCAGAGGAAATGCACTAGTACCTCCTAAAACTTCTCATATAACCTCCAAATTTCCAATTTTTGAAAATTTAAGAAGGTCTCTATTTTAAATTTTAAAATCAAAGAATTCTGACTGTTTCCAGAGCAAGGTATACATGTAACAATAGCAATTAAAAATTCAATAGAAACTTCTAAGGGTCCAAGAAAGACTGCATTCATATAGCACTGTGATATTTTTGGATGAAAGGGACTTTCCAAGTATTCGCAAAACACTTCATTTTTAGAGCATTTATCAGATCCAGGACAGAAATTGCCAGGAAAGAAATACCATTTTCCTCATATACCGGTAAGTGCTTTGGTTTGTGGGAGTTCTCCAAATGACAAGCTTTCATGTAAGATACAATTCTCACCAAGTACACCAATTAAAACTAGAGAAAAGCAAAAAGTAAAATGCAATTTTAATCCCTTTCTACTGTTGGCTGTAGCACCCTCTTAAATGGACCACACTGGAATCATCAGAGAAGTACACAGGCACTATCACTGACACCTGAAAAAAATGTTGGAAGTCTTAACTTTTTCCTGAACTTTGGCAGCAAAAGATAAAAGCAGTTGTAACTCCTGCTACTTGTAAATTGGCTCTTGTAAATTTTACCCTAGAAACCTGGTCCTAGAAGCCCTATCTCCTCCTTCAAAAACATAAAGGGTATGAATTTCCTAGAGGGCTACTCTGGTGTTTAGTATTTGTGAAGACTTACTAAATTTCTATCAACCTTTGCTCAAAATGAAATCCAAAAGAGGGGGCTTTGTTGGCCTCTTGCTTTAAACTACCATTTCATACAGAAAGCAAGAAGAGGCCTCTACCATCACAGATTTGTCATCTACTACTACTGTATTTATCACCAGTTAAATTATCAAGAAAAGAATGCATGCAGTAATCAGTGTATTTATGGACATGCTTCTCACTTTTGTGCACCCTGTTTTCCTTATCTGCTGCCTCTTCAAGAAGTTCAGCTGAAAAGAGCTGCTTGAATTTTTGGTTAAACAGACTTAAAGACTTTGGATTTTTTGTGCGATAGGTTAACAAAGTTTTCAGAAAATACGAAGTGTACAGATGGTCCCAAAGAAAAGGAGACGTTAATAAAAACAAAAGCATTCTGATGACCCCTGGTGGCCACTTCATACAACGAAGTAATCGCACTCCCTCTGAGAAGAGCAGATCGAGCAGAAAAGTGTTTGTTATATGTTCTTTTGGTTAGGGGTAGCTACAGAAAGGACATCTGATATTATTCAATTAGAATATTTATTAGAATCTACATATTTACGTGTCTTTCTATATCAAATTACTATATTACGGTAGACACACAGACATCCTCAAAAATTTAACTATTGGAAACAAACCCTGTTTTTCTCTTCAATGAAATATAAGTGAGCTGGAAATACTGGAAGTATTTCAGCTCAATCCTACAAGACATACAAAAAGGACTTTTTCAGTTTTGATTTTCCAACTGGGTTGCTCACATTAAGCAGAGGGTGTTGGGGAGAAGCACGGTGGAAGCAGGGGCTGCCTCACACCAGGGCGCACTCAGAAGAGCTCTGTGTAATAGATGATGTCCCAAATCCCACCAGCACAGGCAGTTCTCGAGCACAGTTTAGCAAAGCAAACAAACCAGCCCTTCCTTCTTTCTATTTATGTATTTATATTGGACTTCTACCAAAAAGAAATTAATATCCATCATTAGGAATCAGTATAATAAGGTGATAGCTGTACATAGACCTCAGCTATGGAGAAGGTAAGCACGTAACATGCAGAGGAAAAGCTGCACGACAAATCACACCTTTTCTCCTTAATGCTTTCCTGTAATACATGCACGCAATCACAACAGCGCTGCCATGTCCCCTGCAACACAGAGAGGCATTTCTTCTCCCCAGTAATTTAGATGATCAAGACTGTGACTTAAACCATGTATAGCTGTACAAAGCCTTCCTTCCTCCAGAAGTAACTGTTACCTGCATTCAGGTGAACAAACCCATCCTTCAGCTATAGCCATCGCAGAACTTTTAATGCTACATGGTTCTGTACTCAGAACAGTTCAGGGGTTACAACTGACCTTTACTCTAATTTCCATCTGTGACACATCTGTCTGCGTCAAGAGATAGAAACCAACATAAGACAGCAATGGGAGGTGTACCAGTGTGACAGTGGAAGCACGAGTCCAAGCACTGGTAATACGGGATGATGAAAAAATTATTCATGACTTCTGTGGTGCCAGTGATAGCAGTCAAGGGATACTATTATGGAATACCATGGAGCCTTTTCCCTTCCCCATCCTCAAGCCCTTCACTAGTCAAACTAAGCCATGCAGCTACAAAAGCCTCCTTCACTTCAGCTGAGGAGCAAAAAGGGGCTGAAGGCCAAGCAGGCTCTCCCTTCTCCCCAGCAAAACACTTGGTCAGCAGGTGGAGAGTGCAAGTGAATGAGGGAGAAGGCATTGCTATCCCAGAGAGAGAGGCCAGAGGATGCCAGAGCAGCTTCCACCTCCTAATGCAGCCCATATGGTGAAACCACAACTTCCTAGAATGGGTCCTAGGCAGATAGAACCGAAGGGGGGAAGGAATTGAAGACAAGGAACAGCCTCTTGCAGATACCACCATCACTTATAATAAAACTCCCATTTACTAGCCCAAAGCATTCACATTTACTGATAGTTTGGCAAAAAGTACCATTAAGGTTTCAAATGGTGCTGCTTATTAAAAGTATCCATTTCCCTTCATGTCTATTTGTTTCAATACAACAAATTTGGTGCTTACCTAAATCAGTCCCTGAAACTCAGCTCTCTTCCAGAACCAGCAATATGCCTACATGCACAGTGGTAGCACGATTTGTGTGAGGCACACATGTTGGACTGCATTCCCAAACAAGGAATCACCTGACAATTAACATTTTCATCTCCCCTGCAGGAGTGGTGCATGGTGTGTAGCAACATGGAACAGTTGCACTGGGACCAATTCCCTAATACCTGCAAAAATTGTGAAGCTCCACTCTGAAAGAGCTGCACCTTGCTTACTGGGTATCTTAAGCGTGCAAAACCCTTTCCCTATTTTGAAGCACACTGTTTAACAGCTACACAAGACTGCAACGCATTTCCTGCAGCTGTTGGTTGATGGAGGAGGTACAACTGACTGAAGAAGGCTTCAAGCATCAGCACCTTGTTATCTAAAAGTCACTCATATGTTTTCGACATAGCCTCCCATGGGCAGAGCTCCACGCAGCTCTGGCTCTTTCTCTCCTTCTCTCTTCCTTCTGCAGTTCTGGCTCACTCCTTCCGGTCCCTAACAGAGCCACCTAACCCTGTCTGTCCCTTGTACAACATCTTACCCTTTCTGTCCCTCACACAATCTCCTGTCCCCTCCTTCTCACAGCACAGCCAGTGGACTCCAACTAACCACTCTACCATCTAACTCACTCTTTATCACACCATACCTGTGAGGGCAAGGCTGTTCCCACTCTTTGGTAATTAACAGTGCTGCAATATATCAGGGGCAAGACTGCCTTCAGCACTATTTCTATCTGTCCTCCCACAGTTGGTTTATCAAATTGAACTGCGATCTCCAGTCAGCACCAAAATATCAAACTGCTCCCTGGGAAATATCAGCAACAGAGCCCAAGGTGTGGGGAGTCTCTCCCTCCCACCAGAGCCCAGCAGCCACACAGAGCCACTGCTAACCCCACCATCATCTGGCGTGATCAGGGTGGCACCACAGCCCTCCCCTTCCACAGACTAGGAAGATGTGCCTGGTCAACCTGGTGGTCCTGGGCATGGCCTTCTGCTCCCCAAGGCCCTCCTGGAGAGGGAGAGCAGATGCTGCTGGACCCTGCCCAGACACAGTTCCTGGGCGTCACAAGAGGTGACAGAAGGACCATGCACTGCTTGCCTGGGCAAGGGGACCTTGGGAGTTGGGGCAAAACTGCAACTTGGTTGCAGAGACTCTGTATTTCCTCAGAGAAATCACTCTTTCTCTGAGGGATGCTTTAGGAGAGCGTTATTACAAAAAAATACTACTAATTCCCTGAAAAACACCAAGCTGAAATCAATCCCAGAAACTTTCCCAAGATCAATAGGTTTTAATGAACACAGAAAACATACACAGTAGCAACCACGGGCAAGTACCCGGAGACCAAGCTAGAGTAATAAATTGCACCTGCTCCAACACTTTCCTGGCAGGAAAAAATTGACATATCACTAAGCAGGCTGTTGCTCAGCTCGAACACCCACAGGATCTGAGGGACCACAAGATGGGTGGCCTGCATGGTGACTTATCACAGCAAAACACAGCCAGGACACAATGCCAGATCTGCCCCCCACAGAAGGGCTGGGTCTTGGCAGCTCTCAGTTGACGGAGCAGCCCAGACCACAGAGTCAGTCCCTCTGAGCAATGTGGGCACAGAAAGCAACTGCAGGTCAAAGGGGCTGCTTCCTACACTAAAGGGTGCTGGTACCGCCTGTTTATCTCTCAGATGGTAAAAAGAATATTTAGTCATCTGTTTCAGTCATCAACAGTCACTTTCCTAGTATTCACCCTGGGAAAAACTTTAGTAAGTTACCTCTTTTCCTAGCTGTTATCCTGGATGGGAGAGAGACAACATTGTAAAATTAAACCTTACAGTTAACAGAGCAGAAATGTTGGTTTATGTCTTTTACAGTGAAACCTAACATTAGGTGTGCTGTTCCACCATGAATTTTCCAAAAAACTTGAGCATCACATCCTATTTTTTCATGAGCTATGATTCAGACTTTCACTTTCTGGTAAATTTCCTGAGTATTTGATAATCAAATGCAACTTCTGTTTTGTCAGCTAAGCAGCCTTCCTCATTCTAAAGCACCAAATTCTTTTTACACGAAACAGGAAAGGAATTCACTTCTAACAGTGACCCTGCAATTCCATTTTACAATTTACAATACAACTCCATTTTACAAGTTAAAATTTTGGAGCAAATGCACCACTTTTCCAGAATTTAATATCTGATATTATTTCCGTATACTAAACAATTCAGAAGATCTTACTGTTTGAACCCCTGTAACAGCACAAACCATAGCAATGTAAATATCCAAAGGATCTTATTACAACCATTGCACTTTTCTCATCAATCTCATTCTGCACTACTGTGTTAAAGACATCCAAGTATTCTTAGGTGCATATACCATGCAAAAAGTAAATTAATACCCCTTTTAATGAATCCCTCAAAAAATTCTCCCTCTCCCCAAATCAGAGAATTGTTTAGGTTGGGAAAGATTATGTTCATCAAGTTGAACTGTTAACCCAGCACTGCCAAGTTCACCACTAAAAACCATGTCAAGTGCCACATCCACATGTCTTTTAAATACCTTCAGAGATACTAAACTCCACCACTTCCATGGGGAGCCTGTTTCAGGGATGACAACCCTCCCAGTAAAGGAATTCTTTGTAAATCCAATCTAAACCTCCCCCAGTGCAACCTGAGGCCATTTCACTTGGGACTAGAGACCAACCTCCACCTGGCCACAACTTTCTTTCAGGTACTTGTAGAGAGTGATAAGGTCTCCCTTGAGCCTCCTTTTCTCAGGCTACACAACCCCAGCTCCCCCTAAGACTTGTGCTCCGGACCCTTCAACAGCTCCACTGCCCTTCTCTGGAAACAGCACCTCAATGTCTCTGTTGATGTGAGTGGGCCAAATCTGAGCACAGGATTGATTCAAGGTGCAGCCCCGGCAGTGCTGAGTTCAGGAAGACAATCCCCGCCCTTCTCCTGGCTGGCCACAATATTCCCCATACAGGCCACCCTGGCCACGTGGGCACACACTGGCCCATGCTCAGCCACTGTCAATCAGCACTCCCAGATCCTTTTCCACCAGCAGCTTTCCAGCCACTCTGCCCCAGCCTGTAGCATTGCCTGGGGTTGTTGTAACCCAAGGGCAGGACCCAGCACTTGGCCTTGTTGAACCTCACACAATTGGCCCCAACCCATTGATCCAGCCTGTCCAGATCCCTCGGCAGAGCCTTCCTGCCCCCAAGCAGAGCAACATTCCTGCCCAGCTTGGTGTTGTCTACAAAATGACTGAGAGTGCACTTGATCCTCTTGTCCAGATCATTGATAAAGATATTAAATAAAACTGGTCCCAATGCTGAGCCCTGGGCAGCACCACTTCTGACCAGCCATCAGCCGGATGTAATTCCATTCACCACCACTCTTCGGGCCCTGCCATCAAGCCAGCTTTTTACTCAGGCATCCTCATGCCTCATCTGTGTTATAAATTACTCGAATACCTATTAACATCTAAATTCAATTGAATTCACTGGGAATTTGAAAATCAAGATATTTCTTTAGGTGCTTAAAAAGGATTTGTAAAGTAATGCCATATATCCAGATTGCACTATTTTATCTACAAAACTTGTTATTCAGAATTAAATAAAATGACGTAAGGCCACTTCTTTTTAATTAAAATTAGTTTATATTTTGAAAATTCAACAATTAACCATGTTTAGTTGCATTAATAACTCACGCTCCAGAATGCTTCAAAAGAAAAATTAAATTGGATTAGATTATTTTTAATAACTTGTAGACCTTAAAAGTGCCCAGTTATAAATGAAAGGACTAGAGAATAAAGGTAGCAAATGCACACATTCAATGCTATTAAAAGGCAGACACATGAGATCTCATGTATCTTGTGCCATTTGTAAAAAGGTTGTTTTATTATCAGTGTAACTAATCACAATGAAGACATCTCTTACAATCAAAGACATTATAATGAATTTTCTTTACAGCTACAGAGAAATGGGATTTGCTGTTCCATATCAAACTAGAACAGGCTGTATAAATTCTTCTTCATATTTATTATTAAATGTAACTTTTATCTATAAAATCAGCCATGAAATATTAAAAACTGAAACAACAGAATTTATACCCCTTACTTAATTTAGTTTAAACGGTCTATTCACTAAAGAGAGGAGAAAAAAGGTTACGTATGTATTATAATGTGCCCTCCCCTCTCCCCCATAAGTGTTTCCATTATAAATCACCTAGTTTTTGGAATTTATAACTCAGCTGTAAAAATCCACTTCATATGTAAAAGTTGGTATACTTTTCCTTTTACAAACTAAAAAAAAAAAAATCTGTTTCAGGAGGAAGGCAGATAAGAATGCGAGAGGAGAGAAGGGAAAAAGCAATTAGATTAAGAATTTTAACCCTTGGCCAGTTCAATCAGTTGTTATAAGCCATCTGTTGTAATTCAGACCCATCTTCCTACCCCATCCCCTGAAGAACCATTGGTCAGCGGGCTGCATCAGAGCCCCTGGGCAGATGGGAGCCAGGAACTGGCCTCCAGCTGCTGCTGACCTGCCAAGTTCAGGCTATCTTATTCTACTGCTGACTCCTGAAGTCAGCTATACAACTGGGAACTGGACAAATGGAAAATAAGTGAGAATAGCAAAGAGCATTAAAATCACCTGTGTCAGAGAAGAGGCAAGACAAAACATATCAGCACATCTTAAAAATGACAGATAGACAAAACAGCCTGTAAAAAAATGGTTCTCACAAGAAAAAGATATAAGACTTGAGAATTCAGGAACTGGAGATTGGACAACATATACTGCAATAAAAACTGAACAGAAAAATAAGGGCAGATAAAAACCATCAGAAGTTCACAGAAGGATTAAAAGGGTTATATTTAAGACAGCATGAAAAACAATTCATACATAAGATGGCAGATTCCAAAATGAAGTATGAAATAAGGCAACAAGAGACAAGCAACCTGTGAGCTTAAGGTGCAAGCCAGAACCTACACTATTTCCTGCTAGCAATATCTTACTTTCAGCTTTTTCCTGGAGCACAACAAAATTTACCTTTCTTTTCAGAGTCCCCATTTTACAGTCTGAAAGGAACAGAAAGAAGCAGCAAAGGAGTAAAACCTTGTGTTGGTTGTCCTGGTGGAGCTGGTGAGTTGGATGAGCTGGCAGGAGCAACAACCAAGGTACACCAGGTAGATGCCTGCAGACACTGTCTCGGGGCACCAGGGAACCTGACAAAAACCTGAAGTCCAGAGATGCTCCCATGTGCCTCAGGTGATGCTGCACTCTTGCTTAGAGGAAACCACCAAGACCATGTGTTCAAACATAGCCTTTATTTAATCTTCAGCTAAGTTTATTCATCAGAAAAGTCTCTCTCTTGGCAATTCTTTAACTACAGCCCATGAGGACTATGTACATATATTACAACCAATTTCCACAATACAAATAAGTAACATTTATAAATTCATTGGTTCTCTACCCTGATTCAGGCATGAAGGTAGTCACAGTTTTAAAAAATAACCTTCATGGGAAGATCTTTTAGTGGACTAGATTAATCTGGCATACAGAAGATACAGAATAGCAGAAGATATTTCCAAAATATGCATAGAAAACCAAACACGGTAGAAAGACATTACCTACACATCCTCCTGCCACACACTCAAAAAAAGTATATGAGCAAAAAGAACGACAAAGTATGAATTTTAAGGATTAGACATTGATATCATTCTTTATTTTGATATAGCTTGATTTGCAATAGAGACAAACAATGAGGAATAACAGAAAGAATGAGAAAATTGGTGCTCTAAGGCAAACATATCCTTAAAACAACAAAGAGCAAAGGCTGCAAATGTAAAATCAGTTACCAGTTTATGGAATTTATGTCAGATCACCAACAGGAAAAAAGAAGGGAGAGGAAAGATTGAACCAAGCAGCAAGGGTCCTCTAAGGGATCGGATGGTCCCATGGCACAAAAATCTGCACTCAATTCCCAAAATTCAGCAGTCAGAAATCACTCATGTCCATATCTACCTGATATGTTAGCCACTACTGTACTGCTCAATGTGAAGATTTAAAATGCCTGAATCAGAAAGTGAGACCTGGAGTTTTAGGTACTGATATCTCATATCTGATTCAGAGAGGGAACAAAAAAATTGAGTTCCTTCTCAACCAGCATGAGACAGCCTCTAAGCTGGAGAAAAACAGTGAGCACAAGCCCTAAGCCCAGAAAACAAGAGCTGCTAAATCTGGCAGCCTGGAAAAAAGACACTGACTCTGCAGAGCTGCTACCATATCATTTACTCCCCACAAACCTGGGAAGTCTTGTTCTTGTACTCAGGGCACACCTGCAGTGCAAGCACCCTAAAGCAGGCCCCCAAGCAAAGCCTCCTACTCCTCCAAACCTACTGCAGCTCAGCTGCTCCATAACTTGGTGTCCACCAGTCCCAAAAACAGAGCTTGCTCAGGCCTGCACATCTCATGCAGGGACTAGGAATCTTTTATGAATTGTCACTAAAATCCACATTCACTCTAGGAATAGTTTTATACTTGTCAAAAAATGCAGACTATAAGATTATTTCATTTGAATTCACTGTATTTATTAGAATTTATGATCAAAGTGTATTCATTACAGAAATATGTATTGAACAAACATGAGAGAACATTTATTAATTGTTCTACCTGGCAGCTCTTATTTAGTGGAAGGTCACCGAAAAAATCATTAGGAGTGCTTTTAAGAACAATTCAAAAAAACATTTCTAGAAGCAAAAGCTCAACAATATGGTTTTTAAGAATAAAGCATACTTTACAAAGGACTAGAATTTGGGGGCATACTACTCCTCAAAATGTGCCTTTAAATTACCCCTATTTGGAATGACTGGCATGCCTGCATTAGCCATACATTTTAACATTGCTTTATCCAGTCAGCTCCCTAAATCATTAAAAATATACACGCCTGAGCTTCAGTTTGACCTGCAGTGACTCCTATACGTACTCTGAAAATTAACACAAGCACTGAATGCTACTAATCTTCAACTTGTAATAACTGATCAAAGAATACTGCCCTGTAATTCACAACAAACTAAAATCATAGCGCTGAACTGTGCATTTTCAAACAAGTGGTTTATAGCTCCAGATTTAAAATGCAAAGTTTCCATTATATTTAATAATTAAAATGCATGCTGTGTTATGGTTACATTTGGTGACTGGATTAGTAGTACCCCAACTGAGTTAAACAATGCCTTTTTCCTATTAGAGTTCATATTACCATATTGTGTATTTGTTTAAGAAAAGGAAGAAAAAAAGCACAGCAAGGAAGAGGGAATAGAAAAGAAATATGAATATCAAACATACTGAAAGACAGTGAGGACCAAGACAGAAAGAAAACCTGGTATCAGCAAAATATATGCTAGCTGAAAGCAGAAAAGCTGAAATATCTGTGCATTTAAAATATGAAAACTTTTAATAAAAAGAATATTCTCCCTTTGTCAATATGGGTTCTCATTCAAAGTAAAGAGAATAAAGCTCAGTTTGTTTTCCTATATGCAGTTGCTACAAACTGAGGGAATACAGACATCACTGTCAAAGAGCAGACTCTTTCAGGCTGTCAACTTCTTAATCAGGGTCTGACTTCACTGGAAAGTGTGAAATTATGTAATTATTTATGCTTTGCAATTCTGACGGTTTAAACAAATCCAGCACTATGAACATCATCTTTTATAATGCAAAATTCCTACTGCGATTTTGTTTTAGAGAATATTCTTTTTTTCCCCTGTGCTTTCTAGGTGGTTTATTCAAACAAAATTTAAATATTATGTGAAGTATTTCTTTTCTGCCAAAACAGATCCCATAGAGCTCTAGAAACATAACTTACAAGGATGAGAAATAATTGAAAAATAAAGTAAAACTTAAATCATGGCCACAGTGACTTCAACTGAAGTTTTCTCAGCACTGTCAGTTATTTTGCCACCCAAAACTCTCTAATAGCAAGACTAAAGACCTTTGAGTACTTACAACAAATGTAAATAATAAAATATTATTTGATCCCATAAAAAGACATACTCCTTACAGTCCTGCACTTCCACGCAACATTTAAGTATAAACTTCAGAGATTTTGTTTTCATTTCAAGTATATTTTAATTATCTTGGGTACCAGCAGCAGATACAAAGACAAGTTTGTGTGCCTGAAAGCTCACCTACTTCTCCCTCTATTGTAGCTGGCCTAATATATTGCCCCTGCCTGTAAGTCACCTCCTCAGACCCCACCCCCTTAGAGGGCAAATACCCTCAGCATATGAAATACAAAAGTACACATTCTCTGAAAAAAAACTTTATTTAACACTCCCCCCCAAAATACACTTTACTGAAATCAGCAACATCTAAATTCATGATGATGTAAATAAAGAAAAAGGGAAAGCATTCCTGCAAGTCAACCTCCACCAGCAAAGTTCAGCTCGTTATTTACCTGGAAATGAAACCTGAATGGCCTGAGCAGAGCTAGCAAAATGCACTGTCAGGTTTTCACTTGTCCTCTCCAAACACCTTCTGCACCCAAGGACCTTGTGCCCAGGAAGGATTCTTGTGGTTTGACAGAAGAAGCTCCTTGTATCTCATCAGATGTCTGCTCCAGAGCAGCTGAAGGTCAACGCCAGACCTTTGTCAACTTTCTCTTCAGTCTCTTCCTCCCCCTCCCTCCTCAGGTTGCCATCCCTGTTGCAAACTCTTTGGGTGGCACAAAGGAAAGGAGACAAGGAACAAAGCCTATATACAACCCTCTGCAGGTATCTGAGGCACTTACAAAGACACCAAAGCAACACTTGTCAAGAATTTCTGAGCTACCTAGATTTAGAATGGCACTCAAATTCACAAGTCTGCATTTTTTGACACTTAAAGTCTAGTGAGAAACAACAAAAGAAAAAAAAGAGCAGTTTTTTTCATATAACATATCTGCCAAGTTCCCAGTACCAAGTAACAACACCGTATTATAAAACCTCTGCTCAAGAACCAACCTGTTTTTTGAGGTAGGATTTTGACAAAAAAAATATGTATAAAATCCGATTTTATTTCTTTGGTTTTGTGTACAAAAATTATGAAATGGAGAGCTTGGGTCAGGTTCTGATTTTGATCATTCTGACACAAATTGAAAAAAATCTGTTAAACTAAATGGAAATATTCCCATTTATAGTCAGGTAAATAACATCAAATTCTAGTCCCAGGTTTTCTTTCCTTCCTGATTAAATTACATTAATGTACACTCAAAACAAAGCAACTACTGCTATCCCTGCTGTTTTTTCCAGGAGAATAACTTATCTGTTAAGAAATACTACTTGGACATAAACATTAAGTCATAAGAGCTCTTCACAAGTCTGCCACCCATCTGAAGCCTTGCAACAAAGAGGCTTTTAGCAGTATCGTAGTACATGGACACCAACATATCATCCTAAATGTAGGGCTGAAGTCAACCTGCTTCTGTGAAGACCTATAGGCCATAGTTTCTTCCTAAAATACTTTTTATTAACCTGATGTGTATATGAGACAGCAAAAACCACAACACTCGGTATTCTTACATGGAATGAACCAGAAAAAGGCTCAACAACTAAATATTGCATCTTCACATTCTTGCTAAAAGGTTTGACATAGTATCCATTGCTATATTATTCCTAATTAGCAGTTTAAGCCTGTTAACAAGAACAGTTCATTTAAGGTAAACAGGAATTATCTTTCCATTGTACAGGTAAGACTTGTAAATAGGACAGCTGATAAATTCTAAGATGAGAGCAACTAGGAAACTATTCATTAAGGCTTGGGTTATAAATTCAAAACATGAAGCATAACATGCTTAAAGAAGGTTTTATTTTTAAAAGCATTCATTAGGCTCTCATCTTCAAGACTCAGACTTGTAAATAATTTAAAATGAAAATGTGAACAACAGGCAGGGAAAAAAAAAACAAATGCAATTCAAATCAGTCCATTGTTGTACCAATAAAACTCAGAACAA
>VZDJ01007755.1:27105115-27333355 GCA_008694505.1 Cyanoderma ruficeps | reverse complement strand
AAAAAAAAAAAAGAAAACAAACCAAAAAAAAAATCCTCTGACTTGTAGCAGCCAGGCTTTGTCCAGTAAAGGATACACATGCTGAACTAGTAATTTTTGGTATTCACTGCACTTTATTCTGGAGATGCCAATGCAAACAAAAAAAAACAAGCTGCAGTTTATCAATGCTTTTAGATTTTATATTTATCCATTCTGACTTTCAGAAATGTATATCCTATTAACAATTTATATGACACAACGCAAGAACTTCCTTTTAAAGATTAAGATAAACCTCAGTTTGCCTCACATGGGGAGCATGGAAAGAAACAGCCTTTACTTCACTGGCATTGGAAATGGAAAGTGAAGAAGACAAAAGTAACAAACAAAAAACCAAAACACAAGGATCACTGCTGTCCTCACTGCGTATTCAGTGTTCCAAATCCAATGTCGGTACATCCCTGCAGAAAGCATGTTACATACACATCAAGGAACCAGGAAAGTGCAACATTTTGCCTCCACTGAATGTATGTTTGCTACCCTTTTCTCAAGGACTTGGAACAATCCAACTTAAATATTCAATGTCACTAAAACATTCAATGGAAGACAAGCACGCAACAGGAATTTCTTTCTCCATGTTAAAAAACCACGTCATTGCAAAACGAAAAAGTGCCGTATTCCTATGCCATGGATCTCGTGCAGGAAGATGTGCACAGATGCTGGCTATCCCAGGAACGTCAAGACATGTTCCTCAGAAGCCTTCCACTTAGCGGCTGCACCCCATGCACCAGAAACCTGACACCTGTCAGTCACGCAGGACTTCCTGCACGGCTGCAGAACATTGAGCAGAGAACCCTGGCACACGCAGTGAGCTCCGGGCATCCAGCAGGATGTGACTCAGGCACAGCACACACAGCCAGCACAGGGCTTTCCAGAGGCAACAACCCTCCAAGGGCAGCAAGTCTGATGCTTCCACATGTGAACCTAGATGGAAAGGTCACCCCCATCCATGCTTCTCCCTCCAACACAGAAGTGGGTGATGCCAACATGATTCACACACCACCAGTACAGGTAAATTAAAAGTCTCCTCCTGATTAGGGGTCCTAAAGCATGAACTATCTCATGTTCATAGCAAATGTTTACGGCAAACATTTAAACAAATCCAATCTAATCCACTGAATGGAAACAGAAAAAGGTCACAGGCTCTTCCGGAGTGAGCCTTAGCTTGAAAACCTGATTGAAGAGAGAACTCACATATATAAAGCCATACCAGAGCTCTTGAGGCCATCCAAATGGCAACACAACAATCTGTCTTTGATTAAATTAGAATTCTTTTCAGCACCTCCACACTTTTCAAACTTCTTGCTGGAATGTTTCTTATAGAAAAGTTTATATACCAGGTAACTGTCTGGATTCCATAAAAAAAAAATCACATGAAACAATGATTTCCATACAAAATGATGACTTTGTGTTACTATTCCAGTAAGTTTTGTTAACCCTTGTAATTCCAGTGGATGTTAACATTTATATGTATTTTCTATGTCTTGCTACCTGTATTTTTGAGAAAAATTCTTGAAGTTCCAAAGATGGGCTAAGGACAGCAAGAAGCTTTATAACTACAAGGAGACAAAGAAGTAACAGCTAGAAAAGCATCTATATAGGCACTTGTAGCAAAAACAGTAACCTATAGAGATGTATACATTCAGATCTATACACTGAAACGCTGTGTACCCTAACTCTGCACACCTCCCCCCAGACCACTGCATACATCACACACACTAACAACTTATATGTCTAGACTCAGAAAGACAGAGGCAATTAAAATTTATTCCTGCACCACAAAGGATCAAAAAACCCTAAGAACACTCATGGCCTCTCAGCCTCACTTAAACAAAACCCATACAGTAGTTCAGTAGTAGGCCAGACTACTGAGAAAAAATGTCAGCCTGTTGTAGAACGAGCAAACAAAAACAAAACCAAAAAAAAATTAGCAATCAGCAACTCAGCTAACACAGGACAAAAAAGCAATCACAATCATACATTTTACTTTTAGAGCACCATTAGTGCCTGTTTCTAAAAGGCACTTAGGTCATTTCCTTGTAAGGATGTGTGTGGATTGGGTAGTACATATGGTAGTTTTCCTTTCCATACTGAGGAAAAAAGGCTAGCTAGGTTCCTTTCTATAGCTATAAAGCTATAGATTGCTGACGTAAGTTTGGGACACAACTTTCTTTCATCTTCATGTGTTGAAGAACTGAGATTAAGTAAAATATGAAAACTTCCACATACATTTAACATGAACGCCTACAATGGGCTACAGACTATTCTGTCACTACTGACTCTTCTCTGGCAGATGGCAGAAACAGGACTAATGGCATTCACAAAGGCAGAGCGGGAAAGCATGTATGATTTCCCTGTTTTAAACATACAACTCCTTTCTGCAAAGCAAAAAGTCACCTTTGGAATTTCTGCAGGTGAAAAATGGGAAATTACAAGAACATCTCTACATTTTTTGCTTCTTCACTAGTTTTATACACACATGCTAATAAACAATCTCAGTTTATGTGTTAACACAGCCCATAATGATGTAAAATTTAAAAATTCCAGTGTAGCAGTAGGCATAGGCGTATTTAAACTTTCATACATGTTTGTGTAATCATGTGTAATGTCCACTGCAAAAGCAAACAGACCAAAGATAAAATCACGCTAATGTTACTGGAGAGATTTTGCATGAACTTTGACACCACAGGCCAGGTAAGATTTAAGCAGTTTGCAATGTCAGGTCCCATGCAACCCTACTCCTAATTCATTCTCTCCATGACACCCACGGACAACCCCATGCCTGTTAGTACTAAACATTGTACTTGCCTGAGAGATGTTGGCCAATTCTCCTGGGCAACCAGCAACAGGACAATACTAGCCTTAAGCTACACCAGGAGGAGTTTAGGCTGCACATGAGGAAGAGTTTCTTCACACAAAGGGTGATTAGACATTAGAAGGGACTGCCCAGGGAGGTGATGGAGTCACTATCCCTGGAGGTGTTTAAAGAAAGACTGGACTTTGCACTTAGTGCCATGGTCTACCTGACATGGCAGTGTTGGGTCAGAGATTGGACTTGATCTGAAAGGTCTTCTGAGAAAGAATCTTGTTGATTCTGTGATCACATGTGCTCATTTCCTTCATGCCTTTGTGTCCATCAAGAACTGCTTTCATTGTTTCTGCTCCTTCCACTCCTGTTGCATGGGAGGAGCGGCACCTCCATCCTTGGCTGCTGCTGGCCAGGCACTGTGCAGTGGCTGGCTGTGCTACCCCAAGGTGGCAAGGCCAACACAAAGAGCTTTCTGGGACAGAAGAATAACCACAAACGCTCTGCTGGGCACCTGCTGACAATCTGTCAAAGTGAAAGCACCATTTCCATTTGACTCCTCACGCAACATAGAGCACAGGAGGGAGACCATTGCACCACGTCTGGTTTTGTGAGCAGCTGAAGGAAACACAGCAACTACATCTGTTCAATCACATCATCTTGTCTCTCTCCCCAAGCTTTCAAAAGATAAGGTTATACTCCACATTTCAATCTAAAAGGTCAACCTTTTAGTACCTTTAACATTCACCGTAATACTAAGGCATACACTTCAATGAATGATCAGACCAGGTGTATCTGAAACCAATGTTTTTATTTGACTGATGGGGTCATCCATCCAATGAAGCCTTTCTGTTCTCCTGAGAAAGAGAGTATCTAAATTCTAAACCACATTAGGAAATTCAAACATAGGAGCCACCGAACAACTCCAGTTCAACCACGTTTCATGTGCCAGTGTGTCTGTAAATTGCATCTCATGCACAAAACCTCAACACTGTACACATTCAAAAAATTAAAAAAAAACCAACACCCAAACCCAAAAACCAAACCCAAAAAAACCCCAAAAAAACAACCCCAGGCAAAGCGAAGCCACCCCATTCTAATGCTGTGCACACTAACAAAATGCTGTTCTTCACTACAAAAGGTTGGATTTAATGGAATACTGTGACTGATACCTCCTTCACACACATTCTATCTCCAATTAATATTTTTCTATAAAGAGAGACAACACAGCTTAAGTTTTAAAAGCGTTTCTAACAAAGAAAACTCTCATGCAAATAAATTAGATATCTTTGATGCTGTTACTATACAATAGTTCCTACAAAGGAATGATAGTAAAGGATTTAACTCAGGTCGTTTGAATTGTATTTCCCAAAATGCTGATAAAACTGACATGTTTGAACATACTGAAAAAGTCACAGTCCATCATCGTCCCGTCACATCAGCGCATTTGACTTTTTTTAAAATGTATGGATTATACAATTACTGCCAGGCTCCATATTTTATATATAAAAGCTACAATCTGATTATATGTCCATGCTGAAATAATTTATGAAATAAGGATGGAATGACTGCAATGTTACTTCCATAATGAATGTAACTTGCTGTGAATAGTGTAGGAGATTGCAAGAGAGACCCAACTGAAGCCTGTAATTGTCTTCATCTTTCATGAAGAGGTGTGACCTGGGAAAAATATAGATCCCAGCATCCAAACCTCCAGCCTCATACAAACATCTTGATTACTCATGTTCTGATATAGGAAGGGAAAATTTATAGTCTTCACATGCCACACCTTTGGGTTATTAAGGAGAGAATCACAGGGAATTACAAACAGTGTTTAAATTGTATGTTAGTCTGTTATGGTTTTTCACCACCAGAAAATCCACCACTGCCACTCTTACCCTTGCATTTTTGGGTTTCCATCATTTACTACTCCCTAGGTGTTACTGTCATGCTTAGTATCATATGGGTGAGCACGAGCACGTGACAACGCCAAGGTCTTACAAGTCTTCATCAGCACCACGACACAAAGAAGCAAAGAGGGCACAGGAAAACAGAAACAAAACCTTTAACTTTATAAATTCTAAGATGACTACTAGCTACAGCATTCAGATCACAAATGTTTTTTCCTTCCTCCAACTACCATTAGATTTACTATTAACATTGTGGTTCACAGGCCACGCTAGTTATTCGAAGGAGCAAATGTAAATCTTTCATATGAACTCAAACTAAACAAGACAGAACACAGACTCATAGAAAGAGTAGGAAGGGACCTTAAAGATCACCTAGTTCCAACATCTTCCACAAGTGCCAGTTGCTCAGAGCCCCATCCAACCTGGCCTTGAACAATTGCAGGAATGGGGCATCCACAACCTCTCTGGGCAACCTGTGCCAGTGCCTTACCACCCTCACACTAAATTTTTTCTATGTAATGGACATATAGGTGATAACCTATCCCTCAAAGGCCATCTAAATTAGTAGTTTTGGTTTAATAATCTCTCCTACTGAAGGCACACACCCCCTCAGAAGTGTACTAACATTGCTGTATTGTTTACGGGAACTTGCTTTCCCTGCCACAATCTGACAGGTTCCCTAAGAGTCTACTCTGACTCCCCAGATCAGACAAAACCACAAGATTGTGAGAGCACAGGAGGCGCTCATTAATCAAGAGCCTGACCTCCAGAGGAGGGCGGTAAATAAGCAAAGGATCTGAAGCACAAGTCCTAAGAAGAATGGCTGAGGGAGCTGGGATCGTTTAGCCTGGAGGAGGCTCAAGGGAGACCTTACCATTCTCTACAACCACCTGAAAGTAGGGTGAGGCCAGCTGTGGGTCAGCATCTTCTCCCAGGCAACCAGCGATAGGATGAGAAGACAAAGACCCTTAAGCTGTGCCAGGGGAAGTTTGGACTGGACATCAGGAAGAATTTTTTCACTGAAAGTGTGATTAGACGTTGTAATGGACTGCCCAGGGAAGTGACAGTCACTGCTCCTGGAGGCGTTTAATGAAAGACTGGATGTGGCACACAGTCCTATACGTTGATGAAATGTTGTTCCGTATATCAGAGGTCTTTTTCCACCCTATTCTGTAACTGTGACTGCTTTGCCTGGTGACTGAAGCAGAATAAAGAAAAAGCAGCAACAACCCTTCTTTTATCCCTTTCAAGAGCCACGTAGACAGGTCCTGCAGTCACGTGCGCTGTCCCTCACCGCCAACCGCGGCACTTCTCAAAGCTCATCCCCGGTAATTCTACAGCAACCTTCGGGAAAGGATGCGGAAGTAAGAAACGGCGGGGTTCGGGCGGCTGAAACCATGCAGGGCGGCGCCGAACCCCACACGCCGACACTCCCGAGCGCCCTCCCCGGACCGACCCCACCCCGCCGCGCCTGCGCAGACGCCGCCGCGCAAACAGTCCCCACTCGGCGGCTCGGGGGTGCTGCCCGGGGCCGTTCCCGCGGGGCGGTGGCTCCATGGGACCGGCGCCCACCGCCGTCGCCGCTGTGCCCCGCTGTCTCCTCAGGCCGCAGCCCCACCCGGCCGGGCCCCGCACGTGCGCACCGGCCCCAGGGAGCTGGGAAGAGGGCGGGGGGGGACACAGGGAACAGGGGAGGAGCCCGGAGCACGCGCCAGCCGGAACCGCGCAACACGGTGGCGGGTCGCGCGGGTCTCCACCCCGCCCGGTTCTCTCTCTGCCTCTCTCTGTCCCCGCTGCCCTCGTCCGTGCCCTCTCCCTCTTCTTTCGCTGCCGCCGCCCGCCTGCGGCACAGCGGAAGGGAAGACCCCCACGGCCCCGGGGCCGGCTGCGGCAGCCAATGAGCGCAAGGGGTGCTCTTCCCGCCCTCGGCGTCCCGGCCAATCGGCGAGCAGCTAGGGACGAAGCAGGCACGGGATTGGCTAGGCTCTTGCGCCACAACCCGCCCGCCCACCCAAAAAAAAAAAAAAACGACGGCAACGCAGAGGCCCAAAAAGCCCGAGGGGAGACTGCGACGCGGCGACCCCGTGAGCCCCCCTCGCGAGGGCCGAGGCAGCGGCTCGCCTCGCGCCGCTGGGCGGCGAGACCGGGCGGCCGCGCCGCGGCGGGCAGCGCTTACCGCGCGGGGGGAGCCGAGCGCCTCCGCTTGTGCTGAGCCGTGTCACCAGTGGCGCGCCGTAGATCCGCCGCGCTGCGTCACGCCCAGCGCGCGGGGGGCGGGGGCGAGGCGCGCCACGTGATGCGGCGGCGCCGGCGGGGCGGGAGCCGGTGCGGAGGCGCCGCTCGTGCCGCCGCGGGCGCGAGGGGCCGCGCGCCCAACGGCCGCCGCCCCGCGCGCACGCTCTGGCGCCATCTTGCCCTGCCCTGACATCGTCGCTGGGTCCCGGCTGCTGCCGGCCCCCGCATCCCGGGAAGGCATGGTCCCAAAGGCGAGGACGGAGCCCCGAGGGTTTTCCCGGGATGCGCGTGCCGGTGAGGCCGCAGCTTCACGTGCCTGCCGGGCGGACGAGAGCAGACGGCGCTGGCAGGAGCCAGCGGGCGAGGTTTTGGGGCTTCCCGAAGCTGCCCGTTCCTTGGTGCGTGGCGCAGCGCGCTCTGCCTGTGGCCTCGGCCCCTACGGCAGCCTTCGCGCTGGGTTGCGCCGGTGCCACCTTGGGCTGCTCAGGGCTGGGCATAAAGCTGTGCTCACATCCTCACCCTGCATCGCACTGCAGCGAGATTTGGATGCGGTCCATTGGGAAACCCGTTCTGGAGGAGGGGGAAAGACCTTGATGCAGGGCTTGCAGCCATTCACTAGGGTTATCATTCGAAGGGTGCCAACGCTGCAAGCTATATTAAAATATCCTTCAGGGAGTGCAGTTCAAGAGAGAAACACTTGAAGAAGGTGAGAGGGATGTATAGATACAGTACAGTGCAAAGTATTTCATATTTTATCAGTTCGTGATGATGAAATCCTAAGTGGTCTTTTCCTCTTCCTTAAGCCAAGTCATATGGTTAAATATAATGTCAAAGCAAAGAAGCAACGTGTAAAGAGTGCACATGCCTGTGGTGAAATGCAGTTGCTTTTTCACTGTTGCTTATGATTTTTAAAATGCAGGTTTCCCATTAATCTCCGGGTTACACAACATTTTTTAGTAGACAGTGTCTTAGTTAAACAGCATTTAGCATTTTTCAAGGCCATGGCACGGAGACACAAGGAGAGAGCACCTCTTCGGGAATAGGTTTGGAGTTCATTGACCTTGCAGTCACACAGCATGCATGAGCTTGCCAACTAGAAGCAACAACTTCCAGTGCTATTCAGCCAGTTAGTCACTGGCTAATCTGCTAAATTTATGGGACATCAATGCCAATTCTCCTGTGGGTTGTAAAGACTGTAAGAATAAGTTGAAAACAAAGCAATTGCTGTGGCCTGAGCCCTTCATTGAAGCAAAGTGGAGCACACCGGACTTTATGAGTGTCTTGGGAAAGATCTGAGATGAACATGCAGAATTTAAAACAGAAGTACCACCCAGGACACTGGTGAGAGAGGGCTATCTCCTTGTCCTGTACCTAAGGGTTATAGTACAGAATTTAATTGTTCTGTGAATAATAGAAAATCGACACAGAATGTGGCTAAATTTGTAGTAAAGATATCCATGGGATTTGAGATACATATTTAGATTTATGAGAGTCTACAGAAGCCACTGGCAGTTGTAAGAACAATACAATTACGAACAATCTGATGGTTCTAGATATTTTTCATCATGGGGAAAAGAGGTAAAACAACCTTTTGATGTCCTTTAAGTTCTGTTTCTCTACAGTTTACAAATTTATTTCATATGCCTTAAAAGATTTGTAGGTCTGGGTCTCAACTAACACCAAATGGTCCTGCCTGGTCCGTCAGTTATTTCATTATTTGCTTATTGAGAGGAAACATACTGGAGAAGGTGTGACTGTGCAACCTGGAGTCTTAAAAGTTGAGATATTTCTAAGAAAATGAAGAGAGGCAGCATATTTTAGGCATAGCCTGAAGAGGGAGCCATTGCTATGGGACAAGTAGCAGCTAAGGCAGAATCACTAATACTCTAAGAAAAAAATCCTACCTGTACCAAAAATAATTAATTTTATTTTGTAAGCTGTATTTATTAAGTGTTTACAGACATCCCTACATTTAATGTTCCAGCTTAGGTATATACAGAATTCTAAAGTTGTGCTGAGAAGAGTTTCCATGTTGTAAAATAGTTATGCTAATAAAAATATACTAGAATGCGGCTGAATAAGTCAGTGAGTAATTAACAAGTATTTAATTAGTTAATAGATTAGTTTATCAATGGATTGTAAGCACAAGTATTTAATTAGTTAATAGATTAGTTTATCAATGGATTGTAAGCATAGACTATATTTATTTTCTAACAGAATATAATGCTAGGAATGATTCTGCATTTGCTGTATTTCTACCACACCAAAACACTGGTTTCACTAGAAATGTCACTCATTCCAAGAGTAGTACCAGCTCTTTACTTAGCTGTGTAACTTAAAACTCTCCCTATTTTTCCTACTTAATATTCTGTCTTTGCTCCTGTACAGAAAACACACACAGCTTTGTGATAACTGCTACCAGAAGTCAGACATTCAGCAGAATGAAGGCAGTCACCGTAATACTGCTTACCAACTCTGAATCGTGGGATCTCCCATCAGATTTGTTTAGAAGAAATAACCCCAGGACTCGATGATGATCTCATTGGTAGGATGTTGCTGGCAGGCCCTCCAAAGGACACTGTGGTGTTTGTAGGATTTCAAGTTATCGACATCAACCTGTAAGGGTTTCTTACCCCCCACTGGTTTTTCATGGAGTAACAAATTTTTGAGGAAAAGTTAGGTATATCTTTATTCTGCAGTTCCTAAGCAAACATGAAGCAGAATAATTAGGATGTAAACACCAAGAACCCTTTTAGTGTCAATTATCTATGCATCTCTATGCACATGGATCTATACCTTCTCTTTTTTAAAGCAAGTTATTTTGCCCATTTTTCAAGGTGTGTGATTCAGGAAGCAAAGTGCAGTATTCCAGTTTGACTGACCTGCTGCTGCACACTGTTCAAACTGTTGGAATTTGGTTGAGTTGGCATCCTTGGAGGTATTTAAAGGATGTGTACATGTGGCACTTAGGGTTTAGTGGGGGACTTGGCAGTGCTGGGGTAATTGTTGGACTTGAGAGGAAAGTTAATGTCTTTACAAACAATTTGATGGGTGAAGGTATGAATGTTAACATCTTCAAAGTGAGTTTTAATGTCTCTACTAACTTGGGGCAGCAGGTTTGTTGTAGAGCCTGGACAGCTTGGCCCCAGAAACAGATAAGGGTCTGCACAAGTCTGAGTTTGTGAGCTTTGGGGTAAAATAGTTCAGGGGGGGATATGTGATAGGCAGTTCACGAAGACTGCACCTTCCTTGTCCCTCAGCCAAAGGGGAAACAAAGAGGGCAACGTGTGGCTGGGAGTTTGGAATAAGAGGCTGTGCCCTCCAAAACCTCAAGAGAGAAAACTCCATGGGTGTGTGTCTCAGTGGACTCTCTCCCTTTATTCGAATAAAGTTGCAGGACTCTTCTGTCTCCTTTTTGGACATAAACCTCTGGCATTTGTGGGTTTTCCTGACAGACTCAAGAAACATTTTTTAACAATGGACAATTTCAATGAACGATTCTATGAATGAGCTGTGGTCCTGTGGTCCTGGTCCCTCACTGGTGCAGCACCACTGTGATCCATGGCTCAGCTGGTTCTGGCACTGCCTCAGCCAAAGGGCAGCCTGGGCAAAACACGGGGGGCTTCTGGCCGGCTCGGCAGGGTCACACCGGGACCAGGCCACTGCCAGCGCCACAGCCGAGCACGGACGGGCTGCCTGAGGCCAGGTGGCTGCAGCTCCCATGTGGTTTCGCGGGGAGCTGCGCCTGAGAAGGGAACCATGACGGCAGTTCAGTGCCCACCGCCCCTGGTGTCCAAAGGGATGGAGAGCGAGCCTGCAAAGCCTCCCTCGGCCCCGCTCCGAAGCCGGGCGGCCACGCGTGGCCGCGTCGGGGCACGGCTACACCAATGTGCCACCGAGGTCACGCTGCCCGTGGCGCCCGAACCCGCTCTTTCATTAAAGGCTGCGCCTTCTGACTCACTTCATGTTACCCGCTGGGTTCCCTGCCCAGTTGTGCCGAGGAACTTGTTTAAAGTACAAACAGTTAACCATTTTTACATAAACAAAATGCTCACCCATTGCTTATTTAATTTAAATAACCTTTTGTTTAATTCTTTTGTGATATAAAGAATCTTATGCAGGCAAGTAAAAATGTAGTATAAATTGTGGTTTCCCAACTTCTCCTGCAACTATAAGTGCAATATAAATGTTTGAGAAAAATTAGAAGGAAAGCACCCAGGCTTTAAAGGAACACTGACAAGATTCTTATAATTACATAAAATCTAAGAGGGGAAATATTTTTGAGCATTTTGAAGTGATTGAAAAGGTTTTTTGCAATTAAAATACTTTTATAGGAGTTTAAGTTTACAGACAAAAATTGCAAGAATTTGAAAAAAAAAGAAGACAGTGTTTGAAGTTCCCCCACTTAATAAAAGAAAGCAAGAGTGACTGCAAGTCCTTTCATTTGGCCCACAAACAATGGATCATGCAGGCCTAGTCTTGCCAGTAGTATTAAAGGCTTTCTATTCAGCCTGCAACATGGAAGCGTGGGGGCCTTGGATATCTGTCTGCATGTGCACAGAGAGGTGTCTTCACAGAGGCACTTGAAAAGTCACGTGATCTTTCATCAAATCCTGAATAATCTGAGTTATGTTTCTCTATAGTCAAGTTACAGTCCATCTGAGGAGTGGTAAGAGAACTGTGTAACATCTATGAGATGTGAAAGTCTAGAACAGTAGTTACATAGCTGTCTGCTCAGTGTCACAGTAGCCAACATCTCAAAAATAAATAGTAATAAATGGTCATAGGAAGCTATTGTATATAAGCACAATGCAAACATGCAGACAGGAGACCTCACTTAAGTCTCTGGGCATGCAGCTTTCTGGATACAAACATCAATATCAGTATGCCAATAAATCAGATGTGGGATTTTTTTCCACGCTGACAAATAACTGACATTATTGAAGCACACCGGCAGAATTTTTGCCCATGGACATTATCTTTAAGTCTTTAGGCAGTTCCCTCCAGAAAATCGTGTGTTAAAATACATCAGCACCTATAGACCACTGCAGGTGAACATTTTTTTTCCTGGGCCCATACTCTGGTGTGCACTTTATAAGGGTGACTTAGCAAAGGCACCACTGACTGCCATTGCCAGCTTGTTCACCAGGAATGAACCTAGCACAGCATCTGTCATGGTTTTGTTTGTTTGGTTGTTAGTTTGTTTAAAATGGATCTTTCATTCCACAGTTTTTCAATAAAAAGTGGACTGTATAAATTTTGGTGTCCAGAAGCCCCCCAAAAAGGCAGCTTAAAAAAGTTCCAGAATTTTGCTGGTATTTTCACTGTGGTCGAGTGAAACTTTATCTTTTGAAGTTGTCACTGGAATGTGAGGCTTGCTGTCAAATAGAGGATGTTAACCCTGCCTATGGAATTTGATGCCTTGTCAGGAAGGCAATAATGTACAGGACACAAGTAAAGCAGTACTAACTCTTGAATTTCTAATTGTAAAAAAAGAGTGACGCAAACTTACATGAAATTTGTATGAGAGGGCTCTGCCACCACTTGTTTCTTCACACCAGAAGAGTATATGTCAGGAATGTGTCGTGTTGAATATTTTCAGGTTTCTATTACAGAGATTTTACAATTTCAATTTTAAGCTCCTCTTCAATTCCACAAATAAAAAGACTAGCATGATATTTGAATTATTCTTACAGATATTAAAAAAATAATGAAAATTGTAACTGCATTGGAAAATGGGGATCATGCAATTGGGTGGTACATCATGTTATTTCACAGTGAGAGATAATCAAAATGATTTTGAGACAGGTAGAAAAATCAGCATTACCCACACATACATCTACAACATCTGGTTTTATTTTACTATGGATGTGTTTAAGTCTGTCTGAAGGCCAGATCAGCCAAACCTCCGAGGATTGTTTTCTTGTACTATGAGTTTTTGATAAAAATTAATTTGATTTTAAAAATAATTCATTGCAGTAAAATGAGAGCCATTTATTACCCTGTATTGTCTGTTATGTGTGAATATGTCCAGCTTGCCAAAATTTACAGCTCTTGGACTGTATAATTAATCTCTTGCAAACTCACAAAGCTAGTTTCTCAAATAGACACATATCTCAAGTACAAACATCAAGTCTAGTACATTATGCATCAATACATTAAGATTTAATGTGGTAGCAGATCAGAAAATAATATGCAAAAAAGTGTGCTACATGAAATAGAGATTCAGTCTTTATTTTTCATCTTCACTAAGTCAACATATTATCCACCTGGCACATGCATCCTAGTCCTGTTAGAACTACATCCACTGAGATAAAAATGTGTTTATACTGTTAGCTCTAAAGGAAGATTTTCTTGGTTACACACTGAAATTCTCAAATGCTCACCAAGTAAGGAATGTGACCATTTTTCTTTGCTGTTGGGATGCACCTTATGCAGGGTGGACTATGGAGCTTGAGCAAGGTTTTGTTGGGCTTTTTTCCCCTCCCAAGAGTAAGGTTTCTCAGCAAAAAGAATCCAAATTTCACACCTGTGGAATTGTGTTTGCACTTTCACTCATCTCTTTAAGTCCACAAAAAAAACCCCACAGCTGTTGTTCCTGCCTTGCGGAGTAAGTGAATGTGGCATGTTTCACTCAAGGAACCTGAGTAAAATTGCATAACAAAATACAAGCACGTTTTCAGAGAGTATTTGCAATTTTTAAAACTCTGAGCAGATAAAGTAACTAGGAACTGTCTCCATTGTCTTCCATCCAAGCAACTCATTCCATGTGACAACCAGTTGAAAACTGGGAGCTGCTGATCCTCCCATTACAAGAGACAGTGACTTACCTCCTTAGAAAGTAGTGGAAATGTCAAAATTACTTCTAAGTGACTTCAGGAAGAAGACTCACACTGGTTCAATTACATAGCTAAAAAAAAAATGAAAAGAAGTTTCAAGATTTCAGGCCGCCATGCTTCTGTTATTAGCAGATCATTTTGAATTTCCTGGTCTACCTTTATGTAATCTAATGTAGCAGCATTGCAGAAAAACCTTTGCTACATATTTGTCAAAATTATCTGCAAGGTGGAGGTGTTCTTCATACACTATTCTGAAGAATGCAAGTGAGAAGATCACTTAAATATTTGGCAATAGAGCAAAATAGACAAACCTGCACTCTGTTAACAAGGAACTGTTCATATTTTTCTCTTCATATATTTGTTTAAAATATTTCATGACACGCCTCCTAAAGGGCATTATGTGTCTGCAGCTCCAAATACAGACATGCATGGAGTTGGACTCAATCCTTATGGGTCCCTTCCAATTCTAGATATTCTATGATACAAAGTATAAACTTGAAAATCAGTTAAGCTTCACCTTGGAACAATAAGTATTTAACTTTACATGTTACTTGCGGCTGGAATGTTCCAGCAGAAACAAGGGAACTCGTGGGCCTCTATGTCACAGGTAAAGGCACAGTTACACAATCTTCGCTGTCCAAACATGGACTATGAACATCCTTAACTAGCAAGGCATTTTATAACATTTTGTGAAACAAGCCAAATGCTGTATTCTGAAAGGAATAGCTAGCAGGAGTCAAACTTCTTGGAGTAGTATGACTGAATGGGAAAACCATAACTATGTGAATAAGCCGAATTTCCATTTTCACTGCTGAGCAGATGATGACCTGATTAGTTCTCCGTCTCAGGAGGCTGCTCATCTCTCTATGCCTTCAGCTCCTATTGTCAGCATCTTATTCTCCATGATTTTAGCTGACACACTTTTCAGTCTTCCCTGTTGAAACATTACTTAAGGATTAAAACCTGGGTTTATATAATATAAAAAGATACTTTCATACTTAAACCCACTGATTTTAAATGGAAATTAAAATGTTCTAATTTATTCTTTCACATTAATAATCAGTAGAAAAATATGATCCCATTCTTGAGCATTCAATTCCCTACAACACAGATGCACAGCCTACAAGAAAAAGGAAAACTTGAGACAAGTCTTCCTCTACCAGGGAGACAGGCAGAACTTGACCAGCTATGTATAGGCACCTAGTACTGTTGGCTGTGCTCTGGAGTCTGTGAAACACTGGCACAGATTGCCCAGAGAGATTGTTGGATGCACCATCCCTGGACACATTCAAGGTCAGCTTGGATGGTGCTCAGAGCAGCCTGATCTACTTGATTCTGCTCATTGCAGTGGGCTTAGACTAGATGGTTTCCAAAAGTCTCTTCCAGCCCAAACAATTCTATGATTCTATTATCCTTAAGGTCCCTTCCAACCTAAATCCTTCTATTATCCTATGATCCCGATCTTGATATTTGTATCAAGCTTTCAGAGATACAGATGCTGCCTTTGGACATCCCCACAACATTATTTTCTCATTATTCAGTCACTAGTAAGAAAAAACCTGAATCAGAATGGGCAAGATTTTTTTCTTTTTCAAATCAATGACTGGATTAGATCTTGCAAGTGTATATATATATACAGCTACATACAGGCATATGTAGACACCCAAATTGTACATATGGTTTCTGTAGTTAGTTGGTCATGATTTGAGAATACCTAATATGCTCTAGCATGGGATATAGCACACCTAGAATAAGGCTAACAAATAGAGACAAACTTTAATCCTATTTCTAACACTAGTATTATAGTTATTTTTAATTTACTGTGGCAACAAATAGCTGTTAGTGCAACCACGAAGAAACATTTCTAGAAATGTTGTATAACACTACAGACCTTAGAAAAATGCACACCATTTCTTTTTTTCACAAGGCTAAGATGCTGCACAATATAAAAATAAAAATAAAATAAAATAAAAGGAAAGACAGGGTGGATACTCATTCTTGATCTAAGAAGGAAAGAGTAGCTCTCACTACTCCTGTGGGCAGGAGTTGCTTTCCCAATGCTTTCTTTCTTTCATGGACAGGAGAATCTGAAATTGAAGTTTTATGCTCTTTCTCTCCTCTGGGACTGAAGGAGGCATGGAGATGGTCTACATAATTCAGTGCCCCCACTCTTTTACTCACATAGTTTTAACTTGACAGTAAGTGGCTATTTCAGTGCACTGCTCTGAGAGTGTCTGTGCTTATAAAATGATGCTCTTTTTTCACTCTATTTTATTTGTCATTCCAAAGAGCAACAGTAAAAAATAAATAAGCCCATCTTCCATTCCAACTTCATAATGTTGTAGAACACACAGACAGCAGATATTATAGTGATATTTCAGTGCAGTCCTATCCCTAAAACACAGTCTCCATCTCTCATGAAGAAATCTGCCACCCCCATCTCAACAACTTTTTAACTCTTCTGCCAAAAGGGTCATTTTTATTATCAGAGGTTTCTTTCCATTATGGTTTAAGATAATTTGGGGATGGTTCTGTACAGGACTAAAACTTTGTTTCAATGATCCTTGTGAGTCTCTTCTAACTTGTCACATTCTGTGAGCCTGTGTGATTCTGTAACTTGTAAAACCACTACAAACCCAGAGATTGCAATGTTTTATGCCAGTTATATGTCGTGAGATATTTCAGCAAAATTCATTTCCTCATGTACCTCTATGATGTGATAGCTTTCAAGCATGGACCAACTGAGTCCTGGGCAGACACTGGAGTATTCACCCCTGCAACATTCATTAGCACTGGCTCCTAAAAGCTTTCAACACCTGAAGGGAACTGAGAGATCAGAGAATTATTCTGCAAGGTGATGATACACAAACCAAAGTCTTCTGGTCTTTGAGGCTTTTGGTCCTTGGCTTGGAGTACACACTGCAGTTCTGCAAGCAGCAGTGCCAAATAGGAGACTGAGCTGAGTCCTCCTTTTCCCCTTGAACACCATCAGCAGACAGAACCAGAATCCTTACTCAGCTTTTGGAGCTGAACTGTGAGCCTCACAATCTCAAGTGGGGCTGAAAATGGGTCTTTATTGAGAATGTATGAGTAGTCCCTTCTATTGACTCCTCATCCACATCTTTGTTCTTGCAGATTTTTGCAGGGAGGTGACAGGAAAGAAAGGAAGAATGCCAAGTACTTTCTGTATTTTACTTAATGTAATTTTTTAACAGTAGGAAAAACACTACTTGTTCAGTTGGTTTTGTTGTGTGTGAATTAATTACATTAGAGTAAAAATCACATTTTGAAGTTTAAAAAATCTAGATTTGAATTGTGAGCTTTGTGCTGCATGTTTTGCCTAAACAGCAGAGTTCTCAACTAATTTATTTTTATTTCAAAATATATAATTTCCCTTTGACTTAATTATTAATGTAAACTGATGCTTTAAAAACACTTAACAAGCAGTTGCTAATTGGGTGGAAAAACACCCTTGTGATGACAGACTTTGGCCAGAAAAGATGTTTACAAAAAGTTCTTTCTATTGTATGGAAAGAAAGTCACATGAAGAAAACATTATTAAGTGATTCTTAAAACTACTCTCAGCACAGTAAGAGGTGATGACAGGGAAGGCAGAATCCAGACCTGGAAATGTTTATTTATTGTTGCAGTTCTATTTACCTCAGTGATTATACCCATAAATAGATAGTAATAGGCAAGTCTTCACATCAAACTCAACAAGAACGTTTCATTGCACATATTTAAAACCTTCTGTGAAGGAAAAGAGAAGATTAATTTGATAGTAGATCTTTTTTAAAGAATTATGTAAGTTTAATTTTGTATACAGTTAGGAGGAAACTACAGGGTATATTGCTCGTATTCAAAACTAGAATGTGAGCTAGGCAGAATGAAGAGTGATACTACAAAATAAAGTCATTTTGATAAAATGGATGTGTAAATTCCCTTTGTCCTGAAGTTTAAAACAAAAATGTAACATGTTCCATTTAGCAGGAATGAATTATCGCTAACCCTATTTTACAGCATTAGGGCTTGATGGACCACATCACAAATGCATGCCATTTAGTAGTATGCCAGGAAATAGCACGGCATTTATTTTTTTCCCACCATTTCACAGCCACTGAATATGTGATTTATATGTTTTATTTAAGTTAGAAAGTTTAAGAAAGTGCTTTGCTGGTTTTCTTGATATGGTCTGTCAGTTGATAGTCTCTGTGTGGGAAGTTTCGTGTAAGGTCCGATGTAGCTTTGATATCTCCAGGAAAAGAGCTGCAAACAATTTGGTTCCTTCAATATAGTTGTGTCTGTGAAGAAGGAAAGAAACACAGTGAAGTCTTTTCAGACTGTTCTGCTCTCAAAACTAGGAACATAATCCAATGAAGTTGTATGAGTCTTCAGAGGAATTTGCAAGATTGGTAACCCCCAAAAATTACCCAGTGCACAGAAATGCAGGACATCCTTCAATTTGGTACTCCTCTGGATTTACTTCAGAAAACCTTTTCCAAGTTTACATCCCCAAATTGGTATTACCTGTAGCCAGCAGAGTTGAAGTTTTAATGAGGGGAGACAAAAATAATTTGAGAATTATTGTAGGATTCTCCTCTTTCCAGAGTTCAGCATGAATTGACTCAGAGCCTGCACAAGTGTTCAGGCAACACACTGAATAGTGGCTTATCATGGTGGCTCCAGCAATGAACACTAGTGAAAAATTGAAGCTATTTTTTGTATAATTATGCTCGTTTTTGTCCCTGGATTATAAATAAATCTTTATAGCCATTTATACTGAAAACCACAAAAATCCTGACATAACCATGACTGACTGTGACTGGCACACTTCAAAACAGATGCTGTGGCAGAAGAGTGCCCATCCGCACCATCATCTTTCACATCAGAGGCAAATTTCATTGCTAGTGAAATGACAATTGCCAGTGTGATGAATTTAAAGACTGAATAGGCATCCTGTGAAAAGTGTATCATGGTATGTGTTAGACTGGGAATTTTGCTTTCTGCTTACCCCAGCAACTAGTGTGCTGGAGATAGTAGGTTTGGGCTGCCCAATGCACAGCAAAGCTTCCCATCTGGGCATGCTAATTCATGGGTATCAAGGGACTTCAGTTCCCTTCTCTAATAGCAAAACAGACAAATGAAAGAAACCTGCTTATTTTCTCATTCTGGGAATGCTCCCCATCATCGGCTGCTCCAATCGGAAGCATCATCACACTTTTCTGTGTTACAGTCTGAAACATTCTGGCAACAGGAATTGTTGAACCATCACGAATGAAATCTGGATCTTCTCCGAAAACTGAAATACATGGGAAAAATGAATTAATAAATAGGTGTAATTCAGGTGCTTTTTTCTGCTATCATATATTTAAGCAAAGAGCTGATACTAAGAGCTTCTGAGTAGAAATGGGTTTGAGTGTGTAGCCAATTGACTTCACAAATCAGCTCTGCTCTATAAAAGCTCTGGTTTCTTATCAATACAAAAATAAGTAAATGAAGCCTTTTGGCTACCCCCATAAAACGTATCAAAATTTAGCAAAGTATGGAAGGTGTTCATGAGTTGTTCTATCAAAGTCAATGAGATTTGTAAGGGTGAGAGGCTGCAGCACTGCATTGGGAAATCTGTTTTGCCCTATTGTTGAGCACAATGCCCCTACACACTTGCAAACGCACTAAGAACTGAAAAAAAAATTAAAAAGGTACACACCTGTTTTTATTGCCCTTCTTCCTGCTTTGTATAGTAGATCATTAATATCAGTAAGCCAGGGCTTCACACCCAAAGGCATGGACACTTTCAGTTTGTTTGGACTGTTCCTCTTGGAAAAGACACCCTCCAAGTGTTCCACCACCTGTAGGGAAAATACTTTTCAAAAAAGCATTCATCTTGCAACTCAAGCCTATACCCACATTCCTACTTCTCTTGGAAAAAAGTGTGTGCTAAAAACACTCAGTTTACTACATGTCTAGATTTGTGAGGTGCTAAGAGAGACTTAGTTTACACAGCAGTGGCCAAAGAAAAGATTTGTCTCTTACCTGTTTTTTCACAACTGAAAGGTCCATGTGGGGGACCTGACGGATTGAGAATTTGCCAATTACTTTTGCAGGAATGACTGTTTTAATGCCTGGTTCATGGAAAGCTCCTTCAATCCCATGAATAGAGAGAGAGGGGTAACGCCACAGGTGCAGAAGTATTTCTTCCTTTAAAAAACATTTGAAAATATAAGGGATGACATTTGAGCCAGCCACAACTGATATAAACAAGCTCTTTCCATGCTAAAATTTGTATTTGGAGACCTCTGTATTTTAAAGATATTTGATTTTTAATTTAAACCCATGCACATGTATTTTCATTTAAAAAATACTACTACTTTCACTCATAGAAAGATTTGGATGGTAACAGTTTTTTCATGAAAAATAAGAAAAATAGAGGAAAAATTGTTTTAAAAATATTGGAAGTAAATTTTCCTAGTGCAAAGTAGTATCAGAACAACTTCTGATCTGACTGCCTGTCACTGGAAAAACCATGCAGCCACATCCATCCCAGATGACACCAGTGAAGAAACTCTACTAATGAACACTAAATAACACAATTGGAAAGATTATCATTTTCAGTAACCGAGTTTTTTGTGGAGAAGATGCAAAGGGAAAATAAAATTATTATTCTAAGAAAAGATGGGAGATATATATAGAGTATAAACTGGTCTTCATGCAGAACCTCAGGGTGCTGCTGCTTTCCTTCAGTTTTATGAGACTAGACCTTTATCTACTCAAAAAATTTACATTGATTCATCCTCATATACGTAAAGCATCAAAACTGAGATAGTTAGTTACATTAAACATTTGTATTACTGATTCTTACAGTCTAGCTTTAGGTAATTTGCAAGCTTTTTCATGAAAATAAAAGCATCCATGTTAGCAGAACCTACACCAGAATAATTATGTTACTGATAAAAAATTTAAAACAACTCCTTTCTCCCAGCTGCCACTCTTGTGCAGAGAGATCTTTCCAAGCAAGCCCTTACCTGCTGGTTTTTTATTTAGGATATAATTTTTAATTGCTGGTAAGGAGAGGCTTGTAGCTTTGGATATTTTATGGCAGGCTTGGCAAGCATCGAAATCTGTATTAAATAAAAACCACCCGAAACATATCTGCCTAAAGCTGCCTCCCATTTTTTCAGAGCTGAATACAACTTCTTTCCTACTATGTAACCTAAACGTAGGCATTTTAATGCATGTTTTATTTGGCCGATTAGGCTTGGGGAGAGAGAAGGGGTAGGCAAGGAAGGGAGTGTTATACTGTTAGTTTTGCATATTCTTTTTAATTGATCATTCATATTTCAGATTACTTTCCCCAGATGCAATGCCTTAAAATTAGTTTGCTGAAAATGTATTTACCTTTTACTTCTCACTGCTCCTTTAATTTATTTTGAGCTTGCCACCGACTGAAAATTTGTTTCCGTTTGTCTTTATACATAACTGCTACAGATAGGTGATATAAATTCTTTCTGTTGAGTATTCATACAGATTCTATGTTACCTTGGTTCCATACAGGAATTTTTTCACACCACAGTTATTTCTGTGTTCCTCTAGATCAAATTCAATCGAATTATATAATTTCCTTTCTTCTTCTGTCAGGGCAGCAACACTGTCATAGATTCCAGGGATCTGAATACGCCCTGTGGAATCCACAAGGCTGTCTACAAAATAAGATACAGATATCAGTACAAGTGGAGTCTATTTCTTCCCCTTGCCAATCATAACACCTTCTCCCTTCTACCTAGCTCTTTACCGAATTAGTAACCCTAACAACTGCTTGCATCTGTCAAGTTGCGACACCTAACTTGATTTATTTGCATATTTATTAAGAAAACCATTGAGCTGCTGTTTGTGTGTAGTGTGTGATGTGTCAGCCCAGCTTCTGACATGAAAACATCATCTTACTAAGATACAAATCAGCATTAAAAAGTCAGATTTTGCCGTGTGTGCATGTATTAAAGTTGCCTGTAATCCTTAAATGTTCTTAATTGATGCGTGACTGACATCAGCTTAACATGTCTGAGGTCCTGGCCTTACTGAGGACGTTCCCTTCCTCAGCTGCCACCACCATAGCTGTGCTAAGGTTTGGAAAGCTTCCTTCCACGAGGCTTGCCTTACAACAATTAAACGTGGCCCTGACCTTCGCGAGGCTGGTCATGGGCAGCCCTCCCTGGCTGCTCCCGAGCAATGACGTGTGTTCTCACCCAGCAGCGCAATCAGGTCCAGCAGCGGCTCGTGAATGATGCCTCCAAAGGTTCCAGAGTGAAGGTCCTTGCTGCCACATTCAACCTGTACCAAAACCACTGGTTACATGTAAATGCTTGCTACCTTATTCATCTGTGTTTGTTTTCCACAGTGACTGGTGGCTCCAGTTTTTTTAAACAAGATCGCAAATGAACAATAAGTGATTTTTTTTTTCTAATTAATAAATGGAAAACATCATGTCAGGAACAATCTGCTTTGGCAGAGAAGATGGAGCTCTGTTGTCAACCACCAGAGAGAGAATTCGGCTGTCTGCACTCATGCATTTGAGAGCCAGGGTCCTCCTCCACTCCCTCTTTTGCTTCAGTAAGATTAAAGACATCATACATTAAATATTTGCATATTATTACTGTTGCTAACATTGGAGAATAAATTCTTCAAGTTGTCTACCCTTTTATTTAATGCACAATCTTCTTTTAAAAAGGCAAAAATTAATCTTCTTTGATATTAAGAATATATATCCAACCTTAATTCAAGATTGCAACAAATAAAAATTTATAGGTCTCTTGAATAACAAGGCTTTAGAATAGAGGCATCTGAGTTATTAAAGGGGTTCTTTTTGCAGACACATTTTCATACTTGGGTTAATCATAAAATATTTTCCTGCAAAGAGCTTGTTTATTCTTCTCAAAACCTCATTACAGCTAACTGTCTACTAGCAGGGAGAGATCAGTTTTGATGTTTTAATAGCATCATTTTTCTTAACCAAGACTTAGAAGAATTGAATCAAGGCTGCCAAGGCTCTTCTAGTTAAAAAAAAAAAATCATTCTTTTTCAGACATAAAGGTTAATGCAGATTTTTCTTTAGTTCTCAAGTTCTTTAATCTTCTCTCTGAATTCCTTTTATGCTTCATCAGAAAGCATTTCCAGAAGAGAAATTTTTGCTCTTTATTTCACAGTAGCTCACATTGCCTGCTAAATATAGCATGTTGGCTACAGTGAACTTTTATTTGCTCCTGCCAATGGTTACAAATATTTTGTATAGCTTTTAAACCCAGAGATCCAACCAAACTGAGCCCCTTTAGGCTGATTCATTGTACTAAGGAGTATCTGCTGCAAAAGGGCAGAGCAGCAAGAGAGATGCTTTTGGAGAAAGTTGGAGAGGCAGGTGTAGGGTTGGTGCTGCACAAGAACAGATTTGGTGTGCAGAGGGAAGGATGAGAAGACACTGGAGGAGTGGGAGCAGAGTAATGGGATAGGAAAGGGATCAAGGGAAGAAACTATTGAAGAGAAGTTAATGGAAGTAAATAAGGCTAATTGAACTGAAATGAGGAGGGAAGTCTGCAGAAGCCAAAGGGGAAGCAGAAGAAAGCTCTGTAGTTGTAAATATTAAGCTTTCCTTCAGTCTTTCTCTGCATGCAGATGTAAGTACAGCTCCATCATTGCTGTCTGTCAGAGGCTCAGTTTGAGTGAACCTGTGTCCTTTACCTCCACAAAGAAGCAGGCATTTCCCCGACTCCCATAGGTAAGGGCAGGCTTCTTGTTGCTGAGCCACAGGTTGTCTGAAATTACAATATAATCAACATCAGAGAAGAAGCTCTGGTTTTCTTTCTCAAGTAGCTTGTCTAGCCCCAAGGATCCTGCTTCTTCCATGCCTTCAATTACAAACTTGAAGTTCACTGGCATAGCCTGCATAAAAATTAGAAAACTCTGGGTAAGAAACAAGCATTTTAATATTTTTTTTAAAAAAGTTTTAAAATGTGGAACAGGCTGGCTTACTGTACAAATTGTGTAAGGATAAGAAAGATGTACAATGAGTATGTAGGTATATAGCTTGCTTCATCAGAAAAGCTAGTGACTGACACATATAGGTTTCCAGAAAAACTTGTTCTTTTCCTCATATTTTTATCTACTTTTCATTTTTAAAGGAGAGTAAGTGATGTCTTTTTTTCCTTCTTTGTGTTTTCAAGAAACTTGCTGAAATATCTCATTAAATAGGCTTTCTCTCAGTGCTATTCAATATTCTAATTGCTTTGGAAATTCTAACTTTGTTATAGCAATTGCATTTACACAGACCATTTCCTGCATTTTACATTTCCACTGTTACTGCCCACGCAGGAGCCACTGGGTATGGTTTTCCCAACATTGTCTGTCACCAGACTTGGCCATAAAAACTTTGTCAGGGACTCTGCTATAACTGTCTTTTTAACACTCATACTTGTAATCCTGCTGGTTGATAAGCATGCATTTGCAAAAGTAATTAGCAGAACTTTTATTATAGAATAGTGGGAGTTGAAAATGCTGACACATCCCATAGGGGTTATCAATTTCAACTTAGTTTCCTGTTACAATTCATTTTCTCATTAGAGGTTTTAAAATGGTTTCTCTTTTGATTCAATGTTCAGATTAAAGGCAAGAATGAATGTGTAAAATTAAATGAACTTGCATCATGGATGGGCTCACTGATGGATCATCAGCTGGCCACAGAAATTTTAGAAACAAACTGTTAATGAATATTGTTTGATAGTCTGTGCTCTTTTCTAAAGAAAGGCTTCAAATGGCAAAAATTCCTTTTTGGTTGCTTGTTAAAATGTCAAGATAGCTATTAGTGATTTGAAAAACTAGAAAGGTGTCAGACCCATAACCATATCACTTACAACAACTATTCTTTGTGCAAATAATATGTGTGTTTTCCAGTGCTTAAGAGAGAGCAAAGTCAATTCAGTACTAGAGATGCAAGAAAACATGTTTCCCAGAAGGTTGTAAGAGGACTTTAAAAAAAATCAAGACTTAATGTTCAGTTTGTACCACAATGTCATACAAGAGACAAAAAACTGTTTCTCAGCACACTAACTTATATTTTTCATGCAAATTCGCCTTAAAGGATGATAGCTAACCCAGTTACAAGCCTAAAATATATATTGGTTTACCAATGCTTTAGGGGTAAAACTACTCCAAAATTATTAAATTATTTGAAGATGACTATATTGGTCGTTGTAGTAGTTTAGGCAAATGTCTGACCTCAGAAATATGTCAGACTCAGTGATTGTATTTGTACTTGGCGAATGCACCCATTCAAAGTATTTGCTTTGATAAATCCAATCTGTTGGTGACATAACAGCCCATTTGGGATGAACATTTTTAGATGCTTATTCTCTTCACATAGACACATAAATTGAAGGTATCTCGTAGGCAGACAAAACCAGAGATCAGCAGAATGTGACAGCAGAGAAGAGACTTCATGAGCATTCTGTAACGTCTGTTTTTTTACCATATTAAAAGCTCTCAAAAGAACAGGGTATCAGAGCTGTGTAATGTATGTAATACATATTGAATGCTTCCCTGGGGGTTTTCCTCTGAAGGGTGTTGGCAGCAAGACTACACTGCAGACAGGCTGTTCAAAACAGAAAGGCTCAAAGACAAATCCTTACTGGAGTGAGACCAGTGCCCTAAGTGTTGCATCAGAAATAGCTAATATTTCAAATTGTATGTAGTCTGTTGGGACAGAGAGGTAGCATCTTTCTCAGGAATGTAAATACATCCCTCCAGAGATATAATAAATAATAACATTAAATAATAATAAATAGTAAAAATTAGCAATAATAATAAAGAAGTCATCATTGACACCTACTAATTTCAAGGCTCTAACTGTTTCCACTGCATTTATCCAAGCTAGGACTGGTCCCTTATTGTCTGTTGCTCCACGCCCATAGAGATTTCCTTAAAAAGAAAAGAGGAAAGTTTTTAAGCAAATCTTTGAATTTTCCCTCGTCAATTCAATGTGATTGGCAAATTCCAATTGCCACAGAAGTTTTAGTGATGAAGGGAAGAAGTGTCAAAAGTGTCAGGATTGCACTGACTCATTTTAAATAAAGTGATGAGTGTTCAGGTGCTTCCCAATGGACTGGTACAATTTTTTTCCCCTTTCCTTCCTTTTATATACATCATGTTGTGGTTTCTGCCGCATGCTAATTTTTGAGCTTCACTTTTCTTCTCAGGAACTGTTGTTCATACCGGATATAAGGGTTTGCACAATATGCAGCTTCTGGACACATCATTCAGACCAGGTAACAAGCAGCAAAAACCCTACAGATAAATGCCATGGCAGAAATATGAAGTTACAAGTCTAAGTATGTCATTTGTTTTTCAACTGTACATCATGTACAGTTATGACTGTACACAAAACTGAAATCTATCCCTGTGTATAAACTTCTGTAGCAGTTACCACTGGATATACACTGGAATAAGGCAGAAGAATTCTGCCAGTATGGCTGTTGGGGATTGATCCCAGACTATGAGAAAGGGCAGCTCTGGTTATAGCCTGGGAATCAGGATTTCTTACTTATCTGCTGACCCTCTATCCATTATTTTTGCTCCTTCAGTCAGCTAGCTGTGCTGGAAGAATAATTACATTAAGGGGTCCTCACATTCTTCCACCACAAATGCCCCTTAGCTCCAGCATGGCAGGTGGAAATACAAAAGCGCAGGAGCAAGAGCAGGAGATGTGAGGGAGGATAATGGCTGATGAAAAATCCTGTAAGAACTTTCAACCAGAAGTGGATTGTCTATCAAATACTCTACAAAGCATCTTTAACCTCACATTGTTTTTCCACACCAAATATTAGGCAGCCACTGATGGGTCTCACTAGTCCCAGAACAATCATCAAAGCTGAAAGCTGCTGGACATGTCCCAAAGATGTCCACAGGAGAAGTCCTCGCACTTTGGTTAAATATACAGAGACTCTTCTCCCACTCAGAACCTCAGTCACGTGTTCAAATAATGATTCAAAACTTAAGAAAAGTTGCACACCATTGATTTCAGTCAGCGTGTAGGGATCAGTGTTCCAGCCATCTTCCTTCTTGGCAGGCTGAACATCCACATGACCATAGAAGCATACGGTGGGCTTTTGTGGATCCTTCCCCAGCTCCCCAAGAATCACAGGAGGCAGTGGGAGGACTTGGCCATCAGGCAACTGCAAAGAAAGGTTAAAAAAAGGCAACCAAGGAAAATCAAACCTTCTAAAACTTACAAATGTGCAAAAAAATTCTGGAATTCTCAGTATTGAAAATACTTCTACACTCAATTGATTTTGATTTTATTAAGTGCATAAATCTGACTGAATCCAGTTTTAAGCTGCTCAGAGAAACTAAGACCTTTCCCCTCAACTGTTTATTTCCTGCTGGACTTCTTAGAGCTCTTCTAACGCTTTATTGTCATAACTGCCCTCCTTACTAATCTCTCACATCCCAGCACTAGGGAAGACAGAGGTAACCTTGTGCTATAGAGTCTATTGTGACACTGAATAGTCAAAAGCCTCACAAATTAATTTGGAGTTTGATTTCCCCACAGACAGGGCAGGAGACCTGTAAGCTCAAATATATAGAAAACAAAAAATGTGTTGCTGGCAGGAGGCAGTAACTATGGCAGACTGCCTTAAAAACAGGTTAAGGCTAATCCTCTAATGTGGCTCTGTGCAGAACAGAGCTCCACATGGCCCAATTGCATTCTCTGCAACTATCAAATGACACGACCTGAAATATTAGTGTTGCTGTACTGCCAGGTCCTTGTGCTAAGAATCCCCACCAAAAGAGAAAAGAGAATCACTATTATTGAATGTTTGAATTCCTGTTAGAGTAGGAATGTAACAGCCTAGGGCAGAAGAGAGCCCATGGCTACAGTAGGGTAAGTAAATTAGAGACTAAGGTTTCTCAGAGATGAATTCTTCCCTGTTGCTTTCCAACAATGAAAGAAAGTAGCTTGGATCATTTGTCAGGATCTCTGAAAACCAAAGATGATGCTCTCGGTAGCTAACCCTTTCTGTCTGACAACATTTTCCTTGTAAAAACAACCTCCTTCATAAGTTCAGTCACAAATGATGCATTAGTTCTCATGCTTCATTACAGACAAAATTTTAAAAACTCAGTCCTTTTACTTTTGCAAACTGCTTCCCTCCATTTAAAAGCATCAGATTCCCTCCTATGCACAGAACATCAATTTGCATTTGGATTGCCGATGTGGTTCCCAGTATGCTCTCAACTCTCAGACCTGATTTCAGCAGGTATCATGCAGGTGCAGGACTGCATAAATTTGTATCTAGCTTTCAAAAAATAACATTATGTCATAACATACGTGTACATAGCACTGAAGGCAATAGTTAGACCCATTTGTAGATATGATGTTTTTAGTCCAAGAATCAGATAAGCACCTGATGTGACCCCAAGTTTACTAAATTAACAGTGGCTCCCAGTGCTGCAAGTCTGTCTGCTGCCAATGTCATCATTCGCATCACTTCTTTCCGCAGATGTGGTTGAACAGAATCACTTTCCACAGCAATCCATTCCTCCAGATCCTGCACAGGAAGAAATGTGCAATTAGGTGATTCAGGATGCTGTTGTCCTTGGCCCTTGCATCAGAAATCTCACACTGGAAGATAATTTCCTTTCTGTATCATCACAGCATTACCACAGATGCTCTAAGGTTTCAGGATAGAGAAGGATCACTCCGATGTCTCCCTAGGGTTGAGATTCCTGATTTTCTAAACAGGGAGGGTGCTCACACTTAAGCATCCACTTTGTCGGCCCTAGATTTAAAATCCAGTGGAAAAGAAGGCAGACTAGATGCTGACTAGCTTGCATTATAGAAACTGCATTATGCACAACTTGCCTTGGTGATCAACATGAGGATTCAGAAGTGCTCATAGATTCAAAGCATAACTAACTATGTTTCTGTCTTTTCATAGAGGGCTGACAAAAATGAAAGCAAAAACCAGCATGGGACCGAGACTCCTCCCCTTGTAAAGCACAAACCTACAAAAATCAGTTCTAAAGTAGACAGAGTGAGCATCCTATCTGGTTTGCATGCCCTGTGCAGGTGCATTTTGGTTTAGTGAAGCCTCTCTCTGAACACACTCAAAGGATGCCCACAACCATCTCTTTTGTGGAAGTTCATGCAAGTCCCTCCTTCACCCCAGGGACCCCAGCAGTCTGCCCCTCACAGCCTTGCTGTGTGAAGTGCATATTGCACTCCTGATGCCAGACCTGGAACTTGCCCATTACCTTTGTGACAGGCACTGCTCCTGCCAGAGGAGCCCAGGCCTTTGGGGCACCAGCTCTGTGTTCACCATTTCACTGCAATAACACTCCTACCTTGATGAAATCATTCTGATGTGCATCAATATACTGGAAGATCTGCATCTCCAACGATGAAGAGGATGAGGAGGACATTACTGCCTTAGAGAGCAGCACAGGGCTGAAATGGATGTTATCTGAGAGTTAAGGATAAAATTCAGCATTACAGACATCCTGCAATATACATTTGTTTTCAGCACTAGAAAGCAGAGACATTTACTGAGTGCTGAGCTTATTTAAGTCCTTTAAATCTCCTCAAGCCAGGAGAATGTATACTCATTTTATCACATAAAACTTCAATTGATTCATAGTTGAGTTACTGACTGCAAAAATTGAAAAAATAACCAAAGAGTCAACATCTTCAGTTTCAGCTTTACAAATAACTTAGGGGTAACATTTTCTAAAGAAAATTTGTTGCATCAGTTTTTGAGTACACAAGCCTCAAATTGCTCTGGGAAGACAACTCTGGGGCAAGACTTGCAGACACCAACAGCCCAGGGACTCATCTTCCTTTTTCTTCATTTCCAGAATCATAGAATATCCTGAAATGGAAGGGATCTACACAGATCATTGAGTCCAAATCCTGGCCCTGCACAGCACAACTCCAAGAGTACCACCATGTGCCTGAGAGCATTATCCAAATGTTCCTCAAACTCTGTCAGGCTTCGTACTGTGAACACTTCCGTGGAGAGTCTGTTCCAGTGCCCAAACACCCTCTGGGTGAAGAACCTTTTCCTAAGATCTAACTTAAACCTTCCCAGACAGAACTTCAGGCCATTCTCTTGGGTCCTGTCACTGGTGACCACAGAACAGAAATCTGGCCCTCCTCTTCCCCTCACAAGGAAGCTGTGACTGCAATGAGGTCTCCCCTCAGTCTCCTCCAGGCTGAACAGACCAAGTGACCACAGGTGCTCCTCACATGGCTTCTCTTCAAGGCTCTTCACCATCATCATAATCTTACTTCAGATGTTCTCTAATCATTTAATGTCTTTATTATACTGTGGCACCCAAAACTGCCCCCAGCACTCGAGGTGAGGCCACCCCAGTGCAGAGCAGAGCAGGACAATCCCTTCCCTCACCCAGCCGGTGATGCTGCATCCCAGGACATGATTTTCCCTTCAGCCTGCCAGAAAGCAGAAAAATGGATTCACTGACACACATTCCATATTTTACATGAATAAGGAAAAATAAGCTTGACACTGGAGAGTATTAGAAAACAAACAGCTTTTGTGGTTGATTTCAGTGACAATACTCAAACACTTGATAAGCGCAGAAGTCATTTAGTGCCTGTAAATCTCTCTGCCATTTTTTTTTTTTTGACAAGATAAGATTTTTAAGTGTTTTTCTTGTTCATCCAGTTTTCCTTTCAAGTTTAAGTTTGCTTGAAGTTGTTGCTGTGGTGTCTTGAATTGCTATTAGCAGAGTAATCCTTGGATTGCTATATATTTGGTTGGGCTAAATTGAGAACAGCTGCTGTATCAGGCTGTGATAGGATGGACTCCAAGGTCAAAACCCAAGGCTTTTCTAAAGGTATTCTATAATAGTAACAAAAGGTATAGTTGCAGATCCATCCATAACTCCTTAACTTTGATGCATTGCTAAGGTGATAGGCTATGGTAATATTAATAATTTCAATTATGTCTCTCTGAGAGAAGGAAGTTTGAAAACCCAAGCACGATGAACAAGATGAAGGAAACATTGTTCACTTTGGCTGAAGATCCTGGCTGTATGAAGAATGGGCCCCATTTTCCAACCTTCCCTCAGAAGAAAGGTTACAAGGTTTACTTCACTTTCTGAAGTGAGGCTTTCAGAAAGCCTTTGACAGTAGATACAATTCCCAGTGTCCAGTTCCTGACATCTGACACTGGAAACACTAGTATTGAAAGAGACCAAATGCTGATTCTGCAGGAGAGTGAAGATGCAAAGCACTGCTTTGGAGAAAACTTGTTAACCAAGCCAAGAAAATCCAAATTTGGAGGTGGCTTTCAGGAAGGACAGATTCAATTTAGCCATATTATTTAAATATAGAAATATTTTTAAAATACTGAACACCAACCTTAAGTGGTGGTCAAAGTACTGTTTTCTTCTCACATAGTTTTCTCTGTAAAACAGTAAACCCTACCTCCAAGAGGTGGATCTAATCAACATTCCTCTTCAAATATTTTTATCACCACTGACAGCAGCAGCAATTTGTCCTAAAGCAGAAGTGATTATTACAGGATTTTTTGAAGCAAGCATGGAAACAATCTGGACACTTTAGATGAGAAAAAGCAGCTTCCGGGATTTAGCAACAAAGACACGGTAGAGAATGAGGTTTTGATTTAATTTAGATTACAGTCACCTTTGGATTGAGCTTCTGCAGGTAAGGCTTAAGAATAGGAGTTCTGCAACAAGCACCCCAGACTTAAAACACCCAGTCTGGCTATTTCTTCCAGCCTTGGACTGTGCAAGTGGCTGCAAATGTTTGTCAGCTGAAGCCCATTCTACAGAAGGCAATTGGAAGTAGGAGTGTGGACTGCAGGCATGGTCAGGAGGACTTCCCAGGCTGCACAGGGCAGAGGAGAGGAGATCCTGAGTCCCACACTGGGGTGGTGATAACAGGACCTTGGTGAACTGGAGCCTGAGTTTCCTGGCACAGACGAGACACTGGCACTTGCTGGGGCAGTGCCTGGAGGGCATCTGAGCCAAGACATTGCAGGTCACATTCAAAAGGGGTTCAAAGTACTTGGAGATGATTATCATTAGGTAAAAGCTGAGCACAGAGGCCATTTACGTTGTTTGGTTCTCTTTCTGTCACTGTGTACTTTTGGTGGGCCATGCAATGGCTCTGCTTGTGCGATATTGCTCAGTCTACTTTGGCCAGCAGTGTGTCCCAGAAGAGCAAAGTTTACCTTCAGGCTGGTCCTTTTGACTGATAAAGTGTATTCCACCTGGGTCCCACATGAGCTGAGGAGAGGATGCACCCATGATGGATGCATTTTTGAGGGGCTCTGGAAAAGTGCAAGGCATTTCACCCCCAGAGGAAAGTGATAGGAATGGCACAGGGAGCATTCATCTGAAGGTGGGATGAAACCTAGTTTTGCCATGGTCAAGAGATGCCAGGATTTCAATCAGCTGTTCATCTAGAGAGCCACCAGGGCCATTGTCTTCATTTACCACAAAGCTGGCTGAATGCCTGTGTCACGCGCATTTCACTCATTTTTCTACCTTGTAATTTCCAAACCTCAACTTGGAAAACATTCACAACAGGAGCCACTGAATGCACCCTCATTTAACCTTACTGTAGAAAACTAGACAGGCTTCTGATGTTCGTTTACGTAAAAAGTAGATTTTTTGGTTATGCCACACTTGAACAAGGAAGATCATGGCAGAGGTCAGAACGTGGCTGCTAGAGGCACCCAGCTCATGCAATGGACTTAAGTATCAGTGTTTTCAAAACATATGATTTCCCCTCCTTCTGTTCAAGTCTTTGATACTGCTGAATTCTATGCATCTTCACTCTAAAAAAATAGTATATTTATATATATGTGTCACCTTATGGTGACTTGAATAAATACATACCTTTTAATGTCAGAAGCACTAAAGAGCCGCTTGGGATTTACAGAGGATGTGTGCTGTGGTGCTGGTATCTTTCTCTTTTTGTCTCAGTTACGTGCAAATGACCTGGAAAGATGCAGAAGAGATGTATGTCTTTGTCACGTTTCATTTGCATTTAACTGTTTAAGAAAATGAAACAAGGAAGCTAAAATGCTGTGAAGGAAAAAAACTGCAACCAAGCAAAATATCCTAGGGAAATTTGGAATTAATCTGTGATATTTTCAAAACAGATCAAACTTCAAGGAAATATCGTAGAATATCACAAAAGTACTTTCTTTCATAAACAAAACTAAGGAACAGTGGCAAAGTTTGGAAAATGGATGTGAGGAGATACCAAGTAGCAGAGTGCACAAAATATTAATAATTCAAACAAGAAATTAGGTAACAGCTATGTTTTGCTGTAGTAGAAGAAGGGAGGGAAGGAAGTAGCTAGTGGAACTTCATGTTAATGCACCACTAATACACAAAATGCTGCTCAGGAGCATTTGGATTTCAACTGGAACAGCACATGTCAAAAAGGGAGTTGGTTTAGTAAAGCTATAGAGAGATTTCAGGCAAGGCTGAACTATCTCAGTGTCTTGAGGAGGGGAAAAATTATTTGAAAGAGTGATAGTCAGTGGGGGATAGACAAAGACTTCAGTGTTCAATGTCAAGTGTATTTTATTTGATGTCATTTTAAGGAGGAGTTGCTGCTCTATAGAAAAATGTAGTATGCCTATTTTTAGAAATAATGCATGACAGACAGTTGTGCACTTTCTCTTCCTTTGTTCCTTAGCAGTAAGAACATTTTTTTGTCTCGCTTCCTCCCATGTCGTTAAGCACTGTTAAAAGAAAACTTAGTGTTCTTCTATGGTTATTTAACAAGAAATCCAAGTTGATTCTTTAACTAGGATGATTCTTTGATAAAATATCAACTAAATTTACAAACATTTGAGAAGTAGCTCCTGAGCACGCTTTGAAGGCCTCCTTGTCTCTCCTGAAGCAAGTGCTTCATGTGCTTCCCTCCCTGTGACTGCAGAGTTTCAGGTGGGTGCAGGGAGGAGTGTGCCAATGAAAACTGAACATTGGGTTGCAAACACCCCAGAATAAAACAATGAGGACACATCTGGTTTGCAAATAAAGTACACCTGACATGAAAGGAGATAAAGATGTTTATGGCAGTAGGAATTAATTTACCAAATCAATGGCGGACTCCACTGAAAGGAACATTCCCTCCAAGCAATCACCACCAAGGAAGATAACTGAGATATTGCTTTTTAACTTCTTTTAACAATACTCATTTATAAGCGGCATGCCTTTGGTGGAAGTGGGCAATCAAGCCACAGTCACCTCTCCAGTTGAGTGAGACCCTTGGAGGAAGAGGAGGATGACAACTCTTCAGGTAGCAGTTCTCAAGTTCAGCTCTCACCCTGCACAGCCGCTGTTGTTGTAATGACCAGGAGCTGCAGAGATCCGGACACCTGCAGGGGAATGAATGCCAGTGCCTGATTGCATTTGAAGATTATTAAAGAAGTATCATCCAAATCAATAACAATGAAAATGTTTGGTGGGAAGCGTAGGTAAGCTCTGTACTAGCTGGCATGTGACATTGCAACACCCAATGCTATTTCCAGCAGTCAGCTCTCAAAGTGTTGCAATATCAGTTGCCTGACTGGTGTTCTGGAGAACAGCAATGACCAGCCCTGCCCATGCTCAAGCCAACCCTTTAGTGAAAGAAGTGAGACCCTGTTTATCAGTTCTGTTTTTCTGTAATACAGATGATATTTTAAAAGAATGTCCTTATCCCTAGGATGCTCTTTGCAGTTGCCTTTGTTGCTGATATTGAGAGCCTAAACTTGAAAGCCTCATTCGCCTGCAGAACAGGGACATTCTATCTCAGTTTTACTGATAAGTCCTACAGTTAATGAAGAGGTAGTTTTAAGTTAAAGATTAATTTTGCATTTAGATGTTCACTTCTGCCTCTCTATCATACAATAATCAAATCAAGGTAGCCAAATCAATAACACATCAAGTCATGAGAAATTTTCTCGCCTCCTTTTTCCTCCTGGAAGTCCAATATCCCAACAGGAATCCCAGTGCCAGAAGGCACTCTAGCACTGCTGATAAGTGTTGCTGCTTTGCAGTAGTATGTTGAAGGACTGAGAGAAAAGAGGTGGATTTTGTTTTGTCTTTAAAAGTGGAAAGGGATACATTTCTGTCAAGGTAAAGCCCTTCTCCCAGGAGGTAGTGTTGCCCTTTGTGCCCAGTGAGGAGGAGTAATTCACTATTTACCCAAGAGAATTTTCTGCTAATTTGTTTGCTATCAAATAAATGTGGCTATAAAAACATCCTTCCTGGAAAGACTGTTCTGCTGACACTTGGTCATTTCATGGCAAAAAGGTTCATAGGAAAGAACTGTGGGATGTGCAGCATTTGTACCTAGATGTGGATAACACCACGATCTTCTTGCTACCACATCTCACATAGCAGAAGGGAGAACTGCTGAACCTGTAGTAAATTTTAGGTGCTTTTGTCTGCATACAAATTTCTACCCTTGAAGTCCTCTGCCCATTTTGAAAGAACATTTATTGACATGGTCAAATTCAGTAACAAGCACGATAAGATAATAAGTAATAAGGGATGTCCAGGTCCTGTCTCAGAGCCTTACAAAGACCTTTCCATTTTTGAAGTACTTGTTCTTCACTTGATTAATGTGTAAAAACTCATTTGCAAATGAAATGCAAAATTTGGGGGGAATTAAATGCTTATTTTAATTTATTTAAAATAATGCTATTTTTACAGGAATCCTGCCTTAATTGATCTTAGCTTTAAGTGTTTCACATTGGAGTTATTCCTGAATTAGAATAGTACGAGTAAGATTAAAAATAGATCTACTATATCTAGTAGATCCATTCAACTATTTCTCAATTTATCACATAATACTATTGAGGAACTATACTATCATGGCAAAAAAGCTATTATTACTTTATAGCTTAGTATTTCATTGCTAATTGCCCCTTATTTTATAACCTATAACTTGGAACAAGGTTTAAGGTCCACAATATAAGAGATTTATTTTGTTATGGTCCTTATTCCATTTATGGGATATCATAAACATTGCCAACATTGTTTAGAAGGATTTTTAAATGTAGGCAGGTTTATCTCTTTAATAAAAACACTCTTTGACAGTAGCTTATTAACTACAAGAAATGAAAGAACTAACTCGAATAGTTTGGTTGAGTATCCACTTTGGGATACAGTAAGTGTTTAAGCAGGAGGAAATAGACTGATTAGAGGAAAATAAGAGTAAAACTGAAACAATAGGATAAAGGAAGGGGAAAGCACCACTGGCTCTGTTTCTCTTGTTATTTGAAAATGTAAACAATCTAGAGATGGTCCTCTACTTTGTGTTTCTATTACTACCTGAGGGCAAAGTGTAGCACCTGCACTTCATTGGCACTTCAGCACAATTAGTATGCTTTAATTGTTAATTAAATTGGTATCTTAATTGTTAATTAAAATGGTATCTTAAATAATTGCAGTCCTAAGTTTGAGTGAGCAAATATGTAAGAAATATGCTATTAGGAGCAATATTTCATTGACAGAGAAATGGTATGGTTTTCAATGCTTCCTGTCACTCTATAAACAATTTATCTAGCTCAAGACAGCTACTTTTCATTTTTTTAAAGCGTAGTGCAGAAAAGCAGGAAGGTTACTGTCGTGTCATAATCAGTGGAACCTGGTTATCATTGCAGCTTATTATCATTTCTCAATAGATTCTCTTAATATGACTTATCATTGCATCCCAGAAGTATTGGTGTGTAATGGAGAGGCCCTGTCACACAATTCCCCAAATCTCCCTCCCCTACAGATATTTCTACTTCCCTGTGCAGTAGCAGCACCTTTTCCACCTCTTTACTCCTTTCCACTTTACACTGCAGTTAGAAGATTATTTCCCAGCCACCATCCTTCAAGGTAATCCCAACTGACACCAAAACACAGGTTAAGCAATGTTGTCCACTGTGAGAATTTGTCAACAGTGGAGTAAGATTGTGCTGGGAAAGAGGAAAAGCTCCCCAAGACCCTGACTCAGTAGTTGTTACCTGGATGTCGATAATGACACCTGGGTATGTCAGTGGAAGGAGATTGATTTAGGAAAGGTCCCCTTACCCAGGCAGGAGATGCTTCACAAGGATAGGTGGCTGCAGACTGTCCTCTGTACAGAGCAATGATGCTCAGCACCTTCCAGGAGCAGGGCCACAAAGGTTTGAGGTTCTGTGTGGAGGAAGGGCAGTAACACAGAGCCCTCTCACCACCTGGTGGCTCATTCAGCAACCTCTCTGTACCCAGAGTTCCAAGCACACACGCTTTAAGTGATAAGAAAAACAAACAAATTCTTGTCCAGTGCCAATTCTAGTACACTGCTCTGAGTGCTGAGATAGGAGAGTGCCATTTTTTTCCAAAGGCAACATTATAAATTCATTTGGCTTAATAATTAAGCAATTTTTTTTCAGATGAAATGATGGCAAGACATTATTCCCATCTTGATATCCTTCAGACAGCTTTTCTCAACCAAATAGCATCAGTGTTCCTTAGGGACAATTAATGCCCTCCTTGCAGGTGAGGCTTTTATCCAGCTGATAACTCATAGTCATTTCCAAACAGACACCCCAGAGACTGGCTTTTCAGGCTCACAGAATAAAGCTCACACTAACCGTGCAGGACTTGGTTTATGCAGCCCTTCCTGCTGCCTCCTCCCAGCTTTCTGTGAGATCCAGGAACTGGCAGAGCCAGGGCATGAGTCACTGAAGTGGTGCTGTGCATGGTGTCCTCCAAGGCACATGTCTGGAGCACCACAAAGTTAACTCAGTTTGACACTTCACTGACTTCTGCATCTCAGCTGGGTGTCCCAGGAGACACAGCCTCCCAAGGAAGGCTTAGGAGTACTTTTCCATTGCAGTCTTCCTGCCATTAAAGTGTATTTGAGAGAAGGCCAAAGCAAGCCGAGGTTCTTTTCTGACAGACACAAGCCCTTTTAAGTTTAAATGGAAAAAAAAATCTTAAATATAAGCTTTCTTAAAGATCTGAACAATAAAAGAACCCACAGTTTATACATATATGAATATATATACACACACCCACAATAATGTTGCCTCTTGCTAACAGATTTTATCATTACCAAGTTTTTGTGACTGTGATCTCCTTAAGAAGGAGTGCAGCATTTCGTGGCAGGTCTCTTTATTGAAGTGCCACTGTCCATAGCAAAGGTAAAGCACCTTGCTCAGCAGAGGAAATGCCCATTGAACCAGGGCTCTGCACCACACACATTGTGCACCTCGTGCCAGCCTTGGGCCTTTTTGTGAGAAACGCAACAGCACCTCAACAAAAACAGAAAGACACATAATTACAAGACTGGAGCATTTGTTTAGACAACTGGTTCATATCTGGATGTCTTAATTAAGCACCTGCACACAGGCACTGAGCCTGCTAACAACTGAGGTAGATGCACAACTAGTGAATCAGGATCTTTAATTGAGTTGCTATAAACTTAATTACAACTTCTCCGGAAAACAATTCTCTACCCATTCCACTCTTTCATACAGACAAGTATTTTTGCTGTCTTTGATACAGTCTTTCCAAGTCAAGAAGTTTCTCTTACATTCAAAGGCCTTTCAATGAAACTGTAGCATGTGCTTTGACATGGCTTAAAAGGCAATAGCGGTTTTTCATTTTTAGTACTATAGAAAATCAAACATTTAGAGCTAATTTTTTTTAATAGCTCCTAACTTCTAAGTAAATGACAGTTCTGCAAATCACTGGTTGGGATATAAGCCATTAATCCCACACTCTGAGTGCCTAAATCCTTATTTAATTTACGAAATTTTGGTTGAAATATTTGAGATAGTCCATGAAGATGCATAAAGTTTATATCCCCTCACTCACTGCACTTCCGAGGGAATTATGCTTTACTGTGAACTAAAATAGAGAAAGAGGAGAAGTCCCATGACCATATTTAAAAATGTGTTTAAGTCATTAGCTCTGAAATGTCAGGGGCACAAACAGCAGTTAGAAGAACCAGTTCCACCACACGCTCCTGTCCTTGTGCCTGGAAACCAGTCTTTAAGCAGAGCACAGCTTGACCAGGAGGAAAAGCATCTTATCCCCATTTGCAACTCTATGTACACTGTATGGACCCTTTCCTACAAGATGGGCACAGGGAAAGCTGGGACCTTGGATACATATTGCCTGTAAGTGTGCTTGTGTCACCAGACTTTTGGTGCTCCAGATGAGCAGCACTATCACAGGCTTTAATTTTAACTATTTTTAGTGAGAGTTTCCTGATCAGGCCCTCAAATATAAGGTTATTATCTCCAACCTTTGTGAGAAGGTGCTGGGCTGTGCACAGCATGCCAGGGTGAGCTTTAGGGCAGCACTCAGGTTGCTGCCTTGGCTTGCAGAACTGGTGAGAACAAGGAACCATATCCAGTGCATTGCTACAGGCATTGCTCCAGGCTCCACAAAGATTCCAAAGACTCATTCCAAACTGATCATTATCCAAAGCCCTCCCTAGATCTAGGGTGTTATTGGGCAGCCTAAAAAAACAACACCTGGTTTTCAAATTCTGACTCTTAATCACAAACCCCACCAGTCTGACACACCCACTCTGACTCTTAATCACAAACCCCACCAGTCTGACACACCCATTGCTTTTGTTTCTCATTAATTTGTGCAAGTCCATTGTATTCTTTGACTGTTTCCCCTGTGCTAGACTGATATAGTCAGTGGTAGAGCTGGATATCCTTTCATCACACAATCAATTAGGTGGGAAAATATCTTTAAATTCAACAGTAAATCTCAATCTATGACATGCAATTGCATAGAAACTGCCCATAAAGAAATACTTAAAATTTAGATGCAGCTTTTTTTTTTTCATTTCTTCTTTATATGGAAAACCAATAATATCTGTGTTCTTTCGCTATGCCTCCTAATTAGAATATTTAAATATATATATATATATAAAAGGTAGCCTTTTTTCTTTTTATTTCTTGTGCCACAAGTCAATATCTTAAATTACAGAAAAGCACATAGGAACAAAAGAAAAAAAAAAAAGTATTCTGATGTCCCTTTACCTCCCCATGGTGCCTTTCCTCATTAAGACTATAGAGTTTAGGATAGTTTGTTTTCATGTTAGTACCTATAGGGAAACTGGCTGGGCAAGGACATTCCCATAGCAAAAAACTACTTGAGGATCATACACAACCCCCACATTGGTAATTTAGTACAGGGGACTGAGGGTAATGCCATCATGAAATGGATCCAGTTTCTGTCACATTTAGAGAACTACACATGTGTTTATAATGTCAGCCTCAGTTTCTCCACTTGCGGCAAGTCTGCTTTTACCTATCTGATCATTCACTACTAGGGTAAAGGAAAAGTTATTGCTGAAAATATTGCTAAAGGCAGCACATACGTCCATTTCCAAAGCAGAAATTACATGAAGAACTCACAGTGAAAAATCTAACTCTGGAATGTGATAGATTTAAAGAGTCCAAACCATCCATTTAGTACCTTGTGAGTGATCTCAGCTAAATACAAAGATGTCAGAGATGTCAGATTTTTCATCTGTGTGCAGCCTTCCCAGCCACAAGTAAACATGTCTTTTATCTACCTAGACTTGCTCTATTTTACCTGGGAGGGAGGAAAATGCTCTGTGGAGATATTAGAAAGATAATGCATCTCACACAGTTGAGGCTTTAGGTGAACTCTGCAAGTAAAGGGAAAAAAAGAGAAAAGAGTGCTTTTTTTCCCCTCATAAATAGTTTTCAAAGAGCCACATTTCAAGAAAAAATAAAAAAAAGCCTGAAGTAGTATGACTGATTGCTTTTGAATTATCTCAGCATGGTGTCATCTTATCTGAAGTTTTCATTTGTTCCTGTGACTAGTAATTGGGCCCTAAACCGACTAACAGATTTAGCAGGATCAAGCTCTCAAATTCAGAGCTCTGCAAAAACACAAAGAGAATTTTTGATCTTTAAACTGAAAGATAAATGGATGTTATCCGTGTGACACTTCAAGTACTGAAATAAGGGGGTTGGGGAGCAGGGTTTTTGGTATCTGGTGTGTTCTTTTGCTAATAGTAAGATCTAAGTCACTCCTGGCTTCTGACATCTTGAAAATTCTGAATATTGATACACCTGTGCAAAATGAGTGACAGACCAAGCTTATAAACTTATGCATCATTTGCCAATATACCTGTCTTTCCTGACGTAAAAAATTCTCCCTAATCACGGACTACAGAAGAGGCTTTTATACCATTTTGCTGTTTGTTAGTTTTGAGTTGCAGATTAACTTGATAGGTTTAAAGGACTCAGGATGACATATTAATTTCTATCAACAGAGATAAGATTATATTTGGAACAGACTGATTGCAATCTGTATTTTTGCATTATAATCTTATGCAAAGTGTGTGAAATTAAAATTTATCACCTTGCTGTATTATAAAGCAGACAAGTTTCTGAATATTTCACAATTTCAATTCACTATTTCCTCTACTTGTGATTTAGACCCAAACTTAAAGAACCAGCCTCTCAGCTTCACAGACCACTTTATCATTTTATCAAACAAATTCTTTCTATTCAGCAATGGAAAATAAGACTAACAGTTTGCCAGAATGATAATTATTTTTGATAGGCATACACTCTAGTAATTCAAATTCAAAAGCAAACAGGTGCATGTATCTAAGTTTACAAACAGATTATCAAGCACTTCTGGATGCATTAGCCTTATTTCTGTGTTGATGCCTATGAATACAAGTGGGTGAAAAGAGAGCTGGATTACAGACTGTGCATTAGTGAAGAAAATATTTTCCTACTTGAGCCCCCTTTTTATTTGTTAGTGCTAAGTGCAATTATATTCAGAATCTTTCTTCTACATCCATACGGACTGCTGACCTATTAGTGGCAGGGAATGTGTCATTAAAACTTTCTTCCATATAAATCAAATTATTGGAAGAAGCTAGATGAGCATTTATTACCAAAGCACTCTCAGCTCCCTCTAATGAGGTCAGAGAAGCTGAACTTATTTTACATTTGGAAGAGATAATGCTAATCAGCTGCTACTGAGCACAGCTTCAAGGTGACTGCTGTGTCCCAGTAAATCTGTGTCATATTTGCACGTAGATAGATGTGGAACTACAGCACATTAAGAAAATGAAATGTAACATCTTAATTATTAATACTTTATGTTGATGACTCAATTACCTGTCATATCCTATAGGAACACTTTCACACAGTGGGCAATGTAACACAGCATTGTTTTCTATTAATTTAACACTCAGTTAATTTGGTGCTCCCATTTTCCATAGGGAAAAAATCCAGCCAGATGTGTTTGCTACATTTTAATCTACTTCTATTTTAAACCAGTCAGTGCATGAACTTACCTGCAGTTAAAAACAAAATTTTATTATGCCATTTTTCAAATCTCTTCCTCAAAACTCATATGAAATTAAAAAATATCATTTCTGAACTGGTCTCGAGGTATTTCAATTTCATCTATGAGTGTCAGACAGCTCCAAGAAAAGCTTCCAAAAGTTATATGCAGTTCTACAAACTTTAAATTAATAACCAGCCAAATTCTATTAAATATCATTTCCAGATCAGTGCAAGGGAACATTAGCAAACTAAAGACTGGCAGCTAAAGAATTCTATCTCTCTATTCTCCAGGAACATGTATTTATCCATTCACTTTTACCTCTCTCATGAAGCCTTTTAGTGCATTTCAGAGACCTGCTCTCTGCCTGCATCTCAAACCTGTCCACATTCTAGGTATCTTTATTCACAACTATATACTGAAATTCTGTTGCCAGGCAACAGAATTGGTAGCCCCATGTGCCTCAGCTCCTGATGCAGTCGTCTCCCTTCTTGATTTGTATTCCTCAACCCATCTGGTCAGAATTAAAACTGCCTTAAAATAATCACAAGCAGCACTGCCTCTCCTTCTACAAAAGTTTAGGATGTGGTTGACAACACATTACAGGATATTTTGAAGACATTAACAAGATTCAAAGCTGTGTAGAAATAAATCTTTTGCTTTCTTTGTATTAATTCTCTGTTTGACAACCAGTTCCTAAAAATGACATGCAGACTCTACTGTACTTTGAATTTCTATTGTATTCTTGCAGCTTTGAACTACAGTCCTGCAGTAAGAGCTCAACATAATAGAAAAACCTAAAGAGATATGCCTGGAACCATTTCCAGTTCTTTTTTTCTAATGCTTTTAATTTCTGGCATTTCCACAAATTAAAAAGTACTATGTTCCAGTACATTTGCAGATACTGCTGCTCTTCTGTCCAAATTTTCACTGGTTGCTGTTCACTCAAATAGTAACGAGGTTAAGGGAGAGGAATTTGGAAACAAAAGTTACCATCTCCCACTCTATTTAGTGTTATTATAATGGTATAGCAACTTCTAAATTTCCAAAAACTGAAAACTATTGCAGAGGCAACTACAGAGTAAAATGAAAGGTCATTGCTTCTTGGCAGGTCCCATGTTAGAATTAGAACTACAGTTTTTTTACAAAAAGCAGAAGAGACTCAATCCAGTCAACATATAACTATCCCACCACACAGCAAAAGCCTGGTAATACTCCTAGGAAACTTCATGGGTTTCCCTTGCAGGATTAGTTCCCCTCATATGAATGACTAGGAAAAACAGGAGTGGGGAAGCAGAAGCAGCAGCAACAGCAGAGAATATGTGAGGCAGCAAAGGGCAGGTATACTGTACTCTGCATGTACTATTAAAAATCCATCAAAAGAAACAATTTTTATGTTTAAAAGGTTCCTAATGATGCACTGCTAAACAGTCGATAATGGAAGAGAAAAAGTTGTCAACCCATTACTAACACAGCAACACAGTCTAAGCAACACCTTAAAGACATATTTATAAATAAATAAACAGATATTTTATAGCATTCTAGTTTTCTAAAGTCTTTTGCAGCCATTGTACAACTCTAGCACTTAGTTTAGTTATATTGTTGCTCTCTTCAAGTCTAAGGAAGAGTTTAATAGGTACTCTTGAAATTAAGCTGCAGAATCTCAAAATTCTACCTACAAGCATTTAAAACAGTCCAAGGCAACGCAGCATTTATTCTCAAATCTAACATTGACTCCACTATTCACTACACCAACATTAAACCCACTAAGTAGTTCAGAAACATCATATTTAATTTTATCACCTATCTTAGCATCTGCCTTGGAATTCAGGAATTGGCTACAATTTTGCATAGATTAACAGATGCAATTTGCATATTTGCAATTCATTAATTTACTCTGTACAAAATACCAAGGAAACAGTCCTCCAAAGACTCACCTTTACATGAATACATTTATCATTTTTATGCACGTTTTTACTTGTATTCACACTTAGGCAGTAGCAGCAGCCTTGAAAGGACCCTACCTTCAATACTATTCATACACGTTGCTTGTGAACACTTCAACTTTAATAAAGCTCTTCCAGTACAGACCAGTGCACTGTGACGGACAACTGTGGGGCACATGGTTTCACAAGTAACAACCAAGATAGAAGCACCACTAGAAGGTTTTCTGAGAATCTAATAAATGAACATATTTTACTTTCAAATATTTTGACTTTTTGTGCAGTGGGTCAAATTTGTGCAGTGTGGCAACAGCGGGACGGATTGACTATGGCTGGACTCCAAGTGGCCACAAACACTGCTCCATTACTCCATTCCTCACCCGGATAGGGGAGAGAAAATGTAATGACAGACTCCTGGCCTGAGATAAGGGCAGAGAGAGATCACTCACCAGGTACCAACATGGGCAAAACAGACTCGACTTGGAGAAATTAATTTATAACCAATCAAACCACAGTATGATAATAAGAAATAAAAGAAAGCTATGAAACTTCTTCCTCCACCCCCTCTTCCTTCCCAGGGTCAACTTGATTCCCAGTTCTGTATCTTCTTTATCCCAGATGTGCAGGGGGACAGTTCACCACACATCGATTCTCCACAGGCTGCAGGAGCACAGCCTGTCTTGCCATGGTCCGCATCACAGGCTGCAGAGGAATCTCAGCTCTGGCACCTGGAACACCTCCTCCCCCTCCATCACTGACCTTGGTGTCTGCAGAGCTGTTGCTCTCACGTATTCTCACTCCTTCCTCTCTCCTCTGGCTGCAATTAACTTCTGTGCAGTAACTTTTCCCCCTTCATCCTGTTGTCCCAAAGGCACTGCCACCGTCAGTGGTGGGCTCAGCCTTGGCCAGGGTGGGTCTGTCTTGGAGCCGTCTGGGATCAGCTCTGTCCGACATGGAAGCTTCTCCAGCTCCTCACAGCAGCCACTCCTGTAGCCCTGCCCAGAGCCTTCCACACAACCCCAGTAGCTACAGACAGCCTGAAGAGTAACTCCATGGTGGTTATCCCAGTGGAATTATACAGGACAGCTGCCCTTCCAAAGGTGAGCACAGCATGATAACAGTGACAAAAAAAGCTGCTCAACTGTGCTTGTTATTGCATTTTTCAGTCTAGAGGGCAGAAACATAAGAGGCCCATGAGCTGCCTCCATGACTGAGAAGAAAAACCTGCACAGAGAGGAGGACAACACTACATACTGCTGCTTGAGTACTAAGGGGTATGCAAAATTAATAGAAAAATGAATATTTAAAAGCACTAGAAAAGCATGTCTCAGCATTCAGGGCTTGTCATAACCTAACCCCATGATCTAAAATGGTATGAGCAAGCTAGCAAGGAACTAGAATCAAAATTACCCACTACACTTTCCTGGGTAGCCTAGGAAGATTCTCTAAAGAGTGATTTAAATCCCCTGCATAATTTTATTAATTATCAGGAAGGCAATTTATTCAGACTGATGCCTCATAATGTAAATGCATATTTAACACATGAATCTATTATAGTTTAACTGAATTAGTGCAGATAACACTGAAAAATTGGTAATGTTTTTGAGCTAGTAGTTTAACAGAATGAATAAACTCAAATACTTTATCTAGATTAGCTCTATGTTATCTCCACTCTTCACACTGCTCCAAGGTGAAGATCACAGAGCCAAAGCTCTTCAAGTTTTGATTTAGTCAGTGCATCCAAACTCATTATGCTAAACCAAACTCTTCTGCAAGTTAAAAACAGTTTCAAATTAGGAAATGCTGTGCTGGATGAGCCTAAAACAGATTGCATCATAGTTGAGAATCAGGGCTGTGTTTTAGTTTGCATGCTTGTGTTTCCCAGAACACAAAAAAATAAAGAAAAATCACATTTTAAATGGCACTTAGGGCTTATTTAGGGATAATAGCTTGTAATAACTCCAGCTGCTCTTTTAAGTGCATATTCCATATCAAGATGCATAGTCATAGATTTTGCTAAGACACAAGAAATCTAGTGAGCAATGAGGACACAAGTCCACATTCTCAGTTCTGCAGTAGATGCACCCTGAGAACAAGTAGTTGTAAAATCCCTGTTGTAGATCTTTCTCCCTTGGAGTGGGAGAACTAGAAGTACAAGCAAACTAGACTTGCTGAAAGTCACATGTCACTGATCAAGAGATTTCCCAGTTTCAAATTCAACAGGTAAAGCAATGCTGCAAAGTTTGTGTGGGAAGTGCCAAGTGGCCTTTGCACACCCAGCAGAGAGGGGTGCCAGGCCCTGGGCTTCACTGATGCATTTTGGTTTTCATGCTCAGCTCACAATTTCTGTCATGTCAGACACTTCTGTGCTGTACAACAGTGGCGTTACTCAAACAACTTGGGCTAAGCAAACCCCTCACACCCTGCACAAGCATTCATGGATGCAGCAAGCAAGAAGTCTTCAAGGAGCCAGGTCTGAAGCACACAGGCCACAGAAATAAGCTGGCACCACTAGTCCCCTTCTACCTGCTTTGTTCACTGAGGCCATGTACTTCTCCTTTGTGGTCACCTTCTGCAGGGACAAGAGGTTATGGCTAAAGCAAGACCCATTGTAGCAAGCTAACAGATACTGATGATTTCTGAATTTAATATTATTCATCTAAACAAATCTGAAGTCCCATTAAATCTCATTAAGTACTGATTAACTTTAGCAATCTACTCTTGTGGGCTTAAATAGGCCCCTGCATCTTCCTTGGGCCAGAGACCCATTTTAATGCCTTTTTCACAGGGTTCTGGCACTCTCCCCATACCAAAATATTTCTACTGTATATTCAACAGTATCTGCTTCTCAGCCTTTTCTACAAACCCATTGACATCCTTTCTTCTGTTTGGGCCTCAACAACTCTGTCATGCTGTACTTACTCAGCAAGTATAGGATCTGATGCAGTGTCTGCAGTGCAGAGCTTGAGCCAACATACTGATTCTCAAGAAATTTGTTACAAATGCAATAGGACAACCATGCATGATTCCTGAGCATAGTTCACAACAAAATTCATAAACATTCACTCCCCCGTGTTTGTGTTCCATGCTCACAAGAACCAACACCGGATGGTCTGACTGTACCCCAACTGCAATTGTAAGGGCTAATGACAAACCATAAAAACCAAGCTTCAGTGAGACCAGAAGACTCCCTAGCCAACAGGTCTCCACCATTAAGTCTCCAGATCAAGCAACAGTGAAAACCAGGTAGATATTCCTACCTTCTACCCTTCAAAGGAGGAATCATCCCATGCTGCTGACCTGTGCCAGGACACAGGACTGTACCATGCTTTCACAGCAAAACACCACTTGAAATACTTACCAACTTTAGGCTGCCAGTGCTGGTCAGTAACTCAGAAGGAGCTTCAGATAGCAATCATTTAAGAGGTTTGTTTTACAGTGTGATGACCTCAGTTACAGAGCCAAAATGAAACATTTTGGGCTCATTTTCTCTCAGGAGAGCTGGAGTTTGTAGTATCAGCTTCGAGTCAACAAGTTCTTACACGGTCAGAGCCCAGGAATAAAAATTTGGATTCCCACAACGTATAGCCTGTGTAGCCATGTTGCTCATCTGCCTTTTTAGCCACAGAAGTGTCCCTCCCAAGTTCCCAAAGTTGCTTCCCCATCCAAGCCATTATTTAAATCGTAGAGACCAAGAGCCAAACTACAGCATAATTATTTATTATTCTTTTTTGGTAGTACAAAGGCAGCTTTACAAAAATGGCCAGTAGTCACTACAACAGTGGAATTTGTTACAACCTGACTCCCTGTAAATTGAAACCTGCAGGCAGGCATAAACTGTAAGAGACAAACTGCCCTTCCAAATCACTCAGTCAGCAAAGACATATCTCACTACAGCTTGAGCACAATCCAGTGTTGCCCCATGATCTTGACTACTTGTTTCCAGGACATACCCAGGAATAAGAACCTTAAATTGGCTGGAAGTTCTGCCACTGCTGTGGCTGCTTAAACTGCTGAGAATAAGCCATTCCTCTTCACTGACAGGAAAAGTAGATGAGTACAGCAAACTGAAGTGATACAGAGGGGACGAAGATGCAGTTCAGGACTGCTGAGCAGTTGAGGAATAGTCTATTCATTTAAAATAAGCATTTAGAGAAGTATTTTTGGTGTATCATGTTCTTTGTCAAGTGGAACTGCCCATTTCACTCTCCCACCAAAGCAGTAGAGTGTTGGTAGAAAAGGGGAGCCACATAAGACTTGGTAATTGATGACATTTTGCAAGAAAATTCAGACTTCTGATCCATAAACTAGAAGGTGAGGTGTCTAACTTAGTCCTTCAGCTGGGAAACTTCATAGAGGTAGGCACCAAGCATCTTCACCCCCTGGATGTAGTTGTACCTATAAAGAAGACAGTTTCCTTTAGTAGTGTCTTCACTGAGCTGTATTTCTAGCACATGTCCTATTTGCAAAGCCCACAGGTTAATCTTATGCACAAGACAAACTCCAGAGGAATTGCTGGTGCAGGCAACAGGCACCACTCCCCAAACCCCTACATCTTCCCTGGCAAGACAGAAACCCCACCCTTGGGGGAGAGCATGGCCAAGCTTAGAGACCAAAGTATAAAACCTGCTCCTGGTTTCAAGTGTTATCCATCTAGAAATCAAGATTCAGCTGCAAACTAGTTACCCAACCAGTCAGTCATTCTCTGCTGGGGAGGATGGCACTTAGCTATCCAGAGAATTGAACAAAAGCAAGAGCTCAATTCTTGGTGTTTTTCGTAATACATGCCAAGGCACCCTGGCACAGGAATAGATATTCACTTACCTATTTAGTTTTTCATTTTGAGAGTGAGCACCATCATCTGCAGCTCCAACAGGAAGCAGCATGACATTCTTGCCTGTGGCTTCTTGAAAAGTAAGGGTAACAGGAATGCTTCCTCCCTCCCTCGTCAGGTCTGGTTCAACTCCAAAAACTAGAAAAGCAATACTCTAGTCAGTTTAAAGTCTGTATTTTTTTTTCACAAACCCTCACTTAAGCCATCATGTACCTATCTGTACCAAGTGCTGGCCAAATCAGCCAGACTGCAAAGGCCACAAACTGTGGAGCTTCTCCCCACAGATGCAACACTGCAGTATTGTCACTGTCAGTTCAGTTACACACCAACACTTCATCTGAAGGCCTGTCTGTACTCCAAAACAAGTTAGAGCTGCTCTAACTGCCCAGTACAATCTAGAAAAAGTGATTGATAGGGGTGCTGTGATGAACAAACCTCACTGAATTTGGCTTAGCAATCTGAACCAACAGTCTCATCCTTATGCAAAAGGAACACCAAACCAACAAACTTGTCCCAGAAAAGGAGAAATGAATTTGATATTCAGTATCTTTCCTTCCTGTACCTCTGATTTCAGTTTAAAGGTTGCATACGACATGCTTCCTCACTTAGTTAGTCAAAGTTATTAGATATGAGTACAGAACACTAAATATTCAGCAAACATGACCTCGTCAGTATTTCTTGAGGTGCTGGAACAAGAGATTTTTAATCCTACCAATGCCAAGTGAAAAACACACTTACCTGTCTTCATGGCCCTCCTACCAGCCATGTAGTGGGGGTGGTTGAAGTCTGACACCCAGGGTTTTCCACCATGGCCTAAGTACACTTTGAATTTGTTGGGACTCTGCAGCTCCGCAAACTTTTTGGTCAAGTAGTCTTCAACCTGTAAGAAAGGTTGAACAATCTTATCTACTGCTAGCATTTGCATGAGCACTGGCAAAGTTCATATTCTAAAAGCATCTTAGGGACTTGCAGGTCACAACAACTGTGCAGCAATACTTTCCCTATTGCCCTTTCATAGCATTCCAACGATTCTCTGAAGTCAGAGTATCTTCTTTAGGCAAATCAACAGTATATTGTAGAACAATTAGCAAATATGCCAACCACTGCTGCTTTTGAATATACATTTCCAGTAGTCCAAGTGCCCTACAACTAGGTTAGCCTTTTTGAGTTCAGAGAAACTGGGCAATCAGACCAGTACAGTCCACTGGGGCACCACACAGGATTCCCTCAGTTATCTCATGTTGAGGTGCAGTACAGGGAAGATAGTAGGAAAGCAAATGAACAAAACTGTTTTAGAAAACAGAAAAGCTCTTCCCCCAAGGCAAGGTGAACAGAATCTAGAGACTTGTTCAGATAGCAGCAATCCATCTCAACATACATTCTTTGTGACTTCTTCAGGAGTCATGTTTGGCACAAGCCTGATTGAGAACTTGCCAATCACTTTCCTAGGAATCACAGTCTTGGCACCAGGGGCTGAGAAGGCTCCTTCAATTCCATGGAGAGACAAGGAAGGGTATCTCCACCTGTGCATAAGGATCTCTCTCTGCAGAAGCAAAGAGAAAGATACCAGGTTACATAAAGTTTGACAGTTCCCTAAACTAATGATTTCTTCAACCTAATAAAGAACTTGCAAGAAATAGTGATTTTTCCTGTGCATGGAAGACCCCTCAGAAGCTGTTACTCCCATTAAGCATACATTTTGATAACACAGCTGGGTTCTCAGCACCTTAAGAGACTCAGCAGTTCTAGTTTGGCTCTCTCCTAGCTCTGTGGAACTTATGGGACATGATCAGTCTGCTTCTGATAGGGACACAAGTGCCATTTATAAGGTGCTCAAGCACAGTTTGTAGGGAACATTGAAAGCTTTTTAATTCCCACTGCCTCGGGACAGGCAAGTGCCTTCATCACCAAGACACTGCTCAAGTTCACATTTTCTAAAAGCCTCACCAATGCTCAGACTGAGGTTTACAGTGTGTTTTTCTTTAAATCATCAGCTGTATTAAAAAACCTGTACTCCAGGTTGGTTAAACCGACCACTACTACCTTCCAGGTACACTTCCTGCATTTCCTCTCTGTTACCTTGGACACAGCTGTTCAATACATTGAATCCTGAATTCAGTGCAGTTGTTGAGTCGCCCTGGGCAGACACAGGTATAGTGTCTCCATCATGAACTTCACTGCAGAAATGCAGGAGACTTAGAAATTTTGTGCCTTTTATGTTACAAGTTTGTTTTTTTCCAGGTACAACCTGCCTCCAATCTTCTCTCAAAGCAAATGTAGCTGTCATGGTGCAAATCTCTCAAGCATATTTGCTTCTCATCTGGAAGTTACAGCCCTCTCTCCCCTAGCCCTAAAGCCCTTCTTGCATCTATGCAGCTTAGAAGTCCCTTAGCTGGAATTTCACTTGAGCCAAGCCTGAACAGCTTCAGTTCAATATCACAAAGAACATCTTGCCAGCTCCTCCTTACATCCAAGCAATAATTCATCCATTACTTTAAAGGACAAGGCGAAGCAAGGAAGCCTGAGTGCTCCCAGTTGATATAAAACTGAGCATTTAAAGACAAGGCTGAGGATATAAATTGCTACTTATACCTATATGAGTTAAGTTTGAAGTCTCCTGACAGTACTAGGACAGAAGACAGACCTGCACATGTAAACTTGCCTTTTACAACACCTGTGTCTGCTTTTTATGACAGGAGATGTATTTACATCTAGGGTTTTAAAATTAGTATGTAATACTTGCACCGTGTAAGACTCGATGCCATTAAAAGGATTCATTTGGAGAGCTCCCAGAGTGAAGATTTAACTTTAGACATGAGTTTATTGAGCTTGAGACTGTTCAAAGATTTGGGCTGCCTAGCTCATGATTACAAAGCAGTTCTTGTGTGCCAGGTCTAGGAACATGTTCAGCATGTCAGCCTTGAATTCAGCAGAGCTAGGACTCAAGCTCTTTTCTCACCTAAGGAGCAATCATCTCTGAGCAGCTACTTTATTTCTGATAACTCACTGACCTTCCTACAGATGTAGAAAATCAGATGTTTTGTGTAGATTGTCATCTGGCCTCTGGCAAGCTGCCAATATCCTTATCTAGCATTAAGAGAACAGCACTGAAGTTCTGTACAAGTTTCAAATACTATTTATACAGAGTAAGGAGCAAATTTAGAGTCATCAAGACTGCTTGAGTTACACATGGGATAACCTAGAATAGGTTTTCAAGCACCTAGCACTAGCAGTTCCTATGCAAAGTGTTAAGTATGCAGTCAACCATACAGCAAGCAAAATTATCTTCAAAGCATTCTCACCATTTTGGAGACATCATATGAATCCTCTTCCTAATAAATTACTTAGTAACTACACATACAGATCCACAGAAGCCTGTTTCTGTCTCCCAGTAATACAGACAGCTTGATCTAGACAGGGTAGAGGAGGAGTGCAGCACACCTTTGCATCATGCAGAAGTCTTGTGGCTCCTACATCTTTTGCATATTCTGCCAGGTCAAAATCAATCTTCTCATATAATGCCAGTTCCTCATCAGTAACAGGTGCCACTGCTTCATTAACACCTGGGATGAGGATTTTCCCTTTCTTGTCTACAAGACAACCTGTGAACAAGAAGCACCTAATATCAGTATATTCAATTCAATATCCAACCAGAAGATACAAGATGTCATTGCTGGGAACACCTTCCTTGGGAAACAGAAGTCTTGGCTTTCTGAAAACTCTGTAAATGCAATGAAATTCAGACTTCTATTTCCCAGAACATGCACCACTGAGCATGGAAGACACTTAAAAGAATTTGTCTGTATCCAAAACGTGCACTCGCTTGCTGCTGTATTTAATTCTACTGCTACATTTCACTGGCTGTCTGAAGGCAGGATTCCCAAAGAGTCCAATATCATACCCACAGCAAAATTTGAGAAGACAGCTGATTTAATTAACATGCAAATTTGCAGCAAGGTTTTAGGGGAAGCTAAGAGTAGATAGACAACTTCTTGGCAAGACCTTCACCATATTTCTGTATCTAAGGAATTAGAGCTTTGCATCCCTGGCAAGCACCATTTCACTGGCCACTGCCTTGCTACTGCAAACAGTCCTCAGCAACTCCCTCACTGCAAACTCAGACACACTTGGATGGTTCTTGCTCCCATTCTAAACGCATTCAGTGAAAGCTGTGTTTTCTTACCCATTAAAGCAATGAGATCTGTCATGGCCTCATGCACCGAACCACCATAAACTCCAGAGTGAAGGTCTTTGTCACAACATTCCACCTGATAGAAGTGAATGAAGATTCAGGTCAGTTTTAGCATGGAGATATTGCCATGTAGGGAGGGGACTAGAACAGCCAAAGCCCAGCTAGAACTTGATCTGGCCAAGGTTCAAGGAGTGTCACCATCATTTATTGAAAGCAGAGGGTAGGGTAGTGTCAGGGGGAAAGAAAAAGGCAGAGATATTTAATGTCATCTTTGCCTCAATCTTCAATATCAAGATCAGTTGTCCCCAGCATGACCAGCTCCTTGAACTGGAAATTGATGATGGGGAGATGAGGGAAGCCCATAATCCATGAGGAGATGGTTAGTGACCTGCTATGTCAATTAGCCATCCACAAGTCTATGGGCCCAGACTTTGGGGAGCCACCCCAAAGTACTGAGGGAAATAACCATTCTCAATCATCTGCCAGCAGTTTTGGTTAACTGCAGATCTTCCAGCTGACTGGAAAAGCACAAATGTGACACCCATCTGTACGAAGGGTGTATGTGAACAAAGATATCCATGCTATGAGACAATCCTTCAGTGAAGGTGCTGGCTTATCTTGCCTCACACATCTGAAAGCTATCCCATCCACCCAAGTATCAGATATGATGGCAAGAGAAGGATGTTTAGACAATTAGGAAAAACCATTCCACAAAAGTAGCCAGTTTCATCTTTTCTGAAAAAAGCTGCTGGAGTGAAAAGGTTTGCATCACCACTCTCCTCCAGTGGAAAACTCAGTTTAACAACACTGGGTTTGCAGTGTATGTCAGCACTTACCTCTATGAAGTAGTAGCAGACACCTCTCAAACCATAAGTGATACAGGGCTTCTTCTTGCCCAGCCAGTAGTTGTCAGAAATGCAAACATAATCCACATCTTTAAAGAAAGCATCTCGCTGAGCAAAAATCAGGTCATCAAGGCCTTCAGATCCTGATTCTTCCATACCCTCTAGGCAAAATCTAATATTTACTGGAAACTCCTTTGAAATGAAACACAAGAACAGATTAAGCACGTGAAAACACTTGATTCCTTCAGTAATCAGTAATTTTCATCTGTTACATTCAAAGCAGAAAAATGGACATGGCTAAAATAGTTCCATGACAGTGGAATTTGTTAATCATACACAAACTGGTTTAAAGTTTGGACTGTGCTTACATCGAGAGCACTTAAACACCCTTCTTTTGGTGGAATCCAAGCGCTTCAAAAAAATCATAAAAACTTGTCCCCAAACCCTTTAAGCATGAGAACACAACAGAAATCTATTGCCAAAGGTAAGCCACCAGGCTAGGAAAACTAATACAAACCACAGGAGTTGCATGCCACAGTAGGAACAGAGCTACCTTGTCTATCCAGTCCAGCATATTCTATATACCTAGACAGCAACTGAGAACTGGTTATTCCTCTCAAAAGCAACAGGAACTTGTCTTGCAAGATAAAGCAAACACCCTGAGCTATTTCTGATTGCACATTTTCTTTAATAGAAATAAGCAAAGCTCCCAGTTTTAGTGTTACTAAGTTAACCTCCTCTTAGAGCTCAGTGGCAGTGAGACACTAAGCTTGGATAAAGGCTAAGGTAATTTGACATCCTTACATGATAGTGATCACATTTGATTATTTCTCCTGCTCCACATGCTTGCATATGTATTTTCCTTCCTACATATTTCATTAAAGGAAAATTGTTAGAAGTGCAACCTAAGCATCCATAAAATACTAACTTGTCAGCAAGTCAACCCTACTAGGAAATCAGGGAATTTACAGGACTACTGCATCATTCTTCCAATCAGCTGAATAAGCAGGCTTCCCTCACAAGGGTTTGTGACTTGGATAATATTTATTGCTAGACTCAGCTGTGTGTGACAAAGTAGAATATCTTTTGGGCACATACCTGGTTAGTTTGTTGATAAGCCTCCAAGGCATTCAGCCAGGCAAGCACTGGACCTTTGTCATCTGTTGATCCTCTCCCATACAACTTTCCTGTAGAAACAAGATACAAATTAACCAGTGAGGGAAAAAATTAGTATGAAGTTTCATCTCTTGCCTAGAGGAGAACACCTTTTTATGGACAACTTTAACCCTGCTTATATAAAAAACTTTCATTTTTTGATTCTTCAGAAGTAGCAGTTTTACATCCTGCTTCACATACCCTTTCAGTTGGGATAGGTACAGGACTGCAACAGCTCTCCCACTTACAGAGCTACCCCACCTCCTCCCCCAGCTGCTCCCTCAATAGGAGTTTATTATAAGTCAGGAAAAGACATAGCTGTTTTATCCTTCACAAGAATAGAATTTTCTACAAACACCTATGTGTATAGAAACAAGTTTCCTGCTTTTAACAGAAACCTATCAAGTATTATCTTCAGTTCAATAATTCTTTGTTTGAAGAGTAAAAATTCAGTAGCTAGTGACAAATCACTTCTCCAGATAAAAGCACATCTCCCTAGAAAGGAATTTAGTCAAAGACAGGCCATAGAGAATTCCCAGAAAATGTGGCACATAGGATCACAGCAGAGGCAGCTATCAGTGCAACTCAGAGCTGTGGCTACAACCCCTCAGCCCTCCATGTAACCAGTGACAGAACAGGCCAGGCAGCTGGCAAAGGCAAAGAGCCACTGGTGAATGTCTCCTGCATGGCAGACCACACAGAGACAAGCCACAGCCTGAAGCAAGTCTAGGTCCTGCTAGCAGACAATGCAGTTCAGTAACCTGGACTCTGCTGCCTATGACTAAGTGCCTAAGCAGAAGGACCAGTTAGCACAGATACTCCTTTTTCTAGGAATCATTAATGCTTTTGCAACCTAAGTGGTTAATGTCCTTCTATTGGTATGACCTTTAACATTGAGAAAGTGAAACAAAGAAGAAGCTGTTGGTAGCACCAGCTTTTAATAGAAAAGAGTTTTAGTCTTCTTGACTGCTGGCAGTGCTGTTTCAACAGGAGATACTGCACCATTTCTTCACCCCCATTTATGGGAGAGGGACAAATTTTAGGGCACTACCTCTGCAAAAGAGCTTCTATAGTACTCAGAGAGAAGTTAAATACAAGGCAACCCAGAGAGGCTGCTGTGCCACTCCTGTCTCCAGGCATAAAGTAGTTGTGTTGTGTATTTTTTCATCAGTAATGGCTCAAAATTCCTACAGTCTGACATGAGCTTACAGGCTTCAAGCTGTGAACAAGAAATTAGCTCTAAAAAGTTCTCTGGCAACGAGCTGGCACCATGGAAGGCACCAGTTAAGACTGTGCTGTAGCTACAAGGAAGGAAACATGCAAATTACAGCCTAGACTATCAGAAAAGGAAAGAAATCAAAGAGTAGCTGTGATTTTGAAGCTCAACTTTTTTACCATTTCCCCACCTGCACATTCTTACCTCAACAGTATTAAATAAACATCCACACCAGTTCTTACTCTCCTTCCCCTTTTCAATCAATGGCACAGCTTTGGAACAACTGAGGAACACCACACTTGTTACAGAAGTGTTCATCAGTTTGTGAAGTCCACTGCTCTTACCATCTCTTTCTACCAGTGTGAAGGGCTCACTATCCCAGCCATCCTCTAGTGCTGCTGGCTGAACATCCAGGTGACCATATACACACACTGTCTTTTTGCGTGGATCTGTGCCCAGTGTTCCCAGAACAATTGGTGGTAGGGGAATCTCTGATCCATCTGGCAGCTAGAAGTAGGAAGGCAGAAGTTTTATTAAAATGTGGAACATCAGAGTTTTAAATCAGATACATGAATTACTTTAATGCTATGGAGGTTATGAGGGTAGAGGCACAGACAGGTAAACAAACTAATCTACTTAAACTGATTGCCACAAGCAGGGTGACAAAGAAGGCTTGACGGCACCATGCCATTTAGTTTCCTGACAAGTCCCAGTAACAAACAAAATGTTCCAAGCCACTCAGAACTGTTAGCTTTCAACTACCAATCCTACATCAGATTTTAGCAAGCTGACTGCATGCCAAACTGCTATATCTAATGCTGACCTAAGTGTAAGTGATAAACTCTATTCAATACTGCATTCTGTGTTGCTTGTCTCTGCACTTTCATCCTGTCCACAATATAGCTCTCTGGACAAAAATTTCCTGACTGGAAGGAAAGGCTGGGTGTAATATGTGCCTACACCCAAATAAGATCAGCATAACAGACTTATTTCTCTGTAGCAGCCTACATTGTTACAAGGGCAAGGTAGTGCTGATAAACTCAGTTCAGGAGTTCAAGAGTTGAACTTGGCTTAATCCCTTGTAATAGTCCATAAGCAATTATCACATGCTATTCCCAGTCAGCAAGTATTTCCCTTCCCTTCCGGTGAACACATAGTTCTACACACTGTTCAGCAGATCAAGATCAGCTTTGACTTTTTGTTTATATGGGTCCCAAGTTCCAATTTTTTATCAACAGGTTACATGGTCCTTGGCCACCTGCAGCTCTACATAATTAAAGCACTACTGCAAGAGTTTGCAGTAACTGATATACAAATTGCTGTGCAGCAGTAAAGCAACTTTGAGCTGACAAGTTCAGCTGCTTTACATTGTCCCTCATGGATATAGGAGCAACACAATACACTGACTAGCTCTCTCCATGCTTAACATAAAACTGACCACTTAAGGTAACCCTTGCAGAGGGATTAAAGTTACCTAATAAAAATATTACATATAAAACTCTAAAATAAGTTCTTGCTACCAGAAAGTTAACAGTGATGAAAAGAACAACTTTGTCTCTGAATTAATTGAAACACTTTTGATGAGGTTTTAAGCTGTAGAGAGTAGCAGAGCTAGAATTAAACTACAGATTCCCTCCCATGTCAGCTGTTTTCCTGCTGGAACCTGTAGCTACAAACAAGTGTAATCCAGTTGCCCAAAGCAAGAACTGCTCAGGAGGTTCCCATAAACACAGATTTCACTCAGCAGTCTTTCACACCAATTACAAGGACAATCTCCTAAAACTAGTAAACATTCCAGTACAAAGTTTTTAATGCCACTATCCAATCCTAGTCTAATAATTTTGGTATGGGTCTTACTCTAAGGCAGGTAGTGGCTAGGCACTTCAAAGGAGAAGCATATCAAGTGGATATTTCCCTAGAATGACATTATCATTATCACTCTCATAAGCACATACATTTCCCAGGGAAAAGAAAAAAGCTGTCTGGATAGCTGAAAATGAGGAGGGAAGTCATTCCTTTAATGATACTTTTGTATCTAGTAAGGGAGCAAGGCAATCCTGCGACAAATGGAACACTTCTGAAAGAATCCTGAAGTCTTTTGGCAGACTTACTGAAACTTTAGTCAGTATCTTTATAGTCTATGGGGTCTAAGGACTGATACCAGCCTGTTGTTTAAAATGTCTAACATTTTTGTTTGCAGGTGCTCTACTCATGTCAAGTTCAAAAAGTACTTAAAACATTTAATACAGTCCAAAATTTAATTCAACATCTTTAATTGGGTCCCAAGGTTTAGTATAAACAAAGGTTTTTAACAGAAGGTTCAGACTGTGTGGCAGGAAAGAAACCCCAACATCCTACCACCCCAACAGGCTACTGGCCACAGGACCCTTGTGGGGTGATCCTGACACAGAAGTCCATCAGACACCAAGGAATTAGTGACCCACAAAGACAATCTGAGCACCCCAAAGCCTGTGCTATACTATGCTGCATATAGCTTCATCTTCCTGCCTGCACTGTGCTGTGCATATCCCTGGACTGTAGGATAAACTGAGCCACTTGACTGTAACCTGAAGGCAGCTCCCACTGCATGCTGGGGATTACATCACCTGCATGTCCTTGACTTAATCTAAAAGTGCATCAAGAAATTCTCACACAAAATCCTGTCTTGTCAGTGGAACTGAACAGCTTGAATAAATAAAATGGGAAAACATTTCCATGCATGGGATCTGCACAGTATGTTAGATGCTGGTTGGATGCCTGCTAGACGCTGCACATCTTGGAGGTGCCAGGATCTACAGAGATATAAGAATGTTCATGCTATCCCCTTTCTTTATAGCGATAAGTCAAATAAGCAGCCTTTTAATGGAATCTAGGTGCCTTTCATACTGGGAACATAAACTAGCACTTTCTCACACAAAACACCTTGTCTTATGAAGAGATTTTTTTCCCTACTAAGCAGCCATGGAGATGCCCACGTACCTTTTGTGTCCCAATATCCATAAGTTTGGTTGTGCCTCCCAGGCGCTCAATCTCCTTGGCAGCGACCTCCATCATGCGCTTGATTTCACCCCTCTTCTCTGGCCACGCCGACACGCTCTGGATCGCCACCCACTCTGCCAGGCGCTGGAGAGATGCAAGAGTACAGGTTTCACTGCACTACAGGCACCAGGCAAAGACCACCACACCTCTGATTCAACACACACTGGTTTAAGCCAAGCTCAAATTGAGGCAAATCAGCTCCGTCCTCTGCTCAAGGAAGAACTTTTAACCATTAATGTTACTCTCAAAAGCTCTCTAAAACCTCACTCGCCTACAGCTGTCCCTGCTGCATAGCACAAAGTCTACAGATACATCCAGTAAGTTTAAGAGCATGACAGCTTGTGCTTGTTATTTCTTTTTAGTTGCTGTTCTTTAAGTATGTAGAACCACCTAAAATCTCTCAGGCCTCTCAAAAAGGCCACTTTAGCTTTTACTCCCCATGTGAGGTCAGCAAAGGCAACTGGCAGAAACCAAGCTGAACACTTGGCAAAGTTCATGCCTGAGTTCCCAGTGCTACACCACCAATTCCTTCATGGGTAAAAACCTGTAACTAAATAGCAGGTCAAGCAGCAAAGTACCTCCTGGGCGAGGGCAACCTCTCCCTCTGTCCCCCAGCATAAATTGCTTTATACAAGAAAGCTTTGTTCCAGCCTCATTTATAACATATTTAATCTCCCATCTCTAAAGGGAAGAAACTATAAACATAGTTTGGCATTCAGAAGCAAGTGGCAGCTTCCTGTACCTCTAAACAGGCCACCAGTAGCACTACACAGTAATAGATAATTTCTTAATAAATTTACTGTGGACATTGAGGTTTTTGAACAGAACTATGCCAAAATTTGAGAAACAGTTTTCTGTCTGGCCTGACTCAAATCTCTCACACTTGCTGCCTGCTTGCCTCTCTCTCCCACAACTTGACATTATTACTGGGCATATCATATAAATGTAACAACAAACTTGAAGCTGACCACCTAACTTCTAATACCCCATGGCTGCCCACACTACAGGACAAAACTCAAAAAAACCTTACCTGAACATAGAGGTCCTGGTGTTCATCAATGTATTTAAAGAGGGTTTCAAGAGCAGACATTTTTGGACAAGCTTTCAGAACAGTGCTGCTGAATATTCTGTGACAGAAATAATTTAGGTTACAGGTTTAAGAAATGACAGTCAGTAATCAAGAGCTATAGGAGACTTTCATCTTTCAGCTTCTAATGCCACACTTCAAGCTGTACTAATACAAAACTTGAGGCCTCTCCCTTTCATGAAATCACCACAGTAAAATAGCTAAACAAAAGCATATTTAAATTTCAACACCACTTTTTCTGCCTCTCCCATCAAAATAACTTTCTAACTTAAACTGAGCAGTCTTGTCTCTAGAGATATTTCAGTGAAATCATGCACTTCATTTTACTGCAGACTTACAGGCAAAATGTTACTCAAGTAAAATGCAACTTCAAAGAGTAGATTCATTATGACTTCAACTAATAGCATGCCATAGGCTTGAATGCTGGTAGCCAGGCCCAAGAAAGCACCACGCTTTGTGCTCTGCAGAGGATGTTAAAAGCAGGCAGCTGGAGAACTGTGCTTTCTTCAGCCTTAAGTCTCAGCCTGCCACTCAGATTTCATAAATAAGGTCAGAATGGAGCCATGGGAACAGAGGCCAGCCCTAGCAGGTCATGAGCAAGTGGTCAGTGACAACTTCAGTGCTACCACTTCCTTCTTTTGTTTTTATTTCAATTGACGTTCACGTGAGAAAACCCAAGACCTCTCCCCTTTTCAGTTTTCTGTCTTCCTAACCAGTCTGAAATCAATACTGAAAAGAAATACTGTCCACTAAAGCAACAAAGCAAATAAGCTTAAGCTTAACTCTCCAGTTAGAATTAAATATACAGCACCTCATCTTAGCCAGGAAAATAACAAGCTTTACAAACCCCAAAATGACTAAGGTTGAAAGGGACTACTGGAGGGACCAGCTGGTCTAAGATGTGGCCCTACAGCACATTACTGAGGATATTGTCCAGGAGCCTTTTGAGTAACTCCAGAGAAGGAGGCTTCCTTAAGTGTGCCTCTGGAATCCAAGTGCCTGGACTAGGAGGAAAAACTCCAGTGCCCATGTAATACAAGCATGTTCAGCAGCTCCAGCCACTGTGATTCAGTATTTTGTTGAGTCAGCTTCATACCAGGTCCTTTAAGCCTTTCTTCTGCTTCTACATGGCAGTCACAAGACAGTTGTTAAAACATCTGACTGCTTTGTCTTAGGATTTCATGAGCAGCTGACTACTCTACATATCTGAAACAAATCCTTTCCAGCTGCAGGCTGTCCCACACAATATACTGCAAAACAAGCAATACCCCAAATTTTCTTTCAAGCAAGGTTGTACTTGCACAGATACTGGTGTTTGACACACAGAACCCCTTTTCCTCTCCAGAGATAGCACCCATCAAGTCCAAATTTGGATAACTAGTTTTAAACACCAATTAGAACAACCCTAAATCACCAGACAGGTAAGCATTCACTTCAATAGTCATGAAAGGTGAAAACTGAGCACCTTCAGAAGGACTACATGGATAGAACCAAGTTAAAGCAATGCTTCTCACTGAAGCTGGGGTTCCCTAATGAAGTCACCCACCTCACAAGCAGTTAGAGCTCAGGGAGGATTCATGAGCAGCTTTTCAGGAAAGCAGCACACAGGCATCAGTCCAGGGCATATCACCCTCCCCTTCACTCAACCGGTTTCTATAGCAACCAGCTTCACAGCATAAACACAAAATACATGTTATATTCTAAGGCTACACTCTGTCCAACACAAACAAGATCTGAACTACTCGTTAAGTCGGGGGCTACTTTAAATATCACCTAAACCACAGGTAAATAGTTCTGAAACCACAAGGGCATTGAATCACACAAGTCACCCTGAAGAGCTGCAAAGAAGCTCCAGAAAGCTTCAAACTACAAAAAGTAAGTATTGGTTACTACATAGCAAAAGGCTGGATGTTACTTCCCCCTTCCTCTCCAAAATCAGGGTTTGAACTTCCTGTAACTTCTTCAGAATGGAGATCTGAACCCTCCCTACCGATGCAGAAGAGGCTCCACAGTTTTACCTTTTCACAGGACTATAGAATTTGCACCTTGAAATAAGACAACCCAAGGGACGATCACTGCACGACTACAACTTTGCCTTCCTTATCCACAAACAGCATTAGGATCCCAGAGGAGAGCACTGAACCAAGCGAAGAGCACGCTATAGCCACCACTGAGCCCCACGCTCACGTCGCAGGCTCAGCACTTCGCCCCGAGGCTGACTTAAAGGCCGAACGTGGGACTTTCTTTACAGGGTTTTGCAGCACCGGGACGAGCCCCCCGCAGACGCCCAGGTCGGTGACAGCCTCGGGACGGGAGGAAAGGACGTAGGCGCAAGGCGGGCATCCTAAGGACAACGCAGGGGGAAGATTTACGGGGAAAGAGAGGAACAGCGAGGAAGGGGACAGCAGCAGAGAGGCAGGAGCGGTTTCTCCCCGGGGGCAGCCACGGTGCCGCCGCGTCCCGAGGCCGAACACACGCTCCCCCACCGGGGGACACGGAGCAAGGCCCGGCCCGCCGGCGGCGCCGCACACCCGGCATTCCCGGCTCCTCCCCGCCAGGCCGGGCCGGGCCGGCCACATACGCCGGTGTGGTCGCACCACAAGGCCAAGGGACCCAGTCCCCCCGACCCCTACCGACACTCACTCACCGGGCAAACGCAGACGGACCTCCCACCTGAAGTGAAAACACTGACACCCCACCTGCCACGGCGCTTTAAGTAGCCGCGCTCCAGCCCCGCCCCGCGCCGCGCGCCGTGCCGGCCAATCCGCGGGCAAGGAGAGCCTAGGGGGGTGGGGCTTAATGTGGGAGGGCGGGGCCTCGGCGCGGGGCGGTGGCCTGCGGGGGGCGGCCCCTGTGGGACGGGGCGGGAATAATAATAAAGGAAAATATAATATATAGGGAATATAACGTGGGATCTGGTCTGGCCATGCTGAGCTGGAGATTTACAGGCTGATGCCAGCCTTGGTTTGTCCCCAGAGAGTTGCCTGGGGCTGGGGTTGCCCCGGTGCCCCCCAGACACCTGACTCCTGGCTGGGGATGGGATGGGATGGGATGGGATGGGCCCTGGCTTCCAGGCTTTGCCCTGGCAGGTCCACATGGGGAGCTCCTGCAACTCCTGGTAGCCCAGACTCTGAGGAGCCCCTGACACCAGGACACCTGGCACTGCTCTGTGTTGGTGGGAGAACAGATGGCAAAATGTACCCCAAATGAACAAATGGAACTTAAAAACTGAAGTAAAGTTTCTATTTACATTTATGTTAGGAAAAACCTTGCCTGGAATCAACAGGGGAAAAAAAAGAGTGAAAAAAAATTAAAAAGGAAAGAGAAACTGCTTCTAAAAAGTAGTTTGTTGCATTTATGAAGGGTATTAAGCAACATGACACAGGATGATTTCTGGTGACCTATTTTATTCTCATTGTTCCTACATGGAAGTAATTTTTGGTACTTTTTCCCCACATCATTAAAAAAAATTCACAAGCCAAAATAAGAATCAAGGACACGAGCTGACAAAAGAAAGGCATTAAAGAAGCATTTGTTGTGTAGCAAATGTGGTGTACTGTATTATCACAGTTTTCTGCAAGCCTGTATTGATCTAAATCCACAAAGGATTATGTGAAGAAACACAAAACCCACACAGTAACTTACCTGAGGGAAAACAACAACATTTTTTGAAAGATAGCTGGTCCAATTATCAGCATTGAGAGCCTTGTAAATTGTTTTTATGGAATCACAGTTTTGTTTTACAATGCTGTTCATTTGGAGGTGAAAATAATGTATGCATACATAAAAAATCCTTTGGGAATAGAGGAGAAAGGAGGTGTGGGAAAAGACACATTTATCAGAAATGGTTTAGGGACAGGGGATGACAAAGCAATGTACTTTATAAAGAAAATAAAAGAATGCTCAGCATTCTCTGGTCCTGACAGAGATATCTAAACATCTAAGCTGCTCTGTTTCTTTTTTTAATATGTTGTCTTTGAAATAGTTTTGTTCTAAAGAAATAATTTGTAGGTACTTGTGCCATTGCTTTTAATCACAGGGATGTAGCACGTATGAGTCAGCTGAAGAAGTAGCAGCAGAGTAAGTGAGGAGCCTGAAATATTAGCACTGGTCTGGGAGAGGACAGCTGTGTGAATCAGCCTTTTGGATGGCTGCAGACTGAGAGCCACAGGGCCATGGGAGACCAGCAGAAATGCCATTAATAGTGTGGCTGCCCTTTCTGAAAAACTCGATGGAAATGATGAAAGGGGAGAGAAAGTTTCTATGGATACTACAGTACACATGCAAAAATATCACTCTCACTTCTTTTCAAATTAACTTCAAGTGTCGGTCATGTCCCTATTTGCAGGTGTATGCCATCTAAAAATTTCACATTGCTCAAATTTTGTCTTTTCTCTTACACGAGATAAAGTCACATCATCTACTTTAGTGTACTTCTGAGCATCATGGAAAGCTGAAATTAGTTGTCTTTGGCCTCTTTATTGTATCTCACTATTTCCTGGTCTGTCTTCCTCTTTCCTCTTTATTTTCTACATTTCTGCTTAGGTGACTCACAAGCCCAACTTTCTAAACATTGATTGCTCACACTACGTTAGGTAAACTTCTAGACTGAAAGGGAACATTGTAAATATGGATGTGCAGAACAGTACAGCTTTTTTGGATTTCTTTGCTTTCCTGCAAACAATAGTTTTTGAACTAGTGACAGCAAATTTAAAGAAGGATGTTTGAGGAAGTCCTCACTGGTTGCTTTAATCCCTTCTAAACTGTGTCCTATTTATATCACACCAATGTGGACGTGCTTCTGTGGACATTTTGACTCCATTAACATTGTTTACCTTACGTACACCCACTTCTGCTTGGTTTGATTTTGTTGACTAAAGGAGAACAGAGCTGCTTATCCCTGGAAATCGCATTGCCATTGGCATTCCAGCAACGTCAGCCTCACCTATTACCCCTGGCTTTTCAAAACCAGGTGGCCTCAAAGCCCAAACTCATTTAGAGGAATAGCACTAAACCAAAAGAAATCAAAGTATCATTTACTATCCAGTCATTGCTTTGGCTTCGGAGGTAACCTTTTCCTGGCTTCCAAAAAAGCAGAGCTGCTTGTGTGAAGTACTGTAATTGTAGAGTGTGTGTTCATGGCCTTCCTAATCTACGTATGCATGTGTGCCATGCAGTAATTAATGAGCTTGATCCTCACAAGCTTCTTCCAGCAAAATAATTTTTTTAATTGGTGATTAATCAAAATACAGGCCAGATTACACTTCATCTAGACTTAACCATGTAGAATATGTTGATGTTTACGTGGGAGAGCCTAGTGTGGGATATCTGTATACCTGAGCCCCTGGTCAGAACCCGGTTAGAATGCTCCATGGCATTTTACTGGACTCTGCGCTTAGCTTTTGCTGTTGTGAAACGTGCACACAGAGGAATGCTGCAACTGAGACAAGAACTGAATCAGAGTCTAGAGTCCTGGTCCTGTGATCCTTCTTCCCATCCTTGCATAATGGAGCACTAGTGTGAAATGAAACCTGTGTCCCTCAGTAGCCACACAGTAATCACAATATATACTCAAGGACCCTTCTCCCTCCCTCTGCTCCCTCCCTTCCTCTACCATTTACTGACTACTCCTTTTGTCATCTGCAATGTCCTCTCACTATGCTGAGCCTGACAAGTGGAGGATTTATGTTCCCTATGGCTCCATCCAGCCCAACTCAGAACAGATACATCTGCACTAGTCTTCCATGAGCCCCCCACAGTGCTGTGCCACTGTGGAGCAGACACACACAGGGTGGCTCTGTGCTGCTGTGCTAGGTTGACTCACTGGCTTGGTTGCCACAAGCATGAGGAGCTAATTTGCCCTGCAGTGGTGGGTTGGATACCCAGGAGGCCCAGCATGCTCACAGAACTCCTTCCTCACCAATGCCTACAAACCTTCCTGTCCCAGCCTCCTGGCTCGGTGGTTGACACATCAAACGCTTCTGCAGCTCTGGTAGACCCTCTGTCAATAAGCTTGTAACTTTCTTGATAAAAAAAAACCCACACTCAAAAGCTTGCTGCCACTTTAGATCCTTCAGCATCTTAACAAAGTACCAAAACATCCTGGATTACTCAGCCTTCAGCAGTCACTAATTGCTTGACTAAGCCAATTCAGGACACCATAGATCTTGAAGTCTTTCATCCTAGGCACTAGATTTATCTGCAAACCATGACAGCATAAAGTAGAATACAGGGGTCTTCTTGCACTGCTGGATAGCTCTTTGCTCCTTTTTTCCTGGCTTTGTGTAAATGCCCTTCCCGACAAGTGCTATTCTGTTGAGTCTGTACTCTCTGTTACAACCTCTGTTTTCCATGTCCTTTCCTCAGGATGCACCAGTGACACATTGGCAATGTCACTGTCAGAAACATCAAAACTAACCTGTCTGGAGGGCTGGAGAGATTCCCTCAGAATCAGAGAGAGTGGCAGAGAGACAATCAAAACAAAAAAAACAAAACCCTATCGCCTCTTCTAAATTCAATGTGCAAATTACCCAGATATCAATGTGGTTTTGGCAGCATTGTCCCCATTAAATTGCCCTGACAGTCTATTCTGGGGGGTCTTGTGCTCAGAGAAGACAGGTAGTGTTCCTGCTTCTGATTCTGAGGCACTGATTAAAGAATGATATGAGGGGCTGTTAGTAAATTGCTCTTTTACAGTACCTCAGAGGACTGGCTTGCAAACTGCAGAGCCAACAAATCTTAGAAAGTCATTGAATGGGCATGCCAGAGATTCCTTGTTTGCTGAAGTGTTAGTTCAGCCGTGCCAGTGTTCCAGCAGGAGTAAAAAACTCACCTACATCCCTTTGTTCATTGTCTATTCCTTTGCCTGAGGGACTAAAGCACTCTGTGCTCCTGCCTGTTTGTCCTGGTACTCTGCATTAATATAACAAGTCAATGGCTCAAATGGGAATGGTGGGATGTGTGTCACGTAACAGGCACGTGTAAAGGACAGGCAAGGGAAGAGTCAATAACCCAGCTAGATGTGCTCTGACTGCAAATGAGAACCACAGCCCTTGGGCACTGCTTCAGTCCAGCACTTTTCTTTGGAATGACCAAAAAGCCCAAATGCAAAAACATTCACCTTTTTTTTTTTTTTTTGCTTTATCTCAACTATACTGTATTTCATTCCAATGTTTCATCTCAACTCCATGCTCAGTTTGTCCATGTTGAAAGTGCATGGAATGTGCCATATGCATGAGTAGATGTCATTTGCAATTTCTCCTTGAATGTATTTTGGCATGTTGGAAGACTTTATTTCGGTCTTTTGTAAGTTGTTGACTTGTCAATGTGAAAGGGAAATATTAAAGAGGTTTGGCCAGCAATGCATGCTGTCTTCAATAAAATGGAGCCTAAGTGCTTCCCCAGCTCTGGAATTTTACTCCAGAGATGCAGCTCTCTAGGACTGCTTTTTGTGTCTCTTGTGGTTTCATTACAGTTCCATTCCCCCTCCTTTGGTGGATCTCCTCTCTTCCCAGACTGAGGATCATACCCAGAACATTGCAATCCCTGTTTTTCATTTTGGGAGACTTGCTATGAGTTCTTTTGCTAAGAACATATGTGTGTGTGCATCTGTACAGCATGGACTGAAAGCACATTTTTATTCTGTGCAGGAAACGGGGAGTTGCAAAACCAGCAAATATGAAATGTTGTCCAGTAATGGTATCTCTGCATATTCCTCCTTTTGTGTTCCTTCGTGTAAATCAAAAGTAAATTCACTGATTCTGGATCAGAATTAAGGACTCCTTTTTTTGTTCTTTTCCAAGAAGAATGGTGTGGCTAGAGATGGGGGAGAGGACTCCTAAAACACACAAAGTCCTCTGAGAAGAGACTGACAGAGGATGTTGGTGGTAAACAAGGGCTATGAAGAACTGAAAAGGTAAATCATTGAAAAATAAAAAGAAAAATGTAAGTACAGAAGAAAATGGGATTGTACTGAAGACAAATGGCAGAAAACAGAAGATTGTGCCTGTGGAAGAAGCTACAGAAATGTGTTTCTGAGGCTTCTCAGTCACAAGCTATTCTGCTCAAAGCAGGAGGCAGCACTGTGGCATTGCTTGATTGTTATATTGGCTGTTGATACCTGCGTAGCAGTGACACCCCAGAAACAGGCCTGGCCACCAGAACCACTCAGGTTCTTGGAGGATGCTTGTATGTAACAGGAGGAACATTGTGCAGCAGTGGCACTGCTGCTGCTCAGGCAGCTGGGCAGGATCCCACACACAGATTTCTCACTCAGGAATAACACAGGGGAATCACTTGCACTAAGAGATGCTTAACCTTGATAGAGTTATGAGCTGTTTGTTTGTTGTAAGCAATAAAGAAATTGCATAGTCTAGTCTTCCATAAACAAATGTCATATAACATTGGATGCATGCAAACTGACAATAGATTACCTAAAGAAAAGCTAATTACTTGGAAAGTCTGATAGAAAATTGGATTCCACTAATGGATCATTATGCAGTTTGCACCATGCCCAGATATTCATCATTTGCAAAGAAACTGCAGTGAATAGCTTCAAGGAAATAACTGAAAGTAATTAAGTTTTACAGAACTGGTACTGAAAATCATCCATGATCATCCTAACCCCCCATTTTTTTTTTCTACTTCAGATTTGGATTTTTAGAAGGGAAGTCCATTTTTAGAAGTCCTCTTTTTAGAAGATATGTCCATTTTTTTTTAGAAAAAATTGGCATACTCATATGTAAATGCATCATGATCTACTGTATGTGATGGCTCCATTTAATATGACTTTTAAACATGCAGCACTATAATACACAGCCCTTAAGCCAAAACAACAAAGCAAAAGATTCAGGAAAATGCTATAAATTAAGATTTGCTTATGTGAGAGGAGAAAGCAGCACAGATTCTCCCTGGAAAGTCTATTTCTAGTTTACAAAACCTTTCACGTGCAGTATCGTAAGTATCCACTTGGTGGTTACTTGTGCCTACAAAGGAGATGCTTTTTTCAGTCTCCAAGAATCAGTTTTGCTTTCCATTTCTCTTCTGGTAACAGACAGCATGCAAACCTCTGGCTGCATTTTACAATTTATGGCATAACAAGACATGAACATGTGGGCTTTGGGTATCCTAGGTCACTCATGCCAGTAGAAACAAATTTGAAATCAGTCTGATGCAAATTCCTAGCATAAAAAACTCCTTTCAGAGTCTGCAGCCATAGAGGTGGATTGATTTAATCTGTATGACAACATGATATCTTTTCTGGTAATATCAGCTGTAGAAATGTCTTTTTAATGCACTGAAACAGTAAGTCTGATCGTTTGACTAGAAAAGATGACAGAACTTTTTCTGTTTTGAGCTACCACATATCTAAATGATCACAGCCCTGTGGATGCCATCTGTTTATTATGTGTAACATTCTGCCCATTTAAATTATTTTAAACCATTCATGAAAATAACAGGCCAACACCAGACAGAATTAGCTTATTAGATGGCAGGGTGTTTCTTTCTACACAACCCTAGTGCAACTTCTAAGTATTTCTGGAATTGCTTCAGATACTCATAAAAGAGAGGCTACAAAGAGCCAGATTCAGTATTGGCATAATGAGATCACTTGGCCTGAACTTGATGCAAAGACTGGAAGCTGCATACAGAAAGACTGGAAAACAATCTCAGCGTTTTCTCTTCTTTATTCACCCTTTCACACACTGTGGACAGACACACAACCTGCCACAGAGCAGCTGATTTGACTGGAGAGCTCCTCTTAGGCTTGGAAAATTGCTCTCAAACCACTGACTCCAATCTCAGGCAAAGAAAATTCCATTTACAATTCCCCTCTGTCTTAGTTTAGAAAGACAGGTATCTGCCAGGGAAACTGGGGTTCCCCTTAGAATAGAGGATGTAAACCCCTCACCCCCCGCCAAGTTCTAATTTTGCAATTAACGGCTCTCAGGCAAAGATTTGGGAGTAGGAATAACAGCTTTTTACTAAGAATATAAGAATACAAATGTGGTAGAAAAGAAAAAAGAAAACAAAACAAAACAAAACAAAACCACCCCACCAAACCAGCAAACCAACAAACAACAATTTTGAAAAGTCCTGACAGGGTCAAAGCTACAACCTTGTTAGTCAGGGTGTGGAAAGCAGTCCAAAAGTGAGTCCTCCTGGAATGGCAGGTACAGCTCCGCTGAGGCAGAAAATGATCCAGTAGCAGAAAAGAAAGGGGTCCTGAGGTGGTGAGAAGGGTCCAGCCTTCCTCCCGTAATCGGATGAAGCAAGACACTGTGCTGGTTTAAAGTCCCAGCTTTATCCAGGTGAGAATGGCTGGCTCCTCCCACGGGGTGGAGCATCACACAATAGGTACGCTAGGGGCTTGGAAGACTGTTAATGGCCCATTAAAGATAAGAACAATGCTCTACCTGATACTGACCGTTGGCCCATTATCAAAAGGCACCCACCCCCAACTGTTTTTCAGCAGATGAAATTGAATAGACTATAACCCAGGACACCCTCGCAAACTGATTAAGCTTCATTCTACAGCTAATTTTCCTTTTGGTGACTGGTAACATAGAGAGGCAAAGAATGTAGCAGAGAAGAAATAGACAATATTCTGTCAGGCACTATTTGGGATATGTGGACAAAAATTCCAGAATATTTTTTACATCTTAATTTTTTCATCTCATTTGAAGAATTAAAAGTAAACCACAATCTGCTACAGCGATTGCCAAGGTATCTTACTGGCTTCTTCAGGCAATACTGTTTCCAAATGAGAGGGAAAAATTGGCATGAGGTTAATAAAGAGATTAATTGAAAGGGGATATATGAGAAGAGCAGGACACTTAAACTCTGCTATGTGGAATCTAGAAAGTGGTAAAAGGGAAAGAGAAAGCTAATATCTTTGGCTCTCCTGGGCAACTATGCCTAAGAAATATTTCAAAAATTAAAAAGCAAACAGGACAAAATATATTAACTTTTTTCATTCTATTTATACATGGGAAAGCTTTTTCTGTCTAAACACTTGCCTTTATTTAAATCAGTGAATTATACCAGGCTTTTCCCTTGCCCACAAAGCTGCACTCTGTATTTTATACTGTGCCATTTTTCTGCTTCTGGTTCCAATGTGACCCAATAAACTGCTCACTGATGCCATAAAACTTCTGTGAGAAGTTTGCAACATACTCTTTTTGATTAATGGCATAAATGAGAAAATACATTTGGATTCCTCTGGTAGACTCAGTACTCTGCAGGGGAATTTCACTGCCTAAAGGGCATGTTCAAACCTACGTCTAACCTTGTGAGGTTTCTCAGCAACAACTTTGCCAAAGGAAACCAGAAAGAAATATTTGTATGTTAAAATGTATTTTCAAAGTCAATTTAAACAGCCCTTAAGTTTCTTGAGCTCCTAGAAGGAAAATATATTAATGTGTGCCTTGTGAATGATTAGAAGACATGTACCCTGTTTCCATAGATAACCAACGACAGAAGGTGATAAAATCAATCAAAGAGAACAATGAGTCCTAATGAACTAGTTTTACATTTCATTAACTTGAGTGCCAAGGTAGTTCTTAATGACTGATTTACTTTCTTTCTTCATGAAGAATGTAGTAATTAGGAAAATAAGTTCTAACAGCATAATACAACTTGAGCCTGCAATGCAGTTTGTGTCTGAAGGTGATGAGAAGCATGAGGGCTCAGCAGCTCTTTGGGCTGAGGGCTCCTCATGGCCCTGGTCTGGGGAGCTGCTGAGCTCCTGCAGAGGTACACAGCACAGGGGGATGCCATGCCAGGCTCCAAGGCATCTCACTCCTGGCTACTGAAGACCCTGAAGCCTCCACATCTGAACTGTCACCAGTGATGTGCAATTCTGTGGTGTGCCCAACACAGAGACGAAGAGGAGACCGATTCAATGTTGACATCGTGCTCTAAGCACTAATTCAAAGATTAGTTGGGTAGGAACTAATTCAGTTAGCCCTGGATTATTTTTACTGCCCTTGATGTGGCTTGCCTTAATTCAACTTCTACTAATTAATTTCCATCAAGTTTAATTCTCAGACAAATTGAGAATAGGAATATAGCTTCCTTTGGGAACACAGGTTGCAAAGCAACCATAGTTTAATATATACAGAAAGCAAAAGTTCTCTGTTGCTGAGGGTATTTTTTAAAAAAAATTATATGGCTCATAAGGACACACACACACATATAATATATAATTATGTTACTTTTAACCTTGAAGCTTAGGGAAATCTGAAATTAGACTTGAATTTTGCAGCTAGCAATAGATTGTTATTAAAGGCTAAACCACTTGATCTTAAATCACCTAGGCTTTTAGCTTTCACTAAATCCAAGCTTTCTGGGTCAATTCTTGACCAGTTATGAAGCTCTCTATGTACACGTGTACAAGAAGGTATGTGTACACATACACATACGTATTTACCAGACTTGTCCAGCTTTTCCCAGCCACTAAAGTCAATGAGATATTTAAAAATTCAGAGCCTGAATAACTAGATACAACCCCTTCCTCCTCCTGAATGTTATATTGAAATCTTTTGGGAAGACAGGGCTTTATTCTCTGGAAATGCTTCCTGTGGGGTTTACCATAAAATGAAACTGGTAAACTACCCAGTATAAGTGTCATACAACTTGCATTTGCTTCATTAAGCTCCGTTTATCTTGTACTTTTATTTTTTTTATTAAAGCTATTAAACCAATATTAAAACTACATTAAAACCTATTATTATTTTCTTAGTTTATTTCTTCATATTCCATAATTTCAAAGCATCAGATACCTGCATGTTAAAGTTAGAATTGCTCATGCTACACGTAGCAGCTGTTTCCAAACCAAAGAGGAGGATGTGGACCCCAAAATCCAGTGAATTTGAGCAAGTAGAAATGAAAAGTGCAGAGAGACACCCTACTGATGCTGCCTGCTGGGCTAACTACCCTGATCCAGCTGCTGAGGGAGCAGTTGCAGCATATGGCTGGGGTGGAAATGGCGACAGGACTGCTTCTTTCAGCAACCATGTCCATTAAGATCACCTTCTCTGCAATATCTCATTACATCTTTAAGGTGCAGATACTTGATACAGTTCTGCCCCCAGCACCCCAGAGCACCCAGCCCTGCAATGTGCCTCCCTACACCAGCCTAGTGACATCCTCAGGGCTTGCTGACCTCTCTGAAAATAATCTCGACAAGAAACAGCTTTATATTTCTCTGCTCTGTTAGCAAGTTGAGAAAGCTCCCTGGCAGCAAGGAATATCTTTCACTGGGGAAAGGGACTGGACTAGGCAGGCAAGACAAAGAGGAAAATGGGGAAGTGGTGATGGAGGAGGAGGAAGGAATATGCTTGTTTTTTTCAGCAGTAATTAGAGAAGGACAGCTGTGACACCTAACCTGGTCTGAAATCTCCATATTTTGTTCCTGGCTTAAAGTCAGGTGTAATTGGATTTGTTTTCAGAACTACTGTTGAAACACCAATGACACATATACAGAATTTCACAGACATTTAATAAAAATGCATAATATCCTTTAAGGATTGCTGACACACAGAAGATCCATACTTTAAAATACATGGGGGTTTAGTAGTGCCTAAACTATTACTCAGAAAACTTAGGACCAAGCAGTAGGGACTTATGCTTGACTTTCCCCCACCACCCTCATCCCTCTTCCACGTGGGACATATCTCAGGATTGTTCCAGACATCAATATGGCAGATCTGCAATTTTATCTCCCAGGTGGCAGCAGTCACTGCTGAAGGTTGGCTGTGTTTCAAGCCTAGCTGGTACTCCTACAGAGAAATGGCTGAGCAAAACCCTTCCTTGCCCACTTATTGTCCTAGAAATTTCCAAAGAACACCCCAAGCTGGTCAGAGACTTCTGAAAATATTTTCTATCAGAAACAGGATTAAAATCTTTTAGTTCCTGTCTGCCTCCTTGGTCTTTGCTGCTTGCCACATTCCCAAGAAACAGACTGTATCACCAGTGCCTCAAAATTAAGCCTCTCAGTAAAAGGATCAGGGGAAAGAAAAAGAAAATTTGAAAAGGAGCCTCAGCAGGTGAAGAAATGAGATGGCAGAGAAATCAAGCAGAACACACTTGCAGAAGATGTGGCTAATGATAATGATTCTGCTTCTGAGACTTTGGAGATGAAAGTAATTTTGCTCTTCTTGCATCTCCCTCCCCACTGACAGTCTCTAGAAAGGAAAGCTGGAATATGTCCAGCAATATTTTTATCTTTCTTTTTCTCTTCTGCCACATTCTGCCATCTACTTAGAAGCTCCATTTCAAGCCCTGCTCTGCCATGTAGAGAACTGCGCTGATCATGTAAAAAGTGTGGATAACAGCAAGTCTGCTCCACCTGTGTTCTTCCCTTGCTGTTCTGGGAGATAAAATTCGATCATATCAATAGAGACATCTTTCTTTTTAAGGACTTGTCAAGGAAGTATTTCTCATTAAGTTAGACACGATGCTAAGAACATATATCACTGAACGGAGCTCTCTGAGCAGAGACAGAGAGCGTCTGCACCTGGAGTGAGGCAAGGATGCCAGGATCTTCCTTGCAGCACGGGAACAACCATCTGAGTCTTTGACCCCTCAGAAAGGTTAACGAAGTCACACAGAGGCTGTCCGGTGCCGGTGACCACACCAAAACAGGGACACAGCCACAGGGAGACAACGAGAGGGCAGGGAGACAATCTATCGACCCCAGCATCCTCGAACCCAGTATACCCTGCCTGTTTTGGCAAGGTATCCAAGGCGGCCGCCGAGGGAGGCAGGGCAGGAGGTGCCGGGCACTGCACCCCGCCACTAAGGGCTGGGGGTGCTGCTGGGCAGCCAAGGGGCGACCCACCATGGGGGCGCTGGGGGCTGAGGTACTGAAAGGACATCGGAGTCTCTCCTCTCTCTTCCTCCACTAGCTCCGGGAGGATAAAACTGGAGAAGTTACTCCGGAATAAATGACAACTTTTTATTCCTTTCCCCATTTGTCGGGAGACGAAGCTTTCACCAGAGGGACCTGTCCGTCTCCAGCCTGCCTCTTTCAAAGTATCGAGCAGCCGCCTGGGTGGCAAAGGGTTCCCACAGCAGCATCCATCACCCTTCAAACTCCTTTTATTCTCGGGTGAGAAACTCGTAGAGGAGAGGCGGGGGGCGCGGGCAGCAGCCGCCAAGTGGCTGCAGGGGCCGCTTGGCACAGGGGAGCGCAGACAAAAGCCGGCGGAACTACGTGGCTTAAATTCAAAAGGGACGCTCCGGGCTCCGCCAGGGCAGCCCCGGCCCGGGGAGGGGGCGGGAGCGGGCCGGGGCCGGGGCAGCCCGGGGGAGCGGGACGGGAGTGCGGGGGCGCAGCGCGGCTCCCCCGGCCCCGCCGCCCCTCGCTCGGGGCCGCCGCAGCCGAAGCGGCCGCCCCAGCCCGGCGCAGCCCCGGCGCTGCGATGAGGGGCATCCCGGGCTTAAAGCGGCTGCGGCTCAAAATCTGGCGGCGATGCGCCCTGCTGCTGCTCCTCCTCTGGGCTGCCTGCTGGGTGGTGGTGAGCGCTGCGCTGTTCCTCCTCCACAGGAGCGTCTTCTCCGAGCGCTGCACGGACGAGAAAAGCCACCGGATCCTGGCCAGGCTGGTACGTGCCCCGGCGGGACGCGGGGCATCTCCCGGGGGCTGCCCGGCAGGACGAGGTGCGGTCGGTCCGTCGGGGCTGCTCTCCGGGGCGCCCTGCCCGGCTCCGGCCGCCGGAGGTGCCGCATCGCCGGCGCCCCCGGTGCGCACGGGCGGGCGGCTGCCTCCCCAGCTCCTTTCCTCCCTGCCTCCCTCCCTCCTTCCCTCCCTCCCTGCCTGCCTCTCTTCCCGGGTCGAGGTCAGGTGCAGGCGGCGGGCCGGCTCCCGGGAGTGGGATGCGGGTGCGCTGCCCAAGCCGAACGCTCCGAAGCGGTGGAAAACCTTCCTCCGGGTTTTGGGGGGGGGTTTGCTTGCTTTTAGCCGAAAAGCTGTTTGCACGAAAGTCGTCTTTCAGAAAGTGCCAGGCAGCTTGTATCCCCTCCTTTATGGTCTGGCGGGGGCTGGCGGGGGCTGGCGTGTAAGATGTGGTTAAAATTCAAGCAAGGATTCATTAAAATATTCAAGCATATATTCAGCAAATTTTCCCTTAAAAATATTAATGAACAGATTTAGGATTGTGTAGGAAACGCTTTGAGAACAGGAGCAGCGTGGGTTAATGCTTTTAGTTCAATTTTGTTCCTTAGTCAGGGTATCTGTAGTGCCAGTGGTTAGGTGGGAAAGGAGGAATACTAGTGGGAATTAAATAATCTATCACTGCAAGCAAGCAAAAACTGGTCATAGATTTTCTTTAATTCTGTATAATAAAGAAAAAGCAAGTGTAGGCAGCGATCCTGACAGCGTGTTTTTAATGGCAGTGAGATCCAGTTTCTTTACCTCAGGAGCCAGATTGAAGTAGGGCTGAGCTCAGGTTTGCAGCTGAAGGAATGATTTCTGCCTCATCCTTACGTGCTTGGGAAGAACACTGAGATATGGAGGTGCACGGATCTGCCAAGCTCAGGAAGGTCCAGGTCCTTGCCATTGCAGGCACCAACAAACAGATGGACAGAGACCTGTTGCTGTTCTTCAGTTTGGAAAGCGTCAGGCAAGGCTTCAAAAGCCCAGGGATCGGATTTCAGTCGCAAGCTTGGAAAGTTGTCTCTATCACTGAAACAGCTCAGGTTCAGACCCTCCTTCCAGAGGAAAAGTAGCTGAGATTGTGCTTGTGAGTCGGTGAATGATCAGTATTAAGGTTTGTAAGCAAGTGTTTTCCCAGATGACGTTAGAAAGGGATTGTCCTTCTAGTGGAATAGTTAGAAAGTGAGCTTGTCTTCATCTGCCCCAAAATAAGTCTTTCTGCATCTTCTGAATGGAGCATGAGTTTCACAGTTACAGGAAGTGCAACTGAGCCATGAAACCAATAATCTGAAAGCTTGAGTCTCACAACTTCTATTTAGCAAAAATCAGCTTCTAAGGAAAACTATTTTACTAGTCATCTCTCAGTAGATGAGATATTTTAAGGAAGTGGGTGAAAATGTCCTTTCAAGTGGAATTTCTGAAGGTTTTATTTCCTTATTCTGAGTAAGATATACATCTGTGCAGATGTGTACTGCACTGAGAAGGCTGAAATAGCACTGGGCAATTTGCAGGGGACAACTTTAGCTCTCCAAAAAACCCCTCTTGCTCTTTCCTAATGACAGTCTCATCTTCATTTAGTAGACTGAACACACTAAGTCATAGCAATCAATTTCTGTTCCCTCTGGAGAAATCATTTAATTTTGATGCCTTCCAAATCTGGCTCTGTATTACGTTTATGTAGAAGTACTAGCTAATAAGGCAAAACATCAGTTTCTGGTGGTGGTACAGTGAGCTATTTAGATTTATATAAGTCCATTGCAAGGTTTACATGAATTTAAGCTTTTACATTAATTTAAACCCAGATTTTAAATTTATCTTGATAAGTGCACTGAAGATATTAAAAATTATACCAATTTTAATAAGAGACATATGAGTGAGTCTGAACCATGCTTGTGATTGCATTTTTGTATAGTACAGCTGCTTCTTTATAAGGCTTTTTGGCTTAGTAGCACTTTCATATTTTAGTTTAAGAATCTGGCACTTAAAGAAGAATCTGTGGCTTTCAAAGGTCGATCACTAGGTCGATTTAAAACTATCTCATCAACAGATCTCAAAATTCAGTCAATAAAACAGGGATGGCAGTGTGGAGGACCGTTTCTGAAATATTTCTTTGGGGAATTGATTCTTCCTTTTATCAGCAGGATGATGGACAATCTTGTACAGTGAAGTCTGAAGTAAGTGGAAAGCTTCCTGCGTTGGTAAATAATAAACAGTCCATCTTGTCATGGCAGACTAACCTGTATTACCTGGTTAAATATTTTCAGTTGACCAAATTTTTGTTTTAATACTGTAAAATGCAAGCTAGTACACCAGGGAGCACAATAGTACAAGCCGTGCCAATATGATGGAAGACTGTCCTGTAAAACTGCGTCTTTGGAATGGATGTAAGGATCAAATAATTGCTTCAAGATGGACTACCAGTGCAGACTGTGCCTAAAAAGCTGATAGGAAATGGTTCAATCTTCTTGATTGCTTCCTTGAGGAAGCCTTTTTGAAAGCCTTGCTTGCCTTTGTGACCAGCTGAGAATACACTTCTGGAAGGCTGATCTGTGTTTCATCACTGTGAGACTGTGAGCTCTTTGGTCAAGTCCTCTTTCACAGATACCAGTTTGCAAAACACTTCACAATTTCATTTTAAGAAAAATATGATTCAGGTACTGTTTGTCAGATACTAGGTTAATAATCAAATATTTATAGCTTCAACTGAAAAAAACAGCAGAAAATTCCTGAACAGCAACCAGGTTCAAAAAGGACCCATCTCCTCTGTCTGTGAAATCTGAGTCTGATTTTTCCACAACTACCTTTTCTCACCAATGCCATTAAGAATGACATGATCTCAACACAGGAAAACAAGCTGCACCTTGACATGTTTGGCTACAGGTCATGGTCATGTGTTCTTTTAGATGCCAGAAATCCAGGCATGTGAACCCTCTGAGTGAACTACAGTAAAATTGTCCACAAGGGCAAGTGTTCACCCATGTGAACCCAATTACATGACTAAGTCCTATCTTCTTTTCCTGTACCAGAAGAGAATTAGATTGTGGTCTGTCAGTAGAGTTTTAAATGTGCTTGTACTTACAATCCAAAGAAACCCCCCAAAAATTCCTTCTGTTTATAATTTTCTTTCTAAAATTGCTTAGAATTCCAGATGGTAAGAACTGCTAACCTACCTTTGTTGAGAAAACTGCATTTCCTACTTGAAAAGGTAGAGTAAAACTGAATTACATTAGTAGGAGTAGATTTTCAAAAGCAAGAACATTGATCTGCATGCTCTGAAGTCTGCAGACAGCTGAGTGAGTTTCTTTAGCCATCCTGATGTGGATGAGGATGCAGATGTGTGTGTTACACACATGCATGGACTCAGTGTCCAGACACTCAGGCAAGAATTTGCCTACCTGACTCTCCTTGCTGGCATTGAATGTTCTCACTTGGGCTGTGAGAACATCAGAACATAAATAAATTCTATGTCTCTCTGAACTGCCCTCAGTGAGCTGTTTCTGTCAACTGATGACCTTTCTTGGATTTTGGACTTAATCCTCCACCCATTCCCGAGTGTGTTGTTTAAGGCTGGACTCTAAGTGTTGCTTGGCATCAGAACATTCTTCTCTGGTGTACACACCTCAGAGGGTGTCCCAAGAAAATGCACTACTTGAATGCTATGATCACATTCCTGGTGTAGCAGCCAGTCACAAATGAGGTGGGGCTCAGGCGGCCGCTGCAAGTCCTGCACGTGCAGGGGGGACCTGCCAGTTTGTTTAAATGAAGGTTCAAATGCCAGAAAACAATGGAGGTGGACGACACTGTCAGGCTGCCTCACAGATGTTTGGCTTTCTACACCACCTCCTCTATTCCCCTTTCACCAGAGACCTCTGATCATCCCCTCGACTGAGCAACCCAAAGCAGTCCCTACAGCTGCATTTCTGAATGACCATAGGAATACATCCACTGCCTCCACTTTTGGAAGTGATTTTATGGACATTATTCTGGCTTGAGAGAAGGACTGGTGAGGGAGTCCTTGCAGTTCTTGCACGTATTTGCATTGACCACTAAACTATCCAGCAGTTCCCTTGTTTCCAAGGACTGATTTCTTTCCAGTTAAAAAAGGATTACGTATTGAAGCAATTAATATTAAAATGTCACTTCTGATAACTACATGTAAAACCCGGAGAGTCATTGTGTTCTGCAGCATTTACATACTCAGAAATTCTGAAAGTTCTTGGCCCAAAATTCATTGAACATAACCTCTCTTTTTCCTGGTAATACAGGAGGAGGTCATCACAACTTCCTTCAGGGTATGTTGAGTGCAAGGTTGAAACACACAGAGCTGTGGAATGTTCCAGAAATCCAGCTACAGATGGATTTTCCTTTAGTTTTAGTGGTGATATCTAAGTTAGGCTTCCCTGAACCTTGCAGAGAAGTCCTGCATTACTCTGTGCCTTCAAGTGTTACAACCCATAATCATACACAGCTCAGCCCCAAGTGTTTAAAGTTTGGCTCACTGAACTCGTATGTGTAAAGAATTTACAGATTGATAGCCATCCAGTCCCTTTCCTTGCCCCTGAAAACCCTGCCCTTTACCATCTCCGTAATCCCTGATTTGAAGCAAAACTCCCCTAGTAATAGGTCTCTAGAGACTTCTGAAAAACCATTGAATGACCCAATGGTTGTGGGTGTGTGTTTGCAGTTGCATGACTGCTGTAAACCTCTCGAGCTTAGGGATGTTGCTCATTATTTGTCTTGCTTCTACATGGTCCATGGGGTTATGGTTCTGCTGTGAATATTCTGCTCTTTCACTCCAGTGCCTCGACTACAGCAGCGGAGCCCTGACTGGGGACCTCTGTGAAGACCTGTGTGTGGCACAGAAGCTGGTGTACAAACACTGCCTTTACTATGACAGAGGTAAGAAGGTCATTCAGGCTGATTGGAGAGGCCAGCCCATCATACTGAAATCCAAAAAAGAAACCTTTTCCAGCTACCAGCACCTCAGTATGCTAGAGGAGGTGGAAGCACAGGATATCCCTGAGACAGAGCTTCTGCTTATGGTAGCTTTGGAGGTCAAAAATGCCCTGGGGCTGGAACTGTCTAACAATACCATGGGGCCCCTGTGGACAAGGAAGAAGGGACCACGTTGGAAAGCACAGGTGGCCAGCATGTGGTCCTTGCTCCAGCAGGAAGAATATATCTACTTCAGTTTGCTGCAGGACTTCAGCAAACATGTGCTACGAATTATTGGCTCTTGTGGACACTTTTATGCTGTGGAGTATCTCACAGCTGGACATGCCTGGCACAAAACTCTTTTTCCCTTGGAAAATGTGATCGGCCCCTCCCCTACTGGACACAGAAGCAGGGTGAGAGCCATCATTGACATTGCACTCAGCTTTCTGGACATGGTGCAGCATTTTGATAACGATTTCTCTCACCGACTTCACCTGTGCGACATCAAACCAGAAAACTTCGCTATCAGGCATGATCTCACGGTAAGTCAGGCCTTTGGGGTGGTGTTCCAGGAATTTGAGGTCAAATTCTAGTCTGAAGGTGACTGTGTAAAAATGACTCTTCCCTCCTTGTACAGCTTTTGGCTAGGTTTTTGCAAAGCCAATGAATTTACAAGCATCGAGGGAGATCCTCTACAGCTTTTCCTCTTTGTAATGTGTACAGCCACGTTTTTTGAGCACTAAATCCTGCTGCTTATTTTGAAAACTTCTTGCTTGCTTCTGCTTTGTTTCACTTCTTCAAAGGCACCAGTTCAAGGTCCCTTGGATGTGGTGAGGGATGCCTCCTGGAGGCTAGGGGATTTCAAAAGCTCTAAATGAAGCTGCAATTTGAGTCATATTTCTGGTAGTGATGCTGAAATGAAAAAAACTGCATGAATTTGAAAGCTAAGGCTGAATTCATGGCCTGACACAAGTAGAACTCTGCACATCCAAACACACATGTTAATGCTTCAGTGGTCAGCTTATCTGGGCTGGAAACTATGCAAGGACAGCAACATGAAACTCCTTGCCATTGTTACTCTTTGATTTTCCACTGTGCAGCTGAAACTCGGACCTGATAGCTATGTATATTTTCTAAGTTGTAGTGCAGTTCACATTTTTTCTGTGGACAGAAATTCCTCTGGTTTTGGTTTGGAATTTCGTGTACAGATTGGGGGTACCATGCAGTGAGTGTTTGAGCTAAGATCCCATTCTCCAGTGTCGTTAGTGGAGTTTCTGTGCTCTGAGTGAATATAAAGCATTTTCAGGGACTTTAATACTATTTTTAGTACTCACTGAGTGTTAATGTAACACTTGTATCTTCAGAGAACCAGACAAACACTACCTAAACACACAACCATTAAGAGCAATTAAAGTGTTTCCCCTTCACCCTTCCCTCCCCTCCCACTGTTTATTCAGGTGCAATACAGCAGCTGAACAGGGAACGGCTGAGGAGCTACAGCAAGAACCTAAAGCAAGCTGTACCTCTATTTATGCAAGGCAAAAATTCCTCAAGGCAGGCTTTGCCCATCTTCCTCAGTTACTCAGGGCTGTGGCTGCCTGTGGCTGAGCACATGCCACAGCATCTGTTTCACAACCTACATACAGGAAAACAGATTCCATTTAGGGAAAGGGGATGAATACCGGATGTGTTTTCTCTTATGAATCCTTTTGGTGAGGCTTGCTTTGCCAGGATGTTCCACTGACCAACCAATTCCAGAATGGGAACACGGCAATGCAGCCTCTTTTTCATCTCTTATGTTTGTTTCAAGCAACTTTTGCACTTGCTGGTTTCTTGTATAGGGTAACAAAACCCCCACAATTGCACCACCATTCCTTATTTGTGTAATGAGACTTCTAATGCCTAAAGAAATGTGCCTGGAATGCAATGGTTTCACTCTGAGGATTATATTCATGTGGTGGGGATAAGTCTCCAGCCTTCACGTGCTCTCCTGCAGCAGAGAGAGGAGCTGTCTGGTAGATCATGAGGCAGAATTTTAAGCTGCCATGGAGCCACATAAGGTACAGAGTTAGAGGGAGGTTTGGGTGAATGCACAGTGCTCTGGGACAGCTTCCTCTTTTACCAATCTTTCAGAGAAAACCGGGAAGATTACAGCACCTTAACATGATTTTAAATCAGGTCATGAGCCAAGTTGGGTCCTTCCTGTATTTCCTTAGGTATCTTTTTCATCAACCATGATCATAGCAAAGCCCACCAAAATGTAGCTGTTTATGGGCACAGTGTCACTTAGATGTGTCTTCCCAATTGGTCTAGCCAAATGCCCACACATTTTTGTAAAAGATGAATTTCAGTGAAGCCACTGAACCCCTTGGCAGATGTGTATTTGGGAACGAGGGCTGATTTTCCTAGTGGAGTAATGGATCAGATTGTCAAATGTGCTGGCAAAGACCCCACCTGGGAGTTGGAACAGTGACACTGGGACTGGGAAAACCCTGCATTACTCTCACTGTCCCTTCTCCAAAGAACTGAACAGCAAAACCACAGAAAGCTTAAGGAAGTAAAGAAAAAAAAATTGCCTGTCCAAACATGTAAAATTCCTTAGGTTACATCATCATTATAGATCTCTCCAAAATGCTTAAAAATACTTATGTTTTTAAGATATGCCTCATCTCTGTAAGATTTTTCCCTGCAGAAAAGGAGTAGAACAAAATGAAGATTAGACCATGTTCTTTATTTTGCCTGTGGAAGGTTTATTTGGCCTTCTACCAAACCAGACATCTTTAGTTCCTGGGGTTGATCCAGTTGCTGTTCCAGTCACACAGTTCATGTTCTCCTGTTACTTGGGAGGTCGAATCTGAAAAATAAGACTATCATTTGAGCTCAAGTAACTCTGCTTTGCCCAGGTCCCAGACATTTTCCTCTATGAAAGTGTGTGTCAGATGCTGCAAGAGAACATCTCTGATCCTGACTGTCAAGTGTGGAATGCAGCTGTGAACATTTTCTGGCTGCATATCCATGGTGTTGGAGACAGGCTTCCTTCCCTGTGATCACTCACAGCTTGGCTCTCATTAGGAAGCTGCCATCCCCGTACTGGATTTCTTTCCTTCCCTCTTTATTGCTGTGATTTCTTTAAGTGAAGCATTCAGGGGTGGAGTGGCACTGGCAGAAACTGAGACCACAGCCCTTCCCTTCCAGAGAGGTCTCAGCTCCAGCACAGGCAGCAGTTCTGCAAACAATTTAACAATTTGTGCTGTGTACGTGCTGCTCTGAGAGCCTCATGCCAGGGGGAGGAAAGTGACTGACTCCTTTCACTCAGGTTTTTTCTGCTGTGACCAACTTCTTGCTGGGCTCTGCTACAGGACATATTTCTGGGCCATAAGAACAAGAACTGTGCACAATAAGCAAAGATGACTGGACTAAGCCAGACCCAGCTTTCAGCAAAGTCAGGGATCTCTGTCTACAGCTGAACACATTCAAACCCACAGAATGCAAGGACAGGTTTGCAGTACCAAGTGCCGCTATCCTCACACATCCCACTGCTCCCCTCCACAGTGGCAAAGTCAGGGGTTTAGTCTGATTGCTGAGTTCTAAATGATGCTGTCTGGCCCATGGGTAATTGTGCACCATCGTGTAATTGAGAAGTTGAGGTGCCATCTGCATATCTGCACCAGCAAGTAAATCAGTCTTCAGATTGGATAGTTCCACTTTAAGGCAAATCAATCCAATTGACTCCAGGGATGCATATTGTTCACAAATAATTTTTCCATTCCTGGTGTCATGAACCTTGGCTGTTTTTGTTTAAAAAGTGTGTTTATAAGGCTAGTGTGGTTCAGTTCAGTGAAATAAAAACCCTGCAATCCTAGTTCCCCGCCAGCAGTTGCTCTCAGCACAGCATTTCCAAAAGCAAGCAGCAAAGAATGCCTGCTCAGCCCTCTCCTGGAGGCTGTGCCAGATCTGATGGGATGTTTTGATTCACAGGTGGTGGCCATTGATGTGGATATGGCCTTTTTTGAACCCAAAATGAGGGACATCCTGGAACAGAAGTGCACAGGAGATGAAGACTGTAATTTCTTTGATTGCTTTTCAAAATGCAATCTGAAAATCAGAAAATGTGGAGCACAGAGAGCCAATAACAACCTACAAGTGAGTAGACACAGCTGTTTTAAGCATCCATTCCTTTTAAAATCACACTGACTATAAAACACGTGGTATGTACAAGGAGACTGTGAGATGAAGACAGTCAGGTTTTTAAACATGTCCACGTGTCCGTCCTGTTCAGGAATCTTGTCTTGGGGCACACAAACAGATCTTTATATTCACTATATATAGTGTTTATTTGCCATGGTTTTCTGTAGGTGTTAGCCCAGTGCCACAGACAGGAGAGCAGAGTGAGTAGGGGCAGGGGATTAGCACTTCTGTCTCCACTGATGGTGAAGTCACATCCTTGAGTTGCACCTCAAATCCCATGTTCATTTCTGGGCCCTTCACTTCAATAAAGACATTGAGGTGTTGGAGAATGTCCAGAGAAGGGCAATGGAGCTGATTAAGGGTCTGGAGCACAAGCCTTGTAAGGAGTGGCTGAGGGAGCTGAAGATGTTTAGGCTGGAAAGAAGGAGACTCAGGGACATCTTATTGCCCTCTATAGCTACCTGAAAGGAGGTCGCAGTGTGGTGGGCGTTGGCCTCTTCTCCCAAGTAACAAGTGGTAGCACAAGACAAAATGACACAAAGTTTCACCAGGGAGGGTTTAGGTTGAATATGAAGAAAAATTCCTGAAAGGGTAGTCAAGCATTGGAACAGGCTGCCCAGGGAAGTGGTGGTATCACTGTCCCTGTGGGCGTTCAAAAAACTCAGAGATTTGGCACTTGGGCACGTGGTTCAGTGATGGATTTGGCAGTGCTACCTTGACACTTGGACTCAATGATCTTAAAAGTCTTTTCCAACCATAGTGATTCTATGATTCTGTGAAAGATGAGGCTGCCCAAGTGTAAGCAGTGGTTGTGATTGTCCACTCTACAGATGTAGTGTGTGGGTGTAGTGAAAAGCAGTCTCCATGGGGTCCTTGGCTTTGGGATGAAGTGTCTTACAGCTCACTCAGCTTGTGTTGGTGGGAGGCACTGGAGCAACGGAGAGGTTGTGGGGGTGTAGCTTGTCAGCCTTTTGCCTGCTCCTCCTACCCCCTCACCCTCACTAGCTGTTATGCAGAATCATAACATTATGCAGAATTGTTTAGGTTGGAAAAGACCTTTAAGGTCATCAAGTCCAACTGTTAACCCAGCACTGACAAGTCCACCAACAGATCACACCTCTAGTGCCACATCTACACGTCTTTTAAACATTCCGGGAAGGGTGACTCATCTAATTCCCTGGGCAGCTTGTTCCAATGCTTGACAACGATTTTGGTAAAGAAATTTTTCTTAATATCCAACCTAAACCTCCCCTGGCACAACTTGAGGCCATTTTCCCTTGTATTGCTTGTCACTTGGGAGCAGAGGCTGATCCTCACCTACCTACAACCTCTTTTCAGGTACTTATAGAGGGCTATAAGGTCCTCCCTCAGCATCCTCTTTCCTATACTAAACAACCCCAGCTTCCCCAGCCGCTCATAAAATGTGTGAAGTGCAGGAGCAGTCTGAGAAGAAGGGCCACCCCTCAGCTAGAGTGTAGCCTTTATGGATGCTCCTTTTCTATACCCCCCTCTTTGAATGGCTAAAGGCCTTTTGGATTCCGATGACATTTTGCTACAGTCGCAGGGAAGCAGCAGGGCGCTAATCGTAGCTTCTGAAACACAACAATCTGCTCTTTTTCCTTTCCCCAGGTAATCTGTGACAAAATATTCCGTCGCTGGTTTTCCCCAGATCTCAGAGGACCGCTGGTTTCCCTGCCCCTGCAGCTGCAGCTGCAGAAAGCCGTTCAGGAGTGTGCTCAGCCGGGGCACACGGGTGCCACCGGGCACCAGAGGACTCTGAAATCTCTCTCCGAGTTGTACCACCTGCTTCGGGTCACTCAGCGAGAACTGCAAGAGGCAGAGTAGCCACAAGAGGCAGAACTGCAAAGGCCACATCCCATTGTCTTTGCCATCCCTTCTAACCCTGTACTTTTACAGCACAGAGATTACTTTTCTGCTATGCAAATGAAGTTCATGGCTGCAGGTGCAGCACGTCCTGATCATATCCTGTCAAGTGTTAAATTGCTTTACATTACTTGGATTCTATTCTTGCTTATTTTCCTGAGCCAGCATTACCCCTCTCCATCAGCATTCAGCACATCCTTCTGAGCTGTAGTCACTGCTCAGATAGCATCTGTCTGAGTGTGGTGCTCAGAGGATGCATTTACAAAAGAAAAGTGTAAGTGCAGCAAAAGTCTATCAATAATTAAAAGAATGGGTGGGTAGGTGTGAATAAGTACATGTATGCTGTTTGTTTTAGTTTCTCTGTCAAATGAGGGGAGGGGGGAGTTTACAGTAGAGACAGAGCATTCTGTGTGGAAAAAAAAAGGGGGGGGGGGAACCTCAAACAGGGAAATGTGCTGTCACACAAGGAAAGTGTTGCTTTTGTACCAAGCAGTCCTTTCTGATGTCCCCAAATGCATTTTCTCCAGAGCATTATGCCATCACCTGTGCCATCACTAACTCTTTTGGGGAAAAATTACATAAAGGTACGGTGGACTTTTCGAGAGCAAAATAATTATACCCATGCTGAGCTCCCAGGTGGGTAGTCATATTCTGCAGTGAGGAGGTATGAATAATGCTACTGGATTTTCCCATGTGAACAAGCCCTCAGGCACTTGTACATCAGAGCACTTGATAAGAAGCACTCCTTTGCCAGAGAACAGAATTGCCCAGGAATGTCAACAATCTGCCCTTTGCACAGAACAATATCCAGACCCAGAGCTTTCTTCCACGGTATTTTTTTAATGAACAAAAGGAATTTTTTTTGTACAAATTCATTATCTTGCAATCAGTTACATAAATAAAGATGTCTAGATTAACTTAAAAACATTAACTTTGCCTTTGAAATGTGCAGACCTATGGCTGGAGAAATCAACATGGATTCAGGAGACACTACAAGTGCGTAGGCCCAATACCAGGCAATGTCCCCATGGTGTGGTTTTGGCACTAGGACATTACAAACCCCACAAACAGGAATCCCAGCAGCCTATGGCAGCCCTCAGCTTGGAGAAATCAATGTTAAGACCGACGATACTGGTTTGGGAATGTGAGACACGTAACAACACTTAATCTGCTCCATCTTTATGTTCCTCAGCCTTATGACAGTTGTGAAGCCTGTGAATGCTAATTAGACATAAGCTTTCCATTTCTGGAGTGATTCTTTAAAGTAACGCTAAAGACTGCCTGTGACCAGAAAAACGGGAGCTGCTTAGGAGACCCTGACTCCTTTAAAACCTAGCTCAGATTTTCAGCCTGGTGCTATTGGGTTTTTATATATATTTCTTCCAATAAGCTATCATATTTTTTAAAATCATGCAAGCCCTCAAGAAACTCAGAGCAAGAACAAGGTCAGCTGCCTTGCCTGGGGCTGGATAAACTGCTGCTAAGCTGGAGCTCCAGTTTAGGAGCTCCTGACTGGTAAAGTTGCTCTCAGTCCAGGATTCTCCTTTAAGCAGGCAGGCAAAGAATGTTTCAATACTTTAAGATCATTCTTTGCAAAAGCAGGAAGGCAAAGCAGAATAAGAAGAAACCTGAATTCCGGAACTAGCCCTGTTACAAAGTCATGAAATAGATGGAGAAAATAATTAAGGACAGAATCAGATTGTGGCAAAGGAGAGGGGATAGGTAAAGTATCAGAGAGAAGACAAGGAAAGAGAGATGAAGGAAAAATAGAAAAAAAAAGAAGATAAAGTATGTCAGCCTTTATAGAAACATGATTTATGATGCAAGATTCATTTAAAGTGACATTTAGTCTGAGGAAGAAGAGACTGAAGATAAACATGATAATTCTCTTCAAAACCAGAAAAAGATTGATAAAAAGAGAATAGGAGAGAATTGCCCTGTCCAGATTTCCTTGGTGGATATGACCAGCAATGAGTTTAAACTGTAGCAAGGAAGGGAACAGGTAAGACATTTGCTACAGGCTTTCTGACAGAAAGGAACAGTGAAGATATGGCACAAATAATCTGGGAAACCTTCAGACTTCACAAATTGTGGTTTTTAACTACAGGCAAGAGTGAGTGCTCTCAGGAATTATGTACATGAAGTAAAGTCGATGATGCTGCCTTGAGGTAACTTTTTATCTCCAAGTCATGTGATTGTGCTATCACAGTTAGCACTTGTGCTCTCCTGACTCCCTCACAACAAATCCCCCTCAAGAATACATCTCTTTCCCTTTATCTATGCAAATCTGTGGGCTCCCCTGTGAAGGGAAGGCATAGAGACCTCCGGCTGTGCAAATGATGCTACAGAGCCTGCTGGTGTGATCCTGTCTCCCCCACACAACCTCCCTGCTGATGGCTCTGATCCTTGCTAGCTCAGGAGGGACTCAATACATATTCCAAATGTTGCTGGGGAACCTGAAGGTATTATGCATCATTGTACTCTTGTTTCCCTGGTCTCATTCTTTCCTCTTTCCCAAGCTTCAGGCAAAAGCAGGCATTCACACCTCAGTGCTTTGCAGCAGTCATGTACCCCCCATGGCAGGGCTCCCCTTCCTACTTTCAGGTTTGCATTTCAGAAAGGATAAATTTCTGCTGGGTGGGATATTCAATTTTTCAGGTGGAACAACAGGCGGGAAAAACACAGTGAAATGAAAACTGGAGGCAGCCAACTGCTGCTGGAATGTGACTCTGCTCAGAAGATCCTTTTTCCTTGCCAAGATATAGGAAAGGAAGCTGCCTTTGACAGATTTCTCCAATCCCCTCAGGGCCTGGCTGCAGCCACCTCCACCTAGCAGGGACCTCCTTCCCCCACACCACACTTTCCCAGGACATTAGGTTTCACCTCTTTTCAGGATACAGAGACTAATCCTCAGCAGCCTCTCAAGATCAACACAATTGGGTTATTTGTCTTTGGCTAGGCTTTGAGATTACATATCACTGATGCAGCCAGCTCCAGGCAGGCTTTGGTGCACACCTTCAAGGAGACAAGGAGAATCTGACAGGGTCTGTGAACACAGGGCTTGATTCTTCACAGCCCTCTGTGTGCTTTGTAAAGTCACTAAATCCTGGGAAACAGGAGAGAAAGCACTACCAGTGAAGCAAATGAAATATTGTAATTTAATTAGCGCAGGTAGCAGTGACCAAAACAGGAATAAAACAGTACTTGTGCCTTTATCTCCCTGGGACAGAAAGAAAAAGTTAAGGCACTGGTTTAGTTGCCATTTACCTTAAGGAGACAAGTGCAAACTGCTGTAATTCAAGCCTGTACCATTTTACTGCCACATTCTTGGTGAAAATATCTGGGTTTTTTTGGATGGAAAATTTATACAGGTGTTTGACAGGAAGAACCAGGACTGGTGCTCCTTTCTGATGAAACCCCTTTCATGCTGCCCTGGCAGCACTGCCCACCCCTCTTTGGTAGTTAGTGCACCATAGCTTTACAAAGACTGAGTGAGATTCTTCCCACTGCTCATCCCTTCCATATGAAAGTTGACTTACATAGGTTCACTAATAGCATTTGGTTGCACTGGCAACAGCCACTTTAGTCCAAGATGTCTGTTCCCATTCAATTGATCTCAGCCTCATCCCTTTGCTCTGTCAGTCTGTTCCCATATCCTTTTTGCCCTATAAAAGTGGCATTACCTCCTGATTAATTTCTACCACTTGCTGAATTAGTGCCTTAGTCAGCAACTTCTACCTCGTATTTATGGCTCCCTATGAGACAGGAATGGCATCAAGTCATTGTTTATTCATTCTTTGCATCTCACTTAGCAGCATGTGCTTCAACTCTGCAATAATCCAAATACACTGTCTGTTCCCACATTTTACAAGAGGTGAGTCCAACTGGAGGTCTACTTCATCTTTAGGAAAGATAAATTCAACCCGGTGCTTAAGATTTTCACAGAACTACTTCTGATTTTCTCCAACTGGCATTTTATGCTCTGCAAAAAACATCTGCAAGCAATTGTCTTGCACTAGGATGATATAAAACAGAGCAGAACTCCTTGCCCCAAAGGGTTTATGTGGTCCCCCTACTTTTTCTAGATTGATTCAATGGTAACTAGCCCAGAAAAGCAGGTCATTGCTGTAACCAGAGTTGTTCTTACAGATAGTACTGCTCCCCTTCACTGAGAGCATTCAGATACGTTGCCAGAGGGAGCATTAGAGATAACAACAGATATTTGGGACTGGGAGAGAAGAGAGGGAAGGGTGTGCTTTTTTTTTTTTATTAGAAACATTGATTGAACAAAACATTTCCTAAAGGTGAGAAATGGGGTCACATTCTTAAAGGAGTTAGGGATTCCTCACTGATAATTTTTTTCCTTTGTTTTAAAGTATAGACCCAAGCTGGCCTAATTTTTTTTTTGTGTAGTTTAAAAAAATCAAAAAATCAAACAACAACAAAAAAAACCCCAACGCCAAACCAAAAAATTAAAGAAGCCATGTGCCAGGTTGCCTGTCTTTCAGCAGATCATATTATCATATATAATGGCCAGGAAGGTGATAAATTGCATATTTTAATGAGTTTCTGGCTGTAACATGGGAGCCTTATAGTTGTGATGCCAGTCTATGCACCTGGACAGCCAACTGTAAAACAAATCCAGAACCTGCATCAGTGCATGCAAACAACCAGATTACCTATTTTGGCAGATGCCCTCTGAAGCCTAGTAGAAATGAAAAATTAAATCCCTCTGTCTGGGCCACCTCTAGTGAGTCCACACAATAAGCAGAGTCACTCTGCCACATTCCTGGATCCTCAGTAAAATCAGGAGAAAAGCTACTGGGCTTTCAGTAGCAAAAATAGACAGCAATGTGTACTGAGGGAAAGAATGAGATGCTTGGAAGAATGCAAATCCAGGACAATTGAAGTCAGAACCAAAGAGATAACAGACTCCCTACTGAAAAATCAGAGAATGTCAATGAATTGATTGGGAAAAAAAATCCCAACATTTCCATTGTAGTTCTTTAAAATAAAAAAGCGCAGTAGCACAGGGGATATAGTGCAGCCATCACCAAAGCCATTTGTTGTATGTGTCTAAGGATCTGTCAAATAGACTGTGGAACTCTATAATAACATCTACAGCCTAAAGGCTAGACTGAATAAAATCGCTTAGAAAAAGCTTTTAGAATTACTATTTACATAAATGCATAAAACTACCCTAATTAGCAACAAACAATGTCAGCCCAAAAGAGAGAAAGGAGTGTTTTTCTCACTAAAAATGTTACTTTGTCTATAAATTAAAGTATGGAAAAGTGCTGAAATCCCTGAAAGGCTACAATCCATAATCCATGGGTAAAGTTTTGATCCTGCAGATTTGGGCCCCAGAGCAGCAGAGTGACTGCTGAGCTCCTTTAAACACCATGATTCTTGGTGCCTTCTGCAGTGTGCTCTGAGCCCCTTCTCCTGTAAACTGGAGGGGATTTTTCCTGCACCACAAAATGTGCCTAAGTGATGTTGGCAGCCAGAAGGACGTGCGTATGATCCAGTGCATAATCACTTCCACAAGCATCTGCTGCTAGTGCTTTCAAGATACATGTAATTCAAGCTGGAGACTATTGTGAATACCTCTCATTTTCCCTTGCTGGTTCCTTAGCAGTTTGCTCCTAGCTAGTTAGAAACAGATCTCCCATCCTGTTTAAATTGGTTATAATCTCTCCAAGATTCATGCTACAGCAGGAAAAGAACAAACTGCCTTGAGTTCAGGATGGGTTCATTCTCTTAAAGGTACGACATGCAAAGCTGCAGGAAAGAACAGGGGTCAGTTTTTACTTCTAAAGAGGAAGTTAAATATAAGTAGCTGAAAATAATAGATATTTCAACCAATATCCCATATCAATTAATGAGCTAACATTCCTCTGTATTTGCATAATTCAAAGCCATCTGGTTCTTTCCAATTCAAAACAAAATTTTAAAAGCACAATGTGTTTATTACTCCAAATTTCACAGGTGTGGTAATTGCTTCTTTCCCATTTCTATGTCAGACATTTCAGGTTGTATCTTTGTCCTTAGGAAATTGATTTTTTCCCTTATCCCAAGAAAGAGAATAGCTGGGAAAAGGCAGGGTTTTTTTGGGGGGGGATGGTTTTCTTTCGTACAAGGGTTATTAAATACCAATTGAATCTTGCAGGGAGTTATCAGTGGCTAAACATTTATTACATGAACCAGGGTCTACTTAATGGAATCAAATGTCTAACAATAGCTAAATAAATATACAAGTAATTACTCCAGTATTCAGATTTTTTTTAATGTAATAATACCAATATTTGTCTATCTGGTTCTAAATTATATATGCTCATGTAAGTGCTTTGCCAAACATATGTCCAGATGTGCATTCACATGGATTCAGCCCACATCTGACTCTTGCCACAATGGTGACCAGAGCATGGAGGAACAAACCATCCCTTGGAATGTTATAACCATGGTCTTTTAGTCTTTGTATTCTATTTTTCTGGAGTAAAGGCAGTGTGCATACAGATACTGAGGCATTCCTTTGTTGAACTGTAAATTCATGTCACAAATGCTCCATGGGCAGACCATAAATGCCCGGGGTTTTATTTTTCATATTATATTCTGTATAAATTGGGGAAATGCAAGAGTAATTAGCAACATGAACAAGTATCACACAGTGCACAGAAATCATGAAAAATTAACAGAATGCTTAATCAAATTCTATGTTTTTACCCATTGATTTCACTGAGCTTTCTTAAGTAATTAAGGAGTTACATTTTTTGGATCAGATTCTAGTCTCCAACTCCTTGAAAATTTTGGATAAACAGTGTTATATTAGCTAAAGAAATATCACTGCAGAGGCATTAGATAATGCAAGTATTTCCATTGCCATTTCAGTAGATATCTTTCACAAGTGAAGAAATGAAGCCAAGAGCTGGACAGGACAGTGATAAGCTCCACTGAAAATCCTGGAAATGGACTATACAGGGACATTTCTTCAGTTCCACCTCATTCATTTTGCATTTGTTTTCCCCCCAGATATGAAGTCACATGTGATACTGGCATGTTTGAAGGCTCAGGCTGGATTTACACCAGCATAGTTCTGTGGCATTTAAGTGTGTACTCTTGATTCATGTCAGCAGGAGAGCAGGGGCTCCTTGCATTTTTAAATGGGCAGAGGTAGGTGTAACATGAGCAATAAACTCATTTAATAAAAGTGAGAATGCAGATGTTTAACCATAGCCCAGTGCTTTTTTCCTTTCCATACGGGAATCTCTGTGGAAAGGCTGACACATGGCTGCACCCAATGGGACACGATCCAGGGATCTTCCTCAAGGACTGTGGCACAGGCCATTGCTATCCCTCCACACACACTGCCTCACCAGTGATGTCTGGCTCTGAGGCTGGGCTCTGCTCTCACCACAGGCACCTCCTCTTGGTTTTCAGGCAGGGCAAGGAACTTGGGGATGCAGCTCAGGAGAGTTCTTCTCTCCTGCACCAGGAAAATGAGCAGATAGATCAGGCTGCCCTGCTGGCTGAGGGCTGAATCTCAGCCCCTCTCCTCTGACAGCACTGGCCATTAGGCAATGAGTTACAAGTGTTCACTCTCCCAGTCCTTGAGTGAAAGCTCGCTGGAAAATTAAAACTACTTTCCTGATGGATGTCCATAGGGTGCTGGAGGATGAATCTCTAGCATCATTCCCAGCACTGAAGTGTCTCACCCAGGAAAGCCTCTTTCATAGCTGGGACCCTTCCCAGTCCCAACACAGTGGTGAGGAGCTCACCCCTGCCATCCTTCTCTTCTGGCTGCAGAAGAGAAGGAAATAACCTTTTCTGTGATGAGACTGGCTCTTCAGAGGAACACCACATTCATGTCAAGAATGGAAGTGAAAGAACACAAAACAAATGTGGCACAATGGATGTTCCTCATCTATTGATATCACCCCATCCCACAGCCTTTACACAAACTTTGCTGAGAAAGGTTTTGCAGCAGTCTACTCTCATGCAGATGTAGACTGCTGCTGCTGCAAAAAAAGTGGGGGTGTATTTAATACTATCTGCTTTTCCATATGGGAAACTGAGAAGGATTGTCTGAATAATCAGTACAAAACACAGCAGTCTTTTTCGAAGTGTAAAGGAAGAGGAAGAATTTGTTGGGCTCCATCCTTTTATATTTTAGATGACAAAGCACAGCAAGGGTGTGTCTAGTTTTCAGTCCAAGAGTTCACAAAGCTGTCAACCAGCTCAGATGCCATCTCTGTAAGCAACATGGATTTAAATGCAGGCACACACACCTGTCTGGGCATTTGGATAAAAGTCTGGTAGCTGTAGTGTGCAACTACACAGCTATAAATATTTAAACTGGCTGCTCTGAGTGCACATTCTCAAGCTGCAAAGATGCTGGAAAGCAGAGCACAGCTGGAGCAACGCCAAATAAATTGGTATGGGCTTTTAAAAGGTGCTTGTATGGATCTCTGCAGACACTTCTGGTAATAAGAAGTGTTTGCTATTAAAAGCAGAAGATAACAGTGGCTTTTCATTAGAAGAAGCAAGTCCTACAAAAAAACCTGCATAAGAGCAGGGAAGATTGTCATGAGGAGAGGCTGAGAAGACTGGGCTTGTTTAGCCTTAAGCAGTGACTCCTGTGTACAGCTAATGGAGGCATGTACAGGAGATGGAGCCAAACTCTCTTCAGAAGTGCACAATGGCAGGACAAGAGACAACAGGCACAAGCAGAAACACAGGAAATTCCAACTCGGCATTAAGAAAAGGTTTTATACGGTGAAAAGGGTCAAGCACTGGAATAATATTCCAAAGAAGCTGTGGAGTCTATGTCCTTGGAGATATCCAAGCTTGGCAGGACGAAACCCTAAGAAATCCAGTCTAACTGGTCCACCTTTGAGCAAGAGCTTGGTCCTGGTGGCTTTTATGCCTCAGTGTTAGCATGGAGCCTGTCAAAAATGTCAATTGCAGTTTGAAAATCAGAGAAACATAATGACCTTTCCTAACTATTGTTACTCAAAATACCTAAATGTTTTTTTTTTAACTGTGGGCCTTATTCATGTGAAGAAGCCAAATGTGCATTCACATTCACAAGCATGTATTTGGTCTCCATATAACAGGTGGCCCATCCAGCTTGCAGGCATCTTGTACTCTGAGCTGAACAACAGATTTCACACCCTGACCTAGCCAAAGCCAACCCAAACTTGATGAGGAAGCAGAGGAATGGGAAGAACATGGGCTCTGTGAATGCCAAGGAACAGCAGAGTTGCATTGCTAATAGGATGAATCCTCTGCAAAATTCTTGGATCCCAAAACAATCTCCATCTGAACTTCTAGGAAAATATGATCATGGTTTAAATATTTTGGTATCTATCCCAGGTCAGGTGGATAAGGGCATCACTGTGCCAGGGGCTGGACAGGACCAGGGTAATAAACAGGGCCTGAGTTTGAATTTATGTTTGGGCTTCTTTGGCCCCTCAGAGCTGAGAGTTGATATCAGTATAACCTATGTCCACTGCAAGACCTCAGCATGAGGAAAAATCAGAATCACACCAAATAGTTTGGTGTATTCTGTAGCTTAGATTCTCTCTCCCAAACAGAACCTCAGTCCTGAGAAAAACCCAGTACTCCTCCTTTATCCCAAACATAACTGCAAGATTAAGAACAAAAAAATATCAGCCAAGCACTGGAGATATAAAAATTTTAAAGCATAGCTGTCACATTACTAGCAGAGAATTAGAAAATGAATTCTGTAGGAATATGAAAATAAATGTCCTTTAGTTGTTCAGATGAATAGCACACAGCACAATTCTAAATAATGTATCACTGTTGTTATAAGCTTGAATATTATTGTCTTTCTCCCCCAAAGAAGCAGTATATGTTCCAGATACAAAAGGGTTGCTGTTTTGTGTTTAGTGTTGGGGTTTTTTTAAAACACTATGCCAAGTTGCTGTTTTCAAACACATGTCTATGCTGGGAAGAAATGGGCATGTATCCATCTTGCCTTCAGGCCAAACCATTTAACCAGAACTGGGAATACTGACAAGCTTTCTCAACCCTTCTCTCTCTCTCCAGTGCTATTGTGTAAAGTAGCCCTTTTCAGAGCTCTCTATGAAAATGACCAGTATAAATACAACACACTGTGCTTCCGTTTACCAAGTGGAAAATTATTTTTAACACGGTTCTAGAGGAAGGTAACAGGTAAGTAGCCAATGTTCTTATAGCCATTTTAAAGGGGGATGTGTCAGTCTATAAATCAATAGATGGCTCGATGCCATTTGCTTCTGAATGGAAACCAACTATTTTTGCAGAGCTCTGCTCACAGCAGCTGAGCATCAATGCTAAGTAATGTGTAGCTATTAGGGAAAAAACTGAGCATGACAACACAAATCACAGAGCCCCTGATGAAGATCTCTGCACATGGCTGCTTCTTCTAATCACCAGCAGAATTTAATGAGACACCTGCAGTTTATAGACACTTTTGTTTCAACATAAACTGCCCTGAGAGCACAAGGACTTCTTTTAAAAAATATTCTTCAGCAAACCATAAACCACAAAGAGTTCATTGTCACTAATAACATACTCATTAATTTATAATGGCATGCAAAAATAGTCCCTCATACATAGCCTACAACAGAACTGAAGATTAAGTTGAAGGGTGTTAAGATCTCCTAATTAGCAGTTTTCTAGCATTTAGATTTTCATTAATAAAACAGTGCTGGAGACCTTGAAATTGACCCCTTGCAAGGCTGCAAAAATACTAATACTTCATAAATCTGACCCATATGAGATGAGGGAGAGGACTGTGTGCCTCCCCTGGGTCTCTAAGTAGGAACAAGCTCAGGCAGGTTGAGATTTGCTTGAAGCTGACAGGGCATAGAGCTGTAGGCACAGATGCTCCTGCCTTGCCTTCATCCTTCCATTGTAGTGAGAGGGCAGCTTGGACTGCCAAAAAACCATCGAGGCAGTTCATCAGAGTGCCAGAAAGGATAAAGGCTAAGTATACCTTGTCGTAACTTATCAGATCTGTAGAGAGGGGGCAATAAACCCCCCCATTTTCTAATCAGCAAAGTGTTCTTTGCTGCTTGGTGGAGGAAAGAGAGAAGGGTGTCTGATAAAAGCAAAAACAAACCCAGCTCCTCTGAATCAGGGGGCTCAGAGAGAGAGCAAAGGGTTGTTGCTGAGAATTAGGGATATTGTCATCCACCAAGTCAGCAGCTGGAAATTGCTGGCAGGAATTGCTGAATCTCTGGTGCACCCTGGGGCTTTATTGTCTTGAGCCAGAATTTGGAGTGGCCACAGCACAGAAACCTATCAAACTCTCTTCAGCAGTTGTACAGGCTTCCCAGGAATTCTGATACAAGCTGTTTTGTGAGCATTGACAACAGCATTTTGACTTTTTAACATCCAGAATGAATACTTGAGGATCTTTGGTGTAATTTTTTTTATTGCAAATATTTGAGAGTTACTTTAGAACCTTCCTTGGAAGGCCCCTCAGAAATTGTGAGCACGTTATAAATTGTGATGCAAGCCTGCTGCTTTTGTAGGAGGAAAAAGATTTGTGGCATTAGTTAGTGGATCAGCATTTAATAGCAGTATTGAAAAAAGTGATGGGAATTTCATTTTGCTCCTCCTCTGTTGTCAGAAAGAATCTATTTGTCAGTGGCTGCCTGTCCAGTATTTCCTATTCCCTTCCCTCCTTGGACAATAGCTGCATTTCCCACTGTGTCAGCCGATCTGACACATCTCCAGTGAAGTTAATGGAGCTGGGGCTTTTTACACGGTGTGAGGACCTGGTGCTAAACATTTTAAACTGGCTGTGCAGTTGCATCAGTTATCAAATAAGACATGTCAGCAACTCTTGAGTCAGACAAAATAGTTGTCTAACAGCCCTGCTATCAGGAAAGCCACAAATACTGTCACAAAAACAGTTCTGGTGAAACCGGTAAGTATCTTTTACAATATGTTACTTATGGAAGCAAAAAAGGGCAGTACATTTTTATTCTTCTCACGTTATTCAGAGATTTTCTCATCACCAGAACAAGAAAGTGTCAGAATAAGTGTATTTGAAAAAGCATTTTTTAATAAAGTAAATGGAGCCTTCCTTAGTAACAGGAGTGAAAGAGAATAATGTTAATGGAATTTTCATTAAAGAAAACTTCTTTGCAAAATAGTGCATACCATTGGGAGAGAAAAATTAGCAGTCAGATCCTCACTGGTTGCAATCTGGCATGGTTCTAGTGACAGACTAACATCTCGTCTAGTGTTGCAAGTGAAACTACACAGTCGAGTTGTGCTCTGAGTGAGATATGCATTTTTTATGAACTACTTCATATTTGTTACTGCTTTCCTCAGGGCAGAAGAATAAATTCATTTTTATTAATGAGAAATGTGCAGGTGACATCTAAGAGTGAACTCCTCGAGGGTTTGGCCTTGCCTAAAAATAAAGGGTGAGATAGGGTGGCTCTGGCACCCAGGACAGCCTCCATGGGGTCAGGAGCAGGCTCACTGCAAGCTCATTCCCTTTCCTTTGCAGGCTGGAAAAGTGAGGTGGCATCTTGCAATGTTCCAGAGGGAGGCAGGTGATGAAATGTGTTGAAACACATATGCAACAAACAGAGAAACAGGTGAATAAACATCAAATACCAAATACAGAGAACAGAAACCCCTTTTCCTATCAGCTAAATCACAGCTGGGGGACACAGACTAATTCCATTAGGAAACCCAGAATGCCTGAGAGAAAAAAAAGAAATTGAAACTGAGCAAAAATCTGTTCAGGGTGAAGCCATTGAGAGGGCTGGTGACAGAAATTACTCCAAGGTGTGGAGCAGAGCCAGGGAAAACAGAAAACAGTTGATCAGACCCTACAGAAGCCTTTGGGGATAAATTGCTCTCGAGGAGTGCAGTGCTCATGAGGACTTGATTCAAAGGTGCTTCAGTATCATTTCTAGTGGAAAGCCTCCACAGCCATCTGCATGGGAATGTTTTAGCTACATTTTTAAAAATGAGAAATACAAATTAAAGCAAATATTTTGAAAAAATAAGAAAGGTATCTGCTTTGAAAAATAATCCACAAGAATACAAAAATGGCATTGAACTAGTGTTTTTTTTTTTGTCTAAGTTACCTACTATGCTTAATGTCTAGAATCTGTTGATCTGTGGCTTCTCAACAAAAGGAGCAGTCCTGCAAATGCCTAAATTTTGATACCTACGAATAGCCCCAGTTTGTGAGCTGCCTCAAAGCATATTTCCCCACAGTTTCTAAAACCCTTTTGCAAAACTGGCACTGTAGAAGCCCCAGCTGAAATAATGGTTTTCAGAGAAGAGATCCACCATTTGGGAACTGGAAATTTTGAGCAAAGGGGGACTTTGAGATAAAGAACTGTCCGTAACATATGGGATTCCTCCAGCTGTGAATGACATCACCATGCTGCATAAAGCAAACTCCTAATTTTAGTGTCACTCTTTAAGGCATTTACAAATACTTGCATGCCCTACATTAACGGAGTTTAATAGCTTTACAAAATTTTTAATAAACAAAATCTTCACATTTTTCAGAACTGAGATCAAAGCATAAGCAATTCCTATAAACATTTTATTTGAACCAGCATTAGAAATCAATTTGGCATTTGTTGTACCATTTGCCTCATTCTTATGTAGAAGCCTCCTGTTCTGTTTCGTATATAATTTTATTTATTACTGTAATTTTGGTTGCAACTAATCACACACATTAAAAATCATCAGTCCTGAGTAAGTCTTTATAAAAATTTTGATGCTCTGTGCTGCTTATTCTTGATAACTGATGTATTAATGCGCACCTGATTTAAAATGCAGAGTGCAAATACAAAGTGCTAATTACAGCCATCCAAACTGCAATCAAGGCTTTCATGGCTCTGCAGTGAGTGGCGTGGCATTCACCAGCTGTAGCCTAGGCTACACATAAGCCCCTGTTTCCTAATGTATTCCCAGTGTACAGCTTCCTTTGGAGCAGGGCAGGAGGCTTACTATGTTCCCTGGGAATAAATGGCACTGCAAGGCCATATGAACTCAAATCTTGATGTCGACTTTCTCACCAACCTGAGTCTGAAACAACGCCTCAAGACAAGTACACCCTCCCCTCCAAAAACATATCAGGCCATCCTATTGCTAAATAATACTAAATTTTTTCTACAATTGAGAGAGCAATATATATATATATATATTTTCTTTTTTAGATACCCAATTAGATATGGCCCATAATTGCAGATTCAGAGCCTTTTTATTCCTCTGAGATGCCTGATCCCCCGTGTACTTGGGAATTGCTCTGCAGGCTTTGAATCAAGCCTGGGATTTCCCCAGTGCAGCCAGCACAGCTCTGCAAGACTACACTCTCAAAAGCAATCGCTAGATCAGATCCTTAATTTGTACTTGACAATGTTCAACTCATACACACAGTAGGGAGAGCTTGAGAGCTTTCAAATTGTGTGGGGGAAAGGAAAAAATAGACTCTGTTCTGTATTTAGCATTTGAAAATGATAAATCTCTTTCATATTCTCTAAGTTACAACATGGATGTGGAGTGAGAGAGATTTAGATTTTAATCTTTTTACTGAAGTAAAATAATTAAAAGGGTTTCACAAACTCATTTATTTCCACATGAAATATTCTATTTCAGGAATGCTTGAGAAAGTGTTTCAGAAGTTAGAGATTTAAAGCAAGCAGCTGCATACTGATAACAGGCACTGCAGCTTTAGATCACAGGAATCCACTCAGCAAAGGAACCAATTTTTCTAATTTTGAAAAACAACAAAAAACCCACTGGCTAGAGTGCTTGCCTGAAATTAAAACATGTAGCTACTTATTTTGCAAGAGAAATAGGAAAAAAATAGGTTTAAAGGGATGAAACTCTTTTAATATCTCGCAGATTATAATTTATTGCTAAGGGAAGAGCCACTGAATTCTTCCGCCTCTAATTACTATTAATTTGTTAGGTATGGACAGAAGATGTGCCTCTGCTCATATGGATATTTGGAATATTGACATTTTTGTTACTATCCAAGCTATTCCCAAGAGGGGTGATTGGATTACCTGTGCTCCCCACACTTGCTGCAGCACTCTCAGGGCAATCCTGAAGGGTGTCTGTTGGCTAGCTCAGAGAGCAGACACCACCACCACAAACACCTGATGAAATAAGTGCATGGAATTAACTGTTTGCCATGTGGTAACCTGTTCTTGCACTTTAAACCCTGACAGCTCAGTTTTGTCAAATGATAAAATGCTTTTATCACAGGAGTCAATGCTCAGATGGAAAATGTGATTGGGAGAACTGGTGATAGCTTACCATTCAGTTTGCTCAATCCATTTTTCTGTCCTTACACTTCTCAAGCATGAGGACAATCAAATCCTAGCAGCATTTGCATTTGATGCCCATCCAGACAAACTTACTGAGCAATAGAATTATCTCGGTCTGACATTTGAGGTCACCAAAAAGGTTTCTGGGCCAAAGACACGAGCAGAAAATGTCTCAGTGGGGCTCCTTGATGGCCCATGAAGATAAAAACAGCTTCTTTCTGCTGTGAGGAGTTTTCACCTACAGATGTCTATTGTAACATGTGGGCCCACGATTTTCTTGGCAACTTTTCAAAACCAGACTTTTTGAAAATTATTTCCATACTCACTGAATAGTTCGATGTTCGGAGTTTGGCAGACTTGAAGAAAAAGATCTGTGGAAGGGAATTCAGGGTTCAGAAAGCCACCCTCATGTTATCAGTATTTTAATTTGCCCTGAACTCAGGCTTAAATCCAGAAGGAATTGTTAAATATTGTAATTGCTGCAGATCACAGACTTTCATACAATTACCCTTTGTTGAGCCCCAAAATTGTTTGTTTGATTACTCATTTCTTCCATGTGAGATTTGATTGTTGATTTGAAGATCTCCAGACGTGGAAAGCCCTCCACTTTTCCTGGTTTGTTCCAGTGGTTAATCACCCTCACTTGTTTCTCAATTAAGTCTGCCTGATGCTGGCTTCCAGCCACCTATTCTTCCAGTGTCTTTCTCATGAAGTAAAACAGCTTTGGGTAAGGCAGGGTCAGGCACTGGCACGCTATGTCCACTCAAGCAAAATGCTCTGCAAGAATGCTTGTTGGCATTTTTAATTGAAAAACTCTTTGCATATTTATTTAAATGAATTGCAATTAAAAAAAAACAATCCACAGGAGATTAGTGTTTTATATAGCATTTTAAAAGGCACTGAGTGCTCTATAAGCATATGGTTTTATTTTAATGTTTCTCTAGGCAGGTATTACTAAGAACTGACAAAAAACCCCCAAACTATGTGTTTGTTCTTCTGCTTTGTATAATGAACATCTGCATTCTTTTCTACCTCAAGTGTCTGTTTATGAAGTTAGAGAAATGCACTACATAAAGAGTAGGCCAGAATGGTACTGAAAACTCGAAAGAAATTTCAGATGACAGTCTGACTAAAGAGAATTAAATAAAACAGAAAGCTTCACCTATCTCTAACAAAACTCATGCCAAAAAACAAAAAACAAAAAACACCACCTTGAAGACCCAGCCATAGCATTCAATAACTATATTTTCATTAGAAAGCTGTTTCTTCTCTGCAGAATCTACTCTGAAATCAGGATGAACAGAGAAACGGAGTCCTCAGATACCCAGAAAAAATAGAAATTACTCAAAAATACTAAACATACAGCAGAGAGAAGAATTAAAAATTCTGTCTGCATCTGTTGGAACTGATGGACGTTTTACTCTCTGTGCTAAGGCATGCTTTATTACTTTGATTGAAATACTTCTATTTCACAGTCCCCTGAGATTCATGGACTGTCAATGTCATGCTGTGTCAACACCACTGTGGTGGGGTGGATCCATTGGCTCTGTGTTTATAGGCTGGGTTGGAAAGGATGACAAGATAAGGATATACCAAAAATCTAAGACAACCCACCAACCTCAGAGCCCACAGAGATGTCAAATCAGGCAGAGACAAGGGGCAAGGGCAGGAAAAGTAAAAATATGTAAAAACCCTCCAAACAGCCTCCCAAGAACTACTCTTGAAAGTTATTGTCGTCCTTCTAACTCAAGTTTCAAAGACTCCTACAAACCAAACTGGCTGAGATTTATTTTAATAATTGATTCAATGGTCTAACTTCTTGTTTTTGTTCTCCACCATGGAAGAAAACATTGCACTGAAGTAATTGTTGTGAATGAATCAATTACACAATTACCATTAGTGCAGTTGTCCAATTAAGCCTTTTCACAGAGATAAAAGAAGACAATCTCTCACATTAATGTGTTGTACCTTTTCTGCAGGATGCTCTGGCATTGCATTAAGTGCTATCTCTAAAGACTGCCTGCAGCAGATTTAAACTCTGGTTGGGTTGAATAAAGGAAAGATAATGTTACTTCAACCTCTTACAGTCATCTGGGTTTTGTTTTGATCATATTTCAGAAATATTCACATGCTTTCCATACATTCTGTAAGGGTATTTTTGTAACATAAAGTTCTCCCTTCTAAGGTCATTTATTTTAGTTTTGATGCAGCCATGCTGATGAATGGGAGATGAAGGGGCATGAGAACTTACTTCCCCACTTAATCACAAGCTCTAAGCAATAAAATGTACTCCCCAAGCACCAAGAATAGTTTGGGGCCAAATCTTATGTATGGAAAACTAGCTGCTTGCAGGCCTACTGATGAGTGTCAATCATGGATCCAGCTCCTCCGGGATTTCTAAGCCTTTAATGTCCTCTGTGCACCTGCTCATTGGGCAAGTCTGGTACTGCTTAAAGTTGTGCAGTCAGCACAGGCACCATGAACCCTCCTGTTAGGTGGTTTCTGTGTCAGCTCTAGCTCTGGCAGGAATGGGGAGGTTGTGCTGGCATATCACCTCATCTTGGGATGCTAGACAGTAATTTTCCAGATATCCAGATGCACAACTTTTTGGCAGTGATCACTGATCATTGGGCATTAAAGGCTGTAGGAGCTGGAAGAAAGGTATTGGTGCAGTCAGGGGAAGAACATCATCTATCTGAAATCAGCAGCACATTCCCTTAGTCTTGCATGCTGGAAAAGCTACTGCTCTAAAAGACATGTCTCAAACTCTCTCTTTCAAACGTCTCTTCAAAGTGAATACTGAAGAGTGAAAAACTGGAAAATTTCTTGGTCCTCCCTGGATCTTTGTTTGGACAGACACACTTGCGGAAGCCAAGACAGGGGTAAGAAAGCATTGATTAGTGACAGATTTCTGTCTGGGAAACTAAGAAAACATCAGACTGGAGTAAGACTGTGGGAGAGAGCAAGCCTCATGGGAGAAGCTGGTGCTGTCTGGTTTTCTGGGATGCACTGGGCTGCTCAGAAATAGATATTTGGCATGTACCCACAGACAGAATTAGCTGGTCCTGGGCCCTCCCTGGCTCAGGAGGGAACCACCTCCATGCGACTCATGTAGCATCATCAACCAAACTTCTTAATCACTTCTAGCCTGGGATGGGGAAATGGAGGGATGGGCACCAGAGCATTATGGGAGGCATCCATCTGGCCAGAGCCTGGGTACCAAGTGGGATCAGCACTTTAGAGCAAAGAGTTTGCATTCAAACAAAGACCATTTGTCTTAAGATCTTTTCTGATGCTGTATACAAGGGGAGTCTGAGGCACAGAAGGCAGGGTCCTGCTGTCTGACCAGGGCTGCAGCCCTGTCACACTGCCTGAGAGCCCTGCCATCCCAGGGGTGTGTGTCCACAGGCAATGATGGTCTTGGTACTGCATAGCTGGGCTTACACTCCTGGCCAGACACATGCTGGCAGGCACAGAGACACCCTGGGGCAGGCACAGGGACACCTTGGGCAGGGAGACCCCAAGGAACTGCAGTTGTGGGTGACCTGTTTGGGAACAGAGCAGGAGGAAAATCAGTGAGCAGCAAACTGTCATCACAAATGGGAGTTGGCAGCTTTGTGAGACAACACACTGTAAGCACAAGCAAGAAGCAATAGAAGTGCAAAAAGACCAAGGATAAAAAACACATGAACAAATACATGAACTGAATACCTATGCTCACAGTTTTAAGTCAAAATAATTTTTTTCCTTCCAAGAAGAAGCATTAGAAGGAAAAGGTAAAAGAAATCTGATGTGTTTGGTGATGAACAAAATACCTTAATATCAAAAGACCAAAATGGGAAAAAATAAAGCTTATTGCAAGTCCTGTTAGATTTCCTTTTCAAAAAGCACCTGGCTCAGACACTCTGAATGTATTTAATCACAACTGTCTTATTAAGCAAGATTGAGCAACCTAAACCATACAAAAATTGTTACTGGCCCAAACATGACTAGGAATGAGAGCCAGTTCCATTAATTACCTTCTGTGGAGCATTCCCAGAAGTCCATTATTCACACTGTAGTTCTAAGCACATTGTAGCTCATAAGGCAGAGGTGGGAAGACCCTCATTTGGATGGAGGCAGAGAACTGCACCTTTGGACTGAGCAAGCATAAACTTGTGGGAGAGCGGAATGACAAGAATTACACAGAATTCAGTATGATTGATTCATTGCCTTTAATGGAAGCACCACCACAATCATAAAGGGACACTTGATTAAATGTGCGAAGAGCTCACTGGGAACCGTGACACAGGACCAGTTGTAAATTTTGATACTCACCAGCTGTCTGTTCCTGACCATAGTCTGTGCCTCCAAAAGTGTTTTTGTCCTGCTTGAGTATAAGCTCCTCAGAAGTGCAAGTGCTGCATCCACTGATGCTATGTGAGTCTTAAATTTTTACAGACCTTCTGAGCTTATGTGACTGTTACATCTGAAAATGCAGCATATTATATCTTAATAAAATCGTGAGTTACTGATTAAGTGTTTTAGCCTAAGTCCATAAAAATACAAAAAAATCCCTGGTGCACTCTATGCTAATGTTTTGGGGTTTTTTGTAATGAACATGTTAAAAGGCTACTGCTATTATTCTGAATTATTCTAAAATACTTGCCCTGATTATGCAGTAGCAGGCATGTGCAGTTGATTTGAAGGAGCTAAAACTTTGCATCAAATTTCCCCTGGGTACTGTGTGAAACTGCACAATAAATGAGTGTTGCTGTAACTTAAACAGATACTGACTCTTCGGAGACACGAAAATAAAAATGTTCTGGTGTTAAAACGTGGCCCTGACAGGTCTATTACACTCACAAAGTCTGATCGTTTTCTTCTAACAGTAGCTCCATTAAAAATTAATGATGCATACTTTCCATGCTATCTCATTACTGATGCACAACTCAGTAGGTTCAGATGAGATTGCAGCTAGGTGGGTACTAAGTCAGGGGGGTGTATTCCCCCTCAGCAGGGAATGGGCTTAGGTCACCAAAAAACTTCCCTTCTCTGTATCTTTTTCTATTTAATCTACAGACACTTTCCGTGAGATCTCTCTTCTCCTTTCCCGTTGTCAATATGACTGCTTTAGATCTTCATCTTGGGTTTAAAATTCTACATAAATGCATTAAAATATTTTTTTTTAAACTGAAGTTTGGAGAAAAACCTAAATATTTCAAAAGAAATCTTTTTCTATAGCACATGTTAAAATTTCCATTAATATTTGAAAAGATCCCAGTAGATGAGAACTTTATGGAGAAAAGCTGCAAAAGTTAAGGCATTCAGAGTACTGAAACTCCCATCACAATTGCTACAACAAATTCCCTTGGGCTTATTATCACTAAATAACAATGCAGCAGATAAGTAGTTTTTAGCCTTTTAAATTAAGTAATTTAAAATAAATTAATCTCTGTAGTCAAACATGTAAATCAGTTTTCTAAAGGAATGTCTCTGTGAGTTAACTCAACTTCTTGCCCACTCCCACCCAGCTGGCTCCCTCCAGCCCAGAAAAGGACTGGGAAAATAGGTAAAATTGGCGTTCTGGTGCACAGGATGGCAGCTCTGGCTGTGGCAGGGGAGTGCAGGGCACGAGGGAGTGGGTTCAGCACCCCTCGCCCAGCTGCAGCCTCAGACTTCAGCAGATGCAGGCATGCCAAGAGCCAAGGGATGTGTGCTTACCCGGTATTCCCAGCGCACATTAAATCCCCAAACTGGTGTTGTTTTTCCCTTTACAGCTGAATGGTGGCTCACACTGCGTGCACTCATACTGCTAACATCAATTGACTCATCTCTAAATGAGAATTAATGAATATGTATGATTAATACCAAGCTGGGCTGGCTGGGTGCCCAGGTATTGGGAGCTATGTGTTTTCCATTACTGGAATGCATTTACTTTCACTGATGGGCAGATTTTGGATTTTATTGTTATTCTTTCTAAATTAAAAAAACCTGAAGAGGCAGAGCATTCAACTAGTAGTATGAGACTGAAAAATAATAACCTAGGTCAACGTGCTCACTTTGGGTGGCACTTTACTGAGGGCATTCTTACAGGAGCTGCAAAATCTGATATACAACGAAAAGCTTTTGTCAACCTTCAAAGCATCCGAAGTCCCAGAAAACAAAATTATGGAAGTGAGCCTTACTTAAGTCTCTCTTGCAATACAAGGAGAGCTACACAATTTTCCACATTAACAAAAGTTTGAATTTACATCTACTTCAGTACTTTACAGTGCTGGCCACATACAGTAAAAGCTGCACAGTAAGCTTCAGAATGTTATCTGCTTTACCAGGGTTCCATTTTAATTCTTCCCAAATTTTCCACGGTATAAATGGAAAATAAATGAAGTTAATGTTCTGATTTTTTTTTAAGATTAAGAACTACATGTTATAATTTTGAATTATGATTTACCACCCCTTTTTCCCCCTTCAGCAGAGGTTTAATTTAGTTTCATTTACCTCATGCACTTTGAAATATCCCAGAGACCTGAAGCTTCAGTTGCAATAAAAATATTTCTGCTGCATAATGTAATTAAAAAGGTGACATAAAAAATTAAATAGGTACCTTTCTTTTTTGGAAGTGTAGATATAGGGGTTTCTTGCTTGCACCTCTCAGGAGAATAACCCTTCTTATTTTTAAGAAAACAAAGTGTTTCTGGAAAACACTTTGGCACTGAGCAGTTTTAGCTGATTTCATAGAATCATAGAATGTTTTGGGTTGGAAGGCACCATAAAGATCCTTTTGTTCCAACTCCCTCTCTCAAGGGCAGGGACACCTTCCACTAGACCAGGTGGCTCAGGGCTCCATCCAACCTGGCCTTGAACGCTTCCAGAGATGAGGTACTCACAGCTTCTCTGGGCAGCCCACTCCAGTGCCTCACCATGCTCACAGTGAAGAATTTCTTCCTAACATCTGATCTAAACCTGCCTCTTTCAGTTTCACGCCATTGTGTCCTTTCTCTACATGCCCTTGTAAACAATCCTTCTCCTGCTCTCTTGTAGCCTTTGGCTGGAAGGCTGCTGTGAGGTGGCCCCAGAGCCTTCCCTCCTCCAGGCTGAATAACCCCAGCTCCCTCAGCCTGTCCCCATAGCAGAGATGCTCCAGCACTCTGATCATCTTCGGGGCCCTGCTCTGGACCCGCTTCAAAAGGTCCACTTGCTTCTGGTGTTGGTAGGCCCAGAGCTGGATGCAGCAGATCTCATGAGAGCAGAGTAGAGAGGGCAAATCCCCTCCTTCAACCTGCTGGTCACCATTCCTTGGTACTCACAGGCTGCACTGAGACAGGTGGCCAACTGCTTTGCAAGACAAATGTTCCTTCTTGCCAAAATCTGTGCTGTGATACTATGCATAATTAAGGGAAATACATTTTATTGGGCTGTGGAAGCTGAGAAACACGTAACAACATGCTTTGTGCTCATTTATGTTGAAGTTCAGCTTTGGATCACCCACCCAGGTGACCATTTTCAACTCCCTGGCACCTGCAGTGCACAGACCAGTGTTGAACAGGTAGGTCTTGGCACACGAGAAGAGTCAAAGTTTTACCTTCACTACTGAGTTGGCACCACCCAAGATTTCATGCCATAACCATACTGCAATCCGCAACTATCAGCACACTTCTCTTACTGTTGATTTATTTAGATAGTAGTTGATGGCTTAATAGTATCTAATTAAGCTCAGCACAGTTAAAACCAGCTAAGCTTTGGCAGCTGCTGCTGTCATTGCAAATCGAATTTTGTATTGTGGACAGGGGAATCAGGGAACCAAGAGGAAAATTTCCCTCTTGCACCACCCCCTGGTATTTGGCAACAGGGAACTTCCCAACACTGCTGCCCAATCTGAACTGTCTGTACTAGAATAACGTTTTTCACATTACACACACTCAGCATATTTTTGAAACATCTCTAATGAAGCAGAGCCATATGTATGTGCATATTCACACGTGCTCTAATACAGACAGATGTGTGTGCATGCTTATATATAAATATACACATGTACTTAGCTGTTAATACAATGGAACAGAAGTGTCTTTCTGAAAGTGATTATTTAATCCCAGACAAAGAGCTTCCTGCAAGAAGATCAGACATATTAGCCTTCAATACTTTTGAACTTTTCTCACTGGAACAAGCTTAAATCCCTTTTACATATTGGGTTAAATAAGAAATTTGTTGTCACTGTTTTGAACAATAAAAGATGGTTGCAAGAAGCTATGTGTGTTCCTGGTGGATCTGTAAGATCTTTGAAAACAATTTTCACATATTTTCCAGCAAAGTTGGACTGCCTTGTTCCAGATTCTAACACTACCCTGGGGGATTAAGATGTTCAGAGTTTGCATCGAGTTCTGCACAGATCCCAGGGAAAAGAGACTTGCTTATCCTGGCTGCAAATTTTTTAAGTGAGAGGTTGAGCTGCTGCTCTGTGCTGTGCGTGGGTCAACAGAACCACTCAGATTTGCAAAGAGACAGAAGAACACTGTATGGTTTTCAGGGCTGGGATAAAGTGTTTTCCTGAACTAGTTCAGGAGATGCCACAATACTTCAGTACCTGCTTCTCTGGGAAGGAAGGATGAGCACCATGTGTTGGTGCAACAAAACATGCAGCCCACAGTTCTTAAAGTGCTGTATTTGCTAAGTGGCTTAGTGATACAGTGCCATAATACTTCCAGAGATCTTAATCTATTTTTAAACCATCTGGTTTGAACCACAAGCTGGTATGAAGCTGGCACCAAAGGAACTAAACAGCAAGCTTCCCTGCAGTTATAAACACCTACAAAATAATCTGTAAACTTTTAAATTGAGATTTGACAGAGGGCTTGAGCATACGCCAATTTCAAGTACATAAAAATTCCCTCTGGCTTACATCTGGGAAGAGGAGGATAGGAACACTGTCAGCTTAGGAATACATGTGAGCAAAGATCACTCTCTGGAAATGCTTATTTACTAAATATTGTGAACTCATCATGAATACTTCAACTCAACAAATATTTGCTGAATCCTCTAATACAGGGGCCAAAGAAAGATTTGCATTTGGCAAATGCAAATCTGAATCAACTTATATATAGAATCAGATGACTTGAGAACTGATGGAAAAGCTATAAAACACTATAAAACCCATCAGATGTCAGTGAGCAAGTGATAATATTTGCCACTTGACCTCTTCACCAGCTTCTAACACACCTGAGAATTTTTTTAATCTTTTACATTTTCACTTGTTCCTATGAACATTTTTATATTTTGGGACCTGTGGAGTAGTCTGTTTCTTTAATCTTGAGAACCAAGCCTGCAGATATCACACATGGAAGCTGCATGTGATCCTGGATGTTGAGGGTTCCTGTCCTTTGACAGGTTCTGGCACCTGCCAGGAGTGAGGATATTCTGCCCAGTTAGTGAGAACTGATTAAAAGCAGAAACTGAGGTGGGCTCTTAAAGCCCCTCCACATAAACAGTGAAGATTAAGACAGCAGCAAAGGTCTCTTCAGCATCGCCAAATCACCAAGGCAGTCACAGCACTAACCCTTCATTCCCAGTAGTGGCATTTCCACCACCACCACTCCTGCACCCAGCGTGGTTCTGCTCACTATCAACACTTTCCTGTGCATTTACAAGGAGTGGCCCTCACAGTTTAGACCAGGAAGTAGCTGGAAATTTAGCACAGATGAGTAACTCAAGAGTTTATTTAAATGGAACACATTGGAGCTGAGATAAATAAATTCTTCTGTATTTTGAGTTTTATAACAGGTAACACAAAATGACATAAACATTCAAAAATGCAAAAATAGTGCAAAATTACTCTGTGATAACACAAGACAAATATTGACAACCAGCAGCATTTTAAAATCAACAATAGGAAACAGATCAGGCAAAGCACTAATTCATATAGCATGGTAGAAATGCAACTACTCTACGGGTTTTTCCATGTAAGACGGGAGAAAGATCAGTTACGTACAGTCAAACTTATGAAAGGTAACTAAACCACAGCATTTGAAAAGTAGCCTTGCATGCCAGTTTCCAGATAAAATGTAAATATAATTCGATTTCTTGCTGATCATATAGCACTAACTTCTTTTACTATTTGTCTTGGCTTATTTATTGGGTTACCTATGAGAAAATGACATGTTGTTGAAAAGCTCACTTCCTTTTAAACACTGGCACCATGAAATTAGAGCTATGTTGACAGTCGTCATTCAAGAAAAAAAACAAAAACCAAAGCAAAATAAAATAAAACAAAACCAAAGTTGTCATAGTAGTAGGACAAAATCCAGCTTGGAAAAATGAAGAAAAACACAGCTATTGCAATATAAACAAACAAACAAACAACAACAAAAACCCCCACAACCATGAAGGGCATAAAGTTACATTGTATCATCCCTTTAGAAAAAAAGATTTTCAAATGTACATCCAAAACAAGTGTTGAACTACAGTTCTGTAAAGTTTGAGTTTAGGATCTAGTGTGACATTTCATTCTTTTTTTTTTCAGGTAACACAATAATATTCACTTCAAAGCAGTGATTATGAGGCAACAATCTTATATATGTGTATATATTTGATCTGGCACGTTGAAGTAGGTCACTGAGGTCACACTTCCTGCAACAAAATTCCTCAAAGGGCAACTACAGGTTCTCTATGAGCTCCTGAAGAATGGGGTTGTCAATTAAACTTAAAAAAAAAATCTTTTACAGAACAGTTTCATATCTGAAAAGTCATCAAAAATTACAACAAGAAATAATGAAGCCTCAGTCAAATCCAGCCTTTAAATTATTCCTGTAGGAATAAAATTGTTTACTTTCCAATCATTTGACTTGACAAGGAAAACTTATTTGGGAATTTTTTTACTCATGAATCAAACTGGCCCAGACACTGTAACAAAGAATTAAATATTTTATCTTTAAAAACAACGAAATAATTTGGAAGAATGATTAACTGTGTAAGTAAGTAGCAGGACATACATAATGTGATTCAAAACCTAAACAATTTAGTTAAATTTTCAAATGCCTTAGAGGCTTATTAACCTGAACTGTCTGAAGAAGTTGATGAGACATGGATTCATTTGGCTGTATTTAACCCTCAAACTTTCATCCAGAAGCAGCTACCAAGGACAAACAGCAAAATGCACAACGTTCAGAGATTCTCAAGTATGTTACTGCCCTCTTGGGAACTGGAATGGAGGAAAACATGGAAGAAGTTTACATCATAGAAGAAAACAAAGGACAACTGAGAACTCTATGGCAAATATGAAGGAAAAAATGTCGCTGTATTCCCACATCTGCATTTGCATTCTGTTTACAAAGTTTGGGTTCGGGGCATTCGAATTAAACGTCTGCATTTTTATACAGAACAAGAAAGAATTCTCTCCATCATGAATATGTGGCATCATGCACAAATTTATTCTCTTAGATCTGGGCTTTTTAAATTTAAAGCCCTCAAAGTATCACAGTCAGCTGTGGTGTTGGAAGAAGGAACTTCTGTTGCAGAAGTCTATTCACACTTTCTTAACCTTTGGCTGAGGTCAGGCAGCCAAACCACATTCTTAACTCTACAAGAAAGTAAAAGATGGAACCTTAAGATACCATTCTTTAGCATATATAAATGGTCAACCATGCAATAAATTAAGCCCTAACCTGAAACAATGCCATAGCCATGGAAAATGGATAGGATAACAGAAAAAATATTACAATAGCAACCCTTTTCTGGGGTATGTCTTAAGTACTTAGGTACCAACAAACTACTCATGTCCACAGTCCACAGGTTATTTCTGCTGCTAGGTTTGATTGTGATATTTTCCCCCATCATAAAATAAATTGTTTTTTCATTGAAAGATTGAACATTTTCAGAATCTGTTTTTAATGAAACCAAATATTTTTACTACATAGGCAAGATACTATTTTAGCCTACCATTTCACATGAAAAAAAAGTATTTGAGAGACAGCTTTGTTGAAATTTCGGTAGAATAGCCTTCAAATTATAAGACAAGTTCCTAAAAGTTGGCCTCAGGGATGCACCTTTTAGAAGAAACAGTCCAATAGATCTCAGCCCAAAACTGCTGAGAATTTTTTATATAATCCCAATTGTGTGGACCCCCTGCCTCACTCTTATATTCACACGATATCCTTACAGTAATAGCAGCGAATGCTTTCAGGTGAAATCCTACTATTGTTATTTTATGTGATGCATTTGTATCTTCTCATTTGCTAAATGAAATTTGGCAACTGAAACCAAAGGTCAGTATCTCACTACAAGACAGGAGCAGAACAACATGAAGAGTTTTGCAGATCAGTGGCAAAAGCTTGGAAGCTTCAGTGCTGCCATTTTTAATATGTCTGTCCTTCCACCAACATCTGCAATGCTGCAAATGCTTCTTTTAAAACATCTTTCTGTAGTAGTACATGCTGTCCTTTGGAAATGCTGCTCTTCTGATTTGCCTTAGAAAGCAAATTTCCCTTTCACAGTAGTTCTTGACCTTGAAAACGATAGGGTGACTTCTATTAATATAAAAGCAAGCATGTAAACTCTTACTATTAGAATCAAAAGTTCAGCTTCTTAAAATGTTAAATACTTCTCTCACATTGCTTTATTAACACACTCCAACAAAACAAAGATAAATATTAGGATTATGCTGTGATTTCCTGGACAAGTCAAGAGGCTGTGCAACTTGGCACATAAATCATAAAAACTAACCCTTTTTGCAAGATAATTGTAAAAAATGGGGGGTTTTGTCATGAATTATAGAACAAAGTCCTTCCTGCTGACTACATCACTGAATTCCAGTGTAAGGACTTCTCACACATAAATCTTGCTACACAGTAAATTTGAAAACTCACAAGTAATTCCCAAGTGTTCAAATGAAAACCTGCACTCTGAATGCATGTGTAATAATACATAATAAAGGAATTTAGAGCCCAGCTTTTCAGAATCAAAACTGTGGGCAAGAATCCAACAGCAGAAGTTGTTTCAGCTCCAGTTTTCTTTTTAAATCATCAGCACCAATGAAGAACCCTTACCAGTGGGATTCTTGGCAATCATATTTTAAACCCTGTATGGAAGACAGAGTTTTCTCTTTGGGGTTTAAGCATTGTCTACCATGATCAACTTGATGCTGTGGCATTTAACTTATAAATAAGAAAAAACCCCTCAGAGTTAAAAAAGTAAAGTTCTGACCATTCTCAGAGACACCACTTCTGCTCATCAGTCCTCCATGAAAGTCATAGACTTTGGACCTGAGGATATCTGTTCTGATCACTAGAACAGATCCCCTCTGAAGAAGGACCATGCCTGACCTGCCAGGCTTGAAGCAGGAGAGATGAAATGCTAAGCCCAGAAACAGAATATGCTGAAGGCCAGAGGTGGAAAGCTTCCATCCATACCAGAGACTTTCTTTAGGAAAAGCAGACAACTGATATATTTTTTCACTGGAGAAAATGTATCCCAATAAGGAAACAAAGGACATGAAGTGCATCTCTGAGACAAAATACACATTTGGCTACTTGTTATCACTTCTGTTGAAGCTAAAAGCCAAGTTAAAAGATGTAAAGTTTGTATTTTGCGTCCTTATTGCTCTGTTTTTCTGTTTGCTTTGTATAATATACATTTTTGTGCTGTTCTGTCTGTGTGACCATCTTGCTTACATCAGTATTTTCATCTGTATAAATATACTTCTATTTATCTCTGAAACAGTTAACAGTATAGGCTACTCTTTCCTACACATTTTACTGCTGATAATTTGTGATAGGCATTCAGTCTTTAAACCTGGTGAGCTTCTTATACTATATCCTAATTCTATATTCTTGATATTCAAAAGAATGTTCAAAGGACAAGCTTGTTTTATCCTGCATGACTATTACTGACAACCACCCACAATGTGGGTTGAAATATCTCATCACAAAACTAAATTTATTCCATTTTTATGACAGACAATTTTGTCCTGTGATTAGATCTCAGCAACACAAGAACATTTAGCCACATTTCTTGTAATGATATCAAATAATATACATAGCTTCACTTTAATGGTTTTTGGTTTTAATTTCAGCTCAGATTCAAGCGAAATTTGAAGCCCAAAAACCAGGCTTATTTTAGTCTGAGAGAAAAATGAGCCAATCAAAGTACAAATTTATGTCAACCTCTAAGTTCTAGTAAGTTCCAAAAGCTTTTTTTAAACATTGCTTGTTTCACAAAAAGCATAATTTGCTAGTGTCCTTCGTATCAATTACTTCATCAGTTTGCTCTAGAAGCCTCTTCTTTAGTTAAATGATTCCTTTTTAGACAGCTGATATCATCATCATGATCCAAAAGCATAGGAACTATTACAGACGTGATTTTAATAAAAGAAAATATTTTAAATTTGTAATAGACATACCCAGAGTTTTCTCCCAATACTCCAGAACACCTTAAGCAGAAGTTTTACTTCTTTTGGCTCTCTTTAACTTTGAACAACCTTCTTCTTTCTGCTTACAAAAACAAAAAACAGAAAAGGGCAAAAAAACCCCAAAACCAATAAAGCAAATGAGGCAGCAATACTAAGCTAAAAGTTGAACTAAAAATGTTGTTTTGGAGTAAAATGCTTAGTTGAACAAAAAGGAATTAATAAAAGTTTCTGTTTTCTAATATAAATAATTTAAAGTATAAGTACAGTGGCTAAAGAATTAGGACCACAGCTTCTTTGAAAGTACCCTTTACATGCTGGTAACCATGACTTTCAAAACCAACTACCATTTCTGATGATCAGTAATGACAGAGGCTTACTCTTCAGAGATGTGTTTAGCAGTGTCCCCAGTTAGCACTGTTATATTTTAATCTGGGGACAGGAGGAATCAGCCTAAGAAGCATCAGAGAGTCCATCCCTATCCCAATTAACCAACAAGTCTCTTTCCTATTCCTGACACACCAGTGAAACATCCTGAGACCTCTCTTGAGTCCAGCACTGGCAGCACTGCAGTGGCAGTGCTGCAATGAGAACACTTCCCAAAAGTAGCTTGCAGGGCTCAGGCAGGTACCTGTGCTACTCACAGTCTGCCTGGAGAGTGAGGAATGCATGGGGCACTTGTGACTCCTGACTAGAACAAGGCAGTGCCCCTTCCCCATTCCAGCAGTGCTGCCAGACCAGCTACAAGCTTTCCATGCTCACAAGCCCCGGCGTGTCTGAGTCATTCCCAGTGGCAGGCAACGGACTTCATTAATTTGTATTGTGGTGGAAGTGTCCCCTCAATACCCAAACCCCTGGGGTTGTCATTCTCATAAACAGCTATTTTTAGTTGCTGGTTTTCTTCTCTTTGTGGAAGTGACTGTACTGCTGTAGCACTGCAGGGCTGGGCCTGTCACCAGTGACTCGTTTGTGGCCCTGTGGAAGGGCCTTTCCCAGCTGCAGTTGGATGGGGCCAGCTCAGAGCAGCTGGGCTGGCACTTCCCACACAAACTCCTCTGGGGTATGAGTGTGTTTGTGCAGCAGGCCCCTGGGGTTGCTGCACTGGCCTTTTCTGATCTGCACCAAGAGCACAGACTGTGTTCTTTTAATTATAGTTAAAACATCCTGAATTGGCTTGTCTTTGGCTTTAAAAGCATAACAAAACAAAAAGTCATTTGTTCCTAAATTCAAGTCCTTGAGATTAAAAACTCACAGAGCCACTGAGAATGCCCAGAGTTAGACTGGGCAGGACAGAACTTTTCTGTGGAATCAGAAAATCTGCTTCAGAAACAGTAACATCATTAAACATTTCAGTAGCATCTTTTGCTGGAGACAAACATTCAAAATGAACACTTCAAGTGACAGTATCCTACCCGATGGTTACTGTTAATTTTAACCTGATTAAGGTTAATTTTATCCAGATAGGTCAGTAAGATTTCTTAGCATGCCCATTTTAATTGGAATATACCAAAATTTTTTAAACATCTTTTTTATCTCTTAATTCAGGTGCCTCTGGATTAAGAAGTGTATGTATGGGGGGGGGTTTACCTGTCTTCTTCTGGCACAACCTTTCTGTACAAATGCTTCCATGCTGCTCTCCTTGACTGGCAAAGTTGGTTTTGAGGTCAGTGTTTCACATGTCAGATACTTGTTCCCGGCAGTTGTCTTAAGGTATAGAAATTTATACCTTCATTAGAAAAACACCTCACAACGTTTTGAACAGTATCTCTAACTTTTAAAACTACCTTCTTTTTCAGAAGCTGCCCTCATCACACAAAGCTGATATATGCCACCAAATTACATTGTATAGATGAAAAACGTAATAAGCCCAAGACATTTCATCCATGCACCCAATATATGGAATATCGTCCTCATGAAAATAGCACAGAAATCAGCTCAACTATTAATTTAATTGAAATGCAGGGAGAATCACAGAAAAATTAGGTGGTAAAGTACTTCTAGTACTTCTACTTGTATTTTTCTCAAAATAGAGCTAACTTCAAAGATAGAGCACCTTGCATTGGGCCCCATTCAGTCAAGTTCTGAGAATCTGGAAGGCTAACAAACCCCAAACCCCTCCCTCTGGAACTTGTTCTAGTAGCTGACTAGTTGTTCTCATAAAAAGACTTTTTTTTCCTCATGTCCAGTGGGATTTTTTTCTGTTGCAACTTGCGCTTTTTGTGAAATTGTAATTAAACTTGTATTTTTGAAACTTCCATGTTTTTCTAACAGCACAGTGCCTTACACACAACTGCTATCAGCACTACACAATTGATGAGGTTTGAGATTCTTTCCAGGAGAAAGGAATTATTCCATTAATATGGTTTTATATGGAGAGAGACTGAACACAAAAAAAAAAGAAGTCACCATGTTAATCTCACATAGACCTGGATAAACTGTCTAAAACAAAGAAAAACTAACCACCCCACCATAACAGTCCTAAATTAAAGAAGTGTTTATTGCACACAGTAAATCATCTTCCCTTTCAGAAAAAAAAGCAGCAGTGGTTGAAAACATTAAGTTATATGGTAGAATTTTAGAAAACTATCTTGAGAACGAGAGTAGAACATGATGAAAGTCATGCTCTTTATTGCTTAATGTTGTTTCTGAATTTGTGAGAGGCAGTGAGAATGAGCCCTGTTCTTTACTGTACCTGTTCAAAGTTAGGCTTGGCATGACGATTGGTTGTCTCAGCAGAACAGTCCTTAGAGTGGCACGCTGCTTTGTTTTCTTCCCTTTTGGCCATGCACACTGTATCTTTGAAGACAGATTCATGAATATTTAACCCAGCTCCTTTATTTGATCTCTTTCTTTGTTGCAGTGAAAAACTGGAATCTGTCATTTCATTGTCTAATTTACAAATCTGCAAATGCACTTCCTTTGACTGGTGTTTCTCAAGAAACTGAGTAGTATTTTCACTTGCAAACTTTTTCCCCCTTCTTGCACTGGAAGCAGGAGATTCATGTGTATTCAGACATGGGCTGGTGCTTGATTTCTGAAGCACTGGCCCAACATTCTTAATAAAGAACGGGGAATTTGCCTTTTTGTCATTAACTTCATGTGAATTTCCACCCAAAGGGGAGTTTTCAGAAAAATCAGAGTTAGCACTTTGTCTGCTAGCCTGGGTTTTCCATCGGAATATGAGTGCACCATGTTTTGTGTGTGTCTTTGTGCTCTTCATCTGAAGCATGCCTCTGTCATTAGGAGTTTTGACTGGCATATTTTGAATGTGTTTGAAAACTTCAGTTGTGCTGGATTTGTGCACAGACAGCACAGAAGATGAAACACCCACACTTACTATTGGTGAATGCCTTTCAACATTTTCCCTTTTCTTCTTATCTGTTTGATTTGTGATCTTTCCATTCATTTGCATCAGCTTTCCTTTGAAAATTGGTATAATTTTGCTGACTTTTGGGGGCGTGGATTTAAAGGCTGAGTTCACAGGTGTTCCTAAAGATTTTGCAGTTGGTTGCTCTGGTACTCCTGGTATTTGCTTATTGCTCACTGATTTCTCTGTCGCTTCAATGCTAACCCCTCCTGCACTCTTACTGCTACTCGACGACCTGTGTGCTCCCGGCTCTTTGACCAAACACTCCATCCAGTGGCTGTTTTCCGTACTGCACGGTGAAGGAATTCCAGGCAAAGTCGGTTTTCTTGGAGGAGCCTTCGTTAGAGATACTACACAAAGCATCTCGCCGTCCAATTTCGTAGGCTTAGGTTTTATTTCCTGCAACACATCAAGAGCTGCTAAATTGAATAAACTGGATTTAACGATCTGATAGTGCCACCTAATGCATCGCTGTATGATATCAACTTAACACACATCACAATATAGAAGCATACAATTCTGTGTTTTGGGTTAGAATGACTGTATTTTAAAACAATATTTAGTTGTCACTATAAATTAAGGGGCTTTTCTTTATAGTCCCCGAGTTTTGTTTATAAACTATGCTAGAATACACTGTTTCTCAGAAGGAAAGATTTAAATTATAGTCATTATCTTGGTTTCGTGCTTTCCAACTGGATAATGCCTACTCCTTTTGAGGGGTTCTGCAGAGGGTTTGACTGACAGGGCTCCTCATCTCTTAAGACTTCTAAGAGCATCTGTATTCTGAGCAAAAGACAGTTTAGATGTCTATAAAAACTGCAGATGACACAGAGGACCCATTCTAGCTTTGATCACTGGAGAGATGAACAGGAACTGCTTTCTGAAAGAGGATTATAGTATTTTTGAACCTCTGCAACTTCTGTCACTATTCTTTGTTCAGAATTAATTACTTCATTTCTGCTCTCACACACTACTACCAAAGAAATTTGAGCCTCAGCCTTGGGCACAACCTCAGATTACAGGAGTTTTGACTACTTGCCTCCTTTCCATCACCAGACATGGAGTAAATCTTACAGCTTGAGTGTTTAAAAATGCTTTTGTCCACACAGTCCTCTTCTTGTTTTTAAATAAATTCTAATACTACTACTACTGCAAGTAAAAATAATAATAGAATCATGAATGGTTTGGGTTGGAAAGGACCTGACAGATCATCTAGTTCCATCCCCACTGCCATGGGCATGGACAACTTTCACCAGACCATGTTGCTCAAAGCCCCATCCAGCCTGGCCTTGAACACTTCCAGAGATGGGGAATCCACATCTTTGGGCAACCTGTTCCAGTGCCTCACCACACTCACAGCAAAAAATTCTTCCTGATATCTAATCTAAATTTACCCTCTGTCAGTTTAAAGCCCTTCCTGCTTGTCCTGTCATTACATGCCCTTGTAATAGTAACAATGGTAATTATGTTACTATTATTACTGCTTTTATTATTATTATGGAAGAGATTTGAGAAAGTTCTGGATATCCAACTGTAAAAAAAATTATAGAATTGCAAATAGTGATAGCAACTAATTAACATCAAGTCCATTTTTTAATGTATTTGTAATGTTCATAATAACATCACAATGGGAAATACTATAGCTTACACATCAATTAAAAGTTACAAGACTGACAAGTTGTTGTGAAAAGCATAGTTATATGCTCTTCCTGTGCTCTGAATATGATAAACACCACTTCATACAATGAAAAATATGTGTCATTAATATGTTTATTAAAAAAGCCTTACTTGCACTGAAGCCCTGGAGAGTTCCTTTGTAGCATAAAGTGCTTTACTTGTCATCTTTACTGGAAATCCACACAGCTGTGAAAAATTGCTCTTCATGTCAGAAAGGAAAGAGCTCACTACACTTTCTGCATCTGTTCTGGGGAAATACTGCACTGGCTGACTTCGGATGCAACTTAAAGGGTACCTGAGTATCTGTTCAGGGATACATAACAAGTTTCTTTACACTTCTACAATTATTGATCATCTTTGTTGAGAAGCAAACATGAGTTTGTCTAGAAGTTTTTTAAAAAGGCGACCAAAAGCACTTAATTCCTTACAGGCCTGAAGTTTATAAAGTTACAGGACTTCAGCACAATTACACCACGCTAACCTGTAACAGCAAAGATTAGTCAATATAAGTAACCCTTAGCCTAGTCTTTTCTGGCAGGAAAATTCTCTTTAAAAGCAATCTTTGTTGGCCACATTTTTACACAATTTAACTTTCTTTTACAGCACTTTCTTTTACATCACATTTAAAGTGGCATTATCACATTTATGGAAGGTGTGAAGCAAATTGTTCTATTTGACCTCCTATTATTCAATACTGGGACAGACACTTGACTAAACATTTTGTTTCAATTAGTCTAGTAAAACCCTTCTCTACTGACTACTATGAAATCATGAAAGAAGGAAACGTGACACACTCAAAAATGAAAAGCAGAGCTTTGCTATAAGTGTAGGAGAGGAAACAAAATAAATATATTCTGAAAGGATACGTGAAGAATCTTTCCCCTATTGGTTTGAAGTAAACACTCAAGTATATTTTTGTCTCTTCCAGATCCTCAGGAAGAATGTATCCATACTTAGATAAACCAAACACAAACAGCTGTTACAAGGGCAAATTCAAAAGGCACAAGAAAGGGAGGGGAAAAATAAAAGCAGTGTATGTGTTTCTTACCAGACTCTTCCAGTGCATCTGAAAATCCTTATATGAACGGAAAGGAGATTCTGGAGGAATGATGTGGGTGATGTTTATGATCTGACCCATTTTCATGCTGTACACAGGTAAAGAAGTGATGCTTAGAAAGGGTGTCATAAAATCCAGTTGAAAATATACTGGTCTTTTGGGGAAAAGTCTTTTTTTTTGGCATTCTAAGTATTTACAGATTATTTTATGTTTTGAAGACTAATACCTTTAGCTCATAAGTTTATGACATAACAACAGCAATATTTCCTGAAGTATAGTAAAGAACATGACAACTACAAGTGCCATTTCTCTTCTACACTCACTAGAAGTGAATGTAGAACAAAAGCAAATATCATCATTACTTGTCTTGTATTTAATGATGAAAAATCTTAGGTAAAAATGGAGGTATTTCATGGCAAAGGTGGAAGTACTTTCAATTTGACTTTCTGCTAAAATTGTATTTGAGAAAAACTGGTGCTCTTGGATACCATATAAGTAGCACAAAGATTAATAAAATTGAAATAGTATTTAAATGTGCAATTTATGATTTATTAATTTTTCTTATTTTCCTTAGCAATGAGATAAAAACAACAACAACATATTCCTGAATTTAAAACAGACTGTAAAGCAGAAGTGTTCTTATCACTAGTATCAAATTCACAATTTGTAGGGCAAACACTCTGTTTATTTCTGCTGAAATGTGAACAGATTCCTACCTTGGCAAAACATAGCACCAGTTACTTAATATGGAATGTTGCTGAATAATTGTACTTTCATTGCTGTCAAACAGCTTTACGATGTTTGCTGAAATATCAAAATCTCCCAGCTTAAAACAGAAAAGAAAGTTTATTCGCAAATAATTCTACAGCAGTATACAAATTTAAAATTTTCAAAAATAATTGTGTATCATGATACAATGAAACTTGATATATTATTGTTCTTTCATCAGCTCTCACACACTGATTATTTCAGAAGATATTCCCATCCTCAAATTTCACACTACCTTATGTTACAGCCTACAATTCCACAAGCCATGCAAATACAAGGTTTAAAGTTTATTGAAATCGGTGAGATTTAAACTTTATTTGAAATGGTTTAATAAGAGTATAGAAGGAATTTCTCAAACTGAGAGCTGTCTCACTTCCATGCACATTTTTAAAAACTCCAAATCAGACACCCATGCTTGGCATTCTAGAAACTGTGTGTGTCACTTTGCCTAAGCATGTGCAAATATCCAAGGAACATAATTAATAGGACATGCAGTTTCATCCTCTGAGAAGTCAAAAAACACCCCACTTTTTCCCAATGTCAGAATTTGACTGTAAGGGACAATCAAATACTGAGATTTGAGAAACATTTTATTTTTCTATAATCTATGAGGGTTTGAATTTATTCACTGAGAGAAAATCTTGCCATTTCTGGTTTAGAAAAGTATTGAAATGATGCAACTGGTAATAAAGCCACATCGTGATTTTTTCCATCATCGGTCTGTATCATTTGGGAACTGGCTTCTTATAAATAGCTTTAGTGTTCATGCTGTCCCAAGCAGGTCACAGAAGAAATCCTATTCTTCTATTTCAACAAAGAAGACCTTGGATCAGAAATATTTATTTTAGAAGAAATCAGAAAGCCTGACAAATATGCCCTGCATGTATGGATGTATTCACCAAAGGTGACATGGCTGTCAAAAAGGATAATAAGTTTTCAACATCAACCATGATTTCTTAAACAATGTAGAAATTAAACTTACAAGCAGCATAGTCCTGGCTGCTCCGATATTTTGGAAGCTGCATAGAAATTAAGCAGATTCCATAATAACCATATAAAGGGACTTTGAACATGGTGTCAACAATTCACTGTTGACAAGCTCTGTTGTTGCTCAAAATTGTCTGTGCACTACAGTGTGACTGGAAGCTTTCTAGAAAACACCGCTAGAAGGAAATCTAGAGTCACAAAGACACTTCACTGCTATGTTCTGTTAGCACTTTTGACAGTTTTCTTAGCCTTGAATCTCGGTTTTACAATGCTTGCTAGAATGCAACAATACAGACACAATATGGATATTATGCTTTTATAACCTGTGCAGACAGTCAATGAATATGGTCAACGTCTCAATGCAATCAGAAATAAGCACTTCTATCCCCACCATGCTAACTAAGTCACCTAACAGAAAAGAAGATTAAGATGAATAAAACAAATACAGTCATAGAAAATACAACAGGCTTATACCTCGGGAGGTGGCAGCCGAATTGAGCAAGGCTCCACACTGATGCAAAGCTGTCTCTCTGACACATTGAGGTCTAAAACTAAATTGAAAAAAAAGAAAGCACAATGCCCTGGTTTGAATTACAGCTCATCTCTTAGGCAGAAAGCTAACCCAAATATTTATTTACGGTAATTGTTAGTCAAAATGCTGTGTTTGAAAATCAAAAGGCTAGACCTTCTCAGCACGGAAATTAAAATTAGGTGCATTTTAACTGTGAAAAATAAAAATAATAATGAATTACTGTCATACAGTAACTCAGAAACTCAAGGCTGGGTGTGCTTGATATTCATATCCCTGACAAACCAACACCCATTTTCAAAGCAAATGGTAGTTTATACAACCATTTGCTGAACTGAGTCATTCAGCCCAGTATTTTCCATCCAGGAGCTGTCAACAGGAAAGACTAAATGAGCAAAGCAAGCATTTATGGACACACCTCCAGAACCCTCACTCAACTCTGAGTTCCTCAACACGTATCTCTGCTACAAATCAATATCCCCAAATGTAATCTTTGACTTTTATACTCGAATAAAAACACTGCTTGGTAATTTTTGCAATAGCTAACCAGCACGCTTTGTGACTTCACTTTTGTGAACAGCAAACAGCACATACTGGACAGTCACTATAGCTCATTTTCCTTATTATGGAACTTTCACATCATGTGGAAGACTCATAATTTAAGGCAAGTGCATTTAATTGCAATAATTATAACTTTAAAATGGCAAATGTCAATCTAAGGCTGTGGAATAATAGTATAAAAGTTACCCTCTTTGTGAGTAATTTTTCACATGTTCAGCTGAGCTGACAACTATTCCAGACAGAACATCACCTGCCACCAAGTGTATTTTGACAGAAGTTATTTCAGAATGAAAACCAAAGACCCTGTGCTGGTAATACCAAGACTGTGGCAGTATGAAAGTGCTTAACTTTACCTTGCTCTCTCAACTTTATCATTAACAGAATATTATACTTACCAACAGCATTTTGCCTTCCTGACTGAGATAAAAAGTCTTTCCCTTAATAAATAGAATAGACAGACATTATTTTCTAAACCATATGTCTAAAGTCTTTATGTGGGGAAAAAAAAAAGAGAGAAATCACACAGTTTAGTTCATGTCTATCACAAATGCTGAAAAGTGTGTTCCTTCTAAGGAGAGAAAATCCCCTCTATCAATTAACTTTTCACTGATTCATTAACATCTTCAATTAGAAAGAGAGATATGTAAAAGTATATTAGTGGGCAGGAATCTATACATCACTTTTTCCTCCTAACCCTCTATTTCCAGCTGCTACTCCTGAATCAGCTGATTTCATTCTGAGACCCATATATTTTGAAGATACTGAGAACAGGATACTGTTTTTATTGTAGCTGGAAATAAGATAACAACATGCACACTTTTCTCAGCATATATTTGAAATTATGTATACAATTGCTCTAATTATTACAAGCACACTACAGTTTTTTATACTTTGCTAATTCACATTTATATTACACAGGAGTTAGCAGAGATGTCAGGCAAAGCAACTATGATCCAAAAAAGACAGGCTTGGTAGAAGGAGAGGGTTTGACAGAAAACCACTTCTGTTTAGAAGAGCCTACAAATCATGTGCAGAAGTGTCACTGCTGATAGCATGAATCTGAAAAACAGGCCAAATTTTTAGAAGACATTCTCTTCCAACAATATTTGGTTTCATCTGGTACATTGCATTCAGTTGATGTAATTATTTGATCTATTACAAAGATAAGGAAGAAGATGAAAAGGTGAATGGAGTGTCCATTCAGAATATTAACTTGAGTCAGTGGACTTTGATAACAAAATGATAAAAGTGCAAATAAAGGAAAAATGTTAATAGGATAAAGGAATGAAACAATTTATTATAATGAATGAGATAATTATGCAATTGAAATGATGGAAAATAAACGCTACAATAAAGAACTGAAAACTACGCTCTTGATCCCTGACCCAAGTGAGTCAAATACCTTGCACCAAGAGATGACCAGCCTTGTTCCATCTGGGTGCAAGTCTGGCAGTAAGTGTGTAGGAAAGACAGGTTTGGAGAAGGTCTGGAGTAACTGCTTGTGGTGCTTCCAGCTAATAACAATGACAAAAAGAAACACATACTTCTAATAATTTAACAGAATTTTTTTAAAGGCCTCGGTCAGAATTTAAGCAAATTTACTGCTACTTTATCTTGAAGCCAAATCCTAGTAAGTGCCACACATGTTTAGCTTTCATCCACTTAGCTACAAGAGGAAGGTAGCACAATATTTGATGTAGGCATTTGGATTTCATGTGCCATTAAAGTGAGGTGCATGACAACTCCTAGAACGCTTTCACAGGGCTGATGATAGATTTGGGGAAAAGATTAATTGAACCCTCTGGAGTGCTTTACTAGATGTGCAACTCCCTCCAGACAACAGGCACAACAATCCAAAGCTGACATTATCTCTGCTGTCAGAGTCAAGACCAGAGACATTTTCTGGCAATCACAGTAGATAAATGTAGCTCTGTTCACCCAACAGCTCTACTTGCCTGTCCTGCAGAGCTTTCTCTTGACCATCAGCATTAGTCAAGAAACTAACTACAGTGGATTAAAAAGACTTAAATAATACACCTCCAGAGGGATGTTTCTAATGAATCCTGCAAGGAACTGCTTGGTGTTGGAAAACCTAACAATGACAGATCACCTACACATACCACCATAAAGCAGTTTTGTAAGGTAAGCATATTTGAGCAGTGTATGTCTTACTAATCTGCATATGCATTTGCACTTCTTGGAACAAATTAAAATACACCCAGCTGGCTGTGCAAATGAATTATGAGAGCTACTGGCTTTGGTTGCAATCAGTCTTCTGACTCAACAATTTTAGTGCATCCATACTTACCCCAGAGATGTTGCATACTAGAAGATAGTAAATCATATGCATAATGGTCTAAAAATATATCAGCTGTTAAGCTCAGGGGTTCCATTTCTTCTCTGTGCTTTTGTTTTGTTTCCCTGAGACTGTCCTGTACAGGCTGGGTAAACCCAAAGGTGAATGGGAAGACAGTTCAGCTGCCTGAATATTCCCACTGGATGAAGGGGATGACGCCAGCAGGAAAGCTGCAGGTCTGTGGCCCAAAGGTTTGTCTCGAGGTCAGTCCCCAATGCCTCTGAGCAGGAGCAGGATGCCACTGCAGCAGAGAAATCTAGTGGCATTGCTCACAAACTTCTTAAAACTATTGAGTCTGACAAAGTATATTTACCATGCCCCAGTTCCCAGGACACATTTTGTCTATGGAGCAGACTTATTAACCCTGAAACTCGGCTTCTGTAGTGCAAACTGCAGGGCCTATGAAAAATACTCATCTCTGGCAACAGCAACTGCAGACAAGTGTAACAGTCTGAAGAATTGCGTCACATTTCAGCACTTACAGTAGCTCCATGTCTCTCTGTATAGGCCTGACATATTCCTGATTCATAAAATGGGATCTAAAAGTAACAATAAAAAGATAAATCAAGGGTTTGGTATTAAGCGTCAATTCAATTCTAGTACAACAGTGACTTTGAAAAGCATGCAAGGGAATAGTTAAGCAAACACTTTATCCTATGTTTCAAAGGAGAAAACTAGCTCAGGCATTTGTCATAGTGTAATCTCATTTCTAGCTAAAGATACATTCACAAGCAAGCCAAGCAAGCCAAAGACTGCCCAAAACAAAGCTGCAGAATTCTGCACTTGCTTCACCCTTGAATTGGGTGGCATCTCACCAATTGACTCCATTTCATTCCACAGATTGGTTCACCATCTGAAAAGGCCATTTCATCAAAAAAATAAAGGGCTTAAATTGTCCTTCTACACAACTATTGCACGAAAAATAAAAGTCTGCTTTAAATGAAATATTTTTACTTATCCTTGATCCTCAAACAAAACACTTCTTAGAGAAACATAACACATGTGTGTGAGATGAATACAATTGACCCCTAGCTGCACTTTGGTTCAGACTGACCAAGAAGCAACAGGCCTCACATGCTTGGGATGAACCTGCAAGCTGGAAAGTCCCTGGCTCAATTACAAGGGAGTGAAGGTGTGTTGAAAAATATTTCAAAAGGTGTTTTTAAAGTACAAGATAAACAAAGTACAGAAAGAGCTATCAGCATTAAATCAAAGATATCTGTCTTGCCTGTACTATTGATTAAGAGCCAACTACTTCACTCTTTAAATATTAAAATGGGGATGGGCCCAATCTGAGCACTCCCTGAATGCCAGATTGCATGACAGCTGGCCTGCATGGCAGGTGACTCTCTTTGGGCAGGGACTCCTCTCAAGTTTAGAGATTCCATACTGGAAATTAAGAGAACCTTCCTTAGAAAAGGTCAAGAGACCCCTTACCTGTGATCTGCAGTAAGTAACTGAAAGCATGCTGAATTCATGCTATGAAGAATTACTAATCCATGCAGTTACTCAGATACTATAAACACTGTAGGGATAATTCCATTAGACATGAACTGTTGACCAAGTCTGAGACAAAGACTGGATACAGCCATACAAAGGCTTCAAAAAGGAATTCCAGAAAGGGATCCACTCTGAACATCACGTCTCCACAGGAGGGCCTTCTTTGCATCCCTGGTCTCTCTCTGAGTCATTCTAACTCAGTTTTCCTTTTCATGTTTCTTCTGTGTGTAATTATTAAGGTAAACCTCAGTGTCAAACCTCGTGAACTTTGTCAGAACACTGTTAAAACTTTGCTAAATTCCATCAGACCCATCAAACTCTGTCAATTATTATTTTACCTCAATAAAACATAGTGCTGCTACTGTACTTTGAGTGAGGTGCGCTCTGCTCATCTGCAGCAGTCTATAACTACTGATACTTATTTACACAGTGATACTGACCGCCATCACAACCGAAATTTGATTCAGTGTCCCCAGAACAGGTGCAGAAAGGATCTCTTGATACAGGAATAATAACTGTCTATGAAAAAGGTGAGAAAGAAATTAAAAATGTTTTATTTTCTCAGCTTAAATTTATTTTCCTTACCTTTTGCAAACACAATACATTCCACTTTTAATCAGTTTCCATTGGTTCAGTATAATAAATTGGATTAGTCCAAGTTACTTGCTCTAGATGTCCCACAATGGTCTAAGATTACAGGCCTTTGGCACATAAATGGAGTTCTCCAAAAGTGCTCCTTTTGGCAGCATTTCTCATTTCCACCCTTTTCTTTTAAAAGGAATAACATAATGCTTGGCGAATGCCAAGGAGCCTACATCTGCTTTCCAAATAATCTTTTCTCTTAGTCTTAACCTTCATTAAGCATCCCAGTTTTGCAGGTAAACATAGACTAATTTTAACCATTCATTAAAGTGAAGTATGTGGATTTATTAGTTTTAGCCTATGAAATTTAAAACATAATAGAAATATATTTTTTTGTTCTCCAATAGTTAGGGAGTCCCCTACCCAAGAAAAAAACCCCTATTTTAAACATTTTTTTACCATTTGCCACTCATAAGAATTTTGCTGATTTTATTACAGGTAATTCTAGTACTGCTAATAAAATATTTAAATAACAACCACTATCAGCTTCTGGAAATAATAGCCCTCAAAATTCTTTACCTGCAAATCTTTATCTGTGTACTCCTTGCCTCACCTTCTGGTATCTGAGAACTCAGTGTTACCGTAGCAGCACAGAGTTTTTGCAGCTCAGGCAGACTGACAAAGAACAGAGACTGGTGTCTGGTGCTATTCATTATATGTTGTGGATTGCTCCAAAGCAGCACCTGGGTCTTAAAATAATAGAAAAAAAAAAATTTTAAAAAATTCATTTTTAAGGTAAGGCCAGTACTTGTTCACAGAACTTTATATCTTATTAGGTAAATAAATAATCAACTATATTTTGATTAAGAATACAGAGAAAATATAACATAATTTGGTCAGCTGAAATGGCTGAATATCCTTTTTCTATATGTAATGCATTATGCTTGAAAAAATAATTAATTATTTGCAAGAGCCAAAATAATCAGAGTAGAGGCAAGGACAAAAGAATACCGAGTACATGTATGATCCTTGCCATATTCACTGAACACATGCAATGGAACCCTGTCATTTTTGGAACTTCCTAAAAACTACCAAAAAGAACCCAGAGAATCAGAATTTCAGACTAAGAATATGATTCTTTGATGCAGTACTAACAAACTGCATGTGAATGGGAATAACATGAATTCATATTACTCATCCTGTTGGGTGCCTGTTGTGTGCTCCTTTGCCCTGCAGCAGAGGCCAGGCTCAGCGTAATGAGTTAGAACATTCACAACAACAACAAAAGAAATCTAACATTTCATTATTTGAACAAAAATAAGCCTTTTAACTGTAGCACCTTTTTTCAATGAAAGTACTTTAACGAAAGTAATTTAGAAAGCCAGGAACGAACACTGTACACCAGAGAAAGTTGGTTTAATATTTCTTCTCTCTCCAAACCCCAAAACAATTTTGGGAAACGGTCTCATGGGCACAGTGAGGACAGCAATAAATATTTTGATCCCAAATTTTATGAACTCACCAGTTATTCACCTGAAAAGCAGTTTTGTAAAATGTGATAAAACAATTATGAACTGGAAGCATATTTTGAGGAACAATGTCAAAGATATCTTTGCTGTTCTGATTTTGCTTTGCTTTCTTTACAATATAACACTTTAAAAAGATCAACCTCCATCATATCCAAGAAATATCACAAGGTGAGTGTTTTATAACTGTCATTTAAAAGAAAATAATGTTTTCTTACTTCTTACCCTCAAAGAAAAACACATTTCAAGTTTTTTTGGCAGTCATGAAAAGTAAGGGGTGTTTTTTTAAATGCCAGCCAAGACTATCACTTCATCAGAGAATTCCAAAAGATACAGCTCAAGGGAAAGCTCAGTTTTAAACAAATGAGAAAAAAATCTTGCCCTTATGCAGCCATGGAAAAGAAAGCCTGAGTCCTCAGCTTTCATAATGTTTATTGGGGAGTTTTGTGGCAGAGATGTCGTAAAACACATGCTCCAGTGCCCTGCTTGCTGTTTGAGGATGACTCCCCTGTGGGAACAACTTGCTGTATTAGGCGTAAGTTAAATCTTCCCAGACATCTTAAAAGCTAATGGGACAGAGTGCTTGCAAAAGGCTTCTCCCTTCAGGGGAGAGGATAAAGATAACACAGAGCTGCCAGTTAAGAAAGAGCTACTGGTTATAAATCATTGGAAATCAACACAGCCGCCCTCTGTACAAGAGGACTTTATGTATGTGGGAGAAGTTGTGCCTTTACATGCTAATAATCACAGAATGTGAACTTGAAACCATCGCTGAGCTCCTGCTAAGCTGAACAGAACATCAGTCAGGGAATGGCTACCACTGTCTTTTCTGTCAGAAAAGGCAAAAAAATGCCAGAGCTTGGCAGCAGTATTTGCAATTTTCAGTAACAATCTGGAAGCCAGAATGAAGAACCTCCTTATTAAAGCTGGGAACAACACCAACCTGAGGGAGAGTAGCTACTACTCTTACTGTCAGGCTGACTGAAAAGTTGAGGCAGGATCTGAGGATGGTGGTGGCATTCAGTGAAGTATGAACCTGTCCTGCACTCAGGCTCAGGGTGCAGAATGTCAGCACCAGCTTTCAGCATGGGTTACAGGTCTGGGTAGGTTTTATGCTACAAAAAACCCATGCAAATCCATCCTGTAATCACTCCTGAGTGCCATGCAAATGGCTCTGATAAAAACCCAACCTGCCTGTAATATTGGTGCTCAAAGTTTGCCAAGCGGCGTTGCAAAATGGCCTTTGTTGTTTAGGTTTGAAGTAGTGTTTCTGAGTCCTTCCAGATCTACTCCTGCTGGTCCACCTGAGGGGCATGGCGTGAATCCCTCCTTGTCCCCAGGTTTGTTTAGGGATTCTGAATCTCAGAGCTGGACCTGGTGAGATTAAATTCATTTCTGGAGAAGCTTTGAGAGGCAGTTGATCGTGGCAACATGCTTGGATAGAGAAATGGCATACATCTCAGTTTGAGAGATGGAGAAAGATTTGGTCTCACACCTGGTTCGTAGCATGTGATGTGCATAATGGCTTTGGAACTATCTTGTTTTCTTGTTTTTAAGGGCATAATTTTAGTTCATTCTTTTAATGTCTTCAAAGGTTAAAGCTTTAACTAATTGCAGGTATTAACAGCTCTATTTTATACTGTATCATCCTAATTTCTACTGCTGCTGTAAACTGAAGGACACAATGTCTGTGGGGAAAGACTGGGCTGTGGCTGACACAGCACTCCATCCTGAATGAGGTCAGACTGGGGAAGCTGAGCAAGGAATGGGTTGGGATTAAACCTCCGCCCTGGACAGACAATGTGTATTGCTGCTTTTGATTTGTGTTCACAATCTCAGCTCTCACTCGCTGTGTCCATGGGGCTGTTGCTGCTGAGGCACCCAAGCTGCGTATGGACGCGACATGGGGATGTGGGGACCCACACTGGCCTGAAATACAGACAAAGCCATCGAACACATCTGAGACCAGAGCAAAGGAAACATAAGGAAACATATTTTACCTCAGCCAAAACTGAGGGGAAACAGGATGCTGGATTGGTGACAGAGCCTCACCGAGAGAAGGGGAAGGCACCACTCCCTACGCCCTCAGCCCACCTGGCAGCAAAACAGGGCAGTGACACAGGGAAGCCTCGCTCCAAGCCCAGCGGGAGAGCTCTCTCAAGGCGGGGCGACAGACGGGAGGTTTTGAGGAGCTGTGAGGAAGCCCCTGTGGCAGGGCCTTTCCCGCCGGGATCACCTCACGGGCTGCGCGGGAAAAGCGGCAGCCGCGGGCCTCCCGCCTCCGGGCACCGCCAGTGCCCCGATGAGGGAGGATATGTGACTTCCCGGGCAGCCCTTGCCTGCTGGACACCGGCAGGAGAGGGCAGGGTCACTCCGGCGGTGCCACGTTGTGTCCGGGTGTAACTCAGCCCGCGCTCGGCGCTCCGTGCCCCCACGGCAAAGGCGCTTTAGCCGGGCACAGGCAGCTCTTGGCCGAGCAGAGGCGCCAGCCGGCTTTACCACAGCTTAGATGTTAGGGGGAAAAAAATCTTTACTGCGAGGTTGCTGAGGCACAGGGACAGGCTCCCCGGAGAGCCTGAATCATAGAATCACAGACTGTTAGAGTTGGAAGGGACCTCTGGAGGTCGTCTAGTCCAACGCCCCTGTCAAGGCAGGGTCACGGGGAGCAGGCTTCACAGGAACACGTACAGGTCGGTTTTGAATGTCTCCAGAGAGGGACTTCGTGACCTCCCTGGGCAGCCGGGACCGGCTCATCTCTGCCACTCTCAATGTAAAGGTCTTCATGTTAAGGTGAAACTTCTAGTTTTTTCAGTTTATGGCCATTGCTCCTCGTCCTGTCTCACTAAAAAGAGTCTGACGGCTCCCTGAGTCTCTTCCCCTAAGAAGTGCTGTAGACTTAGCTTAGAAGTGCTAAACATCTTTGTGGCTCAGTGCTTTACCCTCTCCGGCAGTTCCTTGTCTTTCTTGTATTGGAAGTGTTCAAAGCCAGGCTGGATCGGACTTTGAACAATCTTGTCTACTGGTCCCCATAGCAGGGGAATTGGAACTAGACCATCTAAGAGGTCACTTCCAACCCAAACCATTCCAATGTGGTTTGTGGTTCTACAATGCAAGTCAGCGATTGGCTCGTCGCAGCGCACACCGGCAGCGCCGCAGCCCACCGCTGCCAAAGGTGGGGAACGCTGGCTGGGGTGACCATCCCAGGAAGAGGACAATAGACAACCCGCAATCCCGCCTCCCTACACGGACAGTGGCCCGACCCAGGCCAGGGAGCCCGTCCCTGCACCGCCCCCGCCCCGCCCGCCAGCGCCTGTCACGTGGGACGGCTGAGAGGCGGGGAGAGGGCGGGGCACGACTGCAAAGTCCCGCCCCCGGCCTCCACGGCCACCCCCAGGCAGCCCGTCTGCTTTGAGTGGCATTGCCTTCCGCCAATGAAAAGCCGGTGAGGCGGGCGGGGCGGGGCAGCGGCGGGCGGTGATAGGGCCTGTGGCGGAGCCCCGGCCGTGTGCGAGGTATCAGCCTGTGACGGGTGCGGTGCGGGACAGGAGAGGAGAAGACCAGACAAGACATGGTGGGCTCCAGCGAGACCGGGAAAGAGCCGTGGCGGGGCCGCTACTACCGCCTGGAGGAGGTGCAGAAGCACAACAACAGCCAGAGCACCTGGATCATCATCCATAACCGCGTCTACGATGTTACCAAGTTCCTGGATGAGGTGGGTGCCTGTATTGCCGGGACGCCGAGGGCAGCGGAGCCCCGCGGGGCGGGCTCGGCGGCGGCTCCTCGGCTCCCCGCGCTGTGCCCCTGGCGAGCTCCCGTCCGCCTGCTCCGGCCCGCGGCGGGAGCCGCCCTTGGGGCCGCGATAGCGCCCTGGAGGAAGAGTCGCGGGGGCGGGCCCGGGCTCCGGGCGCCTCTCGGGCAAGAGAAACCCGTGAGTGCCGTGCACCCCGGCTGCGCTACCGTGTCATCCGCTGTGTGCCCGCGCCCGCCTGAAACTTTCGGATTTGGATCCTAGTTTGAATTTCCAGTAAATAAGGACAAGGAGAAAAAACTGGAGTCAGTATTGTGGGCTGAGATAGGCGGGCTGGCTGGGTGAATCTCGGGTACCGAGAGTGTGGCTGAATCCGTCTGCTTCTTGCTTTGGTATGCCAGCTGAAAACAGAATTAAAAGTGAAGACTCAGCTGGGACCTAGAGCCGTATTATCTTGTGAACTAAAAGGTCAGCAATTCCTCTCTTCACACTACTGTAGTGTGTGTTGCATTATGGAACAGGAAATAAATTTCACAAGGTGGAAGGAAAGTACCACAACATGCAGAATATCACAGGTCTTGGGGTTACTCTAATAGTCACAGAATCACAAAACTGTTTGGATTGGAAGAGGCTTAAAGCTCATCTCTTTCCAGCCCCCTGCCAAGGGCAGAGACACCTTCCACTAGACCAGGTTACTACTCCCAGCCCCTGTCCATGAACACGTCCAGGCATGGGGCATTCCCAGCTTCTCTGGGCAACCTGTGCAATGCCTCACTCCAGTCACTGTAAAAAAAATTCTTCCTTACATCCAGTCCTTGGTAAAGCCTCTTGATCACAGTGGCTTGTGCTCGTGTCTGCCAAATAAGTACATTCTGGGTAGCCTTAAGACTTGGGTGGTCTTTTTTTGCAGGATGTGGCATTACATACAGGAAGCCAGATTCAGAAAATTAGGGCGGCTCTCAATGCTACCCTGATCCGCTCGCTGAGGAGGAGCAATGTGGTCCTGCAAAGCTACACCCCTTCAAACTCCAGTGTAGAGCACTAGAGTCAAGTTCAGTTCCTTTGGCTGTGTTTTGTTGGGTTTTTTCCTTCCTCAGCCAGTGTTTGATGTTTTTCATCTCTGGCAGATGGTGAGCATTTGGTGTAATCATTGATAGTCATGGTTAATAAGGAAGCATTTTAGTTATTGGACTAAAACGTTCTTCAGTGGAAGTGCAGAAATAAAACTACCACTAGTTAGTTTGTTGGGTTTTTTTTTCCAGTAATTGATTGGGGCTGAGATTTAGATATTTTGAGTTTTGTTCCATGCTCTGTATTCCCAGTTAGCAAAGGCAGAATCACATGATCAGTTAAGTTGGAAAAGACCTCTGAGATACAGTCTTTGACCAAATACCACTGTGTCCATTAGACCATGGCAGTAAGTGAAGTCTTTCCTTAAAACTATCAGGCACAGTGACTGCCACGTCTCTTAGCAGCCCATTTCAATGTCCAATCACCCGTTCTGTGAAGAAATTAAAAAAGCAACCAGTTAAAAAGTGTATGGTAGACTTACATTAATTTCTTAAGGAGTACAGTTTAGATGGGTAGAGATGTGACAGATTTTAAGCATCAGTAGTTCTGTAGCCCCATGTTGATTTTTGTGCTTGTAAACGCTTGCAATTCAAAGGAGAAACTGAGCATTTTGTAAAGGAGGGTTGACAAGCAATTTTTCAAAGGCAGTGTTGACACAGGTAGTATTTCATTCTTAAGCTGTGTGTCAACGCAAATTATTTGGCTTTTCAGCAAGGCAGATTGTGAAACTGATCCATTGACTCTTCCTTCATTATTTTTCATCTAGCTCTGCCCCTGGTCATCTTCATTCATTAATTAAGGACATTGCTGTATGGTTATGTAGTCAGGGCCTATTTAATTATAAAAGATCTGGAGAAGAATGCAGCTTTTCATGTAGTCTGCAAAACTGAATTAGCTTTTGGAAACTTGATCAGTTTTGATTGATACATAATTGTGTTGCTTGTACATATTGTCCAGATTGAGGAGGCAGAAACAAAAATGTCCTAGAAAAACCCTAAACCTAACCTCATCCAAGAAAAAAAAAAACCACTTGACAAAAAAAAATCCAGGATCTAATGAGTTATTAAGTAGTTGCACAAACTCTTCCTTTGTTACATATGGTGAAAGTAATAAATATGAAGAGGCATCACCTTGTGTAAACTTCTCCAAGAAAATGTAATTTTCATCTTTCAGGACAACATTGAAAATTTGGCAGCATATCAAAAGAATTCGGTTTATAAGTATTTAAATAGTTGGGTTTTGGACAATGTGGGGGATGTCTTGAGATGCTCTGATATGCATAAGTCAGACTTCAGCCTCGCATTAAACAGCTTTCAACAGAACATGCCTAGTTTTGAGCTGAAATTTCATAGACATTCTGAGATAATGCATGGGATTGTTGGAAATAGTTACCTGAAATATTTTAAGGGAACCTGCAGTCCTAGGGAAAGTTCTTTGACGTTTTAATATTCATTGTATTGGTGATTTATTGTTATGGAACTCTTCAATTAAGGTACTTCATAGGGCACTTTCTTAACCTTTTGTTTTTTTGGTGCTTTTGGTACTTAGTTAACTTACCAAGTGTTATGCTAATTCTTTTGACACTGTCAGACACCCTGAGGCATTTATATGTGACAGCTGAGGAAAAACTGAAGCTAGCCTCTTGCTGGTTCATTCCAGAATACAGTAAACCCTACTCAAAGTGGGAATTATTTTAGCTGTTTCAGTAGCATTACTGCTTAAACTCAGGTTTATTTCTTGCAGTTTCTTTCAGAAGCAGAAAAGCTTAACATATTTTAAGACTTAAATGTGGGCCACTGAAATTTAAGTCTAGTAGTATTAAAAAGGGTGCACTGCTAAAGCGTCACCTCACTCATGCTCTTCCCAAGTTATACATAAATATCAGTTTACTGGGGAGTGAAGAAATGGGAGCAGCAGCTAAGCTCACCAGTCCTGTTTCTTAAACCAATAAGCTATCTTTTCAGCTACTGCATTAACCTATGGAAATATTTTCTTATTTATAACAGAGTTGAAAACTTTACTGTGTTTCAGTCTTGAAGACACCTCGGATGCTCTTGTGCTTAATAAGTGAAAGTGTGGTGCTGCTTTTCACTCCGTTACAGTAGTTAAAGGGTTTGCTCCCTCTGTCCAGCTGTTGTGTCTTCATGGAGCTTGTAAATGTTTAGTGGAACTTGTTTGGTTTTGGGGAACAGTCAGCCTCTGTGAACACTTGACTGAGGTTAGATAGGAAGTGGGCTGGGGGTGGTGGTATGTGTGTGTTGGGAGTGGAGGCATTGCATGGTATGGCCCATAGTAGCTTGGTTTCCTAAAGGATGAGGCTTAAAAAAGATCATACAAAATGTAGAAAAAGTGCTGAAGGAGGAAACAATTGTGTGCTTTGGTATCTTATCCTTGGAGTTAATGAAGATTCCAGCAACTGCTTTTTTTAATCAGGTCGATTTTTTTTGTTTGTTTGTTTTTTGTTTTTAAAGTGGTACATGTTGGGGAAAATCCATAGCTTGAATATTAATCTCTGAATTTTCTTTGACTTTCCAAGTCTGGGAGAAGAAATCAAGAGGCTTCAGCTTTTGGAATGCATTATTTAAAAGGTCTTGGCAAGAAAGAGTGTTCTTGAAACCAGAAACTTTTATGTTATTTGTCATTAAAGGCTTTCAGACCTGTGTTGCACTTTTGGGAAACCTTTTCCTTAGCTTCAGGTCTTGTGGTTTAACCCCAGGGAGTACCATGGACCATGCAGTGGCTCACTCGCCCTCCTGCCCAGTGCATGGGGAGGAGAATCAGAAAAAGGTCAATTTTGCGAGTCAATATAAGAACAGTTGAATAATTGGAATGAGGTAAATGTAACAATATTGTAATGATGAGGAGAGAGAGAAGAAGAAAACCCAACAGAAACAAATGGTGCATCATGCACGTGTCCTCCACTCCCTGACCGATGCCCAGCCTGTTCCTGAGCAGTGACTGGTGGCTCACGGACAACTCCTCCTAGTTCATGGATGGAGTGTGACATTTTGTGGTATGGAATATCCCTTTGACCAGTTTGAGTCAGCTGCCCTGGTTGTGGTCCCTCACTGGCAGAGTGTGGGACACTGAAAAGCCCTTGACTTAGGTGAGCACTGCTTGGCTGCAACCAAAGCATCAGTTCATTAACATTATTCTCATGCTAAATCCAAAGCACTGTACTGTACCAGCTACTAAGAAGAAAATGAACTGTTTCCCAGCTGAAACCAGGATAATGTCCTATGTCATTTAAAGGAAAATAGCTACTAGAAATGCATGTGTACTCACAGCAGGATGCCATGGCTATATCTGTATTCTAGATAATTACATATACGAAGAACATTAAATGTCAATGAATTGACGAAGTACAGTGACAAGGCTCTATAGTATTTCCCCATAATTTTAATAGAGTTATCACTCTTGTCAGGTTTTGACATCAACCTAATGAGCTAAACAGGAATAGTTGGGCATATAAAAACAAATGATTTACTGTGTCTTGATTTACTTGCTGTTGTGGTGAGGCTCTTGTGGAAACTTGATTGGATTCCTCAAGCTAGGCCAAAAAGGTGACATGTACAGGAACATCTCTACCAGAGAGCAGTTTCTTGTTTGGGGAACCAATTATGGCATGCATTTAATTAATCTAATACAGACTTTGTTTAGGTTACTTCAATTGTTGGTGGTCTAAGAGTTCAGCAAAAACATTAGTGGTAATTTTTTTCCCCATAAGGTATGAACTTTTGCTTCTATATCGCTTTTCCTAAAGTTCTTCTAGAATGGACAGCTCCCACTAAATGTATTTTGTAATGCTGATCAAATAAAGTGCAAAAAGCAAATATTGTTCTACTGTGTCAGGATGAAAAATGTTCTCTCCCCTGTGTGGCAATAAGTTCCATTCATGAGGATGGTGTTGTAGAAGAGTAGCGTAATGCCTTCCATGTTTAAAGTCATGATCAGCTTGCATTGAAAGATGCCTGTATTGGCACATTTGGAGTCTGCCAGCAAACCATGGGGAACTGTTACTGCAGAACCTGCAGTCTAGGATTAAACCCAGTGTTAACACTTCCTTAAGCTCTGATGAAGCTTGCAGGATAATTTGAAAATATTTTAAGAAGTAGCACTTCTTAGCACTTTTATGTGAAACTCTGCAAGCTGTAACTGTTTTGTAAGTGAGGAAGTGGGCACTGTTGTGGTTGAACCTGAGTCCCCTGCAGCCCCTTGCTCACTGCTCCCCACAGCCCCTTGATGGAATGGGGAAGGGAATTAGGGAAAAAAGATAAAATGTGTGGATTGAGATAAAAACAGTTTAATAATTAAAAAAAACCAAACAACTAATTACAATAAAAAGGGAGACAAAAAGATGTTAACCCTTGCCAAGCAGCAAGCTGCAGCTCCCAGCCGACTCCTCCCAGTTTGTATACTGGGCATGATGTTGTGTGGTATGGAATACCCCTTTGGCCAGTTCAGATCAGCTGTCCTGGCTGTGCTCCCTTCTGGCTTCTTGTGTACCTTCTTGCTGGCAGAGCATGGGACATTGAAAAGTCCTTGAATTAGGTTAAGTGCTACTTAGCAACAACTGCAGCATCAGTGTGTTATCACTGATTCTTCTCATACTGAATCCAAAGCACAGCCTTGTACCAGCCTCCAAGAAGAAAATGCTATCCCAGCTGAAATCAGGGCAGACACCAAGCTACTGGGTATTTTATTTGCACTTCATCTAAAATCCTAATGATAATTTTCAAAAATACACTTTCAGAGGGAGATCTTTTCTAAGCTCCTGACATTTTACATTAGCTGACACTTTCTGTCCTGAAACTTAAATAGATGATGGAAATAATTTGGAGGACTCTTTTCAATCTACATGAAAATGCCCTTGAAATAAGAAATTTATCTGTCTGTCCTGCATAATAGAGCTGAGGTTCTCTGGGTGTTCCTGGCTGTGTCACTACCCCCTTTCTGCTTCTCATTCTGCTAGGGCAGAAAGTGAATTGTGAGTTTATGAGACTGCCACTAATGAAGACCTTTGCTGATCTTCCTGAAAGTTCAACTGGACCCCAGATTTCATTTCCTCACTATAGGAGGGGAGAGGGTACAGGAGTTGCAAATTAAGGTAGTTATGTTTTAATAGTCTTGAACTATGACACTTAGAAATCTGCATGGCCGTAGCAAGGGGGAGAAAAGGTGGCATTCAGGATGAGGTAAGATAGACTTTTGACCCAGATGAGAGCAGCAAGATTAAGTGCATATTTGCCATATCTAAAACTTTCTAATGTGCTGCTGTTAGGAAATAGTCTGTGCTCTGTACTAGTGCTGACTCTGTATAGGCATTTGTTATGCATGTAACTTAGATTATTTATTATATTGGGAATGTCCTAGGAGTGAGCTAGGCTGTCTTAATTTATCATCAAAAGCTTTTTCATTTCCCCCGAACCTCAGTTTTACCTGCAAGAACTCTTCAATTACTTTTATCAACAGGATTTTGGTTTAGGAGTCACTATCTGTATAGCCTTGTGGGCTTTCCAGTTCCAGGTTATATCCAGGGGGTCTTTAATAAAGTAGCAGTTCTGGTAGCAGGCCTTGTTTACCAGGCAGAATCATGAACAAAGACCTTGTATAAACAAGCTTTGGGAAACTCATCCAACCATGAAAGATGCTCATTTTTTGATAGAAAAGTCATTTCTTGCCCTTTGTGTGAGACATTACAGTTGCTCTCTTTCATTAGGGGAGGTCGAATCTTCTCATTAATTGTGTGTATTATGTGCTAGTTATTTACGGAGGGTTTGTAAGTTCACATCATTAAGGACAGGTGGCATCTAAAAGCAAAGTGTTTAGTTTCAAAGTACTTGCATCAATGTCTAGTAGCTTATTATTAACATTATCTGGTAGATGGCTTAAGTTTGGAATTCTGTGTGTGATTCTCTGTACTTAACCTTGCTCATGTCATAAAAAAAATTACCAGTTTTGCCAGCTGTAGTGGCAGAGGTCAGGGTGAATTTGTCCTCTTCAGCTGATCTGTGATAGTCAGTCAGAGGGTTGGTAGAGAGGATTGGTTGCAGTCACTGTCTTGGCACTAATGTAGTTCTGTAGACAGAGGGATCAGTTGCTAATTAGACAAAAAACTAGTTCTACAGAGAAAAGCTGGAGTGCCTCTGTGGTGCTGCCCATACTGCTAGGTGATTGCTTTGTAGTGGCACAAGGGAGGGATTTGGGAACACAAGTTAGTACATGATCATTCTGTAGCTGGCAACCTGCAAGTAGTTTGTTCAAGTACTCCATGAAGTAATTTTTAATGTAGATGCAGTTACATTGGTAGATATTCACTTGTTTGGCTGGATAGTGAATTTTACGTTGTGAGCTAGTGTAAACCGTGTGATCTTGACTTGCTGGAGTAACTGGTATTTTATGTGCTTGTGTGAGTGGGGTTTGGTTTCAGTGCAATGCACAAGTAGGAGTTTGCTTGTGCTTCTGGTGCTTTATGGGTGATTTAACTTTGGGGCCTTTTGCTGCTTGGTGATACCTTGTTTGTTCAGCATGTTTTCCAAGGTGTTGTGCCCCCTCTTCTGCTGAAGTTGGTACATATATTTTTCTATTTTGGAGAATGCAGTTCTTTAGCATGGTTTTTAAAAAACCCAAACCCACATTGCTGAAGAAATTCTGTAAAGATTTAGTTGAGGCAGTGTCTGAGAGTGCTAGTTAGACCCAAGTTCAGCTTCTTAAGTGCCATTTCAAGGCATTGAACTTGAGTGCTCCCTCAACTTTTGTCCAGTCCTTTTCCTGAACACATACCAGAATGGATTCAAGGACAGGATTTTGGTGAGCATGCCATATTTGCAGGTTGCTTGCATAATCTTTACTCTGTTTGTACTAGTCTAACCTTTTTTTGGCTCAGCTGCTGAGTCTAATCTCTCTATCAGTTGCTTAATCTTGGTTTTGCTTAGTCATGGTAGGGATCCTTTACCCTAATAGCTGTGGTATCTTGGCTCTTCAAAAAGTGTTGTGTTGGGGTTTTTTGTTAGTGGTTTGTTCTATTTTTTCTCCTTAACTTCCTTTCTCTGTTAAAATAAAATAAATTAATGTGAAGATTCAAGTTGTGGGCTTTTGGTACTGCTGGAAATTCATAATAGTAGTTTGGTTCATCTGTATGAACAAGTTCTGTTTTTGTCAGAAGAGAAGTTTTGATACGAGATTAATGGGAGGATTTGAAATAAGTGCTAACCTGAATTGCCTAGATGAGTAGAAATGCCATTTCTTTAACCTGTGGGCTTTTTGGGGAGCTGTGTTCCCCACAAGATTGTAGAAGTTTTGCCTATTTTCCATAATTTCAGGTCTTGTACTCAGAAGCATTAAAAACTGAGTTGAGGTTCCAAAAGATTTTATCTCCTCTGTACTGGTGAAATGCTAATATCTCTTCCATGGTTGCTTTAATCCAAGGCAGTACTAGTAAATGCTTTTAGCTTGTTTACCTAATCATTCCCAATGTTTATGTAGTACTTTCCTGCTTGAAAGTTGCGTGGTGAACTTTTGTGGCACGTTACCTATTATATGAATAAGTAACTTGGAGCTGAGGAAATGTGCTGAAGAAGATATGACAGATCTTGCAGTATATTCAGGCAGAGTTATTTGATAGATAAAAATGTACTTCATAAAAACTTCATAAAATCCCCAAAGTGCATCTTGGGGAAGAATAAAAGTTAATGGAGAACAGGTGTTTATGTTAAGGGAATGGTGATGAATTGAGGTATTAGAAGATCCTGGGAGATGACTTCTCTGTATCTCAATGTGGTTTTGGGATTCCATAGTCTATGGAAACCAAATTGCTATTCTAGGGTCTTGAGTGAGTTTTCAGTTGTACTTAATCACTTCCAAAGGAGCTAACTTGATATTTGTACCATAACTTGTTGTGGAAAGGACCCTTAAAGTTATCTGGCCCAGCTCCCTGCTCAAACCAGGATTCGTGTTCCTTAGGTGGGGTTCCTTAGCACCTTGCCAGCTTGTTTTGCCAATGCTTGATTGTGCTTCTTGTGAACTGATTTTTTTATCTTCCTGGAATGTTCTTGCTGCAGCTTATACCTTTTTGGCTTTTATCCTTCTGCTGTATAAAGTATTGGTTGGATAAAAATACACGTTTTCTAAAGAAGTGAAAATGCAGAATGTAACTTCAGGTGATAACTGGGCTTTTAAAATACAGACTGATTGCCCCACAACCTTCTAAATGCTTTAGTTGCAAGGGGTAATGCCTCTTATTGCTTCTTTGCTAATGAAATAGAGACTTACCTTCCTTGGTTTCGGCTTCAGAGAGTACATAAAGCTATCTCCAGTTATTCATAAAGGCTTATATTTGCTCTAGAAAGTCTAGCAGCTGATATAACCTTTTTTCTTTTAATTTTAAAAATGTAAAAATGCAGAATTTCCATTTCTAAAATGTGAAATGTGTTTCAGTAACAAATTGAAACTCATTAAAAATTGCAGCACCCAGGAGGTGAAGAGGTCCTTAGGGAGCAAGCTGGAGGAGATGCTACTGAGAACTTTGAAGATGTTGGCCATTCCACAGATGCAAGGACCATGTCAGAATCCTTTATTGTTGGGGAACTTCATCCTGTGAGTATATGAGAGTGTCCTTATTTCTATGTTTACTATACTGCTTTTGCATCTAGTTACTTGTCTGGTAATTACTTCAAAATCAAGAAGAACTGCTAGTTTGGTTGGATGCCAGTCCTGCAGCTGTTTGTGGATGGATCTAGGTTTGAGATAGTTCCCCCAATGTGAAGGGATTTAGTGTAGCATAAGGATGGTCACACCTTTTGGTGATTTAAATTGCCTTACAGCTTCGTTCTTGAATAAACTGAATGTGGAATTGTGTCATTTCTGGTATACACTGTCAGCTTTGTAATGAAACTCCATAACCCCTGAAGGTGGTATGTCAGAGACCTTTTCTTATGCCAGTATGCAGAGTGACTACTTAACCACTTTCATGCTTTCACCATTGTAAATACGTGTCTGCCAGGCTTCCCTCTGCATGGAAAGGTGTAATCCTGACTCTTCATATGTGTGTTTAGGAAATGGTTATTATAAGCATTGTACTTCTAGTTTGTTGCTCTGTCTTCACCTCTTTGGCTTCTGCCATTTTTAGCTGCATCGTGGTTCCCTACTTGTGATTGCCAGGGTTGTTTGTGATCAGTTCCCACTGGGTCATCTGTCACGTCCTCCCTTTTATGCTGTCCATCCCATTTCCCATGTTTTTAATGAGCATCCTTCTGCTGTCTCAAGTTTTGAAGTATTTCTTTTTAGCTACAGGGCTGCTGCCTTGGCTTCCTTCAGCTAGGCCATAGTTGAACCCTCCTGCATCTTAATAGTTGAAAACCCCTGTTTTGAGGTTTAGGCTGCTGGTGTGCCTGTCTGCTCTACTTTACTGCCCATTCCTGCCTCTTGTCTTTTCCTCTTGTTTCATGTATGTCTTGTCTTGCATCTGGGATAAAAATCACTCTCTTGACTAGCCTATTTCACAGTAAGATTCATGATCTCGTTTGTCTCAGGTCATCTCTTTATAAATATTACTAGTAGTAGTTAGGACAAGTAGTAGCTTGTCCTACTAAGAAGTGATTTGGCTGTGCTGCACATTTGTGGCTTTGCAGCCTTGCCATCTATTTCTGATGCCACTAACGCTGTTCATAACCTGGCTATCAGTGCAGTTCTTCCTTGTTTGGCAAGTGCCTGTTTTCACTTGATATGAAACAAACAGCTTGGTAGTTAAATGTACAAATACAGAACTGTGTTTGTACATACAAATGCTGACAGGATTATATACTGTTGACCTTTTTGTAATGAATGTGACTGTGCCAAGCAGCACTCTGAGTTTATGAAAGATCCCTAGAATTTGTGACTTTTGGTCCAGTGGACATTGAACCACAACCAGTTAGTTGACTTTACCTGATAGTACGAGTACACTAAGCAGAATTAATATGATTGCAGTCAATGTATAAGCTAAGGTTATGTACTCTCCAGAGACAAAGGAAAGATAAAAACATGGGCACAAAGAATAATGAAATTTGTTGGAGGCTCAGGTTTCGTTTCTTCCTTGCATACTGGGAAGTACTATTTAAGGAAGTGATCTTGTTTATGTTAGCTTAAAATCAATTACTGACATCTGCTCTCTTGCAAGTCTGTTTTTACCTAGCGAAAAATATTTACACATTAACAAAATGAATTGCAAACTGAATTAAATGATGAATTGTGTGAGCTTGCTTTTGCTTTTAATGCTTTCAGAATTTGTCTAAATGTTTCTTGCTTTTTTTCTTGCAGGATGATAGAAGCAAACTTCAGAAACCAACAGTAAGTGTGTTTCTTGAAATGCCACATTGTTTCTTTTTGGGTGTTACTTAGTGTCTGTGTATGAATAAAAAAATAATTCAGTTTAAGCGCTATTTCAGGTTTTAAATCTCTTAGATCTGTTGATACTGCTTCAAATTATTCTTTCCCTTACTTTAATTTGTATGGCTTCATACCAGGGGGTTGCTAAGTGTGATGGCATTATACTATAGCAAAAAGGTGACTGGAATCAGTCAATGATCTTCTAGTGTTCAGTTTAAGAAAAAAAAATCAATTTATTGTCAGAACAGATGAAACATCTAAGTGTTTATGGGAGGAAAAATGTGATACTTAACAACTTATTGGTCACACTAGTAGCTAGAGAATGTAGAGGCATTCAGTGTATTATAAATCAGTTAAATTGCAATTGTGAACCCTTTTCAAGGTGAAATTACTGACTGTTTGCTTCCTGACTATTTCAGTAGATTCTGCTGAGTGTCCTGTCAATGCATTATTGCACTTATTTTTTAATGGTTTTCCTTCATCCTTATTAGAATTAAATTGTGTTGGCACTCAGCTGTCAAACTCAAAAAATTTGTGTGCCCCTTAAGGGAGAAGGTGCTTCAGGGATTAATTTGTACAGTTGCTGCTGCTCTGTCTATGGAGGATGTTTGCACTGGGCTTACCAGTACAGCAACATGCTTAGGAAATAATTGGAAATTATTTTTTAAATGAAGCTTGGTAAGAATAAGATCTTAATCTTCCTGTTTTGAGAGATTGTTTCTTAGAAGTAATCACTTTGTAAGAAGTGTAAGAAGATATGAATCAGTGATATGAATCAGTGATATGAATCAGTTAAAGGAGAGAAATAAACTTATATATATATATATATATATGCATTGAAATGCTCACAATAGCAGTTACTAATTTTTTTTTTATTAGGGTCTGGAACTAGTATACTAATAAAAGTAAGAAATGGAACAGTGATTGAAATTCTGAGCTTCTTCCCACAAGAACAATATCTGCTTTTCAGATTTCTTTTGACATTCAGGGCAGTTTACACTCAAGCTTTAAGAGCCTTAATGATTAATGCAGCTGAGAACAGACTGCCCAGTGCAAGTTGTATCAGATAATCCTTTGACTAATCTCAGAGGAATTTCCCAAACTGAAGTACTCTAGAATATTAGTTTGGCCAGTGCACAGTCAGGTGGGAGTTAAGGTGTATCCCCATAGCTACCTACACTACACTTGTTCTCCATCATTCCAGAAGGAAGTCGGGGTGCTTTTCTGCAGCAGGATGTGTGGCTGTAGAAAGACAGTTTCAATATGCATTATACTCTGGGTGGGTATGTAGCAGGTTAGGGAGGTTCTGTGCCCTGGCTCTCTAGGAGCTGTCAGAAGGCCTTGGGCTTTCAAATGCCCTTCTTGTCCTCACACTGTTTTCAAAGTACCTTCACTGCTCCTGTCCAGTGTTGTAGAGTTTTAAATTAGTTTTTTATGAGCTGGGCCATCTTTCTGTTACTGTCTTGATGTCAGGGGAGCCATCCCCTGGGCCTAGATGTGGTAAGTCTGTTCAAAATGGTGCTAGCCTTGATAACGTGGGCACCAGTTCTTCCATGCTGTTTGGCTTTGGGGTTAGTTTTTCATTGAGGTGTTCACAAAAGCAACATAGATGTAATCTATGAGTCATATCCTTTTACACACAGTATTTGCACATGTAAATCTAGGGTGATTCGGGTGCTTGCAAAGATAGTGTGCTTGAACCTCGGAGAGAGGGTTGGAAATCCTTCTTTCTTTAAATTACTTGTAAATGTTCTGATACCAAAGCAAGTAATTTTGTAGTGATGGATCTTGTACCACTAAGTTTAGGTAGGGTTTTAGTGCTTGGATTTTTAAAATAAACTTAGGGCCATACACAACTGGAGTTATTCAAATTAATAAGTCTTCATATAAATTGTGCTTATGTACCCAACTGGGTAGAGTTGCTTTTTCTGTGGAAACTGAACAAGAACTCCAAATCAGTTTCAGGAACAGCTATAACAATTTGACTGATTCTTACACAATCTGAAACACCACACTAAACCCCCTGGGTTTAATAAGCCTTGTAGATGTAAGTTAGTAGCTTTCTTTATGTAGTTTTGATATGAAAAATATTTGTGAATTAATTCTGAGTTTTTTCAATTTGATTTTAGTCAAGGAAAGGATTTTTGTCTTACAGATGACTGAAACTTTCCAAATGTAACTCGAGGTTCAAGTTCATAGAAAACTTACAGTAAAATTCTTGTTGATAATGTTTTAGGAACTTGATGCAATGTTGGCTGTAGAAACTGCTACTAGCCAGCTTAATATACAACAGAACTACTGTTGGAATTAGGAGAAAATGCTTCCAAAATGCATGCACTGAGTTGTTTCTGAGTTAGTCTCACTTGATGAGTTTTGAGAAACTGGAGGGCTAGTTAAGATGGGAGAGGGTTGTCTTCCTGAAGTAAATATCTTCTTATGCTTTGCTTTCCAGGAAACCCTTATTACCACTGTTCAGTCTACTTCCAGGTACAGTATGACATCTAATGTCAAACTCAAAGTTCCTCATGATTTTCTGAAGCTTAAAATGCTGAATAGCTTTTATCTGCTGGAAGCTGAGATATCAGGGGGTGGTGCATGAAAATTCCTGTTCAAAGTCCAAGTTGGCGTCTATGTACCACTTTACAAGTGTGTTGGCTTACTAGGTAGATACTTTTCTCATATTGACAGGTGTCAGTATCTACCAAATGGTTTGTTTTGCACAGGCCTTTATTTCTCGAGTCTGCCACATGAAGGGAAGACTCCTAGTGCCATTGCCAACTATTTTAAATGACATGCATGCCTTGCTTTTAAAATTTGCTACTGCTATTGCATGTAAGGAAAATCTAAGAGAATTCTGTGTCTGAGAAGGGAGATCTGTCAGAATTGAGGGGGTTGAAAAACACTTTGGAATGCCACTGAATCAAACTTGTAAAGTTATATCCTTCTGACAATTGCCTACTGCTGAAACCTCTGAGGACTCTTCTCTGACCCTCTGTGTGGGGAGTTTAGGTGCTTAGAAGTGTCATTGTGATGCTGCTACTTAAATGGCTTTTGAATGAATGACATTCTGGGCAGCTCACCATGACTTTAAATGTGCCTAGGGTTTTACTCTTCTCTAGTAAGCAAACTTCTTGTAAGCTCCAGTACAAAGCCTTACTGTACAAGCTTCTTCCCTTGTCTGGAGTTTTACTGGCCAATCCTTGTGTTCTGTTGCCCTGAATTTGAAGTATTTATTGAAGTGGGGAGGAAGGACTTCTTTAAGCAATGACTTTTCTGTTTGTTTGTTGTTATAACTTGTTGGTTGTCACTTCCTAAACTGCTTTTCCAAAAACTTCCCTTTAGTTCATGGTCCAACTGGGTGATCCCAGCAATAGCAGCGATCATCGTGGCCCTGATGTATCGTTCCTACATGTCAGAGTAAGCGCCTTACTGAGAATTCATGCAAGAAGAGAATACATTCTCTGGGAGAAAATACAAACAATCCTAAGCCAGTGTGTTCCTGGACAAAAACCTGATGTCTGAAGAAAAATTCAAGTGTTTCAGAAAACGAAACAATTCTTTTTCTGCTGTGCACTTTTCTTAACGTTGCCTTCTTATATGCTGCTGTGAAGTGATAAAAAGGCACCATTTCTCTTTTTGTATAACACTTTTATTCTCTAATGAATTCTTTGATAACTGTATTAGTTTCTGTGGTAGAATATTATTTTGTATGTAACACTGATTCTGGTTATTTCTCTTTAATCTGTAATAGGGTCATTAGGACTCTCTTTACGTATACATTTTACAGCTTTAAAAGACTACCAAAACTGTGTACATGTACACAACTTAACTTAAAAAAATCATGTTGTCTTTTTAAGTGTAGTATGAATGAAATGCAAGTTAAATGTAATGAATAAAATTGAGGGGGGTTATAGGTGTGTGGAAGTGGGATGGGCCCTACCAATCAGCTGAAATGAGCTGGGGGTTTTTCCATTTTTTTTTGGCAACTGCTCTTATAGTTGCTGTAGGTACTCCTACTAGCAAACTGTTCTGTTTGTCTCCCATTGAAAAATTCAGGTGAAATATACATCTCAATGTTTGGCCCAATTATGTCTGTCACATTTTTGTGAAAAATAGCTATTTTTTTCAAAAAAGGCAGAAAAAAGTAACTGCTACTGAAAGACTGTTCCTGCCAAACACTCAGGTGACTGTAGAATTTGTTGTGGAACTTTTAGCCTATGATAAAATCTTCAACTTTGTCAAGTACATTTTGAGGGGGAAAACTGATAAATGAAATCTATTTCTGACTCTTCGGTGATGTGCTATGGTGCTTTACTATGAAGAGGTGACTGTTTTCACTGCTGAATACAAGATAACTACAAGTTTGCATTTTGTGGTGAACATTTTTAGTCCTATGTAAACGATCATGAATAAAAGTTTAATTGCTTACACCTGCTGGCTCAAACACCTTCATTTTCAAATTCTTTGAAGGCCTTGAAAGGGATGTCCTATTGGGGCACTTCTCAGAAGTGCACTTACAGTAGCTCCCATCAGCTTTGTATCAAGCACTGACTTTTGTCCTGTTTTTGCCATGGCTTTCCCTCTGAATGTGGTGAAACAGAGTTTAAAACTTCAAGCTTTATTGATATTTTTATAGATAACCTTTAAAAAGGATATAATAACTCAGAGTTGGTATTTAGAATCACAAATCAAGCTTCATTTTTAAAACAATACTTGAGTCCATAAATCTAGTCAAGGCAAAAAAAAAAAAAAGAAAAAAAAAAANAAAAAAAAAAGGGCAACTTTAGAAAGCTTAGCTTCCCCCCCCTCCAAGAATTTCAGACAGGTAAGTATGTCCACATCAGCAGACAGACCAGTGCAATTAAGGTGGATCTATAATGTGAAACACTTGCTGCGAAATGCTTTTTTCCCATGCTGTGTATGTTGGAGTTTTAATATGATGTAGCTCTGTTTTGGTCCTGTGTACTGGATATTCATGCAGTTCCCTGGGGTAACTATGGAAGCTCAGTCCCATCTAAAAGTATTCAAGCTGGCATGTGCAGGGAATTTCCACAATGTGAACCTGAAGCATGTTGAGTACAGACAAGTAGGCAGTGCTTCAATAACTGGTACAAGTAGAAGTGCTAATGTGGATGTGCACTCCCCTCCACTGGTGTGGATACAAGAGAGAGATACTCAGAGGTATACGTTCCTATTGATGGGGTTTTTAAATGTAAACTGATTTTGTAAATGGAGATAGATCTAAACTAGAAAAATGATCAGGCTTTTTTTCCTTTTCAATACTCTCAAGGTTAGAGCTGCTTTCCTTAGAGGTGTCATATAGAACTTTTTATGTGATTTTAGCTTTTGAGTATGAATAGGAGAAGAGGAGATAGATATGGGTGTGGGGAGGTATGAATGACTGCTATTGTAAAAGCAAGTGAATTAAGGGTAGTCAATGTTTTTACAGTCTGACAGCAAAAAGAAAAGAATTGACAGTCAGCTTTCTTCTCAAAACAAAATCCTTTGTCCACAGATCCAATCTGAAAGTATTTGCTCTAATTGTCTGATAATAAATACTAATTTTTCTTTAAAGAGGTTGACTTTAGTGGTTGATGCTTTACATCAGTTGTCATCTTTCATTGACTACTTGTACAACCTTGTAATATTTACACTGCTTTAAATTATTTGGGCATTGCATTTTTGGCCTTTACTTGCCTGTGCTCTCTTGTTCACAAGAATGCACAGTGATGGGGAGCTCCCCCTTAAATGGAGATGGCCTTGGCTGCTTCTTGGTGTCTGTGGAGTAAAGCCAGCACAACTTGTTCACTTGTTCCCTCTGAGATGACAAGGAAAAAATAGTGTGCTGTTCCCTTCTCCGGCTTCCTTGCTCCGTCAGGCTGGTCTGATGCCTTTCCCTAAGTCATCATGCTGCAGTCGGGATTTTGCAGAATGCTAAATAGATGCTGGCAAGTAGGGGTGAAAGCTAGGCAAATGGAAACTGATCACAAATTTTCTTCAGAGACAAAAAAAATGCAAAGGTGGTTTTTTTTAATTTTCTGTATGTTTGACTACTGAGGGTAAAACAGTGTTTATAAATCCATGGGCGTTTGAAGCAAAATTGTTCCTGTATTCTCGGCAAGGTGGCAATGCCTTAACTGAAACTCAGCGGGAATGAATGAGCTGTATCAGTGTGCACAAAACATAGAGAACATTAATAGCATTGCAGCATTTTCTCCTGAGTATAGAAAAGGATTTCAGAATTGCTGTAGAAGGAATAAGAAGCTGGAGGAATCTCATGCTCCTCTATGCTTAATTCTAATGCCTGTTCACATCTATGGTTAAGCTAGTAACTGATGGATGACATATTTGAATTCCACTTTACTTTCATACTTCATTACATTTCTTCCTGTGATTTATTCATTATGTGTTGAAATATTTTGAGTTCTTAAGTAGGTGGGCAGACAAGCACATGAATTAATGAGAAAATGTTGGAACGTTGGATCTTGGTAGATGATTAATGCTGGATTTTCTGTTCTTACTGAAAACTAGTTAGACTTGTTCGTAGTTTTCTTACATATAGGAGTGTGCATAAAGCGATCCTTGACATTTTCTTTGCAAGCTTTTTTAAAGTGGGGACATAAAATGTGACTTTCTAAAAGTGGGAACATGCAGTGATCCATATCAATGCTGCTGAAACAAAGCTCAGAATAGACATAATTGCACTGCAGTCTCATGTGTAAGGGAATAGATTTTTACTTTTATCCTGTGTATAATTCCTGTGCCTGTACTTAAACAGTTTGCTGCACTTAGGCAGACACAGCATAAGTACTGCCCATGGCTGTCAGTTCTGCTCACTGAAAGTAGCACTGTCAGGCAAGAAGAGCTATGCACAGGAAAACCTCAGGGAAAGTTTGTGTTTCTGGACAGAACACCAGAGAGCTCCTGCAGACCTCCAGAGTCCAGAAACTGTACCCAGTAGCACAACTACCACAGAAATTCTCGCTTGTTCCAACAGACCCTGGTCTGTGGATAAACCTGGTTGATCCTATTGCAGGGTGAGAGTGCTGCAGTGTGTCTCTGGAGTCCCACCTATTTAAGTTTTGGATAAATACAGCTATGTATTGTTTGAAATTAATATGGGTTTTACCTGCCAGCAGTGGGAAATGTGTTCTGGAAACTGCTTCAAGGTTTAAGAGGGCATGAAAAGAGAAAAAAAAAGGTAAGCGAAGCAAGGGGTGTGCTTTCCTAAATGACTTTTTTCAAAAAGGAGACATCGTTCTCCTGTCACAGATTTCTAAGGCAGTTGATCCTTTTAGTGTCACTCATCGTAACATGGGTTGCAGAGATATCCATAAAAGGTGTGTTTTCTGCATAGGTGCCTGAGGGTAGATGTCAAAGAAGAGTCTAACCTGCTGCTTTAGAAGCCTTTAGAAGCAGAGTGGGCTGGTCCCTGGAAACCAAAAAATATATCATTTCATTTGTAAACTGAGTAGATTCACAACTTGTATTTATCTGGATGCATTTGGATGCATGTAGTGTTACAGTTGATAACATTCTTTGTATCAGTCTGAGGAGGACAAGCAATTTAAAAACACTCAAGGGAAGTTTGTACTTGAGCAGTCATGGCTTCCAGGGCCAGAATGAGAAAACCTTGTTTTATTTTTAGGTAATTCCCTAGAACTACTTTTTGACCCTATGGAAGTCCCAAAGACATTGGAGAATGCAGGTTATTATGTATTTTTTTGTCATGGTGAGATCTTCAGGCATGAGCATATGGAGGAACAAGTTACTAGAATACAGGATGGGGTGTGCAGACTTAGAGCTAACTCGCTGCTCTCAGGCAGCTCCTGGTGGTGGGCTGCTCTTAGTCTTGGTTGCATGCAAGATAATTTATTGCACCTTTGCTGAAAGCAAGACAATCACAGGCTTGAGAAGCTCAGCATCTATTGGATGTGCCAGCTTGAGCAGACAAGATTATCCTGCCTCAAGGTCCCAGGAGAGTCTTGATCTGGGGTTGTCTCAGATCACATATAACACACATCTACACGATCAGACTCTTCAAAACTGAAAATTATGCTGTTTCATATAGTAAATTGGTGTCTTCAAATAAATGTCAGTAGGTGAGGAAGAGCAGGAACAGTGGCTGAAGAAAGGAGAAACAGCCTGTGAAACAAGGACTGTTGTCCATTATTTTCTTTCTGAGCTCTGTGCCCTAACTGCTAAGTGCAGAGATTTTTACTCTCTCCTCTCTGCTATGAATTGTTGTTTCTACTGGAATAGATGAACTGATTGGATATTTATCCTGATTCTTGGACAAAGTTTTCCAGCCTGGGCAGACTCTGGCCTAGTTTAGTGAGTTTGGATATGTCTGCGTCATTCCTGTAGGCGTAACCTCACTGGTTTCTGCTGGGCCTCACTTCTGGTTTGCCTGAAGCATGAGACTGCAGTTCCAGACTTGTCACACACTTTCATGTGGGAACCTTTCCGTTTGTTCTTGAAGTCATCACAAGCTCATTATGAATCCCTTAAAAATAGATGGCCTTCCTACTTTCAACTGCTGTTATGCAGCTAAAAAAAATAACAAAGCAGCATAGGGTTAAAAAAACAAGTCACCAATTTTGTACTTTAAAAATCCATGTATTTTGAATGCATTGCTGCAGGGACTTCACTCCCGTGTGTAAAAGAAAACCCTGGGCAAACAGATTCTGATTTTGTTTGGAGCGCTGAGGAGTTCTAGTAACACTGTTAAAAAGGGTGTCAGTAATGCAGCTTGCAAGCAAACAGATGAGTGTAAATTCCCTTATAAATACAAATTTGTACATCTGTCAGATTTTCTTTTGTTTACAAAGTAAACTACCAGCACAATTAATAATCAGAAGTATGGAATGAATTAAGACAACAAACTTCGTCTTGAAACTAAGCACGGACTGAGCCGCGGAGTGTGAGCGTGTGAGGCAGTGCAGCTGTGTGCTGTGCAGTGTTATTGAAAAGCAAGCCAGGGGACTGCATGTCAACATCCTATTTCTTCTGGCACACAGCACTCTGGTAATTCTGTCATCTGGGAAAACTTCCTTTAATACTCTCATTTTGGATCCACTAGTGCAATACTATTACAAGAAGGCTAAATTTACTTTAATACTTGCTTTATTAACATAATGAAAAAGGACTTACAGATTTTGAAAATGTCATACAAATATCATGATTTATATTATTCATTGGTTGTATCCTGGCTCAGATGTTACCTCTGGAGATCAGTGACTGTGAAGATCATGAAGGAAACAGGATTTCCACAAAAATCATATTCTACATCATAAACATACTTTCTCTATTTTTAATTTAAAACTTCAAAGAAACTTTAAACTCAGGCAACAGTGTTCATTTTAGAGGGATCAACCCTGTCTGTGCAACAAAGTGCCTTCAAAATGCCCTGAAAAAGAACAGTCTTCTTCCAGAAACACATTTGCTTAGGTATAAGTATTTTTAGCATCTTGTTGCATAAATCAGTCATGTGTAGGCTACAAATTCTTGAAGGATGTGTAGGCCACAAGCAGCTGCTCAGCATATGACAAATTTTGTCTCCTATGTGTACAACAAAATTAGCATATCTTTGTCAGTGTGTTACGCTATAAACAGCATAAAGAGAAAGTGGTATCAAACCAAGTTTTAGTGGCTTTTCTTTAGGTGGCTCAGACCGTAGTGGAAGGTACACCCTGGTTATCATCCTTCTCCCAGTTCCTCCATTTCATGAAATAGTGTGAGCCTTCTCATTACAATTAATATGCCCAAGTCAGAGTACAGGCATTTTATATCTCTGCCCTAGTAATAAAAATTTCATAGGGTGTCGGAGTCCAGGGCATCCCTTTGGATGACCTAGGACTCAACTCAAACTCAAGGGAGTTTGAACCCTGGACAGGGGAGTGTGGAGCTGGTCCAGGGGGATTGGAGACCTTGGCACAGAGCCCAGGAAGACACTAGGTTTGATTTTAGTCCATGGGAGAGGCTTCCAAACGTTGAGAGAGGAATTACAAACCTCAAAGGTGTGAAAATAGTAGTTTAGCACAGCACGAGGTGTTCCTCTCCTTCTTCCTCGTCCTCCATCATCTGATGTGGTGATGAGACAAAGTAGTTTGAGGGGATTGGGTGAAGGTAGAAACGACCCTTCTAGTATAGATGCTACACATTGGCACAAAATTGTAAATAGTGGACACGTAGTTATCTGTATGAGAGCAAACCAAAGCCCCATCAGTCGCCTCATGTCCCAGCTGTTGTCTGGACCTCAGCTGGGTGCGGAGAAAATTTTGAGATACCAAAAAATAAACAACATGAGAAACCTGAAAACAAGGCCTTGAAGACTCTGCTTTTTTTTTTTCTTGTGACACAGCTCAAGGCTTTTAGAGAGCCAAAGACTTTTAACAACCTGAATCTCAAGTGAAAAACCAAACCCAAGAATAGGGTACATTCTATGACTTTGCAAGGTAAGAACTTGACTTGATTTCCACTCTAAAAGACCATAAGAAGGTTTGCCAATGCTTCAAATACTGAGGTTTGCATCCAAAAAGTCTTCTCATTTTTAATTATATTATGAGTTAATATGTCACCAGGCTGTTCAGTGATTAGAAGTATCATAGCAAAATAGAAAAGTGCAAGGGACTCACCAGGGCTCTTTAAATTGCTGGCAATAGAAAAAAAAAGAGGAAGGTAAGTGCAATTTTAACAGTTTTTAATTGGTAAAGTGAAATTAAGTTTTGCTCCAGGCAATGGCTAAAGACAAAGCACATGGATTTGAAAACTCCTAGAAACTCTTCTCAATAAGTAGGAGTTGTTTTTCTTATGCCACTTTCTGAGTGTCCTGCAGCATTTCACTGGTAATTTTCAAATGCAGAGGATCTCTGAAGTTATCCTCAGGTAGTGACAGTCCTCCTGTCTGACTCCTCCCATGCTGCTCCTGCACTGTGCTAAGCCACCATGCTCTGGTTGCTGCAGCCTCCTCAGACATCAGAGTATATCCTCATGCTGAGCATTTTGGCAGTGTTTTGTTGCATTGACCAGGTTGGTCCATCTGAAATGGGCACCATTGGCTTGGTTTAAAGATACTTTGTACCAGTGAAGCTGCATTCACGAGATACCTCGTGCTGGTAAAACAAGGTCACCTTCACCCCCTTCTTCCACTTATACTCCAACCTTCTTGAAACCTAGTGCCAAGGTAGCTGCACTTCTTGGAGGCACAGACATGAAAGACAGTATTTATTAGAAACACTCGAGCAAAGTAAGCAGATTCGCTGAGCTAAAGTCAGTCCTAAGGTTGCTTAATGCCAAAGCCTAGCTGAATTATTGTTCTGTGCTGCTGAAATCTTGCCAATTGTTTATCTAGCTGCATATATAGAGATATATGTTAACGACTGAAAAAGGAAAAGCTCTCATTATAAATCAAATTCTCAGACTTAGCTGCTCATCTGTGAGTACTGAGCACTGAGCAGTTCTTGTCTTTTTGAGAACTCCTGTTCACATTTTTACTTAAGAATGATTAGCTCTCTTCCACATTCTTTTGAGTACTTAATACTTTCTCCTGTAGAGCAAAACCTGTATCTGGGTTCTGTAGCTGTGCCAAAATACAGCCAAGACAAAGAACTCAGCCCAAACATAGAGCTGTTCTGCAGCCAGACAATGTGAGCAGTAAGGAACAAAAGGTTTTTTAAGAGGTTGAGCTGATTAATTAATTTTTTTTCCTTCACATCTATACCATATGGAATTACATGTCTTTTGTGAGTTCCACTGCAGTGTTTTCTTCTTTTAAAGCTTTTCCATCCCCAGCAGGGTGATGCAGAGCATGCCATGGGCAGGGGCAGCTGGGGGATCCGTATAAACACCCCACTCAGTCCCACTCCCTCAGTTTTGCTGTGCCTTTAATTGTAAGTTAGAGGCAGAAGCAAACTCTGCCATTAACAAATGTTGGGTCAAATGCTTTGTGACCATAAGTTCAGGCTAACTCCCTCTGACCTTGCTGAAATAACAGGGCTCTGAGCCACGGAGGGGCTTGGTCTGTTTCCAGGGGAGTTTTTGGAAGATTCCTACATTCCTAGGGGATTTTATTGTTTTTAAGTACTCATGGTTCAGAGGAGGAAAAAGAGCTGCACACCCACCATAGAAGATTCATGTCATGTATCGTGTGTTTTCGCGGTGCTTGCCAGCGCTGGTGTGTTGGCTGAAGGCATTCACAGATTCCTCTGTGGCCAAGGGTTTAAAAGCTACAGCTGAAGGATTTTAAACACGCCTGGCTGTAGAGGGTTGGGTCCTAAGGGTGATGGTTCAGGGCTACTTCTCGTGTTTCCTTAATTCTTCCTTTTCTGCTAGTGTGGCTTTATTTGCAAGACTCCTTTCGCAGGCACTCTGAAGGCTGCTAAGCTCTCAGAGCAAACACTTCCCCGAGGGCTTTGAGGGGTTCTTTTGAAGATGTGCCAGGATCAGCTGTGTCACGCAAGTAGATGTTAATGAGGAGAAATTCAGTGACCTTAGAAGCAAGGCATCACGAAGTTGTGCTAAGGGACCATATGCTGGGATCCTTGCAGGAGTCTTGTTAAGTTGATTAACTGTCAAAAAGGTTTTCTGTGGGGATGATATAGTTATGTCTGGCTGTGGGCTTAACTGCAGAGGCATAATGAAGGTAACATTTTGAATTAATGTTGTCTTTTCTTCTGTAAAAAATTACTATTTACTAAAACATTTAATGATAAAAAAATGTGGGAAAACCCCTTAAGATTTTTTTTTCTAGTGTAATGATAGGTCAAAAATAGTTTTTCATCTTGGAAAATTATTTTTAAACCTGAAGGGTATAAACAGAAAAGAATATAAGGTGATTGATCTTTTCTTAAGTTACCATGGTCTTTACATTTGGTTTTGATTTCTTTTTAAAAAGAGAAGAAATCATAAGAAACTTTCCCCTCCTACATGTTCAGTAAATGTTTTAATTTAGTGTCTACGTGTTGAACAATTTTCATATTAATACAAGTGGAAAAGGCTTTGTTCTTGTCTTTTCTATCTTTTGTCACCACAAAACTTGGATAAACCTCTTCTCCTTTCTCTATCCCTGCCCTGCACTGGAGGCAACAATCAATCTTTTTATGGTTATCCAGGCAGTTTAATTTATCTTTCCTGTCCTTCCCAGTTGCCCAAGCAGACCAATAATCTTTTGTTTACTTGAACTTTGTGTCCTTCTGGACTATGTGAAGGCAACAGGCTCGGGACAGAGTCCAAGGCAAAAGAGTTAAATTGACCCTGTTGCATGACAACTCCATTCAGAGGTTCACAGCTTAATTAACTATTTCTGTTGCCTAAGAGCCATTGTCATGGTCCAGTGTCCAAATTGGAAGGAAAAATGTTCAGAGTTATGTATTCCCTCAGACCTAAGCCAAGTTCAGAGACACCAGAGAGCAGGAAGCCCAAGGGAAAACTGAGACTGCTTTGGAGACAGTGAGCAGTTTTGGAGTCTCCATGGGAAGCCTCTCTCCATTTCCCTGCCTGTTGGCCCAGCATCAACCTTTACTAAACTCCAAGCCTCTCGATTTAGGCAGAAGCAGTGGAGCAGCTGGGAAGCTGTGGGGATGATGGTGGTACCAGTTAGACCCAGCTCCAGCCTACTGCTGCTCACAGGTGCATGCAAGCCTGAGACATCATCCTTACCCACAGCCTGGCCATAGCTGGAATTTGGGATACACCAAGGCAACTGATAAGTTAAAAAAAGGAGGTGGTGGGTTAAGTTGTAAGTTGATGCCTGCAAGGGTCACTGAGCTTTGCCTCTGCACAGGGTTACCGAACAGGGATCAGTGCTTTTGTCAGAGTTGGGGATACATGCAGAAATGTAGCTACAGATGTGAAGGGATTACAGTGAATGATATGGGTTTAGCTCAGCAACACCTGACAGCCCTTTTGCAGCCCAAGCTCTTCTGGAAAAACCCTCCAAACCTGAGCTATGAATCCAATCTTAAACCAAACCCTGACTCTTAGCATTAGTGTAACTGAAGTCTTATCAGACTAATAGAAAAGTTGTTATTCTGCATGTTCATTTGTTTGTTTGTTTTTCAAAATTATTTATGGAAAGGTTCAGTAGTAATAATACAGTCAAAACTGTTATGTGCACGTGGTGTAGGCTCTCCAGCTTTCCTCTGGTGTCTCACTCACTCTTCCACTGTTCCTCTGGGCCAATGGTTTCAGCCTGGGGGGCGTGGGTATGGCCAGCCAACAGCATTGGGAGTCCTTCAGTGGGGTAAGTATGGTGATGGTGGTGGTGGTTTCTTCCTCCTCCTCTAGGATCCACTTAAGGTCATACTCATATTTCCCAACACCTTTTGTGCTTTTTTCTTCCTTCATTGGTCTGCAGTTCGATGTTACATCTGAATTTACTAAATATGGTACATTTTAGCTATGTTCGAGGCCCCTTTCCCTTTCCCTTTNTCTGCTAAGATTGTAAAAGTTTCACGCTCCACACAAGAGCTGCGTGTTGCTACTCTCTGTATAAAAGCCATGGTTGTACCTTTGGAAGGTAAGCGATGCAAGTGCAGTGTAGTTACTTGGTCATTAGAAAAATGGCTGTTAAAGCAACAAATCAAACCAAGTAAAAGGAAAGCCTTGTGCAGGTCTAGGCAAATTCAGGCAAAGCAAAACGTCCATCCCAAAGCTCTACAGAGCAAAGCCTTGTGTCCTGTTACCTGCAGGAACTGTGCTGGCTTTAACGGGCTGCAGCCTGCAGGGTGTGCTGACAAGTCCTGTTTTTTTAAACCTGGGTACTCATGCTGTCCTGAAAAATGATCCCAAATCTAATCCTGGTCTAGGCATCCTGGTCTAGGCAGCCTTAAGTGCTGAAATGTTGTGATGCTAATTACAGAGAGTAGCCCACAGTTCAGCCCAGCAAACCCTGGCCAGCTCAGTCACCTTCCTGCAATGGGCTTTGCAGGGTCTGATACCCAGCTTAAGCCCATGGCTCCAGATGTACATGTTCTCAGGTTCTTTCTGGATGTCCACCATACTCTCAGGATGAGCCCCTGACCCAGAAAATCATCCCCCATGGGATGGCTGGTGTGGGAGCCCTCGCAAGAAAGAGAGTCCAGGCTTGTCCAGAGACCCCTGTAGGTGCCAGCCTGCTGGTCAGCCCCTGGGGCCTTCTCAACACCCTTGAGTCATGGCTCTGTAACCTCATCCCTTGTCGTGTCCTTGGCACTGGGGCAGTGGCCTCCCATGCTGGTGGAGGTCCTGCCTGAAGCCAGACCTTCTCTGTAGCCTCAGGTCCATGCTTAAAGCCTCAACCCTTCTGGCTCTCCTATGTCAGGAGCCACCAAATCATGGTGTCCCCAAAGAGAGGCAGAGAGGGCTGGAGCTGTTTTGAAAAATACTGGCTTCTGTCAGGGGTAGCAAGATGAATTTTGCTCTGGCAGTACCAGATAAGGCTCTTTTCTCTCTGTTTTGGCCGAAGTTCGACACACATCACATGTCGGGATCCCCTTGCCATGTCAACTTTGTAAAGAAGCATGGGATCCTTTCTGGGTTTGATGACCAAGTTTTTGCAGACAGTGTATTTTAATATGGTTGGGCAAGAGGGAAAAATTCATTAATTTCATAACAATTTTGGCTGTTGTTTCAGTAACTGGTATTCTTAACTTTATCCCATTTCACTGCTTGGTCAACCCAATTTCTAAGTGGGGGATGTTTTTGGTAAGATTATGACTGATGCTGCATTTGTGGTTTCAACTTTAGGAAGCTGGAGACTAAGCACAGAACAAATGCTAAAGGTCCTAATAACCACGCCTAGGTGTTGCCTCTAAATATCCACAAAAAACCTTTCCCATCTGACTTTTCTGAATGACTGCAGTAGCATCTATATGTGTATCCAGAGAATTCCCAGGAATTAATCAGATTGAGCACGTTGACACCTTGATTAGAGGAACCATAAAATAGATGTCCTTTGTGAAGTCCCTGAGGGTATGATCTGGGAGGAATGAATGGCCTTGGTATCTTCTGAGAGCACAGGCAGTCTGAGGCTCAGTGTACTACACTGGTAGGGCTAAACTTTTCTTCTAAGAGATGAGATGAGTTTTTTCCTCATTTGGGGAAAAAAAATGCTCTAAAGCATACTGTTGATCCTAATAGCTCTGAAAGACAGGGACTGGTGGACTTAGCCCCATTCTGCTGGAGGTGTCAGCTTTGTGCCAGGGTATTATATAACCCAGTTTACAAATCAGCACATTAGTACAAACCCATCTTCATAGGTGAGAGTTTTGCCATGGTCATGACTGTGATGGATGAAGAATGGAGACAGGGCAATGCCTCCATGGGCTCAGCAATCTTCACTGGTGAACAGAGAGACTTTTAGCAGGATAAAGGACCTCTGAAATTACTTTGACCTTACGTTGACAGGTGACAGAAACCTTTGTTTTCCAGTGTCATCCTATATTTCACTTGGATCCTACCTATCTGAAAAAATTAACATAGCTATTTAATATTTTGCATGTTTAAAACAGTGTCTGTGCTAGTTTTTTCTCAAAGTGTATTTTTAAGTAATTATATTTTATAATGTAAAATATCAACATTTTGCATAGCTTTCCAAAATAAACGTGGAACTGATCAAATGCCACATTTTGAAACTTATCTTAAAACAAACCTTTAGTTTCACCAGTTGATTTTATTATTTTGTTTACTGACAACTCTGAGTTGGTGAAAAGGATCTATTTCCCCCAGGTAATTTATTAAAAAGCCTAACTAATTATTTTTATAGCTCTTTGAAAAGGTTCATCACTGACAAAGTGCAAAAGAGTTCAGTCCTGCCAATAAAACTTTGGACTGTTTGATTGCCAGAATCTATTAATCAGTAAAGGAAGCGTTTTAACATTTGTGGGTGAGAGAGAACCTAAAAGGAAATATCTTAATACAATTTTAATTTAACTCTTAAATTGCATATCCGTATACAATGTAATTAATTTATTCTCATAAGGGGAAAAAGACCTAGGATTTTTGTGATATTAGGGTGGAAGTAAAACACTGGAATTGAAAAAGCAAAATGAATCATCAGAGCAGTTGATTATAATTGAAGCCCAGGTCTGGGTCTAGTGAATGGGATGAAGTGTCTATGCTTTTACATGATCCCTTCTAGTAGTGTCCTTAATTTATTCTGCAGATAAACCCCAAAAGGTTAAGTCCTTGAGGTGTCTGTGCTCTAGATCTAAGCCACTTGTTTATTATGGAAAGAGCATATGTCTCCATCCTTGGAGATAATCAGAACTTGACAAGACATGACCCTGAGTGATTCGATCTAATTTTAACATTGACTCTGACTTCAAGGTTGGCCCTGCTCTGAGCAAGGATCAGACTAGATGAGATCAGGAGGATCCTTCTGGTTGAGGTTTTTCTAGGAGTTTGTTTATGTGTACACATGTGTATGCAAGCAGTTACTGAAAGAGGTTACTCCTTGGCTCCAGGCTGAGGATATAAGTTTCATACCGAAAGCACCACTATGAAATTTGTCGTAGGGCACTTCGGCTAAATCAGTGAGTAGAGAAAATTAGTTCTCTTGCTATTCTAAAGCATTTAAATTCTAAATTCTGAATTAAATTCTAAAGCATTAAAAGCAATTAAATCAGCTACAGAGCAGCCAACTCATGTGAGTAAGGGGCCACTGTTTGAAGATTTCTGCAAGTTAAATATCTTTTTCCCAAGATACTTATTTCTTGCAGGAAAAAAAAATCTGAAAAAAATCTGAAACAGTCCTGAGTTCTTGGTTTTTTTTGTATTTCTCACTCCAAATCAGGTAAATTTAGAAGTCCTGCCTGCCTGCACAGCAAAAAGTTACCTGCAGCAACAAGACAGAGGTGGTGGCCTAAGGCAGTGTGGAGTGTTGGTGTCTCCATCAGTGTGACTTGATCAACCGTTGCTGGTAACCTGATTGCAATCTCCCTAGTTTTTTCATTTTCCTCCCTTTATTCCTGTTCTCCTTCAGCTTGTTCTTCACTCTTCTAGTTGCTCTTATCTAGGAAGAGAACCTAAAACCCATCTAAGTCCCTTTTAAATGTCTGTAATATGTCTGATGAAGTATTTGTTCATAGGAGATGAAACACCATTAGGAGAAAAAGCCTCCTAGGACACATGCTGTATTACCGTGTGTTGGTTTTTCAACATGCAAACAGAGAGCTACCCCAGTTTTTGGAACAGAATAAGAAACTTTGGAAGTTGGATGGATTTTGACAGCTGTTCAAAACTAGAACTATACCAAAGTGTTTCTTCAGTCTGATCTCTGAGGGTTTAATGAGGCTTAGGTTCAGGCAGTCATCCATGAAGCCTGAAAATTTTGTAATCTAATGCTCAACTGCATTCAAAGAAAGTTGTGTAAGAGGATGAAAATCACTTTTCAGTGGGTTAAAGGAACAGTATAATTGGGAAATTATATAGAAACCTGATCAGAGCTTAGGCTGATCCCCGTATAAGTCAATGTAACCCTGTGTCAATCCAAAGATTTATTCCATCTTTCAGCATCTGTGAGTGGGATGCCAGAGCAGCAAAGTAGTTACTGGTGTGTAGTACTGCAAGAGAGAGGAAAGCAAAGCAAAACAAAAACCCTGAAAGCATGGATGGAAAAGTAAGGATTTGTCTATCAAGAAATCACTCAGAAATCTCTTTATTATTTCTTTCATTCATAGCATCAAGTTCAGGGTTTGAAATATCTTGATATTTAGAGTAAATATTTGAAGGGTAAGGAGCAAAAAACTATTTAAAAAGAAAAAGAAAAGTAAGGTTTGAATTGTGGCAACTCTTCCATTAAAAATGTGTATTTGACTAAATATCTAATTAATGCCAGAAACATATGCAATACCTATTTCTGTTGTGCTTCACCTCAGAAGGTCACTGTAAAAACAGTGTAATTGGTGTTTCTGGAGAGAGAAATCAACATTATCTTGAAATTAAACATTTACATTAGAAATTCTCTCACTGACTCACTTTGACTTCTACCAAACAAAGTCAAAGGTAAAAAGTACTATAAAATCCCAAAGAGACAGCACTTAAAATCAGGTTTGCTCCCTTGTTAGCATTTCCCTTTCATTTCTGTCTTTCTCATAGTAATGTGAATCACCCTCAGGGAGGTGAGGGCTGGAGCAGGGCCCAGGACAGGTGCTGACTTTTGCATCCCAACTCAAACCTGTTGCACATTTTGCAGCTCTAGAGAGCAGTGTGCCTACCAGCATTACTGAGAAGAGCACTGTAATGATTTCCCTCTAGTGATGAAATATGTCAACTACAGATTATTCTACATATCTAAAGTGCTGGCATAGTACAAACAGTTATTTCTTCCTTCTTTTGAACAGACATTTTTGGGAGGGGAAGAAAAGAGAATCAGAAGCTTATTGTTGTCTGGAACACTATGAAGTAAAAGTGAAAATAACTGCACTCTACCATGGAAAAAAAAAATCCCAGCAATCAACCAAACCAACCAATCAAGCAAAAAAGCCCCAAAACCACCCAAACAAAAAAACAACCAAAACAAACCCGCACACCAACCATCAAAAAAACTATCCTCGAAGTAACTCTTTAATATTAGAAACAAAATTTTGCACTATTTAGGCCTCTATATTTAGTCTGGTATTCTGGATAAAAAATGGCTACCTCTTGAATTAGTACATTAGTGTATTTTTGGATGGAACAAGTAATTCTTTCATCAGTTGTTTTCTTGGTACTTGGAAAATATCTCATCTTCTCCAAGCCTGAGACACTACTTTAACAGTTATCATTTCTATGACAGGGCTTGAAAATTACAGCAGAAATAGGAGTGGATTCCTCTATTTTTGCTAAGCCAATGAAGAAATTTGCTAACTAACATGGGCACAAAATGCCTTAACCAACCTTCTATTGTTTTCTAAAGAGCTGTCACTTTTGGCATCAGAAGTCTGTATAATTCCCCCTGAATAATTATGAAATTATTGGCTATTGTCAAATAAATTTGGCAGTGGGAAAAAGGTTTTGGAGATACTAAGTTTGACAGTATTTGTAAAAATAACTAGATAGCTACAAACGAAAATTCATTAAGAATGCCCTGAAGGGCAGCAGAGCACCAGTAGAGTCTGTGTGGACACAGAATGCCTGGAGGCTGTCAGGGAGAGCACCCACCCACACCTTCACTGGTGTCACACCAGATTAGAGAGCAGGTAATTTACACCTAGCTTGAGGTGTAAATCTCTTACACAGATTTTCTTGGCCACAAGAGGATTTGAGTAGAGGGGAAGAAGGTTAGAATTAAAAAATGTTGAGAAATTTGAGATAGGGATGACTTTCATCACAGTGATGAAAGAAAGGTGGTACAGTTGGGCAGGAGTCACTGAGTACTGCCACTGCACAGGGAAGGATCAGAGGACATTTGGGGACTGTAGGTCCAACAGTGCTGCAGTAACATCCCAAGGATACGAAGCAGTGGAAGAGCCTGGGTGGTTACATGGACAGCCAAAGATCTTCAGGTTAAGCAGTTTATTTTTACATGCCATTTTCCCTGGCCTTGATGGAGGACCAAGACTTGCTCACCTCCTTAGGTCTTTTACTGCCTTATGGTTGCACAAATTATATTTTCTGTGGTTAAATCACAAAGTTTGCTGCCTGAGGATGAGGTGGTGGGATTGGGATCACAGTTTTTCATGTAAACAGTCAATCAAAAATGAAACAAAAGGAAATAGGGCCTCTCTAGTCCTGGTTAATTTGACAAATGCACAAAACTGAGTGATTACATGATTAGGTACCAAAATTTTGAATGAGGTAATTCATGGATTGGTTACAATTTATTAAAGTTGAAAAACTGGATAGACAACCTGGTTTACATAAATGGCTTGCATCCTGGTTAAAACCACTTTCTTATGTGTTATCTTTAGTTTTGCAGGAAAGGCTTGATGAAAAGTGCTGAAGTGAGATGAAAGGCGGAAAATTTTTGGTTGATCCTGACTTGTACAGTCATTCACATCCGACAAGCACTACCCTCTGTCTGTGTCCATCAGACGACCTAAGATATGAGGACAAGGTGGGACAGAAAGGATAAGGTGCTTTCAAACAGTCACGGGGGACATAGCAAACACAGTTTTGGAGGGTTGTATTGCCATAATGTGTAGCTTTGGTAAGGGAGATCCATGCCCAATGTGTCCAGCTTTTTGGAGGGGGGAAGCCCCCCACCGCCTCCAGCCATCTGGGCTGCGGATGCACGGAGAAATTTGGTGTGTGTCAGACAACAGATCATAGTTTAGGCATCCTGGAATTGATGATGCCCAGTTTTTCACAATTCAACTGGGCAAAGCCAGCAGCAGCTAAGTCTGATCTCAGAGCTGTGAGCAGGAGGCTGGGCTGAGACCTCCTGAATGGTGCTGTGAGCCTGTGGCCAAGTGCTGGGCTGCTCTGCAAGTACCTTCAGATAACATTGTTTCTATACCTGATCTTCCTCTCTCTTATCCATTCCTTTTTGCTTTCTTGATCACCATATTAATTTCCCTCTTATATCCCTTTCCCCACTCGCCCCTATCTCCACTCAGATAAACAGCCTGTCCCAAATCACCTTTTCCTCACTGCTCCCCATTTTGCTGCATCCCACCTCAACTTTGCTATTGGTGACATCCTCAGCCTTGGAGGGCATTACCAAATTGTATCCCCAGGTTTTGAGAGGTACAGTGTGCCCAAAAGTCCCCAGCACAACCTTCAGCTGTCATGTCTGTCCCTTGCTCACACATCTCCTCAGTCCCCTGTGAAACCCAGTTTCTCCCGCTGTCATCTGTCACCACCAGCAATTTCTCCATGTCCTGCTGAGAGAGATGACATGAGCTCAGGCAAGGGACCAGCTGTCCACCTGCAGTCATTAGAAATCATCTCATTTCTTCCCTCCAGCTTGCTCCTTAAGTCATCTGCCTCTCCCTCTGCTTCCATCTTCCTCCCCACACATTATACTCTAATTGCTTAATGTGGTTTTCTTCACAGAATATTCATCATGTGCAGAAAGCCAGTGTTAACAAATATTTAAAGAGGTGGAGGAAGGAAGGACATTATAGTCGCCAGATACTCTGCATATCCTGTGTACGGTGGTCACCACAATTGGAAAAAAACCCACCATCCTGTATGCAGGTGTCCCGTGCTGCTGACCCCCCAGCTCGTTCACTGGTCCGCATATAAGGGGTACGGCCTTGTACCTTTTTGGGGGGTCTGAACCTCAAGCAGGAACATGGATGGTGTGGAAGAAAAGGAGGACTCTCACGGGGGTTTCACTAGGCTTTATTCCACCCAGAGGGCTGCCCACGTGCAGAGTGAGAGCGGGGCTTCAGGTGTCAGATTAAATACCAGGGGCAAGACAGAGCAGGGGGAAGACTAGAACCAATCCAGTGGTGGAGAGGGGGGGGACTGACCAAGACCTGGGGATAATTAGCAGAACAATATATGAATAGAAAGGGAGCAAGGAATTTGAGAACTTGTCCACTCATCCTGAAGCCTCACTAGAACCTTCCAGGCTTTAGGGTGGGATGGCAGCGTGATTGACAGGACCCACCACCAGGGAAAGACCACAGGGGGTTTGGGCATGGGGGTGTAGGAACAAACCATTATAAAACAGATAACAAAAGCATACAGAATTTTGGGAAACCCAAAATGCGCACCGCAACAATCCTGTTAATTTTAGATTTCAGTCTCAGTGGTCATGAGATATCTATGTGAACATGCAACACTCACAGCAAAAATGCCTCCTGAAGCTGGAAGGCTGCAGAATCTGAAAAATAATCAGCATCACTTTAGCAAGACCTGAAAATCACTAAATACTTGAACAAGTTTCTCTGAGGATTTCCATTATATTCGAAGAGCAATTCTTCTTTTGCACATGACAACAAGAATGGTGTTTTCTGTGTCAGTAAATTTGCATCAAGGCTATATTTACGCTCAGTGCCATGGTTTAGTCGAGGTGTTAGGGCATGGGTTGGACTCGATGATCCTGAAGGTCTCTTCCAACCTAGTAATTCTGTGATTCTGTGATTATATTTGAAATCAATTATGCATATTTTAGAAACTAAAATAAATTATTTCTGTGTTTTAGAGTTGTTAGCATCACAATACTGATGTAACACAACCCATCTATAATTAGATCTTTTACCTTCCCTCTAATGAGTTCACATCCCCAAATGTTAATTTTGGATATATTGCCACTACAAAACTTAAGGGCACCTCACTTTTTTTCAACAGCACATTAACCATGTATCTTCTCAGTTTCATTTGCACTACTGTGGGCAAGACCCATAAACTAATGTGCTCACAACAAATTATTTTTTCTACTGCAAGTGCACTTGGGATGAGAACCAACGTTATTTGTAATCAGGAAGCCAGTCAAAAACACTCAAGCCACTTCACAGTTTTCAGTATAGTTTAAATGGCTTAATAAAGAGTAGGAACCAATTGTTGGTGCTGTCAAATGGAAAGCTTTGCTCCCGTGGGAATTTACTTAATGAAGATTTTAAAAAAATGAAACAAAACAACAAAACCCTCCTAATTTGACAGATCTCTGGCAGGCTGTGCAGGGCTGACTATGTAAGAACTCTCTGACCTTGTAAACTTACCAGATTCAAAACACATCCGAGAGACAGGGTAGGTACCAAGCTTCATTCTCACACTTGCTTAAAACCTATCTGTTCAAACTTTCAAACTTACATCTTCAAGTATATATAAACCTTCATTTAAAAAAGAAAAAAAAAGTAGATTTTGGCCAAATTATTTTTTTTTACTGAATGGTACCCAAAATACATATTTTGTGTCAGTACCTTTCTGCAACTACATCTATGTAGTTTAGTTTTCATTTAGATGAAATCATCTAGGCATGATTTCAGTCCCTTTAAGGCAAGAATTTTTCTCCTATAGACATTTTGTCTTAAGGCATGCAGTAACCTTCCTTAAACCAGGAAAGTCGGATCACCTCCTAAGTACTTTACAGCTTTACTTTACATTTCAGCAGCAAGAAGTCAAAGCAGCTTTGCTTGGCACATCAATTAACTCCTGTGTCAGGGAACAACAAGAACAGGCCACAAAAGCTTTAGATAAATACAAGAAGAAAGCTGTTTAATGTGTTCAGTGGATATTTATTTACCTGTGTCAGGGTACTACAAAGCAAGGCATACATAACTGTAAAAATCAGCAGCTCTGATAGATAAGTAGCATGTCACTGCATGCCACAGAATCAGAGGTGTTTTGGAGAAGGGTCAACACATCTCATTTATTTTGGAGAGTCTAAAACACTACCATGCTGAAATGTCCCAAAAGCATTAATCATCAGCTAAGGTTTAGGATCCAAAGTGCTTCTCATCTAAACTCATTCCTGCTAATTAAGCTGAGAAAGGGGGCAGAATCCATGAGGCAAGCACCTAATGCTCTTGTGGCAAAAGAAAGGGGTTATTAATTTTCTGCTAGTAATACACAAAGGAATATGTTTCTGTGCTCCAAACTATCAAACCAATCATGTACAAAAAGAGGCCAGCAATTCTTTTTCTTTGGGATTTATTCTCTTCTGAGGCTGTCATCCAGGCCTTGGCAGGAGTTCAGAGTGAACTAGGACAACCCATCACCTCCCAGGGACATGGATGAGAAAAATGCCATCAAACTTTCTTTCCAGTATGGCAGCAGATACTGCAGCAGTTCAGTCACAAAAATGGCCTATTTATAAGCTCCTGATCAATATGAATTAATGGCAATTATGGGAGAGTGTTTCCTCTAAAACCCGGGTGAAAAGAGTCTGTACCTGCAGATGAAAAATATTTAAAGTAACAGCAATAAAAATACTTTTTTTTTTGTAGCAAGAATGAGTTTCCCTTAATACTAGTACCTAATTTTCATACACATAAAGCATTTTTGTAAGAATTTTTTACCATATGAGAAATTGATATCCTACATGAAACCAAGCAATGAGGTTGCTGACAAGACAGATTCTGATGTTTGTTCCACATTATGTATGTCCTAGAGAAGGTACAGAACAGCACCATTGTTGTGCAGTTCCCTTCAGGTTTCTGCAGGAAATCTCTCTTGCAGCCTCAGAAAGTACTTATTTTACAACTTTGCTGTGGCCTTTGCTATTGCAGCTGATGATCTACTGATAAATTATAAATTAGTAGAGTTTTAAAGAAAGAAGTTCTTTCCCTGTTAAACATGGCAGTTAATAATACGGTATGTGATGACAAATTTTGTAAGGGTAAATTTGGGTTAAAGATAATTCACCTACATTCAGAGGTTGTTTAACAACTTCCCCTCTGATTATAAAAATAATCTTTTCTTTACATTCTAATTAAATAATTTCCAGTGACTTTCTACTGTATCTTGTGCTTAAGAATCCTCCAGCGTTGCTCTGCCCTTGTTTACTAGCTTCTTCAGGAAAAAAAAGATGACCCTGTTTTACATCTCTGGAAAGTCCCTAACTGCTGTTTACAAACAGTCTGCAAATATTTCACTTACACTTTGCTGTCATTTGTTGCCATTTACTATTTCTTTGGTATTGGCTGTGCTGACTGGGGTGTGGGATGTGTTAGCTTCAGATTACTTTTGTAAGAGTAGTCTGCCTCTCCCATGACTTCTCAGGTCCAAAAGCAGTTTGCAATATCAGGATACAGTGGAAGCTGAAAGGGTGGGTGTGCATGCACTGCTTTCCCCTAACAAACATTCTGTTGTGCAAGTATAGCAAAAGGTCTTTGGGTTTAAAATTCTTGGCAACCTGTGCAGCTAAATACACACTGAGAACAGCTGCTCAGGAGAGACTGAGTAATTGCTGTGGCTGGTGCCTGCAAAGCAGAGGAAAAAGGGGTTATGGAGATGGGTATGATAACCTGAGGTGTGCATGGGCAAGTCCCACGCATTTCCAGATTTTGTTGTGGGGCTACGTATCCCAGCGAGTGCAAAGATGTGCTGGGTAGTTTTGCCTATGTTTCTCCTGACACAGTTCTCTTGCACTGACCTTGTGCTATCCTGTGGGTGCTTTACCTGTAAATATGAGTTAAGCAAATGGGGGTCTAGGCAGTATGAACAGGAGAGAAAAGTCAGCAGTGAAAACTATGACAGGTTGTAGCAGTGGCGATTTGAATCACAGACATTCAGGTTGTCTGGCCTATGGATTTAGGAAACATTGTGAGTGTCCTCCCTGCACTGTGCAAAAGTGACAGGTCCCACACAGGGTCAGCATGGGCTTTTGGACAAAGCTGGAGCAAAGCTGATGAGCAGTTTCTCTGGGTGCTGATGACTTCTTAAACTGAAGTCAATTATTTTTTTAAATAGAGCTTTTGTCTATAAGGTACAAAGCATTTGTGGGCTGAGGCAGCATGATACCTGGCCTGAGCCACAGTGTGGATCAAAATGATCCTAACACACTGCTTCAAATGTCTCAGCTATTGCAGATACCTCCCCAGTATCATGCTGTACATTCAAGATATATCCTTAGTTTTCCATGCTGCCACAATAATCCTGGAGGTATATGCTTTCAGCACACATGTGTCTTGTGCTCTTTCTAACCCCCATTTGAGTGTACAGAAGTGGGGCTGACTAGTTTCAGTACCTGTTTGCTGCAACTTTCTGCACGAACATGTTTCAGTGAAACACCAATTTACATTTGCCAAACACTGTGCTCCTGTGCTCTAGTAGCAGAGCTAAGCAATTCTTAACAAGTGATTAACTGTAAAGGGATAGGGACTTCCCAGGTACTACTTTGGAAAATAGACATAACACATCAGCCACCACTGTAAATAAAATATTGAAATAAAATATGGTCTAAAACTTATCAGATGCCTATTCAGTACTTTGTAGTGTAGAATTTTCACTTATTATAACTGCCAGGCAGAAGTTGAGGTGAAGAAGTTAATCTGAGTGAGCCCTTTAGTAATCAACCCCATTCCAATATTCTTTTTTATAATGCTGTCACCTAATACGCTTTGATCTCTGTGTATCTTTACAATGCCTGCCTAGACACTCAGAGGGACAGAGGAGATTAAATTTAATCTTTTTCCTTTGCTCTTCTTTGTAAAAGAAGCAAGAGTATGGAGTTGTACACCCAGAGCGGTGGCCTCCTGGGGCCAGGGGCAGTATGAACAGCAGCAGCAGACCAAACACTTCACTTTCCTGCACACTCCCTTTTCCCTCTGCCTCACAGAGGTACACAGCATCACAGATAAAGGCAAGTGACTGCTGGCTGCGTGGCTTCATTGTGGAAACCAATAGTAGTAAAAGTTGTGGGTGAAAAAAAAGAATTGTGTCGGTGAAAATACTCCAATTAGTAAATACTTTAGTAAAGTATTTACTAATTTAAAATATGGACGATTGTATTTCAGGAAATTAGCAGGACAGTCTACAAGAGCTAAAAGCTACTGTGATTTCCTTCAATAGTCTTAACATTTTCTCCTTGCTAGCTAAAAATTGCATTAAGAACTATTGCATAGCTTGTATATTCGGTATATGGTCATTTAAACTAGCATACACTTTCTCTTGAATTTTGTGATGATACACTAAAATATTTTGCAGCTACACTAGAAAAAAGGTGCATTTTTTGAACTAATAGGCTACTTCTGCTGTACTGGCACAATGAAGAAAGATTAAAAGTTGTTAACTCTCAAGAGTTACTACGGTTTCATGTGTATGTTCTTTATGGTTATTGTGCAATGTTACACAATTTTATCATTATGCTTGCAGTACACAACATGTGCTGCATAGTCGATATAGCTATCACAAATTCTTCTGTGTTGTTCAGGATCAGTGCCTGCAGGCTGACCTGCCAGGATGAATTCCAGGCAAGTCAGCATTTAAATATCTGGGAACATCTATCCAGTCAGCAGCAGTTCAATTAAATCAGTAGGACTTTTGCCATGTCCTACTGATTCTTTGGTAATACCCATAGGCTCTGAAAGACATTTCATCAGTTCTGAGAAACCATGAGGCATATCCAACCCAACAGCTCATGCCTCTGGCTGCTGTAGCCCTTTCATTGCTAAGTTAATGTAACAAAAATTTGTGTTGAATCTGTTTCCTGCTCACACACAAAGACTTTGAGTTATTTGGCTTCAGCCAGAGTTAATATTATCCTCTTTGGGACTATGTGAATTTGGTATGAGTCATAGTTTGCTGACATATGGCATTGGAAAAAAAATCACTAAATGTCTAGCCAGATTTGCTGGTTATCAGTGAAAGTTTGTAAATTTGTGAGCAGGGTTTGGAAGTTGTCTTCCCATTTTATAGTATGTCACTGTAGCTATGTAAAAAGTCATGCATGATGTACACAAAAGCACTATGAAATCCTATGCCTGCTCTTTGTGAAGATCATCTGAACAAGTTAGGTTATGAAGAGAAAAAAAATTTATATTGTTCAGGGAAAAAAAACCAAAGAAACTGCATTTCCAGCTACCTTTCATCTATTTTTTCATTCAGGGTAAAATGCTTGTCACTGCAACACTGCAATATAGTGGGAAGCACAAAACATTTTTGAAGCAAAGACACATAATTCACAGGACTGATTTTTCTGTGGTGATCATCCCCCCTCAAAATGGAGCATCAGCAGATCTGAGGCAGCAGACATCACTGTGTAGGCTTGATGTGATTCCTTCTGCTGTCATTAAACTCAAGCCTTCTTCTGAATGTCATGTATTCTAAAGAAACAAGCAAAGGGAAGAGGTTTTTCCATTTCCAGAGAAGTGAGTTTAGGCTTTCTGTACTTCTATGTGAAGTAAGAAGCCTTGCTTTACTTTTTTAGGAATTGCCATTTGTTTTGCCATATTTCCATTGTCGTATGTGTCCTCCAAGACAGCTATGTTCCATGGCCAACACATGTGACTAGGAACTCTCAGTGGAACCACAACAGTGAAGATTAAACAATTAAGTTATACTTTCAGTTATAAATAATCCTCATCTTGTCTACCAAGAGTTCTTATGGTAAAAAGAAATACTTAAAGTATCTAATCTAGTTTTCCTACTTTATTTTCTTGTCCTTCAATCTGATTAGAAATAGGTTATAAACTTCTCTTTCCCTTTAGTTTATAGGCTTTTACTTGCAGCACTGCTTTTTTTAAACAGGTCCACATAAATCTTCCATTTCTAGAGTCAAGTGATTTATCCAAGATTCTCAGTTTATGAGTTTGTAGGCTTTGTGACTGTAATGAAAATCAGAGCATATTGACAAGCAATTCAAAACCTAAAGAGATAAATAAGGAAAATAAAAGGATTAGAAATGTTTTTCAAGAGCCTTAATCTGTGATTAGTGAATAGGCAGTGTTTGGTTGTGACATAACAAAACAATCACATCATAAAAGCTGTGGTTGATAAAGCTCCATTTTCCTAAAAGTGTTATGTTTTTTCAAAGTCTTAAATTCTGGGGTTGTTAAATATAGAAACATCCTTTGAAATGTAACATTTATTCCTTATGAAGAATCTTCTCTTTTGGAGTTTTCATTGAAACAACTGAAGACAAGAAGAGTTCTTATATGCATCATGTCTCCAAGAGTCATCAGGGACCCAAGGAAGACAGAAAGACATATAGGGACACAAGGATTTTTGGAATAGGTAATGTCGGACCTAAGAATTCTACTGACACTTTCAAAGTTTCAGGAGAGCAGATAATGATAGATCCATTTACATTTATTAAAAAGGTTACTGAATTACTGGTCTTCTACAGTAGATAGAAAATAAAAACATTTAGTTTTTATATTTCACAGTTCTTCACTAAGTTCTGAAGTGCTAATCAGAGATAATAACTTTACAAGTAATAATGTAAATATTAATAATTTTAATAGCTACCAAGAATATTATTTACAGAAGCCTGAAAATAAGTTGTCACAGGCCATGGAAGTTCAGGTAGTAGCAGAAAGACAAATAGTTGCATCACCAAAATAGTTAATAAACATATATTTTTATATATGAGTGAGCATATCAGGCACTGAGTATTGCCACTGGTTACACAGACAGGGAAGGTTGGCTGTGCATGGAAGTAGTAGCAGAGCAAGTCAGAGAAGAAGACAGAGAAAAGTGGGAAAATGAGTTAGTCAGGGTGTGTGTTAGTCTATTTCAAATTTACACTGAGAATGTTCACAGCCTTCAGCATTGGTGGATGAAGAATTCATTGACACATACAGCATGCAACTGCTGCCACTCATGAAGGATAAATGCCGAATATGACAAGACCTATTTCCAGTAAAGCAATTAATTGTATTTTTTGTTGATCACTCTATTGCAGACTGGCACCAGGAGGACCAAAAAGACAGAACCTGCCAGAATATGGTAAAAATTTTATGAGATAAAAACTAATTCTTTACTCTCAAGTAAATTCTCTCTAATATACCTGTATTTGTACATCTTGACCTAGTTTGAGTGGGGACCTTGGACATGGTGACCTCCAGAGGTCCCTTCCAACCTCAACTGTCATCTCAGAGCCTTTTACTTCAGGGACAAGGGTCAGGAACTTCTACCCCCTGTGAAGTCCTTGGAAGAGCTAAGTTGGGGTGCTCCATCCATTGGCACCCAGGAGCTCACCAGGGCTCCCCTACTGTAGTGTAGGGTGCCTATTTTCCAGGTCTCCATCTTTATTACACTGGCCCCATATCACACACTGACCCTGTGGTTCAAACCCATTTCCAGCACTTCTTGCTCCTCTACTCAGCTGTGCAGGGCTGTGTAGAATCCCTGGTGCCTGCCTTGGGACCAGACGCACCATGAGAGCCCCAGGGATTTCAGCTGTGCCAAAGATCACCCAGATTTTCTGAAGGCACGTGCCCTGTGCTAATCCAGATGGTGTCTGATGAAGAGTATGGTGCTTTGGGGGCTTGGAGGCTCCAGCTCTCCTCTCACGTCCCCCTGACAGCTCACCACAGTTTGCCCCAGGCATCTCTCCCCAGGAGGCTTGAAAGCTGAGGAATTGCTGAGGAGATCCATGTGGGCTTTCCCCACAGCTCTCTGGGCTTTTCTCTGCTCCTCTTTTCTCAGCACCAGAAAAGCTCCAGCATGAAATGCTATGGCATTTTAATCCTATCCCTAGAATCAGTCTGAAATGAATGTATAGTCCAAAGCAGTCACAGTACAACCCCTCTTTCTCCCACCACTCACCATAAGTCAGAAGATGACTATAATGCTTTTTACAGCTTGAAGGAATGACCCAAAGCCACATTTAGATTTTGTTGTGACAGACTAGGAGAGACAAAGAGCATGTCTCCAGCATCTTACTGCAACTGGCTCTTCTCTGATGTCATTTTCTGGCACTTCTTTTATAGCTGTTCAGCACTTTTATTGGTCTCAAATTCACAGAAAGGCTATTCCCTGTTTCTTGCTATAAATGCTGTATGAAAAGGGTGAGATGCTGGAGAAAGGCTATTTACAAAGCTCCAGGGGATCTCCTGCTGCCCAGCAGGACATCTACATGGATATGACCCAGCAGCATGGGGCATGGTCACCCTGAGGTGCTTGGGCTTGAGCACCCCAAGGAATTTGGGGGCTGCCCTGTCTGGGTTGCTGGGAAATAACCACAGGCAGGGGGCTAGGGGGCTTTGGCCTTGGTCTGTGCAAAGCAGACAAGTGCAATCATCACTGTTTTATTTATTGGAAAAGTTTTCCTGGATTTTCATGGGAATAAAAGGGCAGATTTCTGCCGCACAAACTGTCTGCAGGCAAGTCCAAATCCCTGCTTCAAATTTGAGGTTGCTGGAGAAGGTCTTGGTACTTTCCATCAGGCAGAAGAAAAGCAATGACATATTTTTTCCTCAGCCCCAGAAATGGGCAAACGATCTTGACTGAAGCTTTTGGAGTGTGGGGGAAAATCAACTGATAACAGATGCTCATTGTGTAAAATTTAATTCTAAGTTGTTAAAGAACTGTAAGCACAACTTTTTCAGCTTTTATAGCTGGTGCTATCACTTTGTATTCATCAAACAATAATTGCTAATTCTGTGTGCCTTCTGTTCTCTCTGTATGCTTTTTGTTCTGTTCCAATTTCTAACAACACACAATGCCATCAAATTTGAAGTGCAGCAGCTGGAGACAAAGAGAGCATCATTAATGGAACGATTTTCATACAAATACCATGCTCAGGAGTTAATTGGGAAGTTCACTTACCTGAAAGATGGAAAGCTGCTTGTCAAACAAATGTCTTCACCAGGCCAGTACATTTGAGGTAGACATATCTCACTGCTCACAATACTTTGACTTCCTCATCTGTCATTTATGAGAAGAGATAGACTATGCTGAAGGAAAGCATTAAATCAAAGTGACTGAAGTCCATAACTCCTGCTCATGGGCAGCCCACAGATCCTCCTCCAGGCTTCTCTTTCACAACACCTCAGAATGCCCAGGTGCTGCTGTTGTGTGGCCTCTGGCACTGCCAGCCCTGTTATATGTGAAGGAAGATGGGGAAAAAGAAGAAGCACTACCAGCCCAGGGCAGCTGCCTTATTTGGCTGGCTGTACTTCCCAGGAATGTGAGTTTCGTTGGACCATAGCTGTAAAGGGTTTTTTATCCAGTGCTAACACCTCTGAGATACCTGCTGACTCACAGAGCTAATGTTTTACAAAGAGAAGCCAGAGCCTACCAAAATCAGCTTCATGAACAGGGCATATAAATATTATGACTGGATGCCATGATGCTTGAGTCGCCCCACAGCTTTTCTGACTAAGCTACCTGTCCTACACTGTGGCTGGTCTGGATCTGATACTGCAGAATCTCAGAGGGGTTTTAGAGATAATGATTGGTGTCTGAGAAGGTCTGGACAGCCAGGGAATAATAGACAACTAAAAACAGCTTCCCTGCTGAATAGGAGCTAATCTGTTTACACTGGGCAAGTTTGCATAAAAATGAGTAGTTCCTGCAAAGGTAAATATCATATACAGTTGAAAGAACACTCTTATATAACACATTTTCTATGCAAACTCCAGGTGCAATTATAGTAAAATTCAAATTTTAACAGAAGCATCAAAAATAAGTGCCATATGAGCACACAGTTGCCTCTATTGAGTAGCAATATCTGTGGAAATATTTGTAGAATCCATTAAACAGGACAAAAATTAATATATTTTTGTTTAGCATTGCACACTATCATGACATTCTTCTCAGTAATGTATTTGGTGTTTGTCTTCTCAGGGCTGAACTGGAAATGCAGCCCCAACAAATTAAAGATGTAAATTGAAAAGTCAAGAATTAAACCTCATTAAAAAGTATTACATGGACACTCCTACCCAGAATTTCAGTTTCCTTAAATCAATCTGCGTCTAGCTCTCCTTGGAAATTAAATAAATTAAATTAAGGCCATTTTAGGATTATTTTTTAAATTCTGAATGAGAATATCCAGATAAAAGTGTAAAGAATTTAAACTAATACACTTTAAAACGCTCATTCACATGCATTTTCTTGAGGTTGCCTCCAGAAACCTTACCACACATGTGGAGCTCAAGGAAGATTTTAAAGGCTGACACCTGCAGCTTCTTTCTTATCATTTACTTTTCTCTCTGTGTTGCTGCCCACAGTCAGCAGATGTTAAATGAGTGCCCATTTCTCAACTCACTGCCTTAATTAAAACTGCCATAATTTGCCACTGAGGTACTGATTTTGAGAATGTTAGTGTGTGATAGAAGGGTGGATACCTAGCAGGAAAAATGTTGCTTCATGTGCAATATCATGGGGTTTTTTTCTTCCCTCAAAGACACAAAAAGAGGGGTTGTTTTATATTCACAGCCAAATTACACTTGAGTGATTGCACGGGCAAAGAAACGAAGGAACAAAATGCCAAAGAGGTCTCCCCAAGAACAGAAGTATTTTCTAGTTGGTGAATAAAGTAGAGAGGGAAGCAAAGGCTTAGGAGGGAATGGAGCTTCAGTATCCAACATGGATACTGAGCGCAGTGAGCAGCTTAGCCACCTGACACTCCCGAGAAACTTAGGGAGGATGGTGATGTGTCACCATGAATTTTGTGACTATGTCTTAGGGAGCACCTCCTGGGACTTCCTCACACAGTGCTGATGGGAAGCACCAAGCCAATCACCAGGCACACAGACCTCTACACTGTTTTCAGGGATCAATATGTGAGAATTTTGCAAAACAGGTCGTGTTATGGTGGGTATTTGCAGCTTCTGGGTCACAAGATAAGGAGCTCAGCCTAGAAGGAGGTTTTGCAGGGGGTGACTGTAAGGTAATTTTGGGATTAAGCTTATTCTTGGGTAGCTGATCCTGGTCATACCCCATGCAAGAGAGGGCATGCTGGGGAAACACACAGAAAGGGAAAATTGAATAATGAATTAAAAAAAAAAAATCTACCTGTTTTGCACGAATTTTCTTTGAGGCATGGGTTTGCCTTTGACACCAATGCAGGTCAGTTACCCATACGCCTGTCACCCTTACCATGTTTCTCACCAACTCCTTGGATTATGGAAGAAAATATTTATATTTTGTACTATGAAGCTACAGACTACCATTGTCAATCCTGTTTGTTTTGCAATGAGACATCAAAACTCTCTCCTTAACGGCTATTTATCATGAAATGCAGAAAAGAGATTGAAATTTGCGGCCTATGAATGTTGAGTGAAAGTACCACGTTCATATCAAGCATTCACAAGCTCATTTTTAAATATTAAAATACACTATATTCACCATAAAATACATTTTACATTAGAAACTTCAGTTTTCACGACTTGGAAACAAAAGCGAGGGGCCCTGAAATTGTGACAGCACAGAGCCACAGCTATAGAGCCATAAATGAAGTGCTACAGGGAGCACTGGTCTGTGGGATGGTTTCTGAAAACTGATGAGCTGCAAAAGTTGCTGAGAACAGAGAATTCTGTCTTGTTAAAAAGGTCTAGTAATTAAAACAGATAGGGAAATGACCACCTTTCTTTGAACTTTCCTTTTTGTTCTATGGTTTTCAGGCCAAATGCTCTGGCAGTGCAAAGCTGCCGTTCTTTGGTGTCTAGGAAGGTGGTGCTAAACCACAAATTATGGAAAAAGCTGAGAGAGCTGCACTCCCTGCAGCTAAAAGGACTTACTGATGGTTGTTGCCGTTTCTTAAAATCCAGAAAGATTGCAGAAGGAATGCAGTAAGAAGTAAAAAAAAAAAAAAAAAAGGTGAATAGGCTTAGGATGCTATTATTTATTATCTCCTGATGAAGTTCCCAGTTCAGTGTTAGGAAAGCACAATCCTTTCTGCAGCATCTCTTACTTTTATTATGTGAGAATCAAGATCTGCTTTCAACTTTGTGGCTTTTAGGCTGTTTATATTGTAGAGTGATGTACGTGCTCCCACTCACAGCACAGAGTGCTGTGGCTGCTGTTTGCATCATAAGAAAGCTGCATCCAGATCAGAGAAATATATTTTATTCTTCATATGCATAAAGAATTTCATTCTGTCCTCAAGTCATGGGTTTTGTTCTGCTATGAATAAAATTCTTCAGTTTACTGTTTTTTTAACCTGAGTTTAAAAGTGAGCTTCTGCTTCTGGTCACGTTCTTTTTCAAGCTTGAAGATGTTTTCACTAAAACCAGAGATTAATTGCAGTGCAGGCATGTGGAATGTCCAGAAATACCAGGCTTGAGCTACTGGACACTTTCACCCTTCATCATCAGTGCTAATATTCTCAGTTTCCTATGAAATTTCCTATACAATAATGGATTTTTTTGAGGAATGGCCTGAGACAAAGGTTAATGGTGTTTGTTTCCTTAATGTTGTGACATGTTATCAAACAATTTCTTTACTTGTCATCTTAATAGACAGAAGTGATGAAATCTTCTTCCTTGAAAAATGATTTCAAGTACTGACTTGAAATGTGTTTAGAAATCAAGGGTTTTTGAAAATGGATCCTTCTGGGCTCCTCAGACTCATTTTCTTCTGAGGGCTCCTGCTCATCTGCCCAGGCTGTCTGCAGCCTTACCTGATTCTCACATTTGCGACAGGTGATTATTAAAACAGAGAGAAACACAAAAATACTCACTTCTGGTCCACAGAAGAGAAGGGTGATAGAATTTATCATAGAACCAATATTTTCTGAGTGCCAGCTCTGTGCTCATTACCTACTGGTGTGATGAAAAAAATATCTATATTATTACTAACATGTCCTCATTTCTACTAAGTAAATTATTTCAGTGTGAAAGTGTGATTTGCACATAACCCTGTATGAAGCAGTGGTAAGGTACAGGCTGTTCCAAACATACCCATGTTATTTCTGGTCTTTAAAGTCCAGTGAGATCTGCATGGAGCTGCTGCAGAAAGCATGGCCTGAGGGACATGTGTGGTATGCAGAGGTCTGACCAACAGCCTGCTGTTGGTCTCTTAATAAGAGGTCAACCAGCAAACAGCCTCTTATTCCTTGGGAAGAGATGAATTAGAGAAGAATTAGACAAGAACCATCCCTGGGGCTCCAAGAGCAAGAATGTATTTTTAGAAAGCCATCAGATGTCTGCCATTTGAAAGCTGGAGACACCCACGAGCAGGATACCAGCTGGCACAGCAGCAGAACCCTTTATAAAAATTATCACAATGACCTCAACAGGGATATGTATGTACTGGTTGCTCCTGAACTCTGTGACAAGGGACTGCAATGTAACCATATCTAAATGGGGACATAGCAGAGCATTTAATGCTTTCACACAGCAAGATTGCTCACTGGTTACAGCATTACCTGGTAATGTTTGTAGAAGTGTGCTAAATGTAAAAACATTGATTTCAGTCCATGGAATATATATGGTTTTCTTGATGTTTCATTTTTTAGAGCATCAGTTTTCCCTTGATTTTGTGTATGCATTGATACTTATATTTAGGTGTATAGTTATTTTGGAGACATTATGCAGGAACACTTTGTTTAGGAAGCATGGGGCTTGTCCTCTGGGAAAAGGAAGTCCCTATGCCACATCCCTTGTGTGAGCAGTACAGCATGATGGCTATAGCCTGTGGGTAAATGGGGATGACTGTGACATTGATGGTTGCTTTAGGATTAATATTTCCTACATGAAAAATGAAAAATGCATGTTTTTACAAAAGCACAGAAGCCATATTCACATACTTCCACTTCTAATTCCATCCCAAAGGCTGACAACTACCAGCAAAGCAGGACAACTTTACTGGCTTTTACCATTATAATGCAGGATGGCTTATCAAGAAAGAACTGCCATCATGATTCACTCAGTACAGAAGAGAGATTAGAATTGACTGTCTCTAATCTTAGCACAAGTCCCATCCTTTTCCTTATCTAATTTCTTCATAATTCACCTTGAAGTATTTGCCACTGAGAGATGTCTGAAGCTTTTGTACCTGTCAGTCATCGAAGGTTTAGATGGGGTGCTGGGTATCAGCTGAAAATGAAGGTGTCAATCGGACCCACCACCCAGAATTCAAGACTTGTTTGTTCCATGTGGCTTATGAGGACCCACCACCCAGAATTTTCAAGATGTGTTTGTTCCATGTGGCTTATGAGGATCACAGTGCCCTCAGGAACATCCCTGGAGACCAGCTCTGCAACGTGACCTTGCCAGTAATGGCAGGTGTCTGTTTTGGAATGGCCCTAGAAGCTGGTTTATTTTGATGTTACCTGAAAAGCTTTCAAGATGAAGTCAGGAACATAAATATATACATATATGTAGATATGTATTTTTTTAATCTACCTAATATATAACATGTATGTTCCACATTATGTATTTATAGTGCGTTTATGCATAGGTCTATATATGTATAAGGGCAATGAAGCTGACAAAGGGTCTAGAAAATGTCTTACAATGAGAAGTTGAGAGAGATTAGCTTTTATTCTGCTAAATCAAACATAGGTAGAGACATGCAGACACAGAAGTTAAGCACAGTATTTTGAAGGAAAAAAGAAATATATGCAGAAACTGGCAGGACCCCCCACAAAAGAAGGTGTTAAAAGAGAAATTCAAAGAAAGTAAGTGTGAAATACACAAAAAAGCACAGAAGGACATTTTTCATGGATGTTTTCGGGGAAAAATAAGTTGTAGCTTATTATGAGGCTTTTATGGTCAAGGCAGTTGACAGAAAGCTGCTGTTTTAAAACTTGAGGTGTCTCAGTTATTTCTCTCGACACTATTATCCCAACTCCAGTGTCAGACCCCTGAATGTGGTGGATTTGCAGCCACACAGAAGAGGGGAGAGCATCTGTACCTCATCAGGTATCACGCCAAACAGCAACTGGTGGCATTTTGCAAAGCTGCACTCCAACACCGGGATTTGTGTCCGTTTTATTAAAACATGGGAAAATGCACAGCCCCAGACAGCATACAAGATAGCAATTCACTTCCCGCTCCTCTACAGAGGTTGTAGCGCTAATGAAGCAAATCACATCTCAGGGAATACAGCCATGATTTAGTACGTGTATAACTGTAATAAAATGTTATGGCTGAGATTGTTATGTTTTTAATGGAAAAAAAGAAGAATTAGGATCGAAATTGAAAAACAACCCAGTTCCCATAAAAGGTATAAATGTGCTTGGATAAAAGGTTAATAGAGTTAATTGTGGGGAGTAATACAAGACAGCGACTCATGCTAGAGAAGATAATTGTGATTCTGATAAAGGGGAATTGTAATTAAATAGAGGTTGGATAAACACGATTATCCTGAAAAGGTTTCCCAGCACAGTACAGGGAGGTTTTAAGATGTGGAGGCAGACGCCTGTACGTGATCTGAAGTAGAGACACCACTGCTGCCAGCCCTGATAAGTGCTCACCACTGCGGCACACTGCCCAAGCCGCTGCTCTGGCCACCAAAGGCAATAAATTGAGCTCATTTTGAAGTTTAGTTCACCTGCAACACTAACTGGCAAGAGATCTCCCTGTTTTGCTCACAACCCCCAAGATTTCTCATTTCTGCTGATCCCCATTTCCACCCCCATCCTGCTTTGTGGGGAGCAGCTCTGGGTGCTGGCCAAGGTTGATCCGCTGTAGGATGGCTGTGGGCTGGAGCAGGTGAGGGCATCCCTCCCTTACTATGCTTTTCCCAGAACTGATAGATTTTTTTTTACACAGATATTAAAGTGAAATGCAGTAGTTTGATACTGAACCCTGAGAGGCAAACAGAGGCTTCCCACACTGACCTATTTTATTGAAACGGGTAGTTGTGCTAAATATTTTTTATTTGCCGAGTTACAAATGTTCCACAATAACCTATATGAGAGGAAGGGAATCAAATACAGCATATTTCTCACAGGACAAACAGAAGAATTCCAAAAAGCTTTTTTGTTTTTGTTTCCTTTGTTTCCTTTAAATTGTGAGACATTTTCAACTTTTAAGTATATATCATTAAAAAATATAAATATACTGAATTTGAATACAGTATGCTATTCATATTTTTCTGTAATACCTATACATTATTTTACATAACACCTACAGAATAAAAAACCCTGAGAATTTACTAAGCAAAACTATCAAATACTTCTGCTGTTCAATTATTTATAGTACTGTTCGGAATCACTGTATACCACAACAACACACATTCCCAGATGCCTAAGGAAAATTTCTACTGGAGTTCTATTATTCCCTATTTGGAGCAAGTGAATGTCTCTCTAGGGACTAAGCCTTTTTTCCCCCTCTCAAAAAAAGAGGGGGAAGATCTTTTTGCTTTCAAATTTTTGGTTTTGCTTTCAAACTTTTGCTTTTCCAGTGCCAACTGTATTCCAGATCTTCAAGCACACTTCACAACCCCATATACACAGACCAGTTATAAGCCCTTACTGTCACCTTCAAGCTTGCCCTTTCAAACTTTTTGCCTTTCAATTTTCTCACCAGTCTCTGTGCTTGCCTTATGCACTTCTGTCAGTTTACAAGCTGCAGTGAATCACAAAAGTGGGCTTGGGCTCAAAATGTGTCCTCAATGTTTTTTGGGCATAATCTGCAACATGTTAGGTTGCTGACAATATACATAGTGGAATAATCCCGTAAGTGTTAGTGTGGATAGCATCCATTGTGATAGCAAATGAGACAGAGCAAAGTGGAAGCTGAAAGCAAACTCCCCGCACATTTTGTTTTTTATCTCTGCAGCTGGCACGTGATACAGTAATTGCCTTACTCACATTCCTGTCTTGTTTCTTCTCTGCTTGTTGAGTTTGTTGAAGTTTCTTGTATCAGACACGCATTTATTCACAACCATTTCTAAGATCATGACCATTGCCTAAATCAGTTGTTGAAACTTGAGTTCTGTGCAGGAAATATTTAGGTAACAAGGTTATTTTTAAACTCAGTCATGCACAACAACACCTTTGCTTCCCAATCTACAACTACATTTTCCTTGCAAGAGCTTCTGCTTATTAAAGCTTATTGAAAAAGTCATCTTTTTTTTTCCTTTTAATATGTTTTTTAAAGTTTCCACTGAGTTCACTTCCTGGAGGGATATTTCTCTTTGTTGCTATACAGCAAGTACACTAGAATCAAACACGGGTTATAGAGATGACACAGTAACATTATTCCCATAAACTACTTCTAAGGATATTGGCTGCCTATGATGCATACACAGGTTTTGGCATCCACAGAAATGAATGTAGAGATGGCAAAGTTAAGACCAAGTTGTACACCTACCAAAAACACATTTTGAATAGTCTACCAATGTTTCTGGGAAAAACAACCTGATTTTATTTCACTGGTGAGTGACATATTTTCATTTCCTAAAGGAGAGAGGGGGGTTTGAGAATATATATTTTTATTAATTCTGCAACAATCAAAACTGAATTCTGGAAAATGTGTTTAATTTCTATGAAAATGTCATTTCTTTGGCTCTGACTTGATTTTTCCTCGATGCTTGAGCAACAACAACATGACACTTTCACTTCCAAAATAACTGGTCCATGCTCTAATTTTTTGTTGTCCCAAAAGAAAAAGAAGCAAAAGCTTTAATAAGAAAATAGTGAAATGGTTACTGCTTGTGTTTGCCAACAACTGAAGGTGAACCTTTTTACTTATTTTGCTGTCTCCCCACCTAACACCCTCCAGTGAGAGGATGGAACACTGAGCTCTCTGCCATGGAGAAGGATCTCTGCATGACTTACCCAGTGAAGCCAGGGCAGCTTCGTAAAAGAAAATTGAGGTTAACACTCTTCAGAATTACAAAAGGGGTGTTCTAAAACATTGTTTAAACTCAGTGAACGCAGGTGTTCCCCTCCAGTGCAAACTACCACCAGGAAAGGTGATACTGCACAAGAGATCAATGTTCACTATTCCAGATGTCTTGTTCAACTAATCTTCACCTAATTTTGATTACGGTGTCTCCATAGATGTGTTTGCATGAAACAGAATTTAAGAAAGTTTTGTAAGCATGGGTACCAGCCAGGTCCATAAAGAGAACTTCAGACTCAGGAGGAATATGGAAAGAAGTAATCAGTTCCCACAAGACTTCTGTCGGCAAAAAATGTTTGACTTTTATTTTTCTGCAGACAATCTGTATTCCTATAAAGCTTTAATACTCCTGAAGTTTCAAGAGGCTTAAATAATCTTGCTGGTGATAGGTATCTAGCTAGTAGAAAGCTGACAAACCAAGCCATGAAGTTCTTTTTGTTTCTTCACTGACGAGATGTTCCTAGAAAAAGGATTACAAAAAGTTTTCCTCCAATGAGATCGGAAAACATTTGAGTCTTGTATTTGTCATTCATTCAAATTAAGAACATTAAGGTCAGATAAAGGTGGATTTCTTCTGCTACTTTTTTTGTCTTCATTTTATCAAGAATATTCTCAGCTTTCTCACAACACAGGAGAAGTGATGTCCTTCACAGCTGTGTCCCCCATTCATGAAATATACAGAGGCATCCTAGTAAATCTCAGCTAGCAAGGTGATGCAGGTAGTAAAAGAAAATAATGTGGAACATTTTATGGATGAAAGATGCCGTAATAAACACCATGGGTGTTTATCATATGTAGATGCAGACAAGCTGGGAAAGAGAAGTTTAAAGGAAATATTGTGGTTTTCAAAGCATTTTGAAGGTAATGTCCAACCCAAATCCCCCCTTGACACAGCTTGAGGCCATGTCCCCTTGTCCTGTCACTAGTTGCCTGGGAGAAAAGATCAACCCTCATCTTGCTACAACCATGCAGAGCAGCATGGCAAACACTGGAAAGAGCAGATGGTGGTGATGTTCAGTTTGCTGGTAATTTATTTAGAAGACGCCAGTATTGAAGTCTTTATCTTCAGTTGCTTGCCACGGGTGTGTGCCTCCACCATTCCTACCCTTACATGCCTACATCTCTTTTGCATCACAAACATTCTTACTTTACCTTCGTACCTACAAAATGAAAACAGTAGAGTTCTGTCTACAGTTAAACTACCTCTTTCTTTATTGCAGTGGTACTGGGAAATCCAAGCCAAGGAAGACAAAAAAACTCCCCTTCCAAACCTAAAACCTTGGAAAACTCAGGTTTTGGGTGTGCAGAAGTATTATCCATCATTAAACTGTTCATTAGGAGGCATTATTTTCCTATGTCAAGAATATCTGCCATGATAGCTCTGCTATATTTCATTGGTTTCACTTTAAATCCCATATCTGTTATTATCAAAAGTCCTTAGTGGAGGCCCTGAGACCTCCCATAACACAGCCCTGAAGCTGTGAGACACAATTGGCAACACCACACAATCCATGTGTAAAATGGCGACAACAACGTTATCCACTGTGAGAAACAACGTTATCCACTGTGAGATAAGGCAGCAGCTTTGATCATTGGCTATCTGTTGTCTTCTATAACAATGGTTCTTCTCGGATAGGTCTCAACATCCACAAAAATGTAGCGAACCTCGAATTTTCCTGTTTCAAGGTTCTGGAAAGAAAAAAAATTCAGAGTGCTTTTTTATCTTTGGTAGTTTAAATTCAAGACTAAATTTGCCAGGTGTATCAAGAAATTGTACATACCTCTTTGACTTCCACATGGACTGTTCCCTGTTTCCCTGATTCAATGCCCTCAATATAGAACTTCAAACGCATATGTTTCAGTCCGTCCTTTACGTATTCAATGTGACTAAAAACAGCAACAGAAAACAAAAACCCAACCACCCAGCAAGAACACAGATTATATTCTAGTTAAGACTTCAAATTTAAACTTACTTAGAGGAGTTGCTTACTTATTTTGTAAGAAAGTGTATTCCGGTGGTGTCCTTATGCTACCTTGGGTTCCTTCTCTACTGCTCCTCTCAAGCTTTACTGTGAGTGCCTAAGGACTAGTGGAGTTAGAAGAGCTAATTAGCTGCTGAGGATTAAGAGATGAAATGCTTAAATGTCTTCACCCCAGTCCTCCCCTCGAAACCGAAAAGCAATACAGTGCTGAAGACTACGGAAATTTCTTGTATTTATTCTAAAAAAACCCAGATTTGGAGTCTGACATCTAGAAAGGGACGTCACATACCAAGACTTCCAGAGTTCTTTTAGGCACTTAAACTAATTTATCAAGCCAAAACACACACAGTACATTTTTTCAAAATAATTATCAGGTTAGTTAAACCACATCAAAACAAACAGTTTAGTATGTGTTTTACTTACAATAATTTTGTTCTGCTGAAATTATGTAACTTTGGCACTGATATGAGATCTCCAATCTAAATGCTGGTATTTAGACTGGAGTTGGGTTATATTAAGTATTAAATAAATAGCACATCACTTTCAAAGTGACCACTTTGGGAAACTAACGATCCCATTAGAGTTCTGGTGCCAGTTTATGTTTCCTACTGAAATTATTAACTGCTGCTCAGCACCAATCTCTTATTTCCATCAGCCATGCCCAGGTACACGCTCTGAAATAAACTTCCAATACAGTTTAAAGTGACATGATGGTAGAGAGAACAAATACGAATGAAGAGCCTTACTGCAGTAAATTTACATTCAAGGTGTTCATACACAAAAAACCCTGTAGATTTTTGAGACATTTAAGATAATTCTTATACTGCAGATGCAAACTCTACAGTCTAACACAGTTCTCAGCTCAAGAATTTATTTGAGATACTAGGAACTCAAAATAATGGAAATTAAATACTAGGAACGCTGATTCATAGCACATTTACTTATTTACAGACAGGTGCTCACAATGTTTGTGCACACTGATTTCATTTAGTAGCTTCACTCTAAGCATTCTTTCACAGTCTGGTGAAGTGATAAAGCTTCAGCTAGTAAAAGCCACTTTCCTCACACAGAATAAAAAATCTCAATTTCATGGCTCAACCTCTGCTTATGCGCTATATGAAACCTCATTGAATATATTCCTGCCAAATAACCCAATAAAGGCAAAGCAGGGAGGACTAACTTTTTGTAATAGTTCTGTTGTTTCTTTTAAAAGGAAAGTAACAAAAAAGACACACTCATGAAAGGTTTAGGTGATAGATGTTCTGTTAAATACACAGTAGAGATGCTGCCCCAAGTACCAAAAAGCATTCTGTGTATCAGCTCAGTATAGTTTCAGACTGTAAACTTCTGTCAGATTACTGCTCTCCTCATGCAAGTCTAGACCTCTGCACTACCCTTTTCACTCTCATCCTATTTTCTGGAGAGCTCTATGTCTACCATGATGACTATTGCTTGTTTTGAGGCACTCAGAATTGGCATTTTATATTATATTATATTATATGCACACTGTACTTAGTGGTTTATGGCACACAAGAGGCACTGCAAAAAGCTTCTATGTTCAATCAAAAGTGACAGGATATGTCACATATAGTTCATCACTCTAGACCTAACTCGTGATCCAAAAATATCTTTGCTGTGCAAAAACTGATGTCTTTATGGGGCAAACACCAAGGGGTACCTGACATGCTGTCGTCTTCCTCTTCTTGTTGCCTCTCCATAACCTTTGATAGAGTCACCAAAAACCCCAATTATCTACAAGAGAAAAGAGGTTTGAGCTGTCAGAAGGGATAACATACAAACAGGTATTCCAGTATCAGCTCATGCCTCTGCTCTGAATACATCTTCTTTTAACAAAATGCTGCTGGAGAATCTAACATGTCAAGAATAAAAGTGTTTATGAAAGAAGACATTTTAAGGAAAACTCCTCTGTATTCCAGTCTTTTCTCTACAGTCCTGTATTAAATGCCTAAAATAAATCCTATTGATATCTTCTATTTGTACTGTTCTCTGAGATGAAGAATGGAAATGATGGAAATTGACATTTTGTGTAAAAAGAAAAAAAAAGCACAAAATATTTGCTCACATCTCCTCCAAGAGAATATGTTTCAAAGCTTAAAATGCAAATGCATTCCCTTTCATATTATCTAAAAAACACTGCTGAATGAGAAATTCAGTATTTTTTTCAGATTTATAAAGTCAGAATAGATCAACTTAGTCTTAAACTTACTTTAAATCCAGTTAGAAGAGGAGGTTAAGTGTTACTGTGCAAGTACTGGAAAGATGTTTTAATTCTACAAACTTGTTCCAAAGCAGTCTTTTTATTTGAGCAACAACTTGTCATTTCATTTCTAGGTTATCCTCAAAGGCATCTGCTACAACCTTTTTTGAAGGATGTTTTGTCGGAAGTAGTATTTTTTAAAATCTAGTTTCATATTGATTTTTGTTTACATCTAGCTATGATGACTCTGTGATCTCATGACTGCTCTCCACCTGTTTTCCTGCTAGCGAAAGGAATGCTAATTGTGCCTCAAATGAAGAATTTCAATTCCTGGGTATCAGTGCAGTGCTTCACATAATGACAGAACTACAGGGAAGTGTCACAACAGAGTAAGTGTGCTGAGAAAAGGCAGCAGGTTAGAGCTACAGAACTTAGTGGGACCAGTTGCCTCTCTCACCCACAGAAACCAAGAGCTACATTTAGCACTTTAGGGACTCATCTAAGTCCCTAAGAGTTTCTGTATGGTGACACAAGCACATGCTCTGAAGGGCAGACTTCACGAGTTTCTGTGCTGTGGCACACTCCCTTGGCTTCTAGCTTGGCCAGTTCAATGCCTGCACTGACTTGTCCTAACGGAGGCTCTGCTCTGGAGCTGACCCACCCCACGCCAGCTAAAAGCACTGGCAGAATTGCTAAAGCACCACATGGGTCTTCACACAGCTTGGGAGATTCCTTGCACGAAGTTTTGACTTGAAGAAAGACAGTAACTACTGAGAAACACAAACTTATGACTGAAGTTCAAAAACCAACCTCGGGGTGAGATCTGCATTTCTCCAAGGCATCTCCATAGATCTTATTTGGACTAGAAGAAGAGAATAGCTCTTTAAAAATCACATAGAACAAACCACCTGTAACAGAAACAACAGCAGATGAAATGAAAACTTATCAAACCATATGGAATTAATGAAAAGTGTTTTCTGATAAAGAACGAAATTTTAAAAAATAACCTGTAACACCAATTCCAACAAGCACCACAATCAAATAGGTAAAGTCTCTTCCAGCTTCTTTCACTGAAAGTAAAAAGAAAACAACACATAAGTTGCAAGCTTGGATAATAACACTTGTATGCCTTTCTTACATAAATGCTCTTCTGTTATTCTGTGGCTCAAATAACATTTTAGCAGAAGAAAAAAATCCAGCAACAGTTTCCATAATGCCTCATTGCTGTAAAAGAGACCTGGAACACCTCTTACATTGTACAGGTCATGTTTATATATCTGTGTTAAGCCTTACCACTTTCTGTTTGCCAGATGTTTTCAAGATCCAAAGTAGCAATTACTGCTACTTTTTGGGTACATGAGAGCTAGATTTTTTAGGAACTAATGAGGCATTTAGCACTGCAGTATTCACACTATCATCTAAACCCACAATCACTGCAATCCTTACACAAAAAAGTAAAAATAAAGAAGTGAAAGCTTAAAACTTGTACACACTCCAAATAGCTGGTTTTATGAATTAGCAATCAATAGAACAATAAAAGGGGCAATATTAGCCCAAAATACATATTTTATTTATTAACAAAATTAACTGCTGTTTATCTGATTAGTTTTTATCTTTCAATTTTGATCTAAAGTACAAGTGTCAGTATACACTGCAAAATAACTCATATGAGATTCTCTCAAAATAGTTAAGTACTTGGAAAGAGACTAGTATCTTTTAACGATAAAGTGTGCATTTCAGTGGAATACAAGTTAAGGAGGAAACGTTAATAACTATTTCTCCTGCAGTTTTCTAACCAGTTGAAGGCGTTTTTCGTAAATAATTTCAAAGTACGTAAATTTTCTGAGGCTAATTATGTAGTAATCACTTTTCACTGAAGTGAATGAAACCAACTAGAGTGAAGGCAATCCATAAAGAAACTACCATGACATGTAGAGCTTTGACAATTTTGTTGGAGGTGAACTTATTTCAACCGCCCTACAGACAGGCTGCACGTGATAGGTTCTCCTTCTGAAAAGGAAAATGAGAGGCTATTACATCTTGCGCCTGATAATTACTTAAATCCACAGGCTGTTTAGAAGAAGTCACATAATTTGTTTCTGACAGAAATGTAAGAGCTGCTCCAAACAATACGATGTGAAAAGAAACTGGCCTGGTGTGCTGAGATTTTTTTTTTTTTCTAGATACTTGATGTTTGGAACTACAAAACTTCAGCTGCGGAAGGAAAGGTCTCCAGCCCTTCTGAGCAGCACAAAGCATCCTCCACCTTACCTTTCTGAGCCGCCGACACCAGCGTTTCCTCGTTCAGCGCCCTTTGCACGGACACATCTTTGCTATCGCCGCCAGGTTTTGCGGCTTTCAACCCTCCCGCCTGCGTCGCGATGCTCTGACGGGCGGCCCTGAGCAGCAGCGGAGGCTGGTGCCGCCACCTCAGGCAGGAGCAGGACCCGGTCCCGGGGCCGGTCCCCAGGAGCGCCCACCCGCGAGTGGAGAGCAGCCAGCGACCCAGGCAGCCCCGCCCGAGGGAGGCGGGCAGGGCTCGGGGCAGCATCCCGGGCATGGCTCCTGCCGCCCTCACAGGGGCACGGCCGGGACAGGCGAGCCGAACGGAGAGTTTGTGCCGCTCGCCACCGCTCTCTCCCGGGGAACCCTCGGGGAAGTGCCCGGGCAGCCTCCCGCCCCGAGCGGCCGCTGCCCCAGCTCAGGAGCCCACCTGAACCTTTACCGCCGGCCGCTGCCGCTTGCCGCTGCCCCGGCGGAAATGTTTGGGACGGCGGAGCAGGGAGCGGCGGCAGCGGGTCCTGGGAGCGGTAGTTTGAGAGGGCTCCCTCTCCCGCCCGCCGCCGGGAGCGGCTCCCAGCGAGGTCACTACAGCGCCCGCCATGCCCGGCGCCGCCACCGCCACAGCCCGCCCTCCGCGGGCGGGGATCCACCGCTCGTTTCGGCGGGTGCCGAGGGGAGGGGCTGCTGGCGGCGCCCGCGGTGCTGGTCGCCGTTTTAAAGCTCTGTTTTCATACATGTATTTTTTTGGTCTTGTACACGTGTATGTCTCAAAGCGATGCAGTTGACATTTCGACGGATGAAAACTAGAGTGATCCGGACAGGCTAAATCGATGGGCCGAGATCGACGGCATGAGGTTCAACAAGGCCAAGTGTCAGATCCTGCCCACAATAGCCCCAGGCAGCGCTGGGGGCAGAGTGGCTGAAAAGCTGCTGGTGGAAAAAGACCAGCGGCCGAACATGATCCAGTGTGTGCCCAGGAGGCCAATGGCATCCTGGCCTGTATCAAAACCAGTGTTGTGAGCAGGACTAGGGAGGGGATTGTCCCACTGTACTTGGCAGGGTTGAGGCCACACCGTGAGCACTGTGTTCAGTTTGATGCGCTCGATTTAAGAAGGACATGGAGCTGCTGGAGTGTGTCCAGAGAAGGCAATGGAGCTGGTGAAGGGTCTGGAGCACAAGTCTGATGAGGAGTGGCTGAGGGAGCTGAGGATATTTAGCCTGGAGAAAAGGAGGCTCAGGGGAACGAATGCCTGAAAGGGGGCTGTGTCCAGGTGGGAGTCGGCCTGTTGTACTAGGGAGGTTCACCTGGGATGTTAGGAAGAATTTCTGCACAGAAAAAAATGATCAGACATTGCAATGGGCTCCTCACGGAGGTGGTGGAGCCACCGTCTCTGGAGGTGTTTAAGGAAAGACTGGAATTTGTACTTGGTGCTGTGGTGTAATTGACATGGTGGTGTCTGGTCATAGGTTGTAATCTCAGACGTATTTTCCAGCCTAATTAATTCTGTGATTCTGAGACCCGAGACCACACTGCCCGAGACCTTCCAGCTCACTGTGAGGCGGAGGACCCGCCTGGACGCTCAAAGCAGCATCACCACCATTCCCGAGGCATTAACGCTTCCGAGTGCCCCATACGGGTTTACTCCAGCCCCGCCTTCCCTAAGCCAGCCCTCCCGGGCACCGCCTCCCTCGGGCTGCCGCTGTCCCTCCCCGCCCCAGGGCGTAACACGGGAGGTGGCAGCGCTTGTTCCTTCTCTGCCCTCCCCGCCCGCGGTGCGAGGCTGCCGCTGTCCCGTGCCGCAGCGGCCATGGCGACGGGCCGTGGCAGGTAACCGTGGGCGCGCCGAGCGGGGCTCTGCCGGCCCGGGGCTGCTGCTCGGCCTTCTTCACCTTTTCTGGGGAGGGTCGTTGAGTTGTTTTCCCTCAGCTCCCGTTGCTCCTCTGGAGAACTTATTTCACGTGTTGCACGGCTCTGGTTTCTAGCTCTGGGCTCTTCAGGGCGAGGGTTGTGGCCGTGGTGCTCCCCTCTCCCTGGCCCAATGGACATCGTGCAGTGGGAAAACGCTGGTGTTGCCAGGGGCACGGAGGCCTGGAGTTAACCCTTTTTTTTTTTTTTTTTTGTCTGGGAAGGAGAGCCTAAGCTTCGTTGTCCTTCAGCTTGGAGGAGGTGCTATAACGAGTATCCACAAAGTTAGTTTAATGGTTACTTTATGTGTTCAGGGTGGTTAGGCCTTTGTGATAAATAGGTGGGTTTCACTGTGGAAGGTGTGATTACCTTAATTCTTACAGTCCAGGTTCAGCTTTCAAAATTTTAAAGCATCAATCTTAGAGGCAAAGTTGAGAAAGCAGATTTTTCTGCTAACCCACTTGTACAACCTTGGGTTTCATAGCAGTTTCATTCCCCCTGCTGTTTTTGGGGTTTTTTTTTTTGCTATTTTTTTCAACCTGCAAATGAGCTGGGGTAATATCCACCTTTTAAAAATGAAATTGAAGTAGCTGAGGGAAAAAAAAACCACAAAAACCCCCCAACCAACCCATGCCAAAACATTATTGTAATTTTTCTTATCCCCAGGTACACTTAAATAGGTGGAGGAGACAGTTGTTTGTTTTTTTTTTTACTAAAACCTTTGTGTACATTATTTGGAATGTTACTCGAAAGACAACTGTTTGCTGACCATCAAAGAACCAAGGCACACTGCACATATTATAGGGTGTGAAAGTGAAAATAGTGGTACAAAACTGAGCCTCACAGGTTGAAAGCTAATGAAAAAGCAATTGAAGTTGTGCCTCTTAAGTAAGATCATCTCAGTTGTTCTAGAAGTCTCTAAAGAGGAGGTGTAACAGCTGTCATTGACTTTCATCTTAGGCTTATCTGCCCAAGCTGTGTCAATGCAATATAAAAGCATTTTGTTGATGCTAATTTAAAATCTTAGCACACACAGTACTTGAAAAGTAATTTATGGATTCGGTTTGCTGTTTGTTTCTTCACACCTTGAGAATATTTTTGTTTTGGAAAATGCAAAAATTCAGCAGTTTTTTTTAAATTGAAGCTTACAAAAACAATAGCTATTATTACATTAAAGTTTTCAAGGCACCCATGGGCAAAATGTTTCTTTCCTCAGATATTTCTCCCTGGGGTGAAGAAGGGGGGGGTTGATGGTTAAAATCAGCAAGAAGGACTGAATACAGGCTGTGCAGGTTATGCTTGTCCAAGGTAGTGTGTTTTAAAATTCAGAATCCAGCTTCTTACCTGAATTATTTCTGTGCTTGGAGTTTGTGAAATTGTGTCCCTATAGACTATGCTCAAACTCTCTGCTTTCAGCATGGATTCAGGGCAGAATAACCTGGGATGTGCTACCCTGGAACATACAGAAGTGATAGCTCTGCTGCTGTTGAACACAACTTGTGTCTCTAAATCCCTTTAACAGCACTTTGTTAGTACCTCATCATCTAAGGTTCTTGATAATGATACATGAATAAAACCCTTGTTTGATCTCCAGGTTGCATTTATTAAAAGATTTTGTAGTTGTTAATTTAGTTGGTCTACCAGTGGTTAGCACCCAAGCTAAAATGTGTGTGTTTTTTTTGTTAAGCTTATAACAATTCTCAGTAAAATGACTTGGATATTTTTGTTTTATTTTGTTTTACATAGCACAGTTGACAATGTAGACCAGAGCTGTTAATTTCTTTTGATTTTTTTTCTTTAAGCATAAATCAATCTTAAATCAAGAATTTATTAAATGTATATGGTACCCATATACTTCAAAATTAGCAATTTCCCCCCTTATGGATTGGTTGCCTAGAAACCCAGAGCAGGTTTGACCAGGTGTTGGAAATGTGCTGGCAATTTAAAACATCAGTAATGCAGTGAATGGGGAGCTCTGCCTGCTCGGTGGCATCAGTGGGTGTGAAGTGTAAGGATTTGCTTTAGGATTGAAACTCTGTCCCCGTATTTCTCTGTGGATCAATGACAGGATTTGTTTGCAATTACAGCTTACAAAGTCCTTTCTATCAGAAAACTCGGAAAATGTGTGAGTGGTTGGATTGTAAGAATTTGTGTTAGAAATATGCAAAGTTCCCTTTTTTTCTGTCCAAATTGTGATGTGGAAATGTTGGTAAATCAGATTCTTTCACCGGGGTGTGCAAGAGACCAATCCAGACAGAGTTGAGGTATTTGATATATTTACAGTTCTGCACAGAAGGGGGTGCTGAGTGGCAAATCCACCACACCAACTATCAAAGCTTTTTACTGTTTTATACATTTTAGCAAAGGAAGGAATTAGTTTTCCTTGGCCATAAGTTACATAATTCTCTTATTAATTAATTTTCTATCTTCTGTTGGTTAATGATTCTCTTGCTTCTCATGCTAATTAATTTGCATGCTCAGTCTTTCTCTTTTTTGAATCAGTGAGTTTCTTGAGTCAGTGACGTCAACCTCACATTTCTGGAAGCTGGAGCTGATTTCAGCACAATTGCTGAGTTGACTTTAGTAGTTTCTTCCTTATCTTGGGAGTTGTTCGAGGTATCCCTCTGGCCTGTAAATTCTGCATTCTTTGTGTCCACTATCAGTGGCCATCCTTCTTCCCAAGCTTTGCTAACCTCTCCCTAGGTCTGAAATCTTTGAAGCATGTCAAGCCCAAAACCTTAACAAAGCAATTCTACCAACCAGTAATTTGTCTGTCTAACACCTGGATGTCCCTTAGTGCTTGTTAGCTGCTCTTTGTTTCATGAATTAAATTTCCTTTCTTGCTGTTTATGCTTGAAAGGATACAAATTCTTTTTGAACCTCAGCAATTTCTGAGGAAGTTTCGAGGTATTGTTTTTATCTGGTATCTCTTAATAGCTTAACAAAGTTGGGTGGCTCAAAAATGTCTCTGGAGTAGTGTTGTGAAACAAAAGAATAATCAGTGAGTTTGACTTGCTGCAGGGGCCTCAGTGGAGCTTGGTTGTAGTGGCCACAGTGGTGCAGCTGTCCAAGGGTAATAAAACTCTACCAAATTCAAACTGATTTGGGGGAGCAACACTATTATTGCCTTTGCCTGCTCTACGAGATCAATCACAGGGTTGACAGCTGTGAGTTTAAATCTGAATCTTCCTCATGCCAGGTATTTAACTGGGATGTAATTGCTCAAATCTTAGTGGTTGCCATGTGGTGTATTCCCTGAATCCTGCCTTGGTTGAAGTGTTGTGTCTAGGTGTGCAGAATATGTGTATTTCTTCATTTTGTGAACATGTGACTCTTAATAGCTTTTCTTTCTTACGAATAGGTTAAGGACCTTTGCTGCCAGGCCTGGGGAATGTTCTGAAACTGTAAATGCTGGAATTAAAAGTCTGTATTTGACACCTCCCAGAAAACCGAAACTAAACGTGTGCTTTGAGAGGTATGTCTTTATGTTAGGAGTAAGAGTGGAAGGCCCTCTGTAAGCTGTCTTTTGATTGCTTGCAGTAATTATATTCATATCTTGGAGATTTCTATGTCAAATATTCTGAGTTGAAAAGATTTGCTTTCCTGGCCTACTTTGGGATCCTGTGTTCACCTTCTAATGTTTTCTGGCATGGTTCTACTTTGTGTTCTTTTCTAAGTTCATAAGGAATATGTAGGTTTTCCAAGCCATGTGAAACCTTCAGCAACTCTTTGGAAGTTATGGGCAGTGTTGTTCCTTGCGAATAAAAATTGTTATTTTATTACTTCAATAAAAGCCAGATTGGAATTAAACTTTGTCTGTTTCTCTTGGTATTGGTTGTCATCAAGTGTATCTTAGTGTATGGAGAGGCCGAGAATGGTGGATTGGGATAAAGGGGGAGGAATTAGTGGCTGCTGCATATTTACTGCAAGGTAAATGTTTCTCTTCCTGTTTGACAGTGAAAGGACACTTTCAATATAATTGTGAGTTATTTTCCTTTTGAAAATCAGTTACATTTTTACAAAAAAATAATTCTAAGAATATGTTACCTGAAAAAGTAATTAGTTTTTCTTGTTTTATACATTTGATAGCTTCCTGTGTTGTGATTTCTCTGTTTTGCATTGGCTGGCCAGTTCAGTACCTCTATGCTGTCTGACTGGTGTAACGGTGAGACAAAAAAGAAAAAAAAAAATCAGCTTCCTCCAAAGGAGAAAGAATATGACTGTAAAACCTGCTATTGAAAATTCTGGATCAAGTATATTATTTTAGCTAATTTGCAGCTTTTTAAGGTATCACTTCTAAATTGTTTCTGGAATGAGTGCACTAACTGCTTTGGACTTACAGTTTATGAGTTATTTCACATAATGGTGCAAGTTTTGGCATGTTGCTTCTATGTCAATGCAACTAAGATTCTGAGTTTAATACAAACATTGAGGTATTGGCATTATTGTGCTACCCTTTAAAGCTCTCTGCTTTTGAAATAGTGTCATAAATCAACAAGTGTTGCAAATAACCCAGTAGTAAAAGGACGAGAGGCACAGCTGGTGTGTTGACTTTCACAGCACCCTTTATTTTCAGCAGTGATTTTGATGTGGCCATACTCAATGCTCAAGAAAATTAAGAGTATAAAATGCATGTATTTTAAACTCTGCAGCTATGAGCTGCTGCCCAAATCGTATGAGGTTCCTGTCTGCTATTGCAAAAATCACTTTGGCTCAATTCCAGGGTATGTTCTGCTTGTCATGCTTAGACTGGCACCTGCACTTCAGGCAGCCTTCCAGATGCAGAGACATTGGCATTTGCAAGATACCACTTGGCTCTTACTTTGAAGTTCACATCTTTCTGTTGACATAAATGAAAACTGCACAAGGCCCCTGAGCATGTACAGGTTGAAGATTGTGATGAGGTAGAGCATGATCTTGCTGTTAGACTAGGACATTTCTGTCCTGGTGCATTCTGAGACCGGACACCGCAGTCAAAAGGGAGAGTGAATCTATCTGAAGTTTTGCAAATGCTGGTGATTATGGAATAAATGTTAGAACCGTGGTAAGAGCAGTAAGAAACTGAAGCTAAATGAGGTAGTTTCATGTCAAACATAGTTAAAGTTAACAAACTTTATAATAAAAATGCAAACTCATTACTTTTCATGTAATTGTGCTGTGCCACTTGAATAAGTTGTGGTGAGTTATTTTCGGCAAATGCCACGTACCAGAGAGTGAAATTAGAGTTCAAACTCCACAGTGTAACTCTTCAGGTGATTTACAACTTGCTGGTTTCCATCTCTTCTGTTTTTGTCTGGTTTGAAATTAAAATTCTCTGCCATTGTAATTTCTGGAGTTTTCAGGCAAGTCTAACAGTATTCTTCCTTCTCTTCTTTCCTAGCATGCCATCAGAAATACTGCTGAAGATATTTTCCTATTTGGATGCTGTGTCCCTGTTGTCTCTTGGTTGTGTGAATAAGCGCTTCTATGACCTGGCCAATGACAAGTAAGGAAGAGGGAAGGTTTCAGTTGTGCCACAGTTTTGTTTATCTGAATTATGAGTCTTTCCAATTCAGTTTCTCTGATGCCAGAGCACTGATGCTTGCACCTGTGGGCAAGCATCAGTGCAAGCATCAGTTGCACTCTGCTGAAATTGCCCTGCACAGCCCACAGTACGTGTTGCGTGGAATTCTAGCTGTGCAGAGCCTGTTGCTTATTGGGAGTTATGAGGGAAAAACTAAATCCAGTTGTTTGAAATGTTGTTGTTATCACTTTTTTTTTGTTTTAAATTTTGCATATATTTGTTTGTATTCACATGGACCTGAAAAAACCTTTCAGTTCAGGTGATCCTTAATGGTGTGTCGCCAGTAGCTTTCGCAGTTTTGAAGCCCTACGTGCACAATTCTTTCATCAGTTTTTCGCAGAGGGGTTGATTGTCAAATGATCCACTAGTGGTTTTTATCTGTTGCTCTGTTTGTGAAGATTTGGTGATTTCTAAATGAGAATAAAAGAGAGAAAGATAAATACCAACAGATTTTTTAATAAGGATTGCTTATACAGAGTTCATAAATTGCTCCAACCAATATCATGATAATTTTGTGAAAGGGTAAAGAGGAGAGACTCAGGTTGGTATGTGATAACTAGGATCTGGTCATCCTTTTCTTAGTAGGATTCTACTGCATTAGTGTTTGAATGAGAAAAAGTCTTCCTCTGTAGGAAGTTGCTGTTCCTGGTATGAATCTATTTCTCCCTGATTTACTAAAACTTATATGGTGAATTAGTTGGTTTACCTTGGCATTAATACCTTTAGAACTGATGAATTTAAAGGGAAGATCTGTAATCCAGATTTAGGTTTTGAGGGTAGATAAAAATTGCACAGTTGACACAAATTACCAATCTTGGTATGAGTTTTCCATTTCAGGGTGGTAAGGCAGGATAAAATCACTGTGGCTGTCCAGGGGAAGATGATTCATCTGTCTCCATCCCGACAATGTCTGTTTCCATTTTCTAATCTCAACAGAGATTAGTGTGTGTGCACAAATGGGACTTGGGAAAGAGTTACTTTCCCTTATCTAGGAGCCTGACTGGTTCAGTGGGACCAGGTAATTTCTTCCTGATGGATTTTTCATGGACCTTTTCAAGACCCTGAATGTTGCAGTGAACGAACAGAAGTTTTAATTGAAGCCCCTGCATATTTCTGTGACAAATATGACCTTAGTTTTTTAGACTGTGTATCTTTTTTAGGGTATTTCTGCTGTCCTGGATGTACAGGGTGCTGTCCTTGATGTAACAGGGCCATCGGTCTGGCATTGTGATATGTCTGTGCTGCCTAATGCAGTGATTTGTCTTTGGGCTGTTCATGTAGTGTGTGCACTTGAACAGTTCTTGGCACTCATGTCTCCAGTATAACTGCTGAAGACAAGGAAATATTTATGACCTCCCCTTTCTGCACCCTCCTTGTCCCAGCATGGGATATTCCAGCCTTCCTACCATGCAGTGTGGGAAATTCACAGGTGTGGTGTGCCTGCAAAAGCCTGAGGATTCTGATCACCAGCAGAACGTGCTTGTGTGAGAGGAAGCGAGAGCACAGGGGAAAGTCTTTGGCACTGTGGTCAAGTGGTGACTGATGATGATGTGTCTGATTCCAGCATCTGAATTAGCACTAAAAGGTTTGTTTGGCTTGTGTAGTAATGTCCAGTAAGAGACCTTGAGATGAGTATTAACAATTTGAGGCAAGAAGGGCATGCATGTATTCTGCTGTGAAAGAGGCAAGCTTGTGCTTCCCTGATGGATGCCTTTTTGATTTATCTGCCCTGTATTCTTCAGAAGTTGAGGATGGAGGGGAAGTGATACCTTCCTAAACACTTGTGATTCCGAGTCCTCCTTCCTCTTCTTCTCTGTCTCCCTGCCCTAGCTGAATTTTTGAGCTTCTTGAACTATTTTCTTTGCTTGCATGACACTGTTTTGGGAAAGGCAGATGCAATATGCTACTGAGAGTGAGGATGAGGATGGTAGGTATTTGTCATTAGTCTATCTTCAGTCAACTAAATTACCTGAGTCTGCAGCTTCAAAATGGAGGAAATGCCTACTGCTAAGCCCTGTCTTTTCAGCATCATACAGTAAGATGCAGAGTATCTCTCTCCATCAGAGGATGTCTTTATTTGGGAAGGTGTTTCTAGTTAACAGGAAGTTTTGTAGGAGGTTATTTTACTGGACTTTTTAGGCTGATGAACACTAATTGGATGATACACAGCTCAAATTCCCCTAGTGATGTTTTGTTAAGGACATCTCTCCTTTTTTTCATCACTGGACAATTCTAAACTGCTTTGGAGTTAAAAAATAATTTTTCCCCTCCATCAGAAATATTTTATACTATCTGGTAACTTGGCTGCCTTTTGTGGTCTTAAAATAGAAGTATCTTAAAACTTTGTTTCAGTTATGGCATTTATCTTTATGCTACCCTTCCCACGCTGCTTTTGGTGAAAGGAAGGTTGAAAACTCATGTTGACTGTGAACCCACCTTTACCAGTCATGGTAACTTGTTGATCTGTGTGTTTCAGACACTTTTGTCTTGAAAAATGGCAGTGAGGAATTCTGTATTTATCTGCTGAGCAGCAGGCTGGAAGGTTTTTGCAAAATTCCTGAGTATGTTTGCATCAATAACCAGAGCCTGGCTCTCAGCATGTGGGGAGTTATTCTCAGCAGCTAATGAATTGAGAAGGGTTTTGATGGGTAGGAGGCAGTGTGGGATGGATCTAGTCCTTGAATGCTTTAAGGAGAGGGGAAGATGCCATACAGTACACGCTGGTGTAAGTTTGCCTGAGGATAACTGAGAACTGGTAAAGGTAATCTTGCGGATAAATGGTAGAAAATGTCTCTTAAGGATTTGTTGCCCTTGCTATTAATTGTCTTCAGTGCAGTTATGTACACTGTGTGTCTAGTGTTTCAAAATTAGAAAACTTATTGGCAACCTGTATTCACAGATGATTGTTTGAATTCTTGCAGGTTCCTGTACTCAATGTTCTGTGAATTGTCCTAGAGATACTGGGTGGGGTGTGGGGGGCTGAAGTGTGACCTCATCGTTTTCCTGGCAAGAAAGAGATGAACCTATCATTGCAGTTACGTATTTCTTTGACTTCAGAAAGTCATGTCTTCTCTGGGCTTTTCCAAAGAGAGTGCAGAAGGGATTGAAATTACATTGGTACCACCAAACAAAGGTGATTCTAATTGTCCTCTTCCACCCCACTTTCAGCTGAATCTGAGAAACTTGAAGTGTACAGATGATCTTTGTTGAATAGGAGGTATTAAACCACTTTTTCCACTAGATGATTTTCTATGAGGAGGACGTATCATTGTTTTGGGGTGGAATTTTCAAAATTTTCTGCTTAACATTTATCAGTTTTCCCTTACTTTGTTATGACTGTGCTGTCACAGAGCTTCATCTAGGATTGCCATATTTTTGGGAAGACAGACAAGACTGTTTTTTTGCTAACGCTAAGCTCAGTGGTAGATGTGCATATAAAAATGAGGTGACTATTCTTGAAATTTATTCCTCTTTGTTCTCTTTTTATTTTCAGTGGAATTTGGCTGAAACTCTATTCCAGTTCTTTGCACCCAAAATGGAAAATGAAGTCTAAACAAACAGAAGCTGTTTCTTTGGGCTGTGCTGCTCTACATAATAAAAAGCCCGGGTACTGGAAGAAAGAATACATCTTCAAACAAACGTGTGCCTTCAAAACCAGAGTAATGCGGCTCGTTAAATTTCTAGATCCTTATACAGGTCTTCCCTGTAAAAACCAAGAAGCTATGAAGTAAGCAATGCCTGTCACAAAGATTTACTTCAGAAAAATATACCAAATATTGGTGGCTTGGGGGAGTATAGAATTAGAGCTATAAAATGTATATCATAATGAGATGATATGATGATAATCTATAAATGACTGAAACTGAGGAACATAAGTAGCAGTTAGTAGAAATTGAAAAATTCTGTCAGAAGCATAGTTTAAGTTTTATCAGTTTGGGAAATTGTTTTTAAACACCCCTCTCCTCTCTCAATTCCTAAATTACAGAGTCTCTGGCTTGAGTTGGATAATTGTTCTAAAGGACAAAAATGGAAAAGAACATGTAGTAGAGAAGCCAAAACTATCATTTAAGGACACATCTGTTACCGTACTTTGGTATGGTACAGACTGGCCAGGCTTAGACATCCTGTCAACCCTGAAACTGTTTGGGGTTACACCATTGCTCCCTGATCAAAGCAGACCTCCCAGCAAGAAAGGGTGAGTTTTAATATAGGATTTTTGATGATTTTTTGGGTGTAACTGGTTGATAACGTGTCTGTAGGACTTAGCTGACATTTGTTTGACTCAATAAGTTAACCCTTCATTAGAAAGCCTCCCTGCAGTAGTTCTTTCTATGTTCTTCTCTTTGGTAGAGCTTTTTAGGGAAGAAATGGTAGAAATAGTATAATCCAGCAAGCTATGTCATTAATTGATAGATTAATTGGCATGTGATATGCAGACTGATAGGTCCTGACTTGGAAAGCTGAATCTAAGCCCTAGAGCATGAAAGAAAAATGTAAATCTAGAAGACTTTATTTTGAGAAATTTAGCTTGGAAGACTTAATCAGTATTTATGTGGCTACAGTCAGGTACTCTATGTTAAAATTTTATTTTCTGTCTGGTAGGTGTGAATTTAGGGAACTTGATGTTTAACTATGTGTGCAATCTTCAGTACATGCATATAAAGTCACGCAGTCCACAACATGTCCCTTGTTTTTTAATTTAAATGTGGTTTTTGTCATTATATTCTAAAAATATATTTAAATGAAAAGTGTCTATTTGAGGTATTTGGTTGCTGTCAAGGAGTTTTGCATACATCTGGGCCTATGTGTATAGTAGGTACAGTGTCAGCTACCTGCTTCTTACACAAAGCCCCTAGCCACAGAGCTCTGAAAAGAGAGAATTGTTCACCTACAAAACACCTGGTTCCTCAACCAGAAGCCAAGTATTTACTTAAAAAAGAAGTAAATCAAGAGAAGCCTTTTGTATACAGTTAACTGAACAAATCTTGCAGTTGAATTATGTGGGAAATGTGGTTGTTTTACCAAGATGATGATTTATATGTAAAAAATAAAAAAGCTTGCAGGCAGTTGATGTATTTATTTCACATTGTTGCAAGTTTTTAGAAATTGTGACTGTAGATTTCAGTATGTCACCGTTTAGACTATAAGGCAGTAATGCAGGGACAGGCCTGATTGACTTAAAGATGGAAAGGGTTGATTAGGAAGAAATTTTTGACTGTGAGGGTGGTGCGACGCTGGAACGGGTTGTCCGGGGGGTTGTGGATGCCCCATCCCAGGCAGTGTTCAGTGTGTGTGGTTGTAGGTGATACTGCAGTGATATTATGTGGAAATCTGAGAACCGTTTTGAATGTAATAAGAGTCTGAGTCTGAAAAGGATTTTAGAAAGGCTTCTTTCTTCATTCTGAATAGGTAATGCAAACTCTACTCTCTGCTCTTTTTTTTTTATGCATCATTAGTTAATAAGAATATCCATGGACTTATATTTGAGATTGTTTTGGAGCTAAATGGCTTTAATTATAGGTAAAATACAGAAAAAAAATTCTAAAAAAGGAAAGCTTCCTGTAACACATACTTTTAATTTATTATATATACACTTTGATCCTTTCCTTTGAATTTTGCTTTGCAGTGATAAATGTTGTGATTCCATCTAGTGTTAATAAAGTGTCAAAAACAAATTGTAAAGTAATTCTGTATTTTGAAAAATTGGGCAAGCACGTAAGTTCTTTTTTTAAGAGTGTTTTAGAATATTATGTATTGTTTTTTATTTCTTTTCTTGTTAGGGGTTGAGATCCTGCTAGTACACTGCAGTTGTTCAAATGTATAGTTTATGACTCTGCATGCCAAATGCTTTCAAAACCATGTGCTGCTGGTCAGACTTTAGAGTTAAAAATTAAATTAAGCTGAACTTTTACATAAATAAGGAGGCATAGCCTTTTTGCTGCATTCTGTGTGTTCTTTTCAAAGGCCTCGTCGATTTTCCTTGATTGCTGAATGCCATCTTGACAACCTGACTGAAAGTAGTGTAGCAGTTGGTGCTGATGAGCTTGTCCAGCTCTTCAGTCTGAGTCCGGGATTGTTAGTAGGAATTTGGAAGGTAAGGTAACATTTTGTTTCTGTATTTTATTATGATTTGAATGAATTTTTTTTTTTTTGGCTTGTAATTTGGGTTTAGGGAGGGCTTTTTTTGAATCTTCCTTTTTTTTCCCCGCTTTGGATTTTGAAAGATCTTGTAACCTAAACTAGTAACCAGAAAACACATGTAGGGATAGTAAGTGGAAGATTTATTGAATCCTAAAGAGCTGTTGCAGGAGTATATATACTTTAAAAAAAAATCCACTTCTAATTAAAACATCAGTTATGTATCATTCCATATTAGATAACCGTGTTCAATTTTATTTATTTTGGAGTCTTCACATGCCCAAGTTTGATATTCTAGAGTAATTTTAAATAGAATGGTTTGAGAAGAGCAGTGCTTCCTCTGATTCATGCCATTACCTGTCCACATCACTCAAAGTGATGAGTTCCCACATGGCAACTTAGCTTTAATCTGCATCACCAGGTAGCTGTGTCCTGCTCCAGCTGTAAATGGTGCCCTTTTGGGGGTATTAAATTCTTGGTATTAAGAGCCTAAGTTAAGCAGTTAGCCTCTGTAGGGTAGGTGTAGATAGGAATGTCTTCAAGGGGCATCTTTACCGAACATCTGAAGTAGACTTCAGAAGGAGTTTGCATCTTTGCATGGAATGCACTGGGACCTCTGTGTCTGCCTGTGGCTGTGTAGGGCTGGGTGCTGTGGAAGCCTGTCTCAGGTGTTCTGCTCTGGATCTGAAGTGAGAGGTGGTCGCCCTTTTTTCCTTCCCTCAGCCATGCTATTGACGTAGACTTAGGTTATTTGGCACTGGCAAGGAACTTTCCTAAGGGAGGCTGTGAGCAGTTCCTCAAAGTTGTGTGTAATTTCCAGCTGCAAACATACTGCCTCAAGTGTACACAATCACCAGAGGCAACGTGTAAAACTGCAGAAGGACTATTTTTTTCACTCCTACTTAAGGGTAAGAGTGAAAGTCCATTTCCTAGAAAACTTGAGACTGCCTGACCGGCATAAACCCGTTACAGGTTGTTTCATTCTGTGACGAGCTCTGCTAAATGAACAGCCATTTCTCTCCTATCTTCCAAAGTTTCGTAGTTTGGTGTCTCTGTATTGTTGGCTCTCTGGTCTTGCTTATGCATTGGCCCCATCCATGCTTGGAAAGAGAACTTTCAGAACCTGGAAGTGGTTCAATCATAACCAAGTTTCACATTGTCGTTAAGAATTGAGTGCCTCGCTCTAGTATATTTTCCCTGCTTCCTTTTCTGAACAGTAGTTCTTATTCTCTGTGTAGGCAGAGTAATATGAGGTAGTTAAGTGTCAGTGGGTGTAATAATTGTAAATGCCACACATCTTGTTTTTTGCACAGATCTGCATAACAGAAACCAAGGGCAGGTTACGTGGGCTTCCTGGTATTTGGATAGAGAAAGACTGAGAAATTATGTGATTGATAGATCTCCCTAGTTAAATCTTTTATAGCTGTAATTTTGCACTATGAAAATACAGGAGTAGTTAAAAAGCCAAAAGTTTGAATAGAGGATGTCATTTTCTGGTAACCCAGAGAGATGAAAACAGTAGTTGCCCACGTTTCAGGAGAGTAATAGACTTCTGGAAATGAACAGTTTTCCTATTGACTTATGTGTTTGTAAATGCAGGATTTAAAAAAATGCATTTAAAGAAAAAAACCTGATATCCTAGCATTCTGCATTCTTGAAGTAAATACATACCTCTCTCTCTGGTTTTCACATTGATGTTTTCTTTGACTGTCTAGACATCTATAGAAGGTGACATTTTGAATGTTTTCCTAGGACTATATAATCTGGTGAAGACATGATTTTTACTTTGAAACTCAAAATTTCTGTTGAATACTTCTGTATTCCTCACTGATGTTAGCCCTCTTTGGAAATAGTTCCTTACATATGAAAATAAACTTGATGCTTCAGTAGTTGGGAGTAAGTGCTGTTTGATTCTGTTTAGGTATCTTTTTAAAAGTGTTCAGTAGAAGTTGGGGACAATTCTTGGATTGCTCTCATAATTTTTGCCTAGGCATAGGCAGTTTCCCTCTCTTTCCCCACAATACAGAAATGCTGTAATCTTTCATATATATTCTGTACTCTTGTGAAAAGACAGTAAAAATTTCAGGAGTCCAAGTGTTAAAGCAAGCCATTACTAACATTATTACAGTAATTGGCAGAGTAATAAGCAGCAGTATTTATCTATGAATTTTAATGCTCAGAAAGACCTTGTGAAAAAAAGAATTTCCAGCTGAAAATACATGTACTTTAATTAACTTTTCAGGAGAAAAATGAAATTGCTTTTGTTATGGCGAATCTTCATTATAATCAACTTCTTGAGAGAAGCATTTTGGGTTCTGCTACTGTGTAAGTTTGGTTTTCCTTTGTGGCTAGTAAAGATAACCTTTTGAATAAAGCTTTGAGATTTACAATTAAAATTGCCTGCTGGTAAGATGTTTATATTTAGGCAGTAATTAACTATTCTTGTTTAATATAAACAACAGTTACAGTAACTAAAAACAAAAATGTAGAAGCATTTTCATACTAAAATATTGCCATTGTTATGCTATTGAGGAGATAATTGAGTTTAAAAAGTGTACTAGTACTGGCTCCATTGAGAAAGTTAGAAATACACTGCCCATACTTTCTCCCTTTTCACAAGCAGTCTTTTTATTTCCTCTTCCTATCTGAAACAGAGATAGAAAAAAGAGAGACATTTCAGGAAGTAGAGAAGTAATCTTTGGCTGGGTGAGAGGGCAGAAAAATTCTGGCAAACTGGTGCGGTGCCTGCATTTATCTTTTAGTCCTATTGGGAAAGTAGCTGGATTTCCCATGAAATGTTTGTATATGTGTATATTGCAGTGTATAATGTAATACCTGTTTATACGTTGTAAACTGTTCAAAAATACCATTTTCTTTTAGCTTTAGAAGAGTATTTGGGGAATTTATTTGCCAGGATATCAGCTTTCCAGGTACTGTAGTATCTACCAGTAGCCTTAAATGCCCGCTACAACTCAATGTGGCTCTTCTTACACAGAATATAAGATTTAACACCATGTCCCATAGTACCAAATTGGATCCTGTGTAGAACTTGCCCAGTTGCCTCTGGCATGTGGTCTCTTCAGGTCATCTGTGTGCAGTAGTTATTTAGTTAGGCACAGACAAAATAATTTCAATATTTGCTGTTTCAGAGAAGTCTCTAGAGCTAGTAGGCTTTTAGATTTGTAGTTAAGCTGATGCTTTTTTCTTTGTTGAAGACAGGTCCAGTTTTGAAGTTTAACAGATGTACATTTTGAAGTTGACTGCCCTATTTTCTGCCCTTGGCTAGGCTGAAGAGTTGATCAGCAGTATTAGACACTTTATTAGATTAAAAGAAGCATGATGAACTAGAGATGTTTGATTTCAAAATTGTCTTAAGATGACAGTCTCAGTGTAGGGCTATATGTTGCATCTCTATGAAGTCATCTCCCCCCCTTGCTAAATTCTATTATTTCTCCTTTTTTTCAAGTCAATATACTCCTCCACCTAACAAACCTTTACTGGATGATATTGACTCAGAGTATGGACTGCATGACTACAGCCTGCATCTTGACCTTCATGGCAGAAGCTGCGTGTACTTGTGTGGATCTTTCAAGTGCCTCTTCTGCAGAAAAGGTAAAGTTGACAGAACAACAATGTTTGTTTTAGAAATGATCCCTGCTGTTACCTCTTTCCTTCTTGTATCCAGTTTCTCTGTTTTAAGGGGTGAAACTGAATTGGGATTTTAAGAGTAAGCTGTCTTGTAGTTGTGTGGTTTCTTTATATCTGCATGGTGCTTTGTGTGGCATCCTAAGGTTGCTCTGTAAGAAGTCTGCCCATTGTTACATTGTTACAGTGTCAGGCCTGGGACTGAATTCTTCAGATTGTCAGGGTCTTTTCTTTTAGTTCTGTGCTGCATTAATAATGCAGTGGTATAGTTCTTGGTGCAAGTTGATGTTTCTTTCACTTGTATTTTATAAAGTAGAGACGGTTTGTCCTCATACATTTTGGAAACTTGTTTCTGTAGAATTCTCCTCGAGTATACTTTGGGTGCACAGACAGATTGTATATGTAGATAAATTTATAGAAGCTACTGTGAACTTTAAGATTTATAGTTTTTATTTCAGTGAGCCTGTTCTGGCATCTGTTCATTGTGTAGTAAACAATTTCTAAGAGTCATTGTTTTTAACTGCTGCTTCATTCTGTTTTCAGCACTTCTTTCCGTGAGACGGGATTGACCATCCCTGTTGTTCTTATACAGCCCAAATTCATAATTGTACTGAGGTTTTGAAAAATACATGGGTGATCTCTCTTCTGACATAACTTCAGCATAACTTCCTACAGCTACATAGCTGTCTTTCTGTAAGCAGAGACAGATTAAAATTAAACACTGTCATTAATTCAATTTAGAATTAAGTACTGTAAATTAATTATTGCTCCCTAGTAATTTTTTTTATACCGGCACTCCTGAGCAGTGTGGATTTCAGCACTTACTGTTTTTCGGTCAGTAGAGGGCACTGTTGTCGGACGTGAGCGCCTTTACAGGGCTACAGCATTTCCCCGTGATTTGGTTTGGATTTTCACATTTGTATTTGGTGATTCCATGAGCTGCCATTTAGACGGCAGCTTTGTGCAGTGTGGAGTGTAGTAGTCCTTGAACCTGAAATATTGAAATATATATGTTTTCAGATTCCAGAAAAGCTCCAAGCTTGAATTAAAGGAATAATTCTAAGGCTAAAACTTCAGTGAAAGGCTATGCATATAGCAAGTAATCTTACCTGAAGTGTTGTGTAGTACAAGAATCCTCTTTATATTCTCAAAAAAAAAAAATCTTCTCAAAATTGGCAAGAGGGTTGGGTTTTTGGGATTGTGTTGGTTTTTCTGGTTTAGCTGAATATCACATTTTTGTTTTCTAAAATGAAAATGTTGTGTTCCTAGCAATACAGTTGCACAAGAAAAAGTATTATGTGGCACACTTCCTTTCTTCATATCACTTTCTTGCTGCTTAGAAGCTACTTCACAAAAGATTAAGCTGATAAGCTGATCTTTGTGCAAATTTTAGTGAATGTCCATGAGCTACAGTTGTGATGCCATCTCACTTTGCAAGTTACAGAATCTGTTTTATGCTCACAAGTGTTTGCTGAATTGCTTTGGTTTTGTGACCTTCAGCAGTGTGACAGCCACCAGATTCTGGTCTCACAGGACATCAGACAGCTGAAGCCATGGTTCTGCAGACAATAAGCTCATTTGTCAACTAGTCTCTTCCATGTGCTTGCACACTAATTCCTTTTGGAGAATGCTTGATTTCCTCCTAAAATGGTGTAGTGAGGCAGCATATAGCTGTCTGCTGTCACATTTTTCATTGTAATTTGTTGTTCATTTTTCTCGTTCTGGTGAACATGGTGTTGCTGAATGTGGTGGCCAGGTTTGTCCAAACTGGTTGTTTGATGGTTTGTGTTTTGTTTTTAGGCTCTGTTCTAATAATACTCTTTGTCCCATCCTCTGGGAGGACTCTGAAGCGTGGAAGTCTGCAGCATACTGAGAAGTCTTGCTATTTCTGAAAATTCTCTACCCAGTCCAGTTTTATTTTAAATTATAGATGTGACATGCCCATGGCAGTTTCTACAACTTGAGGCACAGATCAGTTGTCAGCTATTACACTGTTCTTTTACTTATTTATTGGTTTTCATTAGGAAGCTCTGGGCATTCCTAGGTTACCAGAAAATGGCCATTTGCAGAATTATTTTACAGAATAATGGATTTATTTGTTCAATATTAATTTTTGTCTGCTTTTTGTTAGTGTCTATTAGTATTGGACTTCATTTTGCTACTCTGTTTTCAGTTCTCTTTGCAGAATTCTTAATATTAAATCAAAAAAGTTATGTCACACTTCATTGACCCAAGCAGATGGAGTGTATATGGCTTCAGATTTTTTTTCTATTATTAATACTTACATTACAGTAATTAGCTGTTCTTCCACTGTTTTGGTTGAGGTTTAGCATTTTGTTTTAGGCTTCCTGTCATGTAAACAGAATTGGTAATATGGTCTCATTGACAGATACTGTAGGGTGAATATGCTAAATACTTTGTAACTGAATTAAAAATATTTAGAAAACTTTCCTTGTTTTCAGGAAGGTATTACAGGCTTTTCTCCCAGAAGACTCCCAGAAGCTATGAATACATCTTCTTAATAAATACTTTTGAAGTGTATTTGCCTAGGTTTTCAACTTTATAAGCACAGCTTTGTAGCCACAAGGTAGTTTAAGCTTTGGCTTTTCAATTTCTTGTTGATGTAAACTGATGTGTTGTTCTTCAAAATGTAAGAGTTGATTTTTGTGTATTTAGACAGCTTTTAAGATTTGCTTGTAAAATTTCATATCAGGCATTTGAAATGTTTTGCTTGACCTTTTTTTTTTTTTACAAGTTCAAATAACCATTTCAATGTGTTAAGGCTGATGGTTGGCACCAGAATTAGTGTTAAGCACAACTTTTCCTCTGAAAATACCAATCAAATGACAACTTGCAACAAAGCCTTGGTTAGCAGAACAAATTTCCTTGACTTTTAGCTAAAATAAGTGCTTTGGAACTATTGGTCTATTTTTCTTTCCCCTGAAGTTTGTCTACATGATATATGTTCTTTATTACCTTTGTTTGGAAATATTTGTTCCCTATAACTTACTCTGCTGCTTTCCTGCTATGTGTGTCTTGCATAAACCAAGGACTAGAGATATTATAAGGGGACAATGAATCAAAGTCTGGATCAGGCTGAAGAAAGCCCTGTCCAGTTTGCTTCCTCTGTGTTTCTCTTCATCTGTTTAACGTAGCTTGTTCTGCCCTTTAATCTCATTTTCTCATCTCACTGGGGTGAGGAAGGGAAGATTTCAGTACTTAGCCTTCAGTTTCTTGCTTGTTTCTAGGCAGACTTTTCCTTCCTCCTGAACATGAGGACTGCAGTGGAGCTCTTATATTAAAAAAAACATATATAAAGACTGGATGAACCAACCCATGAATAATTAACCTTCAGATTCCTGATCTGTTGCCTGTTTCCATTCTGGCCAAAGTTAAGAAGTAACTGCAACACACCTTAGCCAGCTGATCTATCTAGCAGTGATGTATTAATGCCGTGCAATAGCAGTGATGTCCTGGGCTTCATTAGTTTATTAGCAGAATGCTTTTTTCAATCCATTTTTACTCCATTCAAACTTCATTTGATTTGAATGAGTAAGAGAAATAGCCATTTCCATTCAGATTGGAATTGTAGATAACCAAATAGTCCTTTTAGGAAAAAAAAATGCTTGTTGACTGATGTTTTCAAGTCTCTTGTTCAAAAGCTCAACTTTAAATGTAGACTTTCAGTGGTTAGTCAGTAAACTATTTAAATAAGATATTTTTACCTTGAATGAAATTTTGTCATTGGATTTGATTTACTGAGGTTTTGGAACTGAACCACTTGGACAGGTATCAACTTAATGGCCTTTTTCTACTGTGAGCTGGGTCCTGGAAATGAATTCTACTTACATTTTCCTCACTGATTTCTTTTGCACTTCACTGCAAGGACAGTAGGTATCAGGGTCTGGATGATTGCATTTTTCTTCAACCATACAAAGTATTTCCTACAAAATATTTCCTGGGCATGGTCATGTTGGTTTCATTGTATTCACACTCCTATTCCAGACAGTGTCTGTATTGAAAAACTTGCAGCTGCTGTTCTCTGTGCTGGGCTGCTTCCTCCCCAGGGTAAGTATTCTCTGGACTCCCCACTGGTGAGTGATGCCTTTCCAGCATTGGTTTGTGGCTTGGCTCTGCAGTAGCAATTCAGAGAAGTTTTTGGCCTCTGTTAAAGTGTGGGCTTTCTTTCTCCATCACTGCCTCTAATGATCTGCTTCAGGCAGCCACCAGGCAGAGGTTTTGCTGCCACTGCATGCTGGATGCAGCCACTTAACTCACTGCCAGCCTTTCTGATGTTGCTTCTTCAGTCTGTAGCCCCATGCTGCTACTTGGGCTTGATTGAAGGCGAATCACAGGCAAGACACTTCTTTTTTCACTCTGACACTTGCATCTTAAACTTCTGCAAGCCCCTTCGCTTGCTACCTTACCATCCAGGACCTGCTGCTGGATCCTGACAAGTATTATATTCCTGGGAATTCCTTCTCTCCCTTCCCATTTGTCTCCTCCAAGGGCTAGATACTTTCTTTTTTTGCACTGAGGTCTCTAGTGCTTTTGTTTTGCTCTTTTGAGAGAGTATCTCTTGTTCAAGGAAACTTGTCTAAGGGATATCCTACCAAGAAATCTGCTTGTGTCACGTGATGCTTTTATTTTCACTTTTCTTTGTAGTCAGATTGTGTTCACTATAAATTAGACTGTTGGAGTCCCTAGTTAACTTTCCTTCTCTGATAGGAAAGGAAAAAAAATACCAATTAAAAAAAAAAAGTCAATCTCTTTTGAGAGGAGAGGAAGAGATACCAAAGAAATATGGTTATATGTAATAATAATAATAAACAAAAAATCACAAATCATAGTAATTCTGCCAAAATGAAAAAAACTCAGGGGCTTTGGAAAGCTATTTAAAAATTTTTAAAATCTATAATTTAAAAACTTGATTCAAATCAAATCATACTGCATGTCAATTTAAATGATGCACTATCCTTTCTAAGGAGGAATTGTTATCTGTATACCTTTTGTATTGGGTTGAGTTTCCAGTTAGAGCTGAGAGATTTAAATAACTTGGGGGGAAAAAAGATTGGGGGAAGTATCTCATAATTTTATTTTGAGTGTTAGTGTTGAGTTTGACTTCTGGGGAATGGGCAGTGATGGAGACATGAGATTGAAATGTTGAATATGAAATTTACTCTTTGCATCCTTGTGTAAGTTCTTTAGGTGGCGTTCCTATTTTTATACTAAAAAATACAAAATAATTTTTAGCTGCTATTTCTGCTGTGGATCACAGAATCAAAGTTTCAAACCGCAACTTAATTCCTCTATAATGTGCTTGATATTTAGCTGTTGGTGTATGGCAGGGTTTCTTATTGGTGAGTGGGAAGAAAAAGACACGAAAAGAAGATAAGAGAACATTTACAGTGTACTTGGGCTGAATTTGATTTATACTGCTATAATATTGTATATCGTTTATATTTTCAGGTGACATTGAAAATGGCTACCTGAGGCTCAAAGTTGTAAGCTTGAAGGATAATAGGAAGCACTTTCCTATTACTGGAACACTTGGCATATGCTGGGAAACAGATGTGTTTAAAGGCAATGTAAAGGTCAGAAATATTTTTTGTGTAAAATGCTTACCTCAAAATAGAATTATGTTTGTGCGTCTTAAATATGCTAATTTTAAAATGATTTTTTGATTTGTAGAAAGTGTCTGTTACTAGACAAAGACCTGTACTCCAATATTCCAAAAAATAAGTCAGTTTTGAGGAAACACGTTTTCTGCTTTCTCTCATAGTGTCTGGATTGCATGATAGACTCATTACATGTGTGTTATCACTCCAGTGGTTTCTGCTCAGCAAAGATGCTGTGGCTGACCAGCCCTGCTTGGAAATGCTGGGCAAAAAAAAATATACTACAGATGTACTTTTTGTGAGGGCTTTTTTTTGGTTTAGTGTGAGGGTGGGTTTCTTTTTGTTCTGTGTTTTTTTGTTTGTTTTGGTTGTTTGCTTGGGGTTTTTCTTGTGAGCAATAAGCCTTGAACCTCTGGGGAAATACTCTGCAGTTCTGTGCTATCTATGCAGTGAAAATTAGGAACTGCTGGGGAATGTTAAAATGCCAGTGTACACATGCAGAAACTACAGACCACATCCACACAGTCAGCACCTAGCTCCAGTCAGGTACATCAGTCAGCTGGATTAACTCTAACTCTGTTTTTTAAAGGAATGCCCACACATTCTATTGGAAAAAATTCCTAAAAGAGTTACTTCAAACGAAGCTTCAGAGTATTTCTGTACCTTTTGCAATAGGGGTGAAGGCATGTATTTTTACATGTACTTTGTCAGAATGAATGTTTCAGAAGTTGTGAAAATTCTGATGAATGTAATTTAAGCACTACTGAAAAATCATCTAGTTCAACGCTTGATTTCAGTTTTGGCACTTCTTTTGAAAAAACCCTCACAATTAATAAAACTGTTGTTCTGCCAATCCTGTATAAATGTGTATAAAAGTATTACTGTTGGATGAGACTTGTAGTGACAAAATAAGGGACGTTTTTAAACTGAAAGAGGGTAGATTTAAATTGGACATTAGGAAAAAAAAGCAAAAAAATTCTTTCTCCCATGATGAGCATGGTGAGGCAGGGGAGTTGAAATTAGATGACTTATAAAAGTCCCTTCTAACCCAAATCACTCTATGATTCTATAACCAGCTGCTTGGCAGGATTTTTTTTTTCCATGCAAATAGTTCTGAGTAGTATGTAAGAATTTAGGAAGTTGCCTGTCAGAGGAAGCAGAGCGGTACGGCTGCAGTCTTTAGTTTTTCAGTTTTAATCTCTCTCCTTTGTGCTTACAGCGTAAATTATATTGAGTATTTGTTTCTAGGACAAAATAAGGAGTACAATATTTTTTTTAAACGCCTCATTTTGGGGTGACAGATGGAACATGTCAGCATATAGCTGTGGGTTGAATTCAGTGTGGTCCTTACCCTAAGTCTCTAAAATTCTTAAAATGTGTGCAGGCCAAGTAACATCAGCCACAGAAGTAGGACATTCCACTACTTTGAATTTATTTGAATTTTGTTTAATACTCTTAAGGAAAACCAAAAAACCCAAAAGCTTTCTTGGCACTTCTGGGGTTTTTAGTAAAAAAATCAGTTGCTGAAGTACAGATAGTTTGAAATTGTCATGGCTTAGGAATGGTATTCTCCAGTTTAATGTTCTCACTGTAACCACTCCAAATCACTCTCTACTGGCTTTCTTTCCTCTCCCCTGTGTTGGGCTGGAGAGGAGAACTGGAGGCACAAAACGTAAAGATCAAGGTTGAGATAAGAGCAGTTTACTGAAACAGCAATGAGATAAGAAAATGGAGAGTAGCAGCAACAAAATTAATAACAAGAACGTACAAGAGAGGCAAGTGATTCACATGCGAACACATGTGAAGGAGGAGCACAACCTGACCATACCACAATAGCCTGACTGAGAAGAAAACCTTTTCCTTGCTTCTGGGAGTGAGGTGAGGTGGTATAGAACAACCTCCCTGTGTTGGCCGTGCTCCCTCCTGGCTACTGCAAAAATTAACCTCATCCTGACCAGAACCAGGAAAGAAATGCATGGAAACCCCACCACCCAACACCATCCCACTTTACTTTTCATAATTTGCCTTATATATATGCAAGTTGTCAGACCAGAAAATTGTGATTCTTTCTTGTTTCCAGTGATTGTGTAGCTCATATAAGTTTATGACACCATCATTAGGTTTGGTTTGAATTTTGTATTTTCATCAAAGTCTACAGTAAAAGGCTTAGGGAAACTGTGTGTATCATATTGCCTCATATTTGTGCCATCTGCCCTTGTGTTGTTTGATTGAAGTAAAGTAATAGCGAAAGCAATGTTAGAGCAACAGAAGCACAACTGTGTAGTACAGAGAAATAAAGCATTCTAAATGAATTTTTTTGGCATGGAGTATGTGGCGTTGGTTTGTTTATGCTTTTGGACCACAGATACAGGATAATTAAGATAATTTGATTCATTTAGTGATTCAGAACTCTAGAGAATAAGGAACAGCTGATACTAACAATGACATACAACTCCTGTGCTTCTACGGGATTTGTGAAACTATCAGTTTGCAAAGAATTGGCATTAACATTTTCAAATTATCTAGTTGTGTGATCTTGTAAAGAAATATTTTCAAGAATTTGTAAGAGGAGGAATTACATCAGGATTATTATTATTACCTTTTTGGAAACTGAAGCTGTGAGCCTTTCAGAAAGTACTGTATACAGCTGGCTTGGAAGGGTAATTTTGTGTGCACTGCCTTGAGTGGTCCCTGAGTATCTTTGCAAGCATTGCTGCATTCACACAAGTTTAGCAGCCGACATTAAACTTAGTTTGCTTTCTCATATGGAAGGGATTATCATTATTTGAATGGTAAAGTAACTAATAATTGAGAAAAACAGATGTTAACGGCTTAGAAATGTTCAAGAAATAATGCCTAATTTGGTTTGGCAGTGGTACCTTCTGTTCTGCAGCATTTGATGTCTGTAGGTTGCAGTTTTGATTTCTGTAGGAAACCTCTTAAGTATTTGTTGCAATAGGTCGGTGAACCACAATGAATTTTATTTCGAGGTTTTAGCCTTTGTGCAAAACTCTCTGAACCCTTTATATTTCTTCTAACATCAGGGACAGATCTACTTACTGGGCCATGGGGAAATAATCTCTTCTGCTTGTGTTTGTAGGACTGCTTTGTGATGGATCTGACTCTCTTGGATGAAACTGGAAAGCCCTTCTGGTGTTTTAGTGCTCCACTCCGCATGGAATTGTCTGCCAGGTCATCCGGCCTTTATGACTATATGGGTCATATTTATACTGCAGACTATGCAGATTCAGAGGGTAAAGTCTGTGTTGAGTTTGTATGGTTGGAAGAAACCAAGGAATATATTATAGTCAGTTTAGTGCTTTATGTAAGCACCAAAAAGGTAAATAGCTGGTATGGAACAAACTACTGACTTAATTAGGTCACTAATTTCCTTGCTTTATAAACCAAACCAAACAACCAACCCTCCCACAACAAAAAAACCCCAACAGTTGGTGTTTAAGATTGACACCAATGAGCAAGACAAGACTGTTCCTGAAAGTTTTCCAGTAACAAGTTCAATTGCCTAAATTTTTTTAATAGGCAGTTGAGGGATCAAAGAAGTATATTGATTTAAGTGAGAGGCTTTCTTCTCTGTTGAACATTAATCTGTTTCTCACTGGCTTTATTGAAATCATTTTTAGGAAGATTTTTCTTTATAGACACTTGTTACTATGGTTAAGGAATTGCTTCTTTTGACAGCCATACTGTGAAGATGCCTTTCCTTACATAAGCTGCACTGGTTTTGAGAACATTGACTTTAATGCTTAGTAATAAAACAGCATGTGTGCTGTTTGGTCCAGGTTTGTTGGAGTGTTATTGGTAAATGACAAGTTTTGTTAAATGCTTTTTCCAGAAAAACTTCGCTTAAATATGTTTTAGTAAAAGATTGAAAGGGTAGATGGGAAGTCAGATTTGAAAAATATGTCAGTCAAGGCATTTGTTAAGAAAGTCATGTGTAAAACCTATTTATGACATTTCTTTAAATTCCTGTTTGTTCTGTTTTCCCATGTTCTAACCTTGTCTGATTTGAGCCTAGATACTTGCCTCTCATATTGGCCTGTAAGTGTCCCAATTATCAGCCAATCTCAGCTGATGTCTGTTCTTACTGAATTTATGTAACATCCAGTTGTTTTGAAAACAATGTATACCTGATAGTTTATCTAAGAGTATGAATACAATTAAAAATTGAATATATGTGCATGGTCTTTCCAGTTCCTTGGAGTAACTTTAGGATCAAGTTTTCAACTTCCTGTATTAAAAAAAAAAAATTAAAAAATTACATGATATTGAGAGTCCAGTGTCTTTACCTATCAAGGGCAATTATATTGTTGACTGCTCTGACTTCATTATGATAGTGATTTCCTTAAAAATAAATTCTCTCTTTATTAGTTTACATACATTAGTTGGTTTGTGCAAACAGTGTCAGTATGTAAGCACTTGTCTTCTGTGCTACAGAGGTAGATAGATATTGCAGCCAGAGAGTTGTTTCTTAATTTAATTTTCAAAGGCAATAAACTGAGGCTAATACAGTTCTAGTTCACCTCGTTAACCCTACCCAAAGAGGCAGTGGAAATGTTTCTGGCTTTAGTTGTTAACCAGAATAACAAGAATGATCAGTTGGATTTCTCCATGTCTTCTTACTGACTGCTGATGGGGACAGGGATCCCTTGTAGTGATATAAAGGTTTTCACGTATGGGCTGGATGTGATGAATGCCAAAACGACAGATACTGAAAGTGATCTGTGCAGATAAGTGGCCAGTCTAGATTTTTGGGTTTCCCCGTATTTAGTTTGAGATACCAGCTGTAGCAAGGAAATGGTAGCTCAGTCCTAAAGTTTTCTTAGGCATTAGACTTACTGCTAAGCTTGTAAACAAAAGTGTAGAATTATTCTGCCTACATTGTTCCTTTGAAATATGCAGGTATGTTCTCTTCCCTGCTGTGAAGCTATCAAAGCCAATGGGCACCCAGCAGCCATCAAATGGTGAAAGGTCTGTCACTGTTCATTCTAGCTGAATTCTTACTGTATTTCCAATGTTTCTGGGTTTAGAGCTTTTTTTAATAAAAGTAAAGTACCTCCTTTAATAAGCAATTTCAATTTCTAAAGTATTTGATTATTTTTACAGTTCTATAGAAAATTCTGGCATCCCTGTTGGAAGTGAAAAAAGAGAATATGTTGTCCCTACCCCTGGTAGGCTAATCTAGTAGCCTGAAAGTTTACTAACTGAATTGATTAGGATGAGAGTAAGTCTTTAGCAGCTTTGTCAACCTAAAAGGTGATATAAGGCAGAGCAGTTTCCTCAGGTTATTGCTGGCTTACTTCTGCTCTTCATAAATGGTGTGTGTTCAGAAAACCCAAGCAAAATGTTCCAAGATCTTAAAAATTTGATCCAACTGTCGCAGAGCTGTTCCTCTGTATATTCACTGGCTTTAATTGTGCCCTTTCTGAAGTTATGAAGGATGTGTCCTGAAACAGGCCTCAGATGGACCTAAACTTGATTTTGTATTTATGCCACTCCTTTGATTTCAGTTGCTTTTAACTTGCACAAATTCAGTAGCTACCACCTGTATGATCAAACCTGGTAAGTTACATATGCCTTAAGTCAAGCTTCCATTTCTTCAACTCGCATCTTCCTTTCTTTAGATAAGTGAGGATATACACTGAACCTCCACAAAGGAAAGGTTTTACATTAGGTAAACTGCAGTGGCCCATTTCATGAAAGAAAGCATCTGTTCCAAAAACTGATGCTTCGATAAAATCATCATGTAGTCTTCTAAGTTCCCTTTTATATACCTGGTGCAAAAGGTGGTAGAGTGAATTGCACTCTACAGTAAAAGATTCTTGTATAAAAGACAATTATTAGAACAAACAGGAAAGATGGAAGCACCAGTTGAAATCTGGTCATGTCACTACTGGTCGTGACAGTAAACCTTACAGTACATTTTTCTTTTAATGCCTCAGGATTTCTTGCAGCTGCTTTTAATAATTTTGTGTTACGTATTGAAGACAGTATTTATTGTAGTTTTATCCTTTATACAGGTAGTAAGACAATTTCTGTGAGAGGAAGTATAAACACTTGTAGTTAAAGATTTTACTCGTGTTTGTACACTTCAGGTACCAACTCATCCAGTTAAAAACAGAGCAGCCCCTACCAACGTCTAAATGTGTATGTTTAAGTACTCTGCAACAGACAGAACTGTGATATTTTTAGAGGGTGATTTGCATGGTAGGCAAGCATAGAAACAGTACTTATTTTTATTTTAGTGTAAATATTATAGTGCTCATTTAACATAATGAATTTAAACTGCATTGAAAAGGAATCAGTGTGAAAAAATGTTTTAGTGAAAGGGCTTCCATGAGATTATTGTAACAGTAGAGGAGTTGTCATTAAATAGAGCTACATCTAAAAGTTAATCCTGCCATTTATCCTTGTTTTGCCAGACGTCTGCTGTGTACCTAAAAGCTTCTGTATTCTTTTTTTTAAAAAAATATATTTTTAGGAGGTATTTCTTAAGGGAAAATGTCTTCAATCCTCAATTCATTAATAGTTAACATTATATTTTAATAATAATGTGATCTTCCATTGATACAAGCTAGACCTGTTGGTTCATGTCATCTGAACAATTGTCTTTAATTTTAACAGTGCTGCTCTGGAATCAGAGTGCTCTTTACTGCAGTTGGCTTCCTACAGTGGGAAGCTAAGAGCAGCTGTATATTCTGAAGTCTTTGTAGCATAGGGAAGTAATTGCAGTATTTTTCTTTCAACTGGCCTTTCAGTTGCTTTGTTTTTTTCTTCCCTTCTTTTTGCAATTGCTCTGAAATTGCATTTCAGTTCCAATGTGCTCTTTGTTACCTGTGATTTAATATGGAAAGCAGTTGTATGGTGGATAGTCTCATTGACTCTGCTTTTCCCTGCCTGGCCTCTCTCCCTGTTTAGCAAGTATGTTCTGAGTTGCATTCATCCACTATGTGTTTAGGTATGGTCTTGATTGTGTTGAAACTGTTCTCATTTTCATATGCTTGCTTTTTGAGACAAGGACTGTCTTCCTTTTTTTTTTTTTATTATTTTTTTATTTTTTTTTTCCCCCAGGTACGTGGCTACCTGATAACTAGGGATTGAGTGCTTAACAGAAATACAGGAACAGGATACCGTCAGATGAAATGGTTTAATTCTGTTTTCACATAAAGAATCTAGGCAAGTGATCAAGTTTTATATGTTAGATATATCTGAATGATTTACTGCCTGGCAACAGTTATGTAGTAGCCTACCTTATATTTACCAGACTGTTAAATGCATTCAAACAATTAGCAGGAGATTTAGGTAAAAGCATTTGCTCTTCTACCTTTGTTGCATATTACTGTAGCTCAGCTAATCTGCTGCATCTAATGAAGTTGTGGTAACTGAATCTGAGCTCAAATGTAATTGCATTAGAAACTGTACAGAAAAAATAGTGTTTCAAGAAGTTAAAATGAGAACAAGTGATGGGTTTTAATCTCTGTTTGTGTGCAGTGAGTTGGAAGGATGTTAATATGAAAAGTTAAATCCTGTCTCTTGCATCCATCATAATAAATCAGAGGGGGAAATGGTGGCAACAAGGATAACTAGGGAGTTGAGTGTGGTGAGGAATTTATCATTCTGATTGTCAAAGCACTGCTTATTCTTTCTCAGACTTTCAAATGGCTTAAAGTTTTTTCTCAGGCTGTGCCTCTAAAAATGTTAGTGAAAAAGGAGTAATGATACTTTGTGTTAATGCCTCTTCAGTTGTAGAAGGGTTTATAATGAAGTTTAAAACTGTAAGGCTTTTAAATGTATTGAAGAAAACTAAAATGGGAGTTATTTTTCTGGGTTTAAGTTGAAGAGAGATGAACCTATTGAAGGGAAATGTGCTTCTGAGTCAGACACTGATCATCTGTTGATAGGTAGAATTACTTTTTTCTGCATATAAGCCACTTAGAATATGTGTTTACAATTATTTCCGTCTTGAATCAGTCACAAAGTTAAATTCAGCTGTCTTGATTAAACATTACCCAAAAAATGCAAGGTAGAGAAAAATGTGTAATAACCCTGTTATGCCCTGTTTATTCACTGAATTGCTATAAATCAGTGTAATCTGCAGGAGTGTGAAAGTATTTAACCATTGAACAAAAGGTGCCACCACCAAACCCCTCATGCTGATGAAAATGCTTAGCATATCAGAGCTCAGAATCATCAATATCTCCTCTGTACCAAAGAAACAATATGCTTAGAAATAGGGCAGAAAACCCCCTCTTGATTATTGTAATAAATTAGCTGACTCCATTTTCTTCAGGAAAAGCCAATTCTTTATAAATGTAACTTATTTTATACAGTTTTCACAGACCTCGTGTGCAACACCTGTTGGCTGGTAGTTTTCTTACTACATTTTTTGGTCAGAAGGTGATTTGTGTGTACGTGCTAAGATTCAGGTTGTTTACATTTTTCCTTTATGGGTTCTCATGGAACAGATCTTCTTGTTTACACAAATGCACTTATTTTTCAACCCAAGAATAGGTTGTTGTGTTAAGGAGCCTTTCATACCAAGATTGTTTTTGCGTGGGAACTTGCAAATTGCTTAACTACACTTAGGAGAGATGACAGGCTAGCTATTAATTTAATAGAGCAGGCCTGGTTTTATGAGGCCTTTCTTTTATAATTCTTCTACGTGTCACAACACTTGATGTTTAGAAGAATCTGAAAATAAAGATTATAGATGAAGAAAAAAAATCAAACAAACCCCTAAACCCTTAGAAAGTATAAAGTGAAAAAGTGAAAGTGAAAACACTCCCTGTTTGGAAAAACCTGGGAGTAATTAATGAAATTAGTTATTCTTATTTGTGATTATCAGTGCTTCTTCGTTCATTGTTTTCTCATTTGTTTTTAATACCTTGATTTACAACTTCACCTTTTCTGATAGAAATGTGCAAAGACAGGTACACTTGTGTACCTGGTGAAAATGTTTAACAAAAAACTTGAAAGAATAGTAAAGTACTCTATAACTAAATAATTTTATTCTGGGTTTGCTACTTGGATGAGATGGTAAATAAAACAATATTTTTGAGAAAAAAACCCTCATCATAGGAACTGTACCACATGTCCCCCATGTTTTGTTCTAATGACACATGTATATAAGGATCTTAAAATTTCAGTCTTAATTCTCCTGTAATTAATGGAATACTTGTGTGTAAGGAAAGGCAGAATTTTGTAAGACTAGTCTTCTGCCATCCTGAAGAGACCTTTAATGAACAAGTAATGGTGTAATACAATTACTTAATAATTTTTTGATTTCAAATTTTGCTTTCAGATATTTTAGGATACATGAAATGGAAATAACGCTGTCTTTAAGAAGTAGTAGAAGTAATTGATAGTGTGCTCTTTTTTAGAAATGCATCATTTCATGTTTACAACTTAAATACTCAAAGCGTGAGCAGAAGGCGCTTATTTTAGCCTTCAATTTTTACTATTTTTTTTGTAACTGTGTAGGAATTTCTGGGGCACACAGATTCTTGCCCGTATTCCTCAGTATTTCTGGAGGATCATAACTGAAGTCCCAATCATGAGGACTGGGATTCCAGTTTCATGCAGCTGGAGACCTCTGTCTGTGGATCGGTTTGGGGTATTCTTTTGGGTTGAAGTGGTAGTTGACCTATTTGCTGTTAAACAGTATATCACCAAGTTTGCATTGTTTTATGCAGCTCTGTTCTGTTAAGAGCCAACCTGCAGTGAATTCTTTCTAAAAAACATGGATTCAGAATGTATCCATTACTGATACATTACTGATTGCCTCATTATCATTAGCCAGCAGGCAGATGTGGAAAAAAACTGTGACAAAGTTTATCACTTTCGAGAGACAGAAGCTTTTTTCTGGCATCTCCCCACAACCACTGTTTGCAAGTACAGCGTAATTGCTAATGTACATGGGGCCTTCCATTTTAGCTACTCGGTGCACTTATGTGTGGAATTTAAATTTACTGTCACAGAGCTCTCCTTTATTTCTTCTGTTATGCCTTGGTCCCTCATTTTGCACCTGCAGTAATTTTGTGCAAATTGCTTACTGTGATATTACAGTGCAAAGAGGAAAATGTCTGCAAATTCTGAAATCCAAAGAGAGTCCCATCTGCAAGTCAGACTGCACATCCATATTTGTGTTACATGGGACATTTATTCCAGGATTTATTAAAACTGGAGTCTTGGTTGGAGCTTTAGCTCAGCTCTTTATGTTTATTCCTACTAATTCAGCAGTAAGGATTTCCAGTGTAGATGTCCTTTACGATGGCCTATCTGTGTGAGAGCTCAAATAAATTGTCTTGCAGTGAAACTGGACAGAATTACATTCAGTAAGGAGAAGCAGCTTTAAATTTTTGATTTGTGTTGATAGTTTTGTCTTGACTGTTGAAAATTCTATTTAAGCAAATGGTTTGTTTCCAACTAATACTTGGATAGTCAAATAAGAACTGGATTCTCACTTTTTTTTGGGCCAGAATCTCTGTAGAAAGTTACTACCTCAAATTTATGACTTAGTCTACTGAAAGAATTGCATACCATCCAAATGTTGTAGCAGCTACTATAGCTTTCTTTGAGATTCCTCTTCAAAAAAGTAATTTATTCTGTTTTTAAAAGAAGAATAACAGAAGTTGATTTACCTGTAATGAATAATTATAAAATATTTTTGTCAAGCTCTTGTTAGATTTATAGTCTCATAGTGTAGACCTTCTTACCTAGGTAGAGCATATGTGTGTATCTGTTTGTGAAAACTGATGAACAGGTAATCTTAACTTATTCATCTGTAAATAATTTGCTGCCTCCTTTAAATCTTCAGTTTGAATCTTTTTCCAAGGACCATGTTTTTGGAAGTTGTTTTTTTTTTTT